>CM031878.1:3292062-3347343 GCA_018697195.1 Certhia americana | reverse complement strand
CATGAGGGTGGGGAGGCCCTGGCACAGGGTGCCCAGAGCAGCTGTGGCAGCCCAAGGTCAGTCTGGAAGGGTTTTGGAGCAACCTGGGGGAGTGGAAGGTGTCCCTGACCATGGCAGGAGTTTTACAATCACTTCCAATCAAAAGTATTCCATGATTTTATGATCCAGAAAGACACTGAGTAACTTCTGAGATATACCAAAACTCTCCTACACAGGTCCAAAGCTCATGTTCATGTCCAAAAGTTAGAGGAATCTGACTCCTTCAGCTTTATCCAAGTTGTTAGTCAGGTACCACACTGATTTCTGACGCAGGTACAGTCAATGCAGCCATGGATAAGCTTTTGAGTTTTTTGTCTTGTTAAAAGAAAAGATTGTTCTCTGGCATGGTTTGTCTCACATCATCCCACAGCTCTGATAACAATATGGAACACTCATGACAAAAAAATTCATTTTCCTCATCCAATAGGCACCAATTAAAAACAGGCACAAAAATCCATGCAAGCTGTGCAAGCTTTCTTCTATGAAAGTGAGAAAAATATATATCCAAAAATATAGCTTGTTAAGGAAAAAAAAATCTGAGAAAATATTTCATTTTTTCACTAATTATTTTATTGAGTTCTTACTTTGCTCCTCAATCCCTCTTTGAAAAATCTGGATTGATGGAATAACATTTCTCAGATTATAAAGGTAACAAGCAATGGAGGTCAAAATTTTCTGAATTTTACTTTTGTATTTGTTTGTTTATTTGTTTATTGGGAGTTTTTGTGTGTTTGTTTGCTTGGTAGGAGGGAATTTCACTTCCAGGTTCTGGGGTAAGACTATTGAAACTCCAGCTTGAAATATATTATTTGGCTTTAGGTTTTTCTATTCCCTCTCCTGCTAGCAGGGAATAAAAATTACGTTTTTAGAAAGCCTTTTGCAGCAGTCCTTCTCATGTGGTTTAACAAGTGAAATGTTTGGATGATTCAGGTAACACAATGTAACTTTTTGCTTATGTTCTCTTTGTCTGTAGCCACCACCCTCCAAAGCTTCAGAATGGTGTAAAAGACACTTAATTTTGAAAATCTAATGTTTTGGGGGCAACCTACTTTTCCTGAGAAGCATTAAAGACCTGCTCTGCCAAAGAACCTTTTGTTGATCATTTGGTCAGGGGAAATGGGCACCATGTGGTGCTGTAATATGTGCTTGTTTTCTCAGCATTCAAGCCAATTTTTTTAGTCCTGGAAATATCATTGTGATGTGAGCTTTGTGAAAACTGGTAGTGGCAGAATACAGTTTTCTGCCCACTGGTGTCCCTAGTTTGTGTACAGCTGCTCGGTAATAAGTAGCTTTTGATAGCAAACCTCTGTAAAATGGAATTCCTAGTGAGATTATCTAGGATAGTCACATATACATATATATATATATATATATATATATATATATAAAGAAATCAGGACATTTAGAGTTAGTGCAGTGTCTGCTGGAACTTCTAAGTACTTCAGTACCATTCACTGGTGTAAAGAAAAAGTGCAGAATATTTTTTAGTGATGGGAGAAAAGGAAAATTTACATTATCATAATCTTGTGGAGGACCTGGATGAAGTTTACTCATATGGAATGTGTTTATATAGGTATTTTCCATACAATGTACACCAGAACAAAACCAACCAACCAACCAAAACCACTTCACAGCCAAATTAAATAAAAAAATACCAAAAACCCCACCCACAAAACAACAACAACAAAAAAATAAAGAAAACAAAACCCCACAAGGAAATACTACAAAGAAAGTTTTGGAAAGAAGAAAAAAATATTTTGCTTCTTTTATAAAAAATTGTAATAGTATATTTTCTTCTATGTTCTTATTTTATTAAAAAGAGAAAAAAAACCAACAAAATAAACATAAATCTTTCAGCAGCACCACTGTGTATTTATCTGGTTTTGGAAACTGCCAGTTAGAGAAAGATGAAGAACAGTGAGAGGGAAAGCATTTAAGTGGGGAAAAACAAAGACTTTGTTGAAAGAGAACAGAAAACAATGGGAAGTTTTCTACCACCTGCAGTATGGAACCACTACCACTGACTCTTGATAAGGAATGGTAGCAATGGGCGGGAAATCGGTGTCAGACTCAATAAATACTGGTGTTCACCCAAAATGGTTGTTCCCTGCAATGTTTTATTACACCTCTCTGACAGGAAGATAAATGCAGGCCTAGAAATACAAACTGATCCACCATTTATTGCATCATGATTCACTCATGGACAGGGATGAGAAAGAAAGTTGGGAATCTTCGTTGCCAGTTGCCTGTTCTTCCTTGGGTAATATACTCCTTTTATCAGCATATGCCCAGATCTTTTCTGCTGAAGTCAAGGAATATTTTGCCAGCGATCTAAAGGAAATTGGTGTCAGGTCCACAATTTCATCTGGATTTATTGCAACTGTTTTTTCTACTCTGTATCTGTGTCAAGTGTTTCTCCACAATCTGTCCATTGGGGAATAAAATGACTTGATCATGGGAGAGATTTTAGCTCTTCCAAGAAAGTACAGAACAACTTGTCTTGAGATCCCAGAAAATTTTCAGTGTTATGATTTGACTTTCTAAGTATATTTTTGACAGCCTGTGGAACAACAGGAAAACTAATGCTTTTCTCACCTAATACGCTGCGTTAATAGTTGCTACTTACTTCAATAGCCCTGTGCTGTAAAAATAAAATGGATTCCATTTATGCACTACAATACCTAGCAGAAAGTGCAATAAAATTATTTTCCTCTTATAAGAACACACTGTAAAGGCCCATTAAGACATAATTACTGCCAAAAAGGCATTTTACATTTCCTTGAGATAAGCTGTACTAGTGTACTTTGAGATTTCACTTCCATTGATTCAGGATTAGAGCAGCATGTTTAGATAATAAGCAGAAGGGTCTCAGATAACAGGCTGAGTGAATCATTGGACTATAGTGTTTAGGCTGAGAAAGTGTGTTTATCTGAAGGGCTCTTGGGACTAATATGGTTCCTCTTCAAAGCTTGAGCAGGGGGTAAGAATCATAGTCCTGAAGGTTGGCAGGATAAACATGTCCTGTGATTTGCTAGCAATTTGAGAGATGGATTTCAGTACAGAGAGCACTGTTGTTGTCAGGTTGAAAAGTGTCTGCCTGGAAATGAATTCATGCGCACACAACTCCAGACAAAGGAAAATCTCCCTGAAATGGCATGCCATCACATTTTAGGGCCAATTTTTCAAGTCTGTGACTCACACCTGGGAAATATACTCGTGCACTAAGTTTATCATAAAAAGCTCACGTTTTAGCAAACAAAAATTGGTGCAATAATCTCAGAATGTACTGTCTTGCTGACAGGTACAGAAACCCATTTTCCCACATATTTGCCTGCTTTGTATCTGAAAACAATTTTTGCCTCTTTTACATATCAGATCAGATTGCTTTTCAGTGAAGGAAACTCTGCTGCTCTTTCACTGTTCGGCATGAGGTCTACACAGAGAGATTGGGTAATGTGTCCTGGAGGGGAGTGCTGTGGCAAGAATAAAAGCTCCTGTGTCAGTCAACAGTTTATAAATACAGCAGGAGAGATAACTGCTGTGTGTGCTCCATGAGGAGCATACTTCTGGGCTCTAGAAGTAGCAACATATTTTTAAGCTTGAAGAGAGGGTGAGAAAGCATAAATGAGTGAACAGAAGGTTTCTATAACTCTGTGAGGAGGCTTTTTGTGCACGGTTGGAGCAGTTGGGGGTTGTCACTCTCTGAGAATAATTGTGAAGGGAACTGAATGCAGAATAAAGCACTGGAAGGCTGAATGTCCCTTCGTTTGCACCTGCAAGTTTGCTGGAAATCAAAGCATTTATTTGACGATAATAAACTCTTTGATTTGGATTATGGCGCATTGGTTGATTTTTTTTTTTTATGGCGCATTGCTTGAGGAAAGGAAAATCTCAGAAACACCTCAACCAGCACTGCTTCCAAACTCAATAGATATGGGTAAATTTTAAGGCAAAGTTGCTCAAAAAATGTCCCATATGGGTAAACAAGGAAGTTCAATCTACCTTTATAGATACTAATTTGCATTTGCAGTTTTGCATGAAGTTTGTCCTATATACTCCACATGCCATATGGCTAGCCTTGGGAGTTAAAAGCTAAAAAAATAAAGTTCCTCATTTTTAGAAGTATGATCTCAATCTTGCATTTAATGTGTTTGACTTTATTTGCTTCTCTTTTTTTCTTTTGTTTTAATTGAAATGTAGATCCAAAAGGTAAAGTTTTGGGTCAAGATAATATTTTAAGTTAAAGAGCCAAAGGCATCGTTGATAGCTGACAGCTATCAATTACTGACAGCTTCTTCTAGATTCATTTGTGCCACTGAAAAAGAATATTAGCACCATTTTTTTCTGTTCATTTCCTTGCAGCAAACCACATTTACAAATTTTTTGGTCAGAATAGCTCAGGTTAGATCTGTTTGTGATAATCCAGCTATCAGGAGTTACATCAACACCTGCTTCTGAAACTGTCAGAGGCAAATATATTCTGTCTGAAGACAACTGAGGTGAGCAAACATGGGCTGCCCAGCTGGCAGGTGTAAAGGGTGGTGTAAAGCAGGTGTACTGAGTTCAGTGAAGCACAACTGCTTGCACCAGCCCTTTCATTCCTTAAGAAAATTCCTCTTGTTGTGCCTTCAGTGGAAAAACAGTATTGGATGAGCACAAAAGGACAAATGATGGCATATAAAACATGCATTCAGAGTCATGGGACATCAGCTTAACTCCATCCTGAGGCAAACAATGGGTGTATGTTACAGTGTCTATGTATATGCATAAGAGAAAAAATCAGTAACTAGATGAGCAAGTTTATTAATGTTTCTGGTTTTCACGTTGTTTGAATGTTGCGTTTGTTTTAGCTTTTTTTAACTTTGGAAAGTTGAGAACATAGATGTATTTTGGAAGCACCATTTGTGTTTTAAGGGCTTCAAACTGGATCAACCAGATAAAATATTGAAGATTTTTATGCAGTGCCAGGTATGAAATCACATGTGGATTTTTTAGGCTAGATTTGACAATTAAATAGTTAATTGACAATCATAGTTAATTTGGTCAGTGCTGAAATTCTTAATTAGTCCATAAGTACAGAAGGAAAAGGAGAAACATATTTATTGAAACACATCCTCCAGCACAACAACAAAATACATAAAATTCAGTCAGTTTTTCTATTGGCTTCTTGGGTTTCCCAAGTAAAGATGAATTATAATTTTAGCTCCTTGATCTCCTGAAGTGATTAAAGTCATTATTCAAAGTTGATGATGAAGTATTTATGGCTGCAAGGACACCCAGACAAATGAGTTTTCCACCACCTGATTTAGAAGATGTAACACCATCTCCAATTTGACATAAAAGCCAGGGGAATAAAAACAAGTAGGTACCATCAGCAGCAGCAGCACAAATGGGTGCTTTGGATTTTAACCCTGAGTCAACAAAGTCAGAGCAGAATTTGTGTGAGCTTCAGTAAGAGCACCAATAAGTTCTCTGTGAAGAAAGAGCCTATTTCAGCTGCTGACTTCAATGGGATTTGGATTAGGTCTTGATTTATTCTGGAGCTGTGTAGTGCAGATGGAGAGGCAACAAATCCACAGACATCTGCAAAGACAAGCAGCTAAATCCAGGACACTTAGAATGGACAGCTCCTGAAAAACGGTGGGGAGGGAAAGTGGGAAGAGCTGTCACAGAAATGGCAGAATCAGGGGATGGTCTGGGTTGGAAGGAACTTTAAATTTCATTTCTTTTCAACCCCCTTGCCATGGGCAGGAAGACCTTCCACTATCCCAGGTTGCTCAAAGCCCCATGCAATCTGGCCTTGGACACTTCCAAGGATTGGACAGCCACAACTTCTCTGGAAACTCTGTGTGTTACTTTTGGCATTAAGATCTTTTATTCATGAATGAGCTATATTTGTTACTGAGATATAATGTAGGGAGAAGACAGAATGTAACAAAATACTCAATCTATGAGCAGATCAGAAAATTCTTGTTATACATATAGAAAAGTAGGAATGAGACAGACATAAGACAATCAACACAGTATTTATTAATTTCATTATTGTGATAGATGTTCTTGCATACAAAGGAAAAAGAAACATCTTTTTATCTGTTGTTCATTTCAGCCTGTCTGTCTCCTCTGATGAGATTTAGAAGTTATACTGTTCTATACTGCAGCACTCCTTTAATCTTCCTTGTTGCTAATTCTTCTATGTCATTCTGCCACTGCTTCCTTTATGTTTGAATAGGGAACCTTGTTTTCAGCATTGTGACCCATATCTCTGAGATTGAAATCTTTGAGTTTCTCTCGATTGAATGACTCACATTGGAAAATTACTCACCTGTCCAGCAGTATCCAGTATGTCCAAGTAGGCTGGTTCATCATCAATTCGGACTTGAGTTTTATAGGCATCCTCTGAAAAACACAGTGCAATTTGCTTAAGCATATGACTGGCTCAGAGAATGGAAAATGAAATAGATTTTCTACTTTGGAGTAAGCTTTCTAAAAGATCTCTAATCTGACCTAACCTTGTTTTTTATTCTAAAGTCCCTTTTTGAAATCCTATTGTCAGTACAAAGTATTAGCATAAGAGAGTCACTTTTAACACACTACCTCAAAATATAAAAATTAATTTTTCCTTTGTTTAAAAGGGAAACATTTACCCTTCTTTAAACACAGACCCCAGGTGTTACTTAGGTCACAAAGATTCAGAGGTGTTGTGTTGGTGCTGAGCAACAGAGTGTTTTTTTACTTACCATAATGACACATTCAAAGTGATTTTTTAGGAAATAATTATGATTTAAAAATTGTCTAAATTATTGGGATAGACTCCCTGTGGCTGAACAGGGTCCTGGCTCATGTATGTCAGAGCAATTAAAGGCTAGAAATTCTAGAAAGGCTGAGAGTAAACTTTTTATAAACAAATTCTGTAATCTGCGTCCTCACAATCAACATAGATGAAGGCTGAGGAGGAGAAACTCTGCTTTGTGGACTCTTCTGCTAGCTCATGATCTTGTCAAGTACATTTGGAAGAATAAAAACAAAGAAAAGGTGAACTACTGTTTGCATAAGCTGTTTTCCTCACATTTCAATTTCATTCCCCTCTCAACATTTGTATTTTTTTTGTAAGATCAAAAGATGCGTAGATCCTGGCCCATGTTTATACTTGAAATAGTCTTGGAAATTGTCTGTGCTTATTAATTGAACAATCGTACAGAGCAGCCTGAGTGGTTTTTGTGACTGACACTGTGCTCTGGAGGTGCACTGAGGCGTGAAGACAAGACAAGTCCTTTGTTGTACCCAAGAAATCTCATTAACCATGGTGAGCCTGTGGCTGGGCCTGTCCTGAAAGCCTGTCCTAGCAGAGACCCTCAGCAGCAGGCTCTCAATCCATGTTGAAATAATATTGAGACCATAATATGGGGTTATATGCCAGGTAGTTGGAATTCTTGGGACATTCCAGTTTGTGCCATAATACATACGTTGCATCATACAACCCTTTATAAAAGTGTGGAAAAATCTGCTTTCTACCAGAAGAAATAATAAACTAAAGCATTTGGGTACAAGTCTGTGTAGCCTTAACTCAGATCCCTCCTGTCCAGCCAGAGGATTGCTGTCTTTTATGACATAATCACATACAATATTTTCCCCTTCATTTTAGGCCTCAATTCAGCAAATAGGCACATAACTTTCCTTAAACAAATACCTATTCCCATTGATATTAAGATGGCCCAGAGGCTTAATTAATTGCATGATATATTACCTTGCTGAGAAAACCAGAGCACTCCAACCACCATATGTTTTGGTTGATAGATCTTTTTGCAGGGATTGCTGAATAAGAAACTGTGTGGCAAAGAGGGGCCATATAAAAGGAATTAGACTACTTGCAGTTTTAGCAATTTATTATTGCATGACAATGCAGTCTACCTGCAATAGTTTTTTAATTTTTTTTTTTTTTTTTTTCTTTTTTGGTAACCAAAGATTAAGAGCAAAATTGTAAAATATGTAAAATCAAACATGGTATTTCCTTCGTATGAATTGTATTGATACTATCAAATATTATTAATGTACTTCTATGCAGGTGGGTGTCCATTTGCATTACATTACTGCCTACATAATTAACATATAACTTCCATAAATTTAGCTTTCTTTCTTAGCTCTTTGGCAGGATTCTCTAAAGCCAGTGGTCCTCCTTCCCTTTTCACTTAGACCAATATGAATCTTTTTACAGTTAATGTAGAGAATAATTTTCCTAATTAAATTTTATTTGGATAAAAATGAAGCTATGTGTATCGGTTTTTGTTTTTGTGGGGTTTTTTTTTTTTTTTTTGGGGGGGTGTGTTTGGTTTGGTTTTTTGGTATGGTTTGGGATTTGGTGGTTTTTTGGGGTTTTTGAGGGGTTTTTTTGGGGGGGTGGGGTTGTTTTTTTGTTGTTGTTGGGTTTTTTTTAGTTGTTTTGTTGTTGTTGTTGTTTTTGGTTTTGTTGTTTTTGTTTTTTTTTTCCCCCAAGGAAAGGATTTACAAGTTAAGAGTTAGTTATAACTAAAAGACCCACTGGCCTCTGAATATAAGACACAGCTTTCAGTAAGTAAATGTAAGATATCTACCCTGCTGAGCTACTCCAGGTGTACCTTGATATAATGCCACTCTCATCAGTAAAGTTTCAGCTGTTAAAAGCTGGAGCCAGACAATTTTTATGATATTTTTACTTTGCAGACATAACACTGAATGCATAAAGACATTTTGTCATTTTCATTTATTTTGCTTTCCCTAACTACTGACCTTAAAACATTTCACAAAGGAGTGTTAGAATCACTGTCCTATTTTCATTCCTGATGTATGCTGATGTGTTCTGCTGGTGGTAGACAAACTTGTTTTGCTATGCTTTGACCAAGTACATGAATTTAATTTTTTTTTTTTTTTTTGGCAAATGCTTCTCACATTTAAGATTTGCTTTAGCCCCAAGAAACATAGAGATGAAACAGAAAGGAGATATGAGTTTCCATTGTAGCATTCTCTCTGCCTAAATGCAAAATGCAGGATAGTACAGATAATAATTAGAAGCCTAAAAATGTCTTCAGTTGGGGTGTAATAAGCAGGGGTACTTTCAACCTGTATGTAGATGGAAAATAGGTGGGAGTTTTAGCCCCCAATTTTCTTCAGGCACACATTTAAGAGGAAATAAAAAGCCTACTTGCCAAAGAAATCACTGCCTTGAGCCAACAAACCCTCGTACCAGAGAAAAAGCATAGCACCCACTCATGTGCTATCACCTTCTTGATGCTCAAACAGTCACTCTTTTGAGAGTCACTGCCTTTCCATTTACCTCTGGATTCACTTATTTTCTGGGCATTTAATTCCTTCCAAGGCAGCAGTCAGATGCAAATGCATAAACTGAAACCCCTGTTTCCCATATCATGTCATATAGACCAAAAGGAAGAGCTGTACCACTTGGTTCTGCTCTACAATTAATACTTTTAAACTGGAATTTCATCTCAGAAAGTAATGTAAATAAAGGTTTAATTCCCTTCTCTGTCTATTACTTGGGAAAACATCTTTATTTTATTCAAATTATGAAGCAGAGGCATTAACCTGGAAAGAAACCACTTCCTTGAAGTCAAGAGTTGGATAAATCTGAATCTTGGACGCATATATTTTGGTTCATCAGTAGCTATGAGGTTAAGCAGAAATCTTGGGTTTTTTTACATATTACCCAGAGGATTTCAGAAGAGATTACTGTGTGGCTGTTTTTTTCAGTCCAGGCAGCACGGTACAACTTCTGTTCATGGTAAGGGAAGTTCTCAGACCTTGCTGTAAAGAGCAGGAACAAGGTGCTCACATGTGGACAGAGAAGAACAGAAGTGAGGGTGTTCCTGTGAAATTGCATCTAAATGTATATGAAACAATGCAGGAAAATCTTCATCAGGAGCACTAATAAACTCACACTAACATCCTCTCTTTAAATATTATCTGCATTACAAGTGGTGTCTGGTGTATTTACACTGCTCACAGTGTTTGAGTATGCTACAGTTTCTTTCACCTAATTAATTTATAATATGAGTATAATGCTGCCTTTAAAGCTAATTTGGGGGCTGCTAAACCATATGTATCTATGCTTTACACCCTAAAGATTTAAGGAGGGGTATTTAATAAAAGGCCAAAATCCAGCTGCTAATTCAGTAAAGCATTAAAAGAAAGTACAAAACAGACATGAATACTAATCAGACATCAGACAATAAATCAGAGTATAACTACATTGTTCATCTTAAAATCAGGATTAATCTTTTTCTGTGAGGTTAGTCATAAAGTCTCAGCTTTTGGGTTGGATAAAATTCTGCAGAAGAGTAGGTTATTACATGAAAAAAACCTGTGAATGGAGTTTACTGATATTGCTAATTGTGTTTCAAACACTGACAGAAAAAATGAACATTTTTTATGATACAAAAAAGAAATCAAAACAAAACTCCCACATCCTTGTAATCTGAACAAATATATGGATATATGAACTGTTAAAGATTTTTTTTTTTTCCTACATGTAATGTTGATTTTTTAGAATCTTATTTCCTATAAAGATTAAAAATGAAAATGAAAATAGATTAAAAATTCTTCTCAGGGGATGATATCATATGAATTCAATGAATACTGACTTTTTAATGTATTGCAAGGTAGGACAAAACAAATAGAGATCTAACTGTTTTCTGAGTGGTACCTATTTCTTTTTAATTTCTTATAAATTCTTTCCTCTACTAAATATCTAAATTAAACCAAGAAAGGTTGTTGGAAGGTTGGTTTTTGTTGTTGTTGTTTTGTTTCTTTTCTTTTTATTCTCTTTTTTAATTTTTTAATTGCCTTTTGAAGTGTCAGAAAGGCAAAGAAGAAAAAAAAATCTTAAAGCTTTATGTTATCTGGCTTTTTTTTTTTTTTTTTTTTTGGTTTTTTTGTAAAATTTATGTATTTTTTTTTTTTGTTTTTTTTTTTTTTTTTTTTTTTTTAAATAGGATATAATTCTGGAGACAGAAATACAGTAATTAATACAAGGCCGTGTTATGACCAGTTATCTAAGAGAAGCTGAATTCATAAAAAATGTATCAAAGTACTTTTTCGGTTATGAGCAGGTAACTGCTTCACAACAAATAGATTTGAATGGTGTGCAATTTAAAGGGGAGTTGTAATGGGCTTTTTGTCTGCATTACAGACATGTTCCGGCCCCTGAAATATAGGTCAGATTCTTCTTTCTTCCATTTGTTAATTCTACTTCTATGCCTACTTAATATGTCTCTCTTTTTCCTCTGTCTTGTACAATAGCAATTGCAGTTAAAAACAATCAAATTCACATATATAGGTGAGCCAAAAGATACTTTATTGGACTGAGGAGGTGTCAAGCCAGCAGAAGGAATACAAACTCAGTCAGCCACACCTGGAATTCTGCCTCTTGTTGTTCTCCCTGTGTGCCAAAGCAACAGCAGGAGACAAGGCTCTTGGTATGCTTAGATTATCTGCTACAAATGCATTTTAATTTAGCAATGCTCCTGAATGTAGGATGTTAGTGAGTCTTTGGCTGTATGGGTGCTGTTCCTATTTACAGCAAGGAATTTTTAAATGAAAAGACTGGATGAACAGAGACATAAACCACTGTACCAAATACTACACATAAACCCCTCCTCTTTGAGATAAGAATATGCATGTCATAGGAATTACCCATCAAAATACATTGCTATTAAAAACTCCCTTACCGTATAATTATTTTCCTGGACTATGAGTGTTTTGCAATTTGGGTGAGTGTTGCTATCAGCATTTTGCAGACAAGGACACCAAGTCACAGAGGTTGCCTTCCTATAAGCTCTGCACACATGATAAGCAATGGGTGGTTTAGAGGAGCAGGACTGACAGATATGATTGCCTTGTATTTTGTAAATACTCACGTAGATAGCAGTATCCTTTAAAATAATGCAAGTAGGGATATTAGAACTAGGCTATTAATTAAGATATTTAAATGACCCAGTTCCAGCTCTGTTACATGATTATATGTGGTGTGATTCTTGGGGATATCCTGTACAGGACCAGAAGTGGGACTTGAACCAACTTAATCCTTGTGGGTCCCTTCCAACTCATCTTATTCTGTGATTCTATCTGCAATTAGGAATACTTCATATTTTTCTTCCCACCGATGATGTTTGGTTTTTGGGGTTTTTTTTCTCAGCATTGAGCTGTATTTGCTCAGCTCAATTTGTCGTTTGTTTAGCTTTGTCATATCTTTGTCAGATCCTTCAGGTTTCACTCAGTTTTATGTTAACAGCACACATTGCTTGTTACCAGCCTACAAAAGTGATGGTAGCAGACAATATTATTCCATGCAGGGGAATCTTGTTGACGGCTTGCAGAATAAAAAAATTCCTCTGCCTTTCTAGGTCCAGAGCTATGAACATTTACTTCAGTAACCACGTTTTGAACACCTTGAGTGTTTCTATGAAAGAGGCATAGGTAAGTAATGCAGCATTTAATTTAGATATTACATCTCTGCCAGCCTATAAAAAAGCCTATAGTGTAGACACTGAGAAAATTAAAATAATCTGAGAAAAAATAAAACATTATTCATGTTAAGTGCTTATCGTAAAAGAAATTCATTCATTTATTCATTGCGCATTCAGTTGCATGATAATAAATACAGAAATCTCTATTTCACTGTTTTCATTTTAGCATTCAAATTGCCATAAACATATTTACAGATAAGATACTGAACCAAGGCTTTGGCCACATATGTCTTCAGAAAATTTTCTGTAACGTTTTCAAATGGCCTTGCTAAATTCAAATGTGTATCACTGCTGTAGATTCCCTAAGTTTCTCTTGAAAACACAATGTTTCCTTTACTTAGCCTTTGTCGAATGTCATGACATGCTTTTAACTGACTGCTGTGTTCAGTTTTAGAGGTTTCTGTTTCTTCAATAAAACATAAATATTATCTCTGAGTTCTCAATGGCACATGTTCCCCAGAGGAGCTGTGGCTGCCTCATCCCTGGGAGTGTTCAAGACAAGGTGGGACAGGGCTTGGAGAAAACTGGTCCAGTCAAAGATGTTCTTGCCCAAGGCAGCAGAGTTGGAATGAATGATATTTGAAGTCCTTTCCAGTGAAAATTATTCTGTGACTCTGCAGTTCATAAGATAAATCATCATTTCAAGGAGTGAAAATACAAACAAAAACAATTAAAGCAAACAAAAATGTAATGATTCTATTATTTATGTTTGAAAACAAAAGAGCAGAACAACTTGCAGTTGATTTTGTCCTCCTGACATAAGAACTCTTAATATCTTCAATGGAAAGCAGAAGCACAACTAGATTATGTCCAAATCCTCAAACAAATCCCTGCATTTAGTCCTAATTAATGAAAAGTTGTGCCTGAAGGCTTAGAGGGGCACAGTGCATAGTCATATCACAGTGCATAGAATTGTTTGAATTGGAAGGGACCTAAAAGATTGTAAATTCAACTCCCCTGCCATGGGAAGGGACAGCTCCCACTGAAGTTACTCAAAGCCCTGCCCAACCTGCCCTTGGATACTTCCATGGATGAAGAGTTCAAAACCCTTCTTGGCAACCTGTTTAGCATCCAGAATCATTGCAGCAGGATAAAAACTTCCACTTAGGCCCAGTAAGTCCCATGCAGCCCACGCAAATAGCTATTTGTGGTTAGTAGTTTTTAACAGCCACCTTCATCATACACTTCTCTGACTCCTTTACCTCAGTCTTTGGCTGCATCTGTTTCCAATAATCCACCTAAAAGCTTCCTCAGACTAATGGGCATTTCTGTCCAGCCCTCACCTCACCACAGTGCTTCTCTCCTAATGCCATTATGTATCTGTCTTAAAACAGCTGTTCTCGAATTAACTTTCTCCCTCTTGTTGTGCTGCCTAATGTTTCAGATCTGTGCTCTGCAGGGCAGGACTGATAACTCTGAGCTGCTGAAGCAGCCTGATTGATTGTCAGCTTTGGGTAAGTACATGCCAGTTTTCATGGTGTCCTGAAATGCACCCAATGCCTTTAAAATTGGGACAGGGGTTCTCCATTCCACATTCCATCTTCTATTTCTTTTTTTCCTAGTTTTACCTATAGATGTGTACAAAACCCTCTTCTTGAATGTCAGCTCTCTGTTTTATTACTGTGATGTCCTTTCATTCTTTGCTGAAAAGCACTGGAAGCAAAAGCAGCTTAATCTCACTTAGTCTATGGTAAGTTCAAAAAAAAAGAAAAGCAAAAAAAAAACCAAACCAGCATTATCTGTGCTCTAAAATGTTTTGCATGATCAGAAATCTGAGGGAATTGAACTTTGAGCCACTTAAATTTAGTTTCTCTTCTCCCTTTAGGTTCTCATGATCATGAAGTTTATTAACACTTAAGCAGTTGGAAAAGGAGACAATGGCCTGCACAGCTGTCAAGAAAAACTAAAATTAAGAATGATTGTGTTGAACAGTTTTGCATGGGAGAGATTTTCTTCTATATAGAGTAATCAACAAGGATATAAAGCACACTGTGCAACAGAAAATTCAAGGTAAGACACCTATTTTCAGAAAAAGAAGGTTAAAAAAAACCCCAAAAACCTTGGTAGCTAACAATGCAAACTCATTGCTACCTTGTCTGGTCTTTCAGCACCTTGCACCCAGTCAGATATCTATCATCAGGGCCCAAAGTTTCTAAATTTCAGCAGGATATGTGAGCATAACCATATATGTGAGCATATCCGATGCAAACCCTTTGCTTTATCAGGGTCTTCTTCTCAGGGTGAGGATTAAAAGCATGAGAGACAGAATTTGTGTTTTTACTTGGATGTTTATTGACTTTTATTTACTTTACAGCTTCACTGACTGTAAGTGCTTCTACATGCTAAGTTAACAGACTAGAAATGGAGCACACAATTATGTTTTTGAGGTTTCTTAAATTTAACCAATCCAATTTTTTTCTTCTAACTTAATAAGTAATTATCAATGTCCCCCACTGTGGATTTTTTTTACCTAATTACATAAAATTACCCAAACTTGGAAAGAAGAAGAAGAAGAAGAAGAAGAAGAAGAAGAAGAAGAAGAAGAAGAAGAAGAAGAAGAAGAAGAAAGAAGAAGAAGAAGAAAGAAGGAGAAGAAGAAGAAGACTTCACTTTAAATTTTCTGTCTTGTTATAAGAATTTTACTATATCCCAAAACCCCAAACTCTAAATATTTCGCCCTGTAACAGAGGTAACACATTTCTATTAAACTACACACTCATAGTCTCAGTACTATTACTCAATTTTGGAACATTTTTCTATGGCTTCAGATCAAATGTAGTGTCTCTTTGAGAATCATTCTCTGTCAGCATAGAAAGTTTGAAATTCTCTGTCTAGGGTTCCCATACGTATCTACTCCTGAAAAAAGTGTTAGGGCCAGTAGCATATTGAAAATTAAGCACAAAAAACACCAGTGCAAATACCTCTTTCTACAGAAACATCAGATATTTTTATAACACTACACTATATATAAATTTTTGCTGTTTGCAACATTTTGTTTTCTAGTTGCAGATAAGCGCTTCCCCCTCCAAAATAATATTATTATTAAATAAAGCAAAATGCTTTTTCACAAGGTGACAGGAAGCTTACAAGTTCTGATGAAGAACAAATTTATTTTACAATTTATATAAAATATAATATATTATAGGTGAAGTTTAGAAAACAATGCACCCCTCTTCCTTCTTTTCCCTTAACAAATGTGTGGAAAAGCTCATTCCATTCTTACATAGCAGCATATTGTGAAACACAGAATTTTTTTTTGGTTGAGTCACCTACTTTAAAAGATAACTTTCCGCTGGGATACAGCATGGTTTGAAATGAAAGACTGGCACAGTCAATCTGAATAGGCTGGTCTGATGAAGCAGGTGCCAGTTACAATGCAAATGCTGTCATCAACAAAGCCACAATTTATGATTTTAATCTGCAGATATGGACATGTGTGACTGCATTTGTATTAATCATTGTATAGGACAAAGTTTGTTGCTCAGCTCTTCATCAGAACTTGCAGTGCAGTCCTCCAATCAGGCTGAAAAAATTCACTTGTTAAGTGTCCCCCACTCAATTGAATAACAGCTATTGTTGCTCAGAACTGGCTCTTGTAGAGAAATTGCAATTTCCCTGCAGAAATGAGCAGTTTTGCAATTTAAGATTAAAGATAACTCAGGCAAACCATTGCACTTGCCGTTGGGAACTGCTTCCAAAGTAGATAATGCTGCTAATATTTAATAAAAGCATATCATTATTTTCTCTCCTTCCAGAAAAATTTCATTCCAAGGTGTACATGAACAAAGTGAACAAAGTACTCCTGTTTAATCAAAACATGATAATTAACAGGAGTCCAAGTACCCTTATCTTGGGGAACAAGAATAGCAGGTAGCAATTTCACTGCTCTCTCAACTCTGTGCTTGTGCTACTGAGTAGGAGGATCTGACAGCTATGAATTCACTTCTTGTCATTTCAGGGGAAGTAATTAGCAAGTTGGCTACATCTGCATGGTTATTATAAGCAGGAATGGTGCCTTGGATTTAGTAAGGTATAGATGGCTGCTATCTTCCATGAAAGAAAGGTTAATGGAAACATTTGTTCTGCGATGAAGAATTTTGAATTGAGCATGATAAATAATCTTCCCCTAGAAAACCGTGGCATGGGTGTCTCTTTCAATTTCAAAAATCATTTATGGCATAATTTTGCTGATCACAATATACAGGGTACAGTAAGCAAGTTTTCCCTTTTCATGGGCTTCAAGTCTCCCTTGAGTTCCTTCTATATTTGTGACCCTAATGGTAATTACAATCACTGAATGAGGGTTGTGACATCCACGGCAGAACCACTGGGCTAAGGCCACAGAGTGAGTTTGGTGTTCATTCCAGCTTCAGCCACATAATTCACAGGTCATTAGACATTCTCAGCTGCCAGATAACATGACACTCCACCCCACTTTAGCCCCAAGAACCTAGGCTTTCTTTATTGTATTTCACATTTTGGAGCATTATTTATCTAACTAACAAGAAATACAGTTATTAGGGTGAGATAATCATGCTCTATAACTTTGCATACTTACATTGTTAATTAGAAACTACATTATCTGTGTGATTTCACTGTGGGCAGCAGTTCTGGGTAGACATATAAACCCTTCTGTTTTTGATGTCACCATCTAGATGCAGACCTTGCTTGCAGCCAAAATCAGTCAGGATCTAAAACTTCAGAGGTGAATTCCACAGGTCATGTGAGGGGCTCATCACAATGAAAGAGTGCCAATGAAACTCTACTACAAGAGTGCAAAGAACCAAAAATCGACCCAGTTTTATTTTTTGGTTTAATGTTAGAGTATAATTGTAGGTCTGAAAGGAGGACTGAAGAGCCCAGTTCTGAGAATATCCTCTCCTATAGCAGAAGAACCATTAAAGCCCTTTTGCTGCTTCAAACTACTAGATGGATCAGAGACTTGGTGGAGCAAAACAGCGGAAAGCGAAGTTTTTTCTATGGAATCAGACCCAAACCACCCATTGCTGAATTGGAGGTCTTCTGCCCTGTACAAAGTTGATTTAAAAAAAAAAAAAAAAAGACTGTTTTGTGTAGAACAGACAAAAAATTTTTAATAATGGTTTCTATTCTTGGCTGACTCTTTCTGCACTCTGTATGTAGCAGATATTATAAAATAATTTTAATAAAATATTTCATTATTATCATAATTCTCACTATTACTATTATTTTAAAATTGTACCGCAGAAATGCTTTTGTATTGTCACATTTATAAGAAAAGGCTTTTGTCTTCCTTCCTCAATTTTAATCTGACTAATCAGTGCTTAAGAAGAACAACCACAAGGTCACACTTATATACAGTTTTTGGTTCTTTTTCTTCTCTCTGTATTTAGCAGATACACAATTAATCTCAGGTTTCCAGAAGAAATAGAAAGGTAATATACCATACTTTGATCCTCCAATGACCCTTTATTCAGTGAAGAAGAGAAAAAGGCCAAGGCAGGAATATATTTTACTTCTAACACAAAGAAAGTTAATGGAGTATGGGAAATAATAAATATGAACCATTAACAGCTAATGGGCATTGGTGGTTTTTTGCATGAGAACATGAGGTAAGCATAGATCTCTCAAGACAGCACACAGGGTAAACACTTTTCTGTCTTCTTCCAGCCATAGTAAGCACTTACTGAGTAGAAATGTTGGAGAAATAGAATCATAGAGTTATATCACCCCTTGTAGCTGTCCACCAACTCGATTTAACTCTACTGACCACCACTCACCATCTGACAGGTTTTACTCTTAGAGTAAAAACAGAGTCACCTGCTTGTTTTCTCAATTTCTAAAGCAATGTAGAAAGGGAAGTCATATCACCAGACAGATTATCAATTAAGGTAATTCTGATTAGATAAATGCTTCAACTGAGAATATAAAGAGCCATAAAAGGTCAAAAGACCGTTTAATCAGATTTCCTCGTTTGGAGAATGACAGTAGCCCAAGGAGCCCCAAACAGTGGCACAGATACCTGTCAGTGTTATTTTTGACAACAGGGATCAACTTGGGAAGGAATTTTGGCTCACAGACTGGTGTCTGAGAGTGAGTGCATGAGATTCTTGGCTGAGTTTTCACACCTCACCTGCCCCAGAAATAAAACCATTTCTATCTCTTTCATTCCCTCTAATACCCCCATTTCCCATTTTTGTTTCTACATGATCCATTTCAACTTTTTGAGCCTGAGAACTCTTTTTTTCACCAAAATTATTAACCTCAGTAACCTTGTAGACACCTATTCCATGTCAAGTGGCATAGTTTTCTTGGAATACTATTGAATCAGCTTGAAAAACTTTACAGTGAATGCCACAGAGCCAGTGAGATTGGGAAAAGGGCAGAGATGAAGAGTGATATTTCCCCTTTTTCTTCACAAATGAATTTTAAGATTTGGCTTATTCCATCTCACAAAGCTTATTTCATCTCACAGACTGTTTCAGAGTCTCCAGTGTCTGCTTCTAGCAGGTGATAGCTCATACATCATTCCTCCTCCATGCTTTAGGGTAAAGAATAGCTCCAGGTATTAATAGCTACATAGAGACACTAATATCTCTGTATTTTAATATATTATAATATTAATAGCTCTAGATAGATATCTCTACACTTGATCTCCTTTACCATTTCCTCCTCTGAGACTTCACAGCATGGTAAAGGAGGGGCTTGTAGCTGTAGCTGCTGTCTGGCCCTGCTGTGTCTGAAGTAAATCTGCCAGTAGAGCTGCTGTGTTCAGATTCCTAAGGGCATGTGAGATGGACAAAGACCACTGCATTGCCAAGGCTAAGATGCAAGCCAAAATTCTCTTCCAGGCGCTCTGACCTTTGAGGAGGTGTTTGGTGACTTGAGATGATGACTAGAGAATCATCTGGTACCTACTGTCTAGAAGGACACTGTGTTTTCTTCTCTGATGCTGTTTGTATCAGAGATGCTGCTAAAAGAAAATTAGTAGATTAAGCAATTTTTCGCTGGTGTTTGAAAATGTTAATCAAAAAGGAACTATCATCTGGTGTAAAAAGCCTTCAAAATAATTCCAAGAGTCATATTTGCCAGAAAACCTGATTGTTAGACATTAAGATTATGACCAGGATTTTAGGGGTGATTCCACTTTGAGTACAGACAGGAAAAATGCAACTTGTTCATTTGATATTTCTTTGCATGAAGTCTGAAAACAATTAGGACTGAATAGCTGTCTTATGAAAGCAAAGTTCAAAGAAAGAAAGTTTAACACTTTCAGGAGATTATGTATCTAAGTAACACCGCATGTTAAGAATAGGACCAGACTATTCCCCTAACAATAAAAATACTGAAATTCTCTACAGAAAGAAACAATTTCCATCATGATTTGAGACTTCATCTAGACAAACACATCTCAGATTGAAATGTTGAAAGATTATCCAACTATCATTAATGTGCACCTCTGAGGGAAAATACTGCCTTTTAAAAAGAAATATCTCAAAGAGAAATGGGATTATTTTTGGTTTTCAAGTCAAATTGTTTCCATCAGAAAGTGAAAAATCTGCTTTGATTTTTTCCAGTCCCCCTTCTCTGTACTTTCAAACAATTTGTATTTCCTTTCACCGTAGGATGAAATAGTAACATTAAGCAGAAAGTGTGTTGCTTTCTTGAAATCTAAACTGACTGAGAAGTTTCGGCACTTTCCATTCCTAATTTCTTAATGCTACTCCCTACTTTTTTATTCATGGCTTGTTTTTCCTTTTACTGTGGAAGTGCCTACACGTTCTTGGAAGACACATGACAATGTTCTCCTGTCTTTTGCCACCTTTGTAAGGATTGTGTAGAGCAAGTCTCACTCTTCATTTTCCTCTATCCAGACGCTGAGAGGTATCACAGTGATTTGTGAAGGTCCTTGTTCTGACAAGCTGTCAGAGAAGGCACCACAATTCATCTCTAGCAATCTAGTTTAGAAACCTACAAAGTATGTGTCTACATGCAAGGTAGGAAGCTGAAATCTCCTTACTCTGAAGCGTGGATGTTATCTAGTTTCCCATACTGAAGTCTTGATGTTTGATATGCTCTTGGGAATATTTTCTGGGTTTCATTCACTGGACTAGAAGGGCTCTGGTGATCCATAGATCCTGTGTCACACTCACAGGGGGACAGAAATCAGCCACACATGACCTACAGCATCCTGGGTCAGGATCCTGAACCAAAGCAGGACTGCAGAGCACAGAATCCTTCACAGAACACTAACCCACATCCCCAGGAGCCATATCTACAGGGCTTTTAAATCCCTCTAGGGATTGTGACTGGTGAATCCACCACTGCCCTGGAAGCCTGTGTCACTGTTTAACACCCTTTTGGGGGAAAAAAAAACAAACAAAAAAAAAAAAACCCAAAAAACTTTATGTCCAATGTAAACCTTCTCTTGAGCAAGCTGGGACCATTTCCACTTGTTCTGTCCCTGTTCCCTGGGAGCACAGCCCGACCCCCCCAGCTGTCCCCTCCTGACAGGGAGTTGTGCAGAGCCACAAGGGCCCCCCTCAGCCTCCTTTGCTCCAGGCTGAGACCCCATATCTCCCCTGGTCACTTCTCATCAGACCTATGCTCCAGACCCTTCCCCATTTCTGTTTCCTTCTCTGGACACAGTCCAGAGGATCTCAAATGCCTCCCACAAACTGTGATAAAGGAAATGAACAAAGAACTGAATCTCCACTCCTCAATCCCCTGAATCTCACACAATTGGAATCCAGTTACATGATTCATGTGCAGACATTATAATTTGGATGTCTAAATGTGAGCCTTAGTCAGAGTAGCCATAATCTCTGCTCTTTTTGATATACGTAAGTCAAAATGCTTTACACCAAAATTCACTATTAATCCCTTAATAATGCAAATAATGTCAACAGACAGCAAAATTAAAAATAGAAACACAAGCTTAAGAATATGGTTCAAATGCATGCACCAGTATTCCTGTACATTCTTCATTTCTTGTTTTGAACAATGATGAATATGGAAAACAACAAAGGCAATATTGCTACATCTACATAATCAGTCTGAATTACCTTGGAAGGCAGTCCTTGGAGACAAATGGATCATTTTATATGAATCTTTTATATCATCTCTCAGAAAAGGCTAATAAATATACAGAAAATGAAGAATTAAAGAAAAAAAATAAAAGGAGAACAACCAGTTTTGGGGCTCAAATCTAGTTGGGGCTTGCTCAGTCCAATCTAAATATTTAATTTTCTATATTAAAAAGAGAATGAGAATTATATTATGAATGGTCTACACATGCATTAATGTTTTCTATAAGCAGAAATGTTCTAGAAACTTTTTGTACCCTAAATATAAATGTGAATAGATCTTTTGTGGCAAAAATGCCTCTTCCCAGATCTAGCAGATGTGTCCCACCTTTGTCTTTAATTTTTAATGGATTGGTATTTCCCTTGATTTATCTTTTTAAATTATTTTTCCTTCAAAACAGATATAATCTTTATATCACTGGCATTTTTTGGAACGCATTATATAAATCTAGAATATTTCCAGCTACTTTTTATACATTTTTGTCTGAAATTCACCCCTACACTTCAAATATATTATTAAAGATGAGTAAATGCATTTTATTTGATGCATTGGTGAATGCATCACTTCGTTAGGAAACCTCATGGAAATTCATGTGCTTAATGCTAGAGTGCTTTCCATCCCACACCCATTTCAATTAGAGTTTGACATTGACACAGCCTTAATGCCCTCAACTGCTCATTTGACACAATCTCATGCAGTGATATCTCACCAAAACAGGAAGCTGCTCTCGCATCTCGTTTGCATTATGTATTCATTTTAAGATTAGTCACATGGTTAATGAACATCTTGGAGCCTGTCCAGTTTGCTGCTTTCTGTCGTGCTTCCTTTCCTGACACTCCACTTTCATTAACCCTCTGTGACTTTGCCAAAGACTGTGCAGACTGTAAATTGCTCTTAGCCATTTGTTCCAGAAAATTATCACAGACACTGCCATTTGGAATTTATGCTCATTGTTGACTACAATTAAATATTAAATGTGTGCTAAAATAATTTCATTTTCAGAAAGTGCTAAGCTCTGATTTTTTTTTTCTTCATACATCCTAATACTAATTTTACCCTTCCCCTCCCCCTTTACTTACAAAAGTAATATGTTTCTGTCTCAAAATTTTGAACTGCAATGTTTGTAGCAAACCTAAAATATGGTCATTATACCCATTTGATCTTGAAGTGGCATTAAACTCAAAGTGACAGCATTAAAGTTAGAAATTCAGGTAGCATTTAGCTTTTTAAATAATGTTTATTCTATATTTAAATGAATACTGACACATCTATTTCTGTATTGATGTGTATGCACACTTATTTATATCTATATATAATGTCTGCAGTTTGAATTTCTCGAAATCTTATTAGTTTTTCCCAACTAAGAAAATCAGATTAAATAAAAGAGAGTTTCCTACATCTGAAGGGAACATTTATTGTACAAATTTATTTTGACACTTTAAATTTGCTCCACAAAGTAGAGAGAATTTATTCCAACAAAGTCTTATTGGAATAAAAATGCTCTGCATACTTGGAAAAGCAAACCAAACCAAAAACCAGCAAACATCAGCAGAAAAGAAAAGAAAAAAGATTAAAAAAAACCCAAAAACAAAAAAAAAAAAAAAAACCCAAAAAAACAAACCCACACAACGCTCCCCCAAAAAACCAAAAAAACCAACCAACCAAACAAAAAAAACCCAGAACAAACCACAAACAAACAAACAAAAAAGGAAGGAGCAGCCTTTTTATAGTAATCTTATTTAAGAAAATACTACACTTCCATGACATCACAACATCCATTAAATTTTTCAAAAGTGTAGGAATTCCTTTCATAAATCATAGAGAGAGAGAAAAAAATGCAAATAATTCTAAACCTATTTGCATAGCCCTTTCAAGGTCAAAATGAACACATTGGAAGTACATGTAAGTATAACACACAAATCCATAAAAACACGTGCATCCCCTAATGTAGAAATTATATCTTTTTAGTAAAAAATTCTGCATCACCTCACAGTAGCAGCAGCAGCTTTTTGTGATTGAGATGCCCTGTAATATTTCAGAAATGTCAGTGGATAACAGAAGAAAAAGTTACAAGTATAAAGCACCATTATATTCTTATTGTAAATTTCTGCTGTATTGCTAGAGATACTAGTCCTTGCAGGGAGACAAAACTCTGATTCATTGGTTACACAATGGTGAAACATAATGAGAAGGAGTGATAGGGAAAATACATGTTCCTGGAGACTCTCACAAAAAAAGGTGAAAAATAACACCTTACATCTTCAAAGCTGTGAGATTATTACTGCACAACATTTAGGATAAATCCCTAACTGTGTGTTTAGAGGGGAACAGAATAGGGAAGGGGAAGCACAACTGGCAGCATATTAAAGTGAAAGGACTCTGTGTTCTCTGGTCAGTATCACTAAGTATTTTTCACCATAATCTGTTGGATTAGATTTAAAATGAAAAAAAAAAAAAAAAATTAAAAAAAATTTTAAAAGAAAATTAAAATGAAAAAAAGCCAAGAAAACCCAACAACTTAATACTCTCCCCTTATACCTCATTGTCTTATCAGTTTATAGATAAAGTTAAAAAAGCAAATAAAAAAAGGAGTAAAAGCCAAACATTCTAAGAACCTTCAGAAGCCAGCTGCCCATGTGTATGCTTTTATAGAGTAAAGAGCAGTCCAAGACATAAAATGTGTTCATAATACAAAAAAGAAATTCAGAACAATTCTTAGTATTGAAAAGATTTGAGATTTTATGAAATAAAACATGAAAATGAAATAGCAGCCATTTATTTTGACCATACAAGATGTTTTTTGTGGAGCTTTTGTATTTTGTGACTGAATGTGATTTAGCTCTGCTTTCCAACTAGGATATCAACCAGATTATATCAGTGCTATGCTCATGTGTTTCGGGAAAGGTTTATTGTGCCCTAACTTTATCTAGATGAGAAATCTACAGAAATGAAAACCACCTGAAATTATTATTCCACTGACATGTTAATGCTTAAAGTGGACAATGAAAGGTTAAAAATGACAAAGTGGTTATCAATATTTTGGTAGCCTAAGTGTCATTAAGAACTTTCCCTTAAAACTGGAAGAGATAGACTTCTGTGATTTCAGGGACAATGATGTTGTTTACTCTATTTCACTATCCCAGGCCTAGCTATTTGTTTCAGAAGAATTAATTAGAAAAAGCCCCACAAAGTACAAGGAGGTACAGCACCAATTCTGCAAACACTGTCTCTTTAAACCTTGTCTAAATTTACACAATTAAGCACCATGGTCACTGCCACCACAATTTCATACCATAGAAAACAAAGCGAATACAACAATGTTCTTGTCCAAGAACATCAGAAAGAAAAATTAGAAGATATTTATTAGATTCTTGTATTCATGTCAAGCAAATGAGACAATCCACCTTTTATTAACGCTCAGCTGCAGAACTGTAATCTTGTCAGTTTGGTTAACATTGTGAATCTGTGGACTATCATTTAAACACACTATAGAACTTTTTTTCTGGACAATATAACCCATCCAGTGACCCCCACAGAAACCTCTGTTCCTTAAAAATGCCTAGAGAAATAAAACTGCAGGTACGCAGAACTATTTCCAAAGAAGTACACGAAAAGTGAGGCCAGCCCATAAAAGTTAAGGACAGCCCATAAGTTCCATAAACAAGCTAAAAATTGTTGAGGAATGGAAGTGTCCTGAAATGTATGGCACAAGGGAAAGGCAATAAATTGATATCCAGAGAGACAGGGATCTCAGAGAGGGAAGAAAAACTGCTTAATTTTCTGCTTTGTCACTCAGCCACCTTGAATGTAGATTTCATATGTGGCCTGTTTTGAATTTTCTGCATCTTCTGCTGCTGGATTGCAGTGAGAAACAAAACACTGAAAAGAGAGATCACTGCTCTGATCTTAGATGATAACTTCCCCATGACACAAAGCATCTGTGTCTATCTCCTCATGACTTTGAGGATCTCTTCATGAGGAATCATCTTTTCTCTGATATCTCCTGACATCAGCATAGTCTTGGTCCTGGGAGTGCTCATTTTGGATTCCTTTATTATTTTTAAGATGATAGTCTAAATAATAAAAACATCCTTACCACTGGATGTGTAGCTAAACACAACACTAATTTTGTGAGTTGAGACCAGTAGCTCAAAAGATGTAAAAACAACCTCAATGGTATAAACTAGTTTTAGAGGGCTGTCATTTGAAAATTATATGTTTGTTATTACAAGTGTTGACAGCAAGTGATTCCTTCTAGGGTTTTATTTAGGTTTTATGTTCAGTTTCAAGGGGTCATACCAGAAATATACCCAAGGAAAAAACATACATACTTGGCCTAAGATGATTCTCTTCTGTTCAGTACGGGTTTTGGAGCCCAGATAGTAATAAGACTTTTTCAGGATGTCCTCATCACATTCTGAGAAAGAGAAGTGCTGAAGAGAAAGACTTGTACATCCAGTTCTGTGTCTAGAACAGAACTGGGTGAGATGGAATTCAATAATCCCCTGTTCACTTTTACCCTCTCTCCTCTTCTTTAGTGTTGGCTTTACTGAGGAGAAACACTTTCTCACTCAAGGAGACCTTCATTCTGATCAGGTCCTCTAGGCATTCCTGCAGTATATACTTGAAATGCATCATAAGCTTTCCTTCTCTTTATGATTATCTATTATTCATATTGTGGTGGTGTATAGAGACCAATAAGTTAAGATTGTGTCGAGATACAATTTAGAGATAAATACTGATGGCAGGTGGATAGCTAATAATAAAGATGGATGTATGTACATAACTTAATGATGTCGATAACTAATAATGTTCCTCTTTTCCAATTAGATTTAATGAATTTTTTTTTTTTTTTTCTGAGAACATCAAATGAATTTGCAGCAATTCCACAGGAGTTTTGCCTTCTTTAGAGCTGGCACATTCCATTGGTGTCTGCAATTTTTTTAACAGTTATAAAATTACTAGTGACATGAAGAGTTTATATATTGTTTTCATTATGAAAGTTACAACCATTTACCAAAAGTCAAAATCCAGGAAATGTGGAACACTACATAAATAACGAATAGAAATAAAATCTATCTTCTGTTCTGTATAGCAATACAGTAATTTTATAGAGATGAGTTTGAAATATTTGAAAATTTCAGAGAAAATTTTTTTTTTTTTTTTTTTTTTTTAGCTGAGAGGAATTGATATCTTTTTCTTCTCCCAAAGAAATCTTAGTAAATGTGGATGGTTTTAGTGTCTTCTCCACTTATTGGACCAAGATTCTGCCATCTCTTCCTTGTTATAATTAAATATTGCACATGGATATTGTGTATAAATGCAAATGTAAGTAAAACTAAGTAATAAAGTCACTCTTGAATGAATAGACTTTAAGTTCTGAGAGTCAATCAGCATTTAAAGTTTATTTCAGATAAAATTGTGTATTGTAATAAAGTGTAAAGCAGATGTGTGAATTTCTGTTATTACAAAAATTTATAAAGTAGGTAATCCTAAGGAAGTTAGCAGAGTGTATAATCCCAGAGCAAAACTCTATTAAACTGAGTAGTCATATGACATTACTAGAGAAAATAGCACTAAAATAACAGAATTTAAAAAACAAACCAGACAAACAAACTCCACTCCAGGTTGGAGTTTTCACATTCATTGGTAATTTTGTTTCACATTCTGCAGTTATAAATGCACAACATTAATAGTTACAGTGCATGAATGCAGAATAGTGTTTTTGAAAGATATTTTTGTATAGAGAACATGAGGAAGAGGTATCTATGATAAGACCATAATACAACTCCATTGTCACCACAAAATTAAGGCGTAGTCAAAAGTTTGTAAATCTTGTTTCTATCTAAAAGCCTTTTAGAAGCAGCTTCTCACTGTCTCACAGTCTCACACAGACTGAGGAACGGAAAGGAGTGAAGGGAAGAAAAACCTTTACTCACCTATAGTTGGGTCATGGTAGTCAGGAAACCGATGACTAATGAACTGCATTGTCATTGCTGCAGGGGGAAAAGAGAGAGGGAAGAAAAAAAATAATTATATCACCACCATTAAATAGAAACAGGCAAAAGAACACATGGATAACTCACTCATGCAAGTATCAGATCAGATTGTGAGCTCAAAGTTTGTTTCATGTCTACTTCTGCAACAATTCATTTGCTCTATATTGATAACTCAGAACTGGTAAGTGAAGAAAAATATGAATTAAACCTCTTTGCTGGTCTTACATTCTTAAATTTTAAACTTCATTGTATCATCTCTTGCGTTAAAATCTTGCATGTTTTTAACACTTGGTAAATACTGTTAATCTGATATTGCATAAAGACGAAAATTGCCATGACAAAACCATAAAACACGATTTACAAGACTGATTTATAAAGATTTTCACAGTGCTATAAAATGCCACTATTTGGAGTACCTAATTTGATTTCTAGTGTCTTTATGGATACCCAATTCATTAAACTTGATGCAACAGATGAAGGCTTCTCTTAACCACCCGGAGAACCTTTATTATGAAGAGACTGTTTTATGATTGAATATTAACTGCTGTCAGAAATTTTAGGGAAGTTACATGAGGCTTCAGGAAACCTGTGTTCTGCCATTTAGAACAGGTGGCAACCTGGAAGTGAAATTCCAGTTTATGTAGAAAGACATAAACTTTCAAATCCTGTCCAACACAACACCTCAAGTTCATTGGCCTTGAAAAACCATGAAAGTAAACTTGAGTATTCAGTGACTATAGTAACATCATCAGCAATTAGAAGAACATGGAAGCAACATATTCTTTGTTGTTTTTTCCTCATAAGTTTGATTTTCAAATAATTTGAAAAGTAATTGTATCTCCCAAACAATGACATGTATATAAAAGCTTTTCAAAAGTTAAATATGTGAATTCTAATTAAGTATAAAGGAAAAAAGAAAGGGACTGTTTGATTTTTAAACCATTTTCTTTTTTTTTCATTTGTTTTGACTGTTAATTTTTTTTCTGGTTTTAAAATTCATTTGCAGCTACTATATATAGCCCACCTGAAGCATAATTATCAGTCACAACACATGAAATCCAACAAGAGATTTTGCCTCATGTCTTGAACATTGATACTTTCAACAACATGCATGGCAGAGGTTATAACCAAGATGTGAGACACTTTAAAAATCTGCATATAAATACATCAACTTTTCAAACAGCATTGTTTTAATTTAATGCTTGTCCTCATATTTTCAAGAAACAGAGGCTAGGGAGATAGTTTTATAAAACGATAAAGAGAAGAAGTATGAAACATTTATTAGCATGTTAATAAATTATTGCATCTTTAGTGTAGACAAATATAAATGCTAAGAAGCAGCATTATAAATTCATAGATACCCAGAGAGGGTAAATGTGCAAGAAAAAGCTCATTCAGTCCACATATATTATAGAGCAATAAATCTACGTACAGTCACTCTCATGTCTTCTGTATTATCTGTTTTCAAATGCACTACTTTTAAGCACTATGCATGTTTGGACACTTTTATTTCCAGGACAGACACCTGTTTTGTTTTGGGTTTTTTTAAATTGTAACAGATTTTTTAGCCATCTCTGTCTGATAGCTGTTAGTGGTTTATGAAAAACAAATTTATGTCTGATGTGATCTGCCTAGTTTTCTCTTAGAAGTTGAGGCAGCTAGCAAAGATGCTGTTCATATGGTTCATGCCTACACATTTCCAGCTTTCTGAGGCCCTGTACCTCACAAATTAATTCAATTTGCTTCACTACCTGTTACTTTCTCCTGCCAGGCTTTTTATTCTTTAAGAAACACCCCAAACTATTCTGCATCTGATCTCATTCTGTTTCCTTTTGGAGCTATGCCTGCACGACAAAATCTGTAGTTATAATTGAAATAAAAATTCTCAGAGGACAGGCAGAACTCATGGGAGATGCTTTTCCTCTCACCAGAGACAGCTACAAGTCAATACATCATTTATATCCTCATCAAATCCACAGGATTCAAGAGGACTGAAATAATTTGAAAGCATCATGTTGTATTAAATATCAAATTTCCTATTGTGGCAGGCAAAAGTGGAAGTATTCCAAAAGAATGTGAATGTGAGGACATGCTTTAATGGAGGCCTTTGTGCCACTTTAATGGCTGGACTTGATGATGTTAAGAGATCTTTTCCAATCTGATTGGTTCTATGTCTCTATGGTTGTATAAAAAATGAATCTGGTGAGGTGCAGAATTTGAGAAAGGTGTAAAGTGAAGCACTCAAGGTAATGAAGTGAGAACCCCTTACATTCATCTCCTTGTGAAAACAGTGAATAAAAGCTCCCTCTTTATATATATTTTGTCCCACAGTTTCTTCCCTGACTGCCCTTTGTCACAGGCTCCTCCTAATCACCAGGAGAAGGAATTTCAGTCTTTTTCACCTCACACACGGGGTGAGATTTAGCACTCTTTTGCAGGAACAGGGTTCAGAAGGAATTGAGGTACACTGATCTTTTTAATCACTGAATTACAGCACAAGATAAGGAAATTGGTGTATAAGTAGTGGGATTTGCAACCCATCTTCCTCTGTGTGTTCCTTAAGGCAAGAATTTGCATTTTCTGCTATGCCTAACTTCATATCAGTGCAGAAAGTATTTTCAGAGCAGGCATACCTGGTCACTTCATCTAAGGGAAAAGAATAACTAATTTTTGGCAACAAAAGAAAAATGTTCCTTATACCAGGAGGATGAAGGACAAAGAAGTCTCCAAACATCTGATGTGCAACAAAAGCTTTGCCCAGTTTTGCCAGGTATTCCACAGTCTTGGCTACTGGATGTGCAGAAATTAGTTCTGAATGATGGCTGAAAGCTGGGGGAGTGCTTCCCAGAGGGAAAGGACCTTCAATCACCACTGGCATGAAGCCACATAGCTCAGCTGGAGCCTTGGGAATTAGACCTGCCTATATCCAACCCTATCTGGGTTCCCCAGCAGGACACCTGCCTCAGCTGGAGTATGCTGGCTTCTTCATTGCTACTAACATCAGCTCCAAAGTAATTTTCCAGACTGAATTAATTTTGAAAACTAACAGGAAAATGGTATTGGTATTTCATGCTGTGTGTTGAAAATATTTTCCTTGGTCCCGTGGTTTTCCTCATCCATTACCTTTTTGTTTTCCATATAAATAAACACTCACACCTTAAAAATTCAATAACTTTGTGACTTTTTCCCTTTGTAAATCCAAATAATGCTGCAACAAATTTTTACACATCTATAAATTAGGGACCTTTCACTCTGATTTATGCCACACACAAAGCACAAAATGTGGCTTTAAAGAAGGATGTGAAAACAGAATGAATTGGTAAGACTGATATTTGAATCTACATGCGAAAACAATGTCAGTTAAGAAATGGTTAAAAAAAAAGAATCAAACCAAGCAAAACCCTTTTAATCCATAGCAGATATTGTGAAACATTCTGAATTGCAAGTTGTCTGAAAATTTTTAATGAATATTTTATGACACTGTGAAGATCATTTCATTTAAATGGGACATGTACATCACACAGCAGCTATGATAAGTAAAAGGATCATTGTTTCAGATGAATAGCATCTTCTTTATATCCATCTGTGGCTAAGCAAATGCAGGTTGCCCCAGATGAGCAAATGTAAGCCTGACATGCATGAGTAACTATGCAACTTTAAAGTTCTCCTGTCTTTGTTAAACAAGAAAGGGGAACAGATCCTTCAGATCAAATCCTTCAGATTTTATTTTTTTTCCCAAACGAGCTCATCCAATGTTCATTCACTGTCTAAAAAACTGTACATTATATCTATGCTGGCATAGAAATACATATGTTTTCTTTGAATAATAAGCTTAGTCCTTTCTTCTACTTTCAATGTAATTCTAAATCCCTCTTAAAATTATTTAATTAACCACTGAGCAGAAAATGCCATGCTTAGAAAAGACTTAGATCACATATTTATTTTGAAGCATCCTTTTGGCCAGTACAGCAATACTAAATTTCATCTAAAGAAAATAGTAATCTTAAAAATATATATGTGTGAGTGGGCTCTCAAGCCAATAAGAAAATGTTTGTACACTCATAGTTTGTACACTCTAGTACATAGAGTTTGTACACTCATAGAGCTGTGAGAGTAGATAGAATAGAATCCTACTCTGCTTCCAGTTTGTTCTAAAATTCATTTATACCAAAAACTTTGAAAGCAATCCTACACCCGTTTTTCAAGGCTGGAGAGTACGTTGCAAGTTCACACAATATTTGTTATGCTAATAGTATCCCTGATGTGAATATCTCATCCTGAGCTTCCTATCCCTATTTATTCACCCAAGAGCTTCCACATATTCACAGTCCCCTGGGTGATAGTGTGATGGTATAATAAATCTGTTTCCAACAGAATCTTTACCCTCATTACAAAATCCAACACTTTAAAAACACTAACAAAATCACCATAGTAGTCACAACTCAGAGACCAGTGATTCCGTAGGTGATGATTCACATAATTTTAATTTAGTTAATTTAGGTTCCAATGTTCCTTAACTATAAACATTGAGGTTTCAATGAGAACAGTGTAGAAGATGGACATTAAAAAAAATATATTATGGTAAAGTCAGTAGATTTGAGGATTAGTTCATGAAGTTCATGAGAAAAGAGAACACACAGATATTATTAGAATAGAGAAGGTGGCAAAGAAAGTACAGAGTCTAAAAGCAAAGAGTGTACCATAGGAAGAGACGTTGTCATGAAAAAAGAAGAGATAAATATGTTTTATTTAAAAATTTAACATGCAACCTTGCCTTTGTCTATATGTAACATTAAATAACTTTCTAAATCATAGTCAGGGCATGCTAAACATTCCTGATTTTATTATTTAATAAAGCATTTGCATATTAATAAATATCTACAAATTATATTGTATCAAAATTACGCTATTTCAATAACTAGACAAGCATTATATTGCTGCCATTTTATTTCTGAAATAAATTTAAAAATCTGAGCTGTTATGGTCTTTCTGGTGGTTTCATACTCAAAAAATCATAGGAGCTGTCTTTTCAAAATTTCATGGCTGAAGACTGGAGTGTTTACTTCTATTTTGTTAACTTGGAAAAATTACAAACATCCCTATAACTAACTATGAATTTTTAGATTGGTACATCAGATAAATCATCATTTGCAGTAATTCTTCTGCCCATTGAATTAAAACCAACAGGCACCAACTACATGAGGTTCAACAAGAGCAAGTACCAGATTCTGCACTGGGATGGGGCAGCCCTGGATGCACAGACAGAGCAGAAAATGAGATCCTGGAAAGCAGTGCCATGGAAAAGGACCTGGGAGTCCTGGTCAGTGTCCAGCTGAACTTGAGCCAGCAGTGCCCTGGCAGCCAGGAGGGACATCCCTGTCCTGGGGGACACCAGGCACAGCACGGCCAGCCGGGCAAGGGAGGGGATTGTCCCACTCTGCTCTGACCTGGGGCGGCCTCACCCTCAATATTGGGAGCACTTTGGGGGGTTTCAATATCAGAAAGATATCAAACTGTTTGACAGGGTCCAAAGGAGGGCTGTGAGGATGGTGAAGGTCCGTGTGAGGAGTGGCTGGGGGTACTGGGTCTGTGCAGCTGGAGAAGAGGAGGCTGAGGGGAGACCCCAGCGCAGTTACAGCTTCCTTCTGAGGGAGGAGGAGGGGCAGGAACTGATCTCTGCTCCCTGTGACAGTGACAGGACCCCAGGGAATGGCATGAAGTGCTGTCAGGGGAGGTTTAGGTTGGGTATCAGGAAAAGGTTCTTGCCCCAGAGGGTGGCTGGGCACTGGAACAGGCCGCCCAGGGAATGGGCACAGCACCAATCCCAACAGAGTTCCAGGAGTGTTTGGATAATGCTCTCAGGGACGAGGTGGGATTGTTGGGGATGGTCTTGTGCAGAACCAGGAGCAGGACTCAAAGATCCTTGTAGGTTCCTTCCAACTCAGAAGACTTTTTCATTCTGTTATTCTATGAATATTTGTTATTCTGGAAACAGGAGGTGAAGACAATGAGCTCTGTGAACTGCATTAGTACTCACAGTAACTTTGAGTGGTTGGACACACCAATAATTATGAAGTATATGAGGAGGAAAAAAAATAATTTGGATATTCTCTAAATGCAGTCTGAGAAAGATTTCATCTGTGTTGTTTCTGCAACTTTAATGAGTTCAAGGCCAGAAGGAATGAGAAAAGGAAAAGTATTAAATTTAAACAAAATTTTGTAATGAAACAAATGAGAAATATTAGTTATGAACTAATTTTGGCTATGGATGAGAAAATAATTTTAGATATCTTATGAGGAATCTTCTGGAACAACTTTGAAGCATAGAAAATAAAAAAGAAACCTCATTGATTTTAAAGAGGTTTTTAAGTGAGGGGATCAAATCAGTGAAATGTTATATTCTTTTGGACACTTTTACCCCTCTATTCTCAGTTTCATGTAGGGAAAATGTTAATTTAATATATGACATTTTAATAAGGATAAAATCTATAATCAGATACACAACTAATATCAATTCTGGTTTCCTAAAATATTACTTGCTTTAGATCTCAAAAGCTTTATAAAGTTTTCTGTTTTCCAGGAAGAAGCTTTCATATGGAAAATACTGTTTTGTAGAGCACAAGATAATTTAAATGACCCTAGATCTATGACCTTCTTGGGTGGGAAGTTTAGCAGAACATGAGGGAGTTTCATCTACAATTCATAAAATCATAACCAGCTCATCCGCTGCATTGATGGTTTTGAACAACAACAATTTGTTGCATTTCTGAGTTGTTTTCCTATAATTTCCTAAAACTTTCCCCTGTCAGATAGGTGACAGTTTTCCAAAGGACTATGTGATTGGAGTGAGGAAGAGATTTTCATTGGTTTTATTCATATTTATTCTATCTACACATGCTGAATGTAGAATGCAGTATGTTTTAGAATAAATAAATGATAGGTTTAGTCACGTGAACAACACAAAGGGTGTGGTCTGAGTAGCATTTATTTGGGTAAAAAAAATGTATAAAAAGAAGAATGATGTCTAATGCTGGGTATTTTTACTGTGCTTCATGAAATTTGAAGAGTAAAGGGCAGGTATCTAGAGATACAGGGCAAATTGTCTAGCAATAAGGTATTTTTTGCACATTGATTATAGGTATTTGTATGATTGCGCCATGACACAGTAAATGGCAAAGTGTATAGCTAGAATAAAAACTTTGATTTTTTTAAAACTGCTTACAGTAAACTCAAAGATCTCACCCCATGAAAATGCACTCTTATCTTTATACTGCCAGAGCATGTGAGGATTTTTAAGCAGAAGTTTTAATGTCTTTTACTTTGTTCTTCACCATCACAGACTAGATGCACTGACAGGAGATCAGCCTAAAGACACTTTTGTTGTGGCCCAATATAACCATTTTTACATTGCTGTACCCTTTAAGGAATTGGCCAAAATCTTTACTACTAGTTTCAGGATTGAATGATGCAAGATCTGTGAGCTGCAATTATTAAATTTTTAGGTGTTACAATGTATTATTTATTGAGCATTAGCTCTGAAATGAAGGCAAGCAGAATTTTATTTCTGTGTTAAGCACATTCTGGAGTACTAGAAAAATAGACAAGCTTTCTGTAACACAATATTCTGCATAGGCTGGGATGCTGGTACAACATTGTTTTTTATGGGGGTTTTTTAAGGGTTCTTTTTGTTGGTTTTTTTTCAATTTTTCTTTTAATTGGTGAGGGTTTTTTTTTATTTGTAGAATCTGAAGTCCACTGAAAAGAACATCAGGAATCAGAAAGGAATAGTCTTAAAATCAAAAGTCTCTTAAATTAAATCCATAGTATTAGAATGAAAATTAAACACAAAAAACCCCACACAAATTTTAAACAGAAGAAGAAAATCAAGTTACTAGGGCAGGTGGAGCAGAAACAGAGAACCCTTCCTTATCCACTGTATCCCTTAACTCTGTAAAGTAAGAGCAGACTGCAATCAAAATATGTTGAGGTGGAGTTAGTGGCAACAGAGAAAGGCAGAAGTTTTCTTTGGAAAATACTCAGTTTTACAATTACCCCTCTTGCATCAGAATGAAGCAAAGGACTCAATGCAGGAATATATGTCAAATGTTGAGACAAAGTGTTCCTTAAGAGCAAAAATAAAGAATAAGGAAGAAGGTGAGTAGAAAGAAAAGGTAGAAAAGCACATTTTGTTTTAGGTGATCTTGAATGAATAAACAAAAATCACTAATCACAGAGCAGTTCTCACCCTGGTCTTTCCTATATCATTAGATGTAGAGATAGGAGTACCCATTATTTTCCTTTAACGTGTCATTAGTGAGAAAATGACAAATATTAAGTAGTGGTTACATTTTTCCAACATGGACTGAAGGATGAACAGAGAAATTGTGCAAAAAATTCATCCTAGGCATGAGTAAATTGTACAAAAACACCAGTCAGGAAAAGTGTTCTCATGGCAGAAAGTTTCTGTCTTCTGAATCAGCACATTCCTGTGAAAAATGGCTGTATTGAAGGCCATGAATATCTATTTCCAGACTCAGTTCCAGGTCAGAAGGCTGAATATGCTGCATTGTAAAATTTGTGTTAAAAATTCCATTTAGTGGTTAAGGAAACAAGGAAGTAGATGATAGTTGTATTTATTGCCCACATAAGAGACATCATCATAATGTGATACAAATTAACAATAATGAGAAGGTTGATTGCTACCACTTACAAACAATTTCCTCCGTAGTGTATGCCTGGTCCCTTCCCAAAAATTCTCCCACAAAAGTACTGAACATTCCCTACCCTGCTTAGCTTATGTGACTTGACAAGATGCCTTAATAAACAGAAATTACTGCTGGTAAATGCTACCATTAGTCCATTTTCCCACTGTGTTTCTTCCATCAAGTTAAAATCAGAAAGAAAAATTAATGTGTCTTCTAGTGTTCTTCAGTTAGCAAATCCAATGGCAACTTAAGCATTCCATTAGTGAGCAATCCAAAATATAATGACATAAATAGGTTTTAAAGCAGACTCCAGGATAATGTGTTTTTTTAAAAACAGAATACAATAAAATAAAGCTAGAAAGACTCAGTTTTCACATATTATTTCAGAGAAGAATACAGCTGATGTTGAACCATTCCAGATAGACACATTTCAGTTAAAGTCAATGGATAAATCTCAATTTTAGAAAGGGAATACAGCAAACAAGAGAAATATAAGATCGTTCTTCTTGCAAGTGAGCTCTGGCTTGCTGCTACCAGCTTCAAGTATCATCACTTCACTGAGAAAAACACTTTCAAAAAAGGATAAAGTCATTTCATTCAATGGGGAAAAAACCCTCCCAGCAACCACATTTATTTCTCTTCTGTTCTTTTTTAACTGTTGACATGTTTCCCTGTAATGATAACTTAAGTTGCCCAAGTTTTTTCAGGTATTGGCAAACTGAGGTTGTTTGCAGGTTTCCTAACATAAACTAGTGGTTAGCTCCTGTGGTACCTTCCAAGTGAAATTACACCCCATGCATCAAGCAGTGAGGAATTGGCAGTGACAGCAGCTGTATTTTCTTGTGAGTGGGAGAGAGTAGGTGCTGTTCTGTAATGTGGTACCAACTTTTCTGTACATCAAACCCATGGTCTGGAAATTGATGACGCATCAAAGATGAAGACAAAACTCTTCCATTTAAATCCTCACAGAAATCATATCCAGGGTTGAAACAGAGATGAGGTTTTTATTCATTCTTTCCCTTCCAGTGCCAGGTTTTCTCAATTTATCAGTTATAACAAATTGAGGACAACTTCTGGATTCACAGATACTGTTGGCAACTAATTCCCTTTGACTAAACAGGCTTTAAGTGCTGTCATGGTTTCAGTTTGAAACCGGGCGGAAACACCAATTTTATGTCTCAGTTTTAGTTTGCCAATTTGAAATTTCCCAATCAAGAGCAAAGCAGGCTGAAACTTAACAGGAATAGAACTTTATTAACTAACACTAAAAGACAAAACAGGATGAGAATGAAACCTTTAAAACACTTCTCCTCCCCCCACCAACTATTCACTTTTTTACTCCAATGTAAAAAGATAAAACGTAGGATTCTCAGTCAGTTATCACTCTCAAAATGATCATTTCTCAATTCATCAAGGAGAAAGGAGTCTCTCTTGGGTACCACAGAGATTTTCCACAAGATACCAGTTCTCTTGCTTCCACACTCCACAACTGGCCCTCCTGAGGAATGTTGCCATTTGTGAAGGCCCTCCCATGAAACACCCTGCCACAGCAGCTCATGGGCCATATCAGTTTATAGGGTACAGTTTAAGGATGCCTCTTCTAGTATAAAACAAAAGTTCTCTTCATCTGAAAGAACAGAGGTCATCTTCCCTCAATGGACAAGGCTTCATCTCTCACTTCTTTAGTCTTCCTCTGTTCAATGTTCTCCAGCAACTCACAGCTATGTCTAGAACCTTGCATCCCCCTAAAAAACACTCCATAGGTTACAGGGTATTTAGTCCATTCTCTATGGCCTCACAAGAGAAGTCCAACCTAACCAGGCCACTCCTTCGGTCTTCCTTTCCATCTGAGTTTCTCTTTTCACTTCTTCTGATATCAAGTCTCATGTTGTGTCTTTCTACATTTCATCCGGTCTCTTCTTTTTCTCTGGGTAAGATTCATGCTTTGGAAGTTTCATCTGGTGAAAAAAAAACTCACACAGGCACAGCTGGTACAAGGCAGTCAGGTGATGCATTGTAGTTGTGCTGGAGCTGGGCCAGAATCTCTCTCAAGGTCTGCCACTGCCCTCCAGTTCCAGCTGTGCTGAGAGAGGGAGGCCAGGATCCCCCTTCCAGCCCGGTCAGGCTCCAGATATCTCACACCAGGGCTGATCACCTCTCCTTTCCCTGAAGCAGATGCCAGGCCTGGCTCTGCCCCCGGTTGCTGTGTGGGCAGTCCTGGATTAGCAGATTTCAGCATCCAAGACTGAGCTGAGCCTTCCTCCCCCCGCCCTGTCTCTCCTTCTCCTTTGCCTGCCAGGGGTGCCAGGGGAGGGCAGGGGAACCTCAGCCCAGCCCAGCCACGGGGAACAGCTGGGACAGGCCTCTGTGACTCACCCCCACTGGAAACCAGGAGAGGCTATTTCCAGATTCTCACCTTAAAATGTGTATCCACTAGAGGCGTATCCACCCTTTTCATTGGTATAATCAGGTGTCAATATTACAAAATTGTCCAATTAGGGCTAAACCATGACAAGTGCTTATCTGCCCATGGTGATCTTTTGTGCCTCTCTCAAACATTTAGATGTCTTTTGGAAAGTTTATAGGACCACAAAATCATTTAGGTTGGAAAGGACCTCCAAGTCCAACCATTGGCCTGGCGCTGCCCAGGCCACCACTAACCCTTGCCACATCCACATGGCTTTTAAATCCCTCCAGAGATGAGGACTCCAACACTGCCCTGGGCAGCCTGTGCAAGTGCTTTATAAACCTTTTAGTAAAGAAACTTTTCCCTAATATTCAATCCAAGGTTCCTCTGGCACAACTTCAGGATATATCTTCTTGTACTGCCACTAATTACCTGGGAGAAAATATTGACCTCCCCTTGATTCCAACCTCTTCTCAAGGCAGTTGTAGAGAGTGATGAGTGTTGTTGATGATTAAAGTTATGATCTTGTTTCCTGATATAACTTCCATTGAAATTAAAATACTTCACTGTAATAAAATTGGTTTAGGTGAAATTCAATACAGAAAACAGCATCAAATAAAGGCAAATTTACTGGTTTGTATTGATGGAATCAAAATTTTTTGAAAGTATGAACTGATTTACTAACCCTGCCATTACATATTTTATAATAAATTACACATATTTACTATTCTACTATAAATTACAATGATCTATAGACGATTATTTATCACTTATATATATTTTTTGCATTTCTATTTATTAGGGTATCTTGATATTCTGGCCTTCTTTTTCAATGAAAATGTAACCAAAATCTAAAATATTGTATTTTTCTCAGAAATTATCTCATCCTTTCTTTCAATATGTGCACATTTTTTTCCATTAATAACCATGGTGGTCAAATCATATTTAAAGGAAGTAGACTAACAAAGGAAGCATTTCTTAAGATTCAACTTAAGTCAGAAAACTGACTCTAGAATATTTCTAAAATCCCAATAAATGTTTCAATTCCCCAAAAATATTTGATTATTCCCAGAATGTTGTCCTCTACAATTTTTTTTTCCTACTCATATATTTCAATTTAAATTTCTCTTCATGGAGTATTTTTGTCTCAGTGGAGCTAAATGCCACATTATATACATTATATGAGTGGAAGAGTTCCTCACTGCTGAAGTAACTTTACACTCAACATGCCTTTCCTTGTCATATCTCAGATGTTTTCTCTCTCAGCTAACTAGGCAACACTTGACAACACAGTCAAACCTGCCACATTAACTCTTGCATCATCATGAGTTCTTAATATCTTTACTACTGTACTGAAAGCATTTCTACAAGATTAGGGAAGGGTGAGGCTCTTCAGTTAATTCCCCCTGCATCCACACATGAACATGCCCAAGTCCAGAGGCCTAATGAATAATGAACTGTTCCCCAAAAAACAAATCAAACTGTTGAGAAAGCCCAGAAATGAGGAAATCGAGACCTTCTGGATGGAGAAGAAGTTCTGTGTTGGAACTTAGAACATGGTTATACAGGGGAAAAAAAAGGTAACAATATTCATAGAATCAGAGAAAAATTTGGGCTTAAAGGGACTTCAAAGACCAACCAAGGGACGCATCCCACTAGATCAGGTATGTCAAAATTCCATCCAAGCTGGCACTGAAATTTCAGACATGCTGCAATAGACATCCTATAGTTCCAAACAGTAGCTTTAATATTTGAAGGAAATGGAAAAGAATATAGCATCTTAGCACCTAAATACTTCAGAATCTGGAGTTAATAAGGGAGAAGAGAGTTTCTAGACCCAGAAAACAACAGGTAATTTGGAGACAAACCAATGGGAAATACTGAGCTGTCTCAGAGGACAATATTGACCCTTATGATTCTGTTACTTTTACTTTACGTAGTAATCCCTGAAAAACTCCTGAGGAAGTTTTATGTGGTTGTGTGAGTCTGGGGGGAGGTGTTTTGAGCTTTTGACTCTGCTACCAGCTCTCCATTCTTTGATTTTCATCAGTATCTTTTTTACCTTAGTTTTCGGAACTGCAAGAAAACCGAGGCAACATCAATATGGACAGGAAGATCTGGGATTTATGGAACTGACACATATAATTCAGCTGTGAATTCATTCCTTAACTGTTCATCTAAAATCAAGATAGTAAACCCATGAAACTTTTAAGAACAGACTTAACCAATCCCTTCAACATGAAATTATGTGGATGAAAGGAAAAAGGAGGCATGAGATAAAGCATTTTGCACGAGATATTCAAGTTAGTGATAGAGATCAAAAGACTGCTAAGTACAAGGACGAAAAAGTGAAATGAGGCCCCTCATCCTCTTCCTGCTGTCTCAGTACAAACTTGACTGGAAGTTGACATCTGCCAAAAGCACATTCATATTGCTTGACACTTGTACACGTTACATTATGGTGATATATTGACAGCAGGCAGAGTTGCCAGACACATTGGGGGTGAAAGGTAGCACTTCAGGCACTAAAAAAGGTGATTTATTACAGCATTAGTGTGCCACTGGAAAGGTCAGAAAGCAAAAGCCATACAAAAGTTGATTGTAATTTCACAGAGAAAACTTACATTATTCTATTCAGTCTTGTATCTTAAGTGTGAATAAGAAATGTCAAAGCTCTCAATACCAGCAACAAGGAAAGATTTGGCAATGTTTGTTTGGTTTGCTTTGGTTTGATTTGGTTTGGTTTGGGGTTTTTTTTGTTTTTTGATTTTTTTTTTTTGGGGGGGGGGGGGGTGTTGAGGGTTTTTTGGTTTTTTTTTTTTTTTTTGTTTTTTGATTTTGTGAGGTTTGGGGGTTTTTTTGTTTGGGTTTTTTTTTCCCTAGAGCTGGAAGGAAGGGACTCATGACCCAGGAACACTGAAGGCCCCAGAACAGGCTGAGTTTCAGTCTTTCTTTCTTCTGGGGTAAACTCACTTTCATGTATTTCGTAATGCACTCTCTGCCCTTGGTGTCATTTATTCTGGTGTGAACCAGCTGTCTCAGAGGTTTATGGTGCTATGTATCACCTTCACTTGATGGCTGACAGAAGCCCTATTTAGTGACCCTAGACCTTTCCATGAAAATCAGCAGCAGCTAAAAAAACCCTAACCAAACAACAGACTGACTAACCAAAAACAAACTGAAACAACCTTCCAAATCTTCCCATTCTCCCCAAACATGTATGGTGTATACTTATACAAGTCTTGAAATTTATATTAGGAGCAAAATTCCCCTCAGGATTTCTAAAATTTAATTTGGAACATGATATAATAGGGTGAGATAGACGAATAAAAAATGTTTTTGAACTTTGAAAAGATATCCTTAGAATCAAAATTAACTTCTTATTCATAAAAGGCCATAAAATATGGATATAGGTAGCCATTTCTGAATTTTCCTAATTACTGTGGAAACCTGTTCTATAATCAGATCTTCCTAACAAAAATAATTTTGCTCTGGGGTCAGAAGATTTACTTCATCTGCTGTATTGTTGGACTAGGATTTATGCTTTCTCAGTCTCTACAGTAATTATAACACTGAAATTTTTTTCTTGGTGGTGCAGAGGCAGCATAACTCAACTCCCTAAAAATCATGATTTGGCAGCTGAAAACCACAGAGAAACTTTTTTAAGACCCTGATAAACTTATGACTACCTTAAACACAAAACCCCCACACATCTTTAAGTTATAACAACTGGAAGTGTTTCCTTAAGCATATAAAAAAAAAAGAACTTAGGAGGACTTTTAGGGGCTCAGTGAGTAAGATGATATTGAAGTACTCTGCATGCTAACAGTGTGATGACATTGTGCTATGCTGATTCAGAAATGACTCAGCTCAGTTACCAGAAAAGGGGACAATCAGGACTTTTTCAAATGTACAGTGATATAGATGTGACAGAATGACTCATCTGTCATCAGTGTTTTAGTCAGCAAAGTCTTTGGCTGAATGGCAAGTATTTATAACTGTAAATAAAGTCACTCAATCAAAAGGACGTAAGCAAAGAAGATCTGGATATTAAGCCTGGTTTTGAACATCCAGTTATGAGGTCATTGCATTCCATAAACTGAACACTATTTTAGTGCCAGTATCTGTCCACATCCAAATCCATTGAAAAATGTGCTTTTTATATTTTTCTCTCTTCCTAATTCAGAGAATATATATTCTGCAGCACTCATCTAAGAACAGACCAATTAATCTCTGTCCATTTTCTTGTGAAAATATATTTTTTTCTTCTGCAGTATGTCTTTCACTACAGGTTTTCCTTGTTTTATACATCATGCAGGATAGGGCTTGGAACCTCTTCCTTTGAGAGATCATTGCATAAAAGTTCTGAAGGACATAAACTCAGATATTACTGTGAGCTTCTACATTGGTATTAGCTGGCATTTCATGTAAGTTTCTAATTGCTCGATTCTCTTTCCAAAATATCCTTCAGCAGGCGTATTTAAATACTTTCAAAAGAAACCATAATGGGTGAAATTGTGATTCCGAAATAAGTGGCAAGCATTTCTATTTAGGCTGAATTTTTTCTTATATTTACATATAACTGGTTATTTGCCTTTATGTTTTGCAAATTAATACATTTATTACCTATAACTTTCCTTTGTTGCATGTATAATTTTATAATTTCATGTCTCAAATTTCTGATGATTTTATAAAGGGGAAATGAAAGAAGGAATATGGAACACATTTTTGTGTTTGATTCTTTTTTTTTAGTTTAAAAAAAATCAACTCCTGATTTATTTTTTTTTAACTGAAAAACATCTTTTCTTGCAAAGAAAGAAATTTTTATAAATGCTCAAATCTAAAACTAAAATCCTTCAACCAAGACATAAAAAAAGAGCTACAATTATACAGGACCTTCAAATCTGAGCATAGGTGAAACCCAAGCAAATATAAACCCAAGCCTTGTTCAAATTATTTGCTGCCAGTTGCAATTTGACTGACTTCAATTAATGCCCAAACCAGAGCAAAAGCTCTCAGTGGTATTCAGGAGGCCTTTATTATCACCTAGGTTATTTCATTCAGTAGTTTTTGTATTTTCTCAGAAGTTTTCTAACAATGAGAGTATTAATACAAATATATATGTATATGCAGACATAAATAGATACAGACAGAGAGAGGGAGAGAGAGAAATGTGCCAATATTTTCTGGAGATAAAAAGAAAAGTAAAAGACACCTACAAAATGGTTTCACATTCCAGTTTCTCATTAGTGATGTAGTTTGTTAGATGCCTGATCCTGCCGGAGCAGAGAAGACTGATCACAGCACCAGTGGCTGTGCATGTGAATTTGCCTTATTTTCTGTGTGATAAATTTACTTTTTCAAAAGAATTTGGTGAAAGCTTTTCTCTTTAGTCTGATATAATATTTGAAAAATTACTTCATGTGAGACCTTTAAATGCTTTTAAAATTGACAAAGATATCCATAAAGCAGACACATAAAGTCAAAAAAGCAGAAATTATGTTAAAAAAAGCACATAATAGAAGTAAATTAATCAAAATTCTAGTTACCATCAGTGCATCAAAATGTATAATTTCATAAGACTTGTTCATTGCTACCTCTAATCATATATGCTTTTGAAGTCAAAACTGGAGCACTTGCTCTACTTTAAAGGTAATGAGGCTATTTGTATGTTTAAAGACAAAACTATTCTCGTGTGAATTGCCAAAATTGGGTATCATCTGATAATTTGCAACATTTAGCAATCCTCAGTGAATTCTCTTATTGTAATTTTGAATTAGCAGAAAGGTACAAGGTTGAAAATCAAATCAAACCAAAGCAAAAACTGTTCTGGGGAGATGCAGATATTTAGTTATTTAGAGACACTGTTATAAAACCCTGTGTATTTAAAAAATAAATAGTGAAATCTGTGCAATACACTTGTGACTTTCAAAATATTTATATATTAAATAAATATTTTGAGAAACAAAACTTTTGAAGAAACTAAGTGTGCTACAGGACTTGTATGTCATCCTGGTAATTGGTTAATATGTTGGTACAGTTGGCACTCTCAGTTTTTTAACTTTTTTATAGAAGCTGAAACAATATAAATAAAATATATCATGAAAGAAAATGGAACTTTGTAAAATCCCCAGAGAACTTACAGCTCTGTGATGGTCTCTGAACTGGTGCATGAAGACCAATGATCCCTCAGGGTATTTTTTTTTAAGAACTAAATGCAGTATGGTAGAAGGAAAAGATAAATTTACCTCCCACATATGGGTTTCCTTTTCACCTAGGTCAAAAACAAGTGCTTATGCAGCTGTACAGAGGATAGTTTTGCCTCCTTGGCAGTTTCAACACTCTGAACTAAACAACTTCTTGTTTTTTAACCATAGCAAAGGTCAGGCAAACAGAAGGTCTGACAAACCAGAGAGATAAATAACCCAGGGAGTGGGATGAGGAGGGAAGCAGTATTATTACCTTAAAGACTTCTGGCTCACGGTTTATAGGGAAGCCAAGTAACAAGTAGCAAACAACATGAAATGTTTATGTATGTCTGTGGAATCCAGTTATTCTCCTCTGTCTTTCTGCCTTCCCCTAATTTACTGTTCTAATCAGCAGACCTATTTTCTGCCCCCCCTTGGATACCACCGTCCCCCTCACAGGGTTGGCGTAAATAACAAACAGCTCCAGCCCTTGGCTGCACCAATATGAAACACTAGATACAAAATGAGTTACTGTAAATAACCCAGGGACTGGTGTCATAAAGCTGCCACCTTTACCTCCAGGATTTTCCTTCCTAATAGACCTACACGCTTCCTTGTTATCAGCCACAGCAATTTTTTAATTTTTTTTTCCTAAAAAAGCTGAAGCTGCGATTAGTCAGATAGAAAATCATTTAGAGGCAGCAAGCAAAGGCATGTTTTCTTAATAAACAGCAGGGTCGGCAATAACCATTAGGAATTTTGAAGTTATTTCTCTGAAAGAGAGGTTCTGATTCTGCACTCCTTGGCTTTGATGATCCTGTGTTTTAGGGAGCTGGAAGGATCTGACTAAACTCCTTAATAAAGAGTTTTAGGCTACTGAAATGCTGAAGTAATGACAATCTCCAACTACAGCTGGGGATTTATTTATTTTAGGTGGGTGTATCTCTGCTGCCACCCTACCTGTTTTTTAAATTACAGCTTGAGTCTAATTTGCCAGCTATAAATAACTGCAAAATTAAGCAAACTGTGTATGCAGTACAGTCAAATATATACATCATAGCAGTTTGAAGCTGACATTTGGCTTTAGTAAGGGGGAAATCTCAGATGATTTTTAAGGTCTGTTGGCATAAAACAGCCAAAAGATCAAAGATGTTGTGATGTAGTATGATATTATGAATCTATTATATAGAAATGCAAATGTTTCAATGAATGAGCTGGTTTCTGCTTTACGAGTTCTTTATGGCTCTTTTTGTCGTTGTTGTTGTTGTTGTTTTTTAATTAATTATTTTCACACTGAAATTCATGGTTATTCTAGGGAGAGACCATGCAATTCTAGCCTTTGCCTACATATAGACATCTGAGTACAGTCCTAGAGCTGAATGACTTTCAAATTTGTTTTCTGTCTTCTGGTCTCCATCTGATGTTCACTGAAGCCAGTTTCAAGTCATCGCTGTGTCATACCCACAGCCCTAATGTGAACATTCATTTCAGCAGCTTGGGTTCAGATGTTTGATAAGGCAGATGTTTGTGCCCAAGTCAGGCAGAATGAACATCCCAAATGTCACCATGGCCTGCAACTGCCAGGTTTTGACTGGATGATCTGCAGCAGGTAACTTCACCTTTAGAGCAGGTGCAGCAGCTTACACAAAATATTTAGAATTCAGTTGCATAAGCCATCTGAGCACAACAAACAATACAGCAACACCCTGAAGCTCAGAGCACTGCCAAAAATTGAGAATCACCATCTGGCCCAGCACCCATGGCTAGGCCATTTCTGGGAAGAAAAAAATTACTGATTAAGCTCAGCTAATAAATTTCATGTCTGTCATTATAATAGACTTATGCTGAAAGTGCAGTGACTCAGGGGTTACAAAAACATTAAACCACTAATCCTGCACTGATTCTTACCTTTACCCAAACTAATCACTCAAAAGTCTATTCAAGATTCTTCTGTGAATAAAATTTATTCAGAATTTTGTAGCTCATTTTATTTGATGATGCTATTACACTTCCTTTTCATTTCAACAACATTCTCTTGTGTGAATATTACTTATGGTTTCTTTAGTGCCTTGAAGAAATCACAAAGGAACTGCATTCTAGACACCAGCAAGGAGCTGAATTTCCTCTGCTTACTTAGGAATTAATGCTATCTCACAGCTCTGCAGAAGACCTATTTTTTTTCTCCCAATTTTACCAATGTAATGCTAAAGGTACATAGAACACCTACCCAGACACAAGGGAAAGACTACTAGTGGGAGACAACTCTTATTTCTTACCCCTCACCACAATTCCATACTTCCTAACAGTTGTCATGGAACTTTGGGCAACAATGGCTTGAGTTTCTCCCAGCACCAAATGAAAAAACATCTCTTATTTTAACTGCTTTTCTAATTTTAAAATAACTGTTGCTAAAATAACTTTGTGAGAGGAACATTTCATATAAGTAATTCAAAGAGAACTGCTATTTATCTTTTCTCTATTTTTTTTTTTTTTCACATTTGAGAAATGCAGACAAAACTAAGCATTCCATTAGTTATTTGAAGTTTTTCTTTAGCATAAATCTTGTGGTTGAATTTGCAATGTGTGCAATGATGAATACTGAATAGGCAGCTAGTGGCATCATCCAACAATAAATCATGGTTTTACCTGCACAATTTTGCATTTCACACAGAAATGTTAACCACAGGGTGAAAAATGATGCTTATATACACAACCATGCACATAATTGTTTGCAGACACACACATGAACACATGAACATAAACACACTCACATGTACATTTATATTCCAAAGCTACAGATCATTTGTTTCTACACTGCCATAAAGCCCGATTTGAACCACTATCTCTCTCAGCCTCATTTAACATGTGGGATCAAGTTGTACCAAAGGAACAGAATGAAAATCTATTCATGTACAACTTAAAAAACACAAACTTCTCTTTCTGCAGTGACAGTACTGCTACAAAATCTATACAGTGTGCCTAAAAATAATATTAAAATATACTTTTTGTGGCACCACAGGTAAACAAGCACATCTTCCTTTAGGATTCTGCAGAACATACGAATTGTAAACTGAATGCAGCCAGAAGTCCATTATAATTTGTGTGACAAAATCTTTTTCTGTTAAGAAGGAAAGCAGAATGTATATCACATGCAATCAGTTTAATTTACTTATTATATTTCCTAAAAAAATAAGACAGGGTTTGAGGAAGAATATTAGGAAAAAAGTAAAATATTAAGAAATCATATTTCAAGATAAATCAAGTAGAAATGTTTGTTGTTTGTTTTGTTTTTGTATTTGGGTTTTTTTTTTTTTTTTCTGATTAAATGGGAAAGTGTAAAATTAACATTTTAGTTTCTGGTAGTATTTTTATGGAAAATATGTTGATGATTGTGAAGTATAATATATAACCTGAAAATATGACAAATTAGATCAAATTAAAGATTCTTGTATTTGGAATAATTTACAGACTTTTGTGTAGAATACATTAATTAACCCCAACATTTCATCCAAGGATGAAATTTACAAGATTTACACAAGGATGTAAATCTGACGTTCAAATACCATCTGCTGACATGAAATATCCCCTGCATAGTCCACAGACTTCCATTTGTTCACACAAGAGGTGCTCTGAAGTCATACTTCATGAGTCCTTCATAGAACTAATTAAAAAGGTTTCAAGACAACTATGTTTCATATTTAAATGGACAGATTTTTAATACTTTACAGGCCTTGAAAAGTGACATACAACTTTTATTTCAACCCCAGGCACCGTGCAGGTGAGTTGTCTGTAATTCTGCTTGGCTTTAATGGCCATTATGGTGACACCAATCTAAATGTATATGTCAGCAACCAAAGAATAAAGCATGTTTTTTTTTTTTTTTTTAATCTGAAATTACAGGACTTGCCACGGTGGCTTGTTACTGGTTAACAATAAAAGCCTATGAGTCAAAATGATTTATTTTCTTTGAGTGATGTTTCATGGTAGCAATTGCTATAAACAGTGGCAGTTGTGATTTCACAGCTTGTGCACCATTAAGTTCATTAGGTTTCATAGAATCAAAGCATCATAGAACAGTTTTAATTAGAAGGGACCTTAAAGCTCAATCAGTTCCACATCCTGCCACTGCCTTCCGTGATCCCAGGTTGCCCCAAGCCCTGTTCAGCCTGGCCTTGGACAATTCCAGGGATGGCACAGACTCAGCTTCTGTGGTATCCTGGGCCAGTGCTGCAGCACTTTCATCGTTAAAAAAAAAATAAAATTATTTGAAAGTACTGCTCTGAATTAGCTGTTTCTGTTACAGTTAGTCCTCAGGTTTTAGCTACAGGCTCAGACAAAATTCTCTTTCCGTCTTTTCCTATAAATCTCCTTCAAGAAAAGCCTCAAAAAAGGTCTTTCCAGAGTCTTCAAATATTGAAGCTGAAGAACCCCAGCTCTCAGTCTCTCTCCACAGCTCCAAACTTTTGGTTTATTTACCAACAAGTAGAAAGCTTTCTGGAAATCTCTGCTGAGTTTGTAATACATGACAGATGGGCAGAAGAGATTTTCTCAAACTTGGAGGAGACTACTGTTGCAATGGCATATATAAAAATATATTAAAAAATAATTGGCAATAATCTTTATATTTGTCACAAAACAAAAGATGCTATAGTTACATTATTCTATGTATTATTATAATGTATTCTATTGCTGAATCATATCTTGTGACTGCTACTCTCTCCAGTGGATGTAAAGGTCTTTAGGTTAAACTAGCTGTAAAGACATGTTTTACATGTTCAAAGTTAAGTGAATTTCACATAGGTAAAATCCTATGAAAAAAGCCACATATTCTATTTCTTTCAATTCTTAAAATTTTAAATATTTCCATAATGTCAGCCCAAGAAACTCTTAAGTGCAACAGATAAACAGCTGCTGGAATATCGCTGCTGTTTATTATGCTTAGCTTTAAATTCTCCTTTTTGACTTTTTCCTTCTTCATCTACTTGTGATGCCTTCTCTATTATTTAGGCTATTTAGGAAGACTTGTCTTAGATACAATTTGCTAAAATACCATGTGTATATATTTTCTTTAAAGAGGCTCTTTATTGTCAGAGGAAATTGTAGAAACAAACAAAAAAACCCACCAAAATCCCAAAGAAACCAACTAAGGAACTGTACATATATTTATTATGTATACATAACCACCAATATTAATTTAAAATAATTATTGGTCCTACACTATGATGCAGACTTTGGAGTTAATAAGAGTGAAACGAGACAGCATTTTAACTCTATCAAACTGTTTGCTGCAAAATAAAGGCATAGCTGTTGCCAACATTAACCGATGTGTTCAAGATGAAAAGGACAAAAACTGTTAATACTGAAAAGAACATTAATGGGAAAAAACCAGTTAAAAGATGTCAACACAAAACTAAAACTTTGGGAAAAATTACATTTTAGGTATTTGCCTCTCTCATTCTTGCTGAAACAATTAAATGATTTGTCCTCTAGTCATGAGACCTAAGAAACTTTGGCATAAACCTGTGGTGCAAACTGATTGAATATTGGACTGGTTCTCTATGTTAGCAAGACCTAATCCTACAACGAATCTTTGGTATGGAGGCTATTCAGCAATACTTCTAAACTATTTATTTATGAAAGTGTTCAAGCACATATTTAAGAATTTTTTTTCAGTAGGGTTCAAACATACAAGTATAGATGAATGTTTTTGGAGTATTTGCTCTGAGTTTTGGAGAATTCATTCCACAAGAAAATTTACAACGCTATTTTGAATCACTGAGAAATATTTTCACAGGCTTTATTTTAGGGTCATAATTTTCAAGTACTAAATTCAAGTAAATTTCAAGTGGATTGGGGAAGATTTGAAGATGTGTACAGTGAAGATTATAATTCAGCCTTTTAGGGTGAATTTCATATTTAAAATGTTTTTTCTCATAAGTGGTATTCTCTTTTTCCCTTGCTGCAGCATTTTGAGGCAACATGCACTAATTTTGTAGATAAATCTTTTCTTAGCTCCCATTACTAAATGATGCCATTTTACTCAGCATGACATATGAATTAAATAACAAGATATAATTTCAGGAAAAATACTTGGCATCATCAGATCTGATAGCACTGTGCCTCTTGAAGCATTTATAGAAGATAGGTGCGTGATCCTGAGAGTGATTTTTTTTCCTACTTCAGTTTATTCATGCTCTCTTCAATACTGAAACAAATTTCAAAATTAAGAACTCACTGAATTAAGAAATTATATTTCTGTGTGTTATTTTGGTTTTATTTCTAAAATAATCATAATGTGGACATTTATAAGACTAATAATTCACATGTGTATAATAATTTTCATGGTAGAACCACTTCAGAAATGTTGGATACCATGATATACAAATTCACAAATAAAGAAGAATACAGACATATTATTGATTTATTCGCCACTTGATGAGGTAGTGAACTTGGAGGGGTGACTTAATATTAGTAGTAGATGCACTCCGGAGTACACAGATCTCTGCAATGTTGTGATTTACCTGCTCAATACCATCCAGAACTTTATCATTTCAATAGAATGGCTGGACCAGTGACTTCTGACAATTCAAGGAACATATGGGAATCTTTAAATGCTGTGAGGTAGGTGAATCATGTTGCATGCAGAAAATACATGGGACTGTGTTCATCCAGAAAATAGCTTTCCAGTGGGCTTCATGAAGAGTAGAGTGAAATACACATTTTTCATTGCCTGCTGATTTCATGTCTGTGCAAATGTGTATATTCTTTTTATGGTCCTTCTTTATTAAAAACATTTGCTGTCCAGGAAAGGAGTTAGATGGCTCTAAAACTGTCAGATGACCTCTCTTAACTGGAGTTTTAAAACAAAACCTGCTTTCTTCTTCAATAAGCCTACTACCACAACATAGGATAACATAGAGAGAATTTCAAGAAATAAGCTAGATATCACATGGAAACCAAGAGAACATAACATATTTTTAATGCAATCCATATTATATCATACATCATAAATCCAGGGTATCCCTGAGTTTTATGTATCAGAGTTCATGTGCTAGATCTTGTGGCCATAAACCTCATTGCGAAAATTATGTTCCAATTTCCAATTTGCCTTTAAGATCATCAGTGATAAATAAATGACAAAATCTCTGACAACATGACATGCCTTTTGACAAAGATCCTCAATATTTAAAATAACAATACAAGATGACATATGCCAATGACAATGCATTTTACCCTCCATCATTACTCTCTCATGATGTAGCACATCAGTCAATGGGAAATAATTTTAAATAAAATATAGAACCATTTCACATTGATCCAATTGATTGACATATATAGAATCATTGACCATGCTGTGTTTGATAGGTCAGTATTTGTCTGCCAGTCAGTTTTGTTGTGTTAGCTATCAATGTGACTGGCCCCTAGGGCTGTCTGAGTTGCAGTGAACGTGGTGTGCCATACTGGGAGGAGAAGACCAAACTGGAAAATAAAGCAATTTTTAAAATAAGGGAAGGCTTTCCCTGCATATTAGCAGCTCAGCATATGCAAAGATAGATGGCATGTGTCTTGGATAAGTGCCCAAACTGAAAATATGCCACTCTAGAGTTCTCACGGCATAAACAGTGAAGTGCAAGAAGTAAATGAAAAAATAAGAGTATATTTGGAGTCCAAATACACACCAGCACAAATAATGGTTACTGTTCCTAATGATCTGATTGGGAAAGGTTGCAAGACCAGGTTGTTGGCTGCTAGATCAGGCCAGGCAGGATCTGTGCTTGGGACTATCTGCCCTGTTCAGTGTGCTGCACACAACTGAGATTCCTTTTCTTTCTCTTCCTCGAGAATGGATAAATTTCCCCCTTCTGAGTGGGCAAAACAGCCACATCCCCTCTGTGCTCAGGAAAGAATATATCCTCTGTAAGCTGATTTACTTTACATTTTCTGCCTAGGTGTTCCTCGTTGTGCAATTATAGTCTGTCTCCATCCTAGCACATTATTAGTATGGGGTAGTGATGCTCCTTCAGAACACCTCTGAAGGAAGAAAAGAGTGTGAAAGATTCATGAGACTACAGAGCCACAATTTTACAAAATTATTCCTGCCTTCTCCTTCTGGTTTTGATCTGATTGTTGCAAAGTGCAATGCAATTAGAAACTGCATGACCGTTTTTATTACTAGGCAAGCTATGCAACATCAAAGAAGTAAAATCTTCAGTCCCACTGAGCTGCACAAGCTGAGGATAATTGCAGAGTTTTAGTGGCCAAGACTTGAAAATACCTCCATACACATCACAAGGTAGCTAAAACCATAATAACATACTTGAAAAAGGCCAGTTTCTCTAATAAAAAGAATTTGCTGGTTATAAGGATGAGAGATTAAATGACTTAAAACAGGAAGATTTTGACTCATCTGCAGTACCAGTAAGTAATCTGCAGTATTGAAAAAGGCACCTTTTGGTTTTTTAAATAAATATATATAGTTGCTATTCACTGCACATATGAGATTTAAAAGATCTTTTAAAGACTACTCTAATATTTTTCCAGTTTCTTCCTAAAAGTCTACTACAAAGCTAAACAGCACATTTCTCCTGAGAGCTGTACTACCAGCAGACAAGTCTTCATACATTAGTTTTGTTTTCATTCTCCTAAGGAAGTGAGCATCTTTTTTTATTGGTAATGCATGTTAAGAATCTTCACTGTAAGAAGAATGTCCAAAGACAGCTCCCTCATCTAGTGAAGGTATCCCTGCCTATAGCAGGGGATTTGGACCTACACAATTTTTAAGACCCTTTTTCAACCTAGGTTGTTCTGTGGTTCTATGGTTCTGTGATTTTATGATCACCTAACAGCAAACTTTTTGGCTAAGACAACTTCAATTCCTGAAGATACATTGGCAGTTTTTGGATATGATATAGCAGATATTTGGATCTGTATTTCCTATCCAGAAAATATTTAGAATTATGAATTCATATAATTATTCTGTTTGGAAAATGTGTCAGAAGAATTCATGATCAGAATACCACTCAAAACAGTATCATTTTATAATTATACTCATTTTATGGACAACTGATTAGAAATCATGCAGTCTAGTTCCCAAGTATTTCTCTAGATTCTTGTAGATGTGTCCCTTTAACAAATATTGTGATAATTCCTGTTACAATTGACTTGCAGTTACACAGGGTATAGCTGAAAACAAAGTTGGAGAAATAATGACTCTGGGAAACTTAAAACATAAATGTTTCCAGTGCAAACTCAATGTTTCCACTTTTGCATCACATATAAAGATAAGACATTTCAACAGAAAAGTGTAATTAAAAAGACATATAAATAATTTAGGCGCCTGAAGACAACAGATGCTGCTCAGGCACTGTTTCAATAGATCTGCACAGTGAAAATACATCACTGCAGTCATCAGCAGCAAAGAACATGGTCTGCAGAGCTGCTCTCAGGCACCAGCAGCTTACAGCTGTCCACAGTTATGGTCTGGGCCAAAGGGTCCCAGATACCAGTCACTAGGTTAATGAGCTCTGTGCCAGTTACTCGTGCCAGAAGGTAATACATTCCTGTCAGCAAGCTAAATTATCAATGAGAAGATAAAATAGCAAGTGGGAAGCATAATATCACCCTCTTTGTGCCTAAAAAAAAACAAAGCAAAAAGTGGTTTCAAGTCCCTAATGAAAAATCGAAGTTTTACTGTGAGTCTGAGCTTCTGCCACACTGTTAAAATAAAGAAGATAATGCATTGTGGAAAGGCAATTAGCAAATTCTTGATTTTTACAGGAGCCATTTGCATCTTTGATAAATTTGAATCAAAGGGTGAGAATGTGACCATGGCATATTTGACCAGGAAGAAAAGTGTGAGTAAATCATAAGGAAGGAAATTACTGTTTTCCCTATATTTCAAAGGTTGCTCACTCTCAATGTAGTTTCAATTTAACTGTAGGGTTTTTTGTTAATTAAAGTCTTTTCTTCTGCAAAGTCTCTATGGGGTGTTGAAAGTGCTCTCTCTCCAACAGATGCTTGAAATCAGCTGAAAATAATGATTGCTCCTGGCTCACAAAGAGCAGATTCATTTTTAAGAAAGACACGCTGGTTCTGAGAGTACAGTAATAGTTATCACTGACCATTTAATTTGTAAAAAAATTATTCCTTTTTTTTTTTTTTTTTTTTTAAGTAATTGCTTGTTAAATGTAGCTTTGTTTAGCTTATGCTTATCCCTTACCATACAACATAAAGATAAAGCATTCATGTAAAAATCAGCTGTCAAATACTCTTCTATGGAATATTTTGTAAAAGAGGTTATCAACCAGCAAAGCTAAAGTTTATCTTGCTTGATTTTATTTCCATTTATTTTGTTGAAGTATGGGA
>CM031878.1:3258231-3281102 GCA_018697195.1 Certhia americana | reverse complement strand
TTGGCAATGATGATTTAATTATGCTTAAATGTGATAACATCATTTCAGTAAAATGAGGGGTTTTTTCTACAGTAAAAGTGCTGTACCATAGACTTCCTGCTGTGTGGAAAAAAAAAATTCAAGCACTATGTAAATAACTCAGCACCTGACCATAAGACTCAGCTGGATTTGGTCATGATATTCCCCAGAATCACAGCTGGACAGTGAATATTTTAGATGGCCTTCAGAAAGGAAAGTATGTATGGAAAACCATACATATGTAAGGTGTCCAGCACAAATACCTCCATGCCAACAGCAGTCAACTTCAAACTATCATGTTTTTACAAAAATAAGTGAGGAAAAAAATTTAAAAAAACAACCAAGTTATAAACAAGGAGAGAAGAGAAGGAAAATAATGTTGGTTCCCACAGAATTTGTAGCTTCCAACTTTTTAACAAAACAAGAGCATGTCAGTACTAATGTACAGTAAGTCGTGATGCTATAGACACAAACTACAAGATCTAACATTTCCTTCACTCCTTTTAATGCTATAAATTGTTGTACTGGAGATGGCTGTAGTGAAATTAATTTTCTTCACAGCAACCAGCATGGTGGCAGGTTTTGATTCTGTGACTTTAATCAGTGTTGATTATTTACCAATGTTTTGGTCATTACTGAACTGTTCTGTACCACATCAAGGATTTTTCTTTTCCCCACTCTAGCAGGAGTACTCAAGAACCTGTGGGGACACACAGCTAAGACAGCTGATCTGAACTACTTAGAGAGAGAGTCATGTTGTATAATATCATACTCAGGAATAAAAGCTCAAGGAAAGCAGGAAGAAGCAGAATCATTCATGGTTATGGCATTTGTATTCCTGAGCAGCCATTATATGAGCTGAGACCCTGCTTTTCAGGAATTGGTTAAAAATCTGCCTGCATTGAGAATTAGTAAATAAATTCTTAAATTCACTTATGTTCACAGCTTTTGCTTCAGCTGTTAAACTGTTATCTCAAACCTCTTTTTCTTTTTCTTTTCCTTTTTCTTTTTTTCTTTTTCTTTTTTATCTTTCTCTTTCTTTTTTCTCTTTCTTTCTCTCTCTCTTTCTCTCTCTCTTTCACTCTTTCTTTTTCTTTTTTTCTCTCTTTCTCTCTTTCTCTCTCTTTCTTTCTTTCTTTCTTTTCCTGTAGGACTGGGGAGTGAGCAAGTAGCTCGATCAATCCACCATAATTGCTTTTGGATGTTGGCTGTGATCAATCCACTGTAATTACTTAACCTAAGAGGTTTTAAACTTTAGAAACTCCCCCATAGCTCAGAAATATTAATCCTGTTAGCTGTTCTCTTCCATAATGTATCAAACACAAAACACTCTTGAGGTTCATTGCCTTTTCAATTCTCTTATGAACTGTGTTATAATATTAGCTGGACACAATACTCTGATGCTTCTCTCTGAATCTACAGAAATTACAAGGGCAATTCCTTCATCTTTCCCTCTCTGCTCCATCCCGCTTAACCACGCGCTGCTTTAACCACTTTAATTCATATATTTCAGTGGGTAAGGCAGAAAATAGGGGTCAAGGCATTCTATGGTAATTTCAAAGAGAGAATAAACATAGAACTCTTTTCTTCAGCTGCAAAATATGTCCCTGTTTTCCTCCCCTCCCCACCTACTCTACAGTGAGTGACTTCTCCATTAAGATGCATTCACTTGCCTCAGTGCCAAAAAAAAAAAAAAAAAAAAAAAAAAAAAAAAAAAAAAAAAAAAAAAGTTGTATTCTTTCTGCTCTACTGCTAAGGTCAAGCTGCCAGTTTTCCTTGTGATGTGTGAGGCAGCACAGAACACAAATTACATTTCCACTCTCTTCAGGTCTACATTTAAATGCCGCAATACTGACAGTAATCACTGAGCTGAACAGATATGACACATAAGACACTGACAGAACAAATAATGCCCATCCTATCTTGGTTTTACACTAAGTAAACAAATAAGTATTTGGTTTTCAGTTTAGCTAGAGAGGGTTCTGAAGATAGGTAACTTTGAAACACTATGCCATTGTGAGAAATTCGTCATATGTTAAGAATCTTGAGATTAATGTAAATACAGAAATAAACTAGACATAAAAATAAAATAAAATGGGGACAGAAAACCCCTTTTGCAATAGATTGCAAATCTAAACCCTTTCACATTGCCATGTTTCTGGTGAAATATTTTATTGGCAGGAAATACATTTACGATAAGTTTATGGGAAAAATAAAAAGAATTTTAAAAGATAGCATGGGCTCTACACTATTTGCTAACATAAACAGGTAGCATTTTACATTTCCTACTTTCCTCATAAATTCTATCAAATACTTAAAGGGAGAGCCTGCAAGAAGAAAAAAGATGAGAGAGGGTGGAAGGAATTAGTACTCAGAGGAAAGTAATTCTATCACCAACATCTTAATAATTTTTTAGCAGCTTGTTATGCAGTAAGCCTGAAAAGAATTATTCATGGTATTTGTCTATGACATTGAACTTTGACTGTGAGCCAGGGAAACATTTGACTGCCCCAGAAACTTTCATCACAGTACAAACTGATGTTGTGTCTACCTAGGTAATTTCCTGAGCAATCATGTCTACTACAAGGTGTCTCATCTGTTCCCAGTCCACATCCTGCTATTTTTTGTGACTAAATTAACATCATTGGTGTCAAAGATATTCCCAAGTGTTCCAACTCTGCAATGTTTTCACTGTCTATGATTTTTACTAGTTTTATTTGTGAAGCTTGGATTCAGAGAGGGAACAATTAACAATTTCTTCAAATACAAATTTCAGTTTCCACAGTTTTCCTACCTGCAACAGATCAGAAAAGCATCTTCTTCAAAGCTAATGTAGAAGAAAATGAAGAAGAAAATGTATTTGAATTACACCACCCTAAAGTATCCTACGACACAAAACTGGTTTAAGTATTGCTTAAAACTCACTATACTAAAACTCATCTAGCATGTACAGTGCTGTTTTAGAAACATAAAACCCAGCTTCACAAACCAATTTGATCTGTAGTTGTTTTTAGGTAAATGAAATTGAGGAATTAAAGCTTACAATCACCAAGTAATCCTATTCTTTAAATATGCTTTCACTGTCAATCAGCACAAGTTGTTATCTCACTGGGTTTTGCACAGCTTTCTATAAATTCTTTGAATAACACATTGGCACTAACAACAATTTTCCTTAAAGAGTGAAAATGCATGTTACTGTACACTAAATAACCCTTACATGAGCATGTTGCAGAGATATGTGTATTTAAATCTGTTTATAGTCACTAGTATTTTGTTTTGATTTTCCCTCCTACTTACATTTGTTCAAAATTTATTATAGTGAAGTAGTGGTTTGTTTATATTGTTATGAGCAGTAAAAGCTGGGGAGTGAGATCAAAGGTAAGAGCTGGGTCTCAAAGAATAAGAGAAAACATATAGAAGTACACACATATCTGTTTCACATCTTGTCATTTTTTCCCAGATGGGGGAAGTTGATTTTTTTTTTCTTGGTACCAAAGGAGATAGCCCTCTAGCATCAATGTGATTCATTATTCCACTAAAGATTTTTGTGTGTGGAGAAATCTAGTTTTTCAAAGAACTCAGAAGAGACTGATAAATGCTGTGCCTCCCACTGATTTCACAGTGTGTCACATATTGCTAAGACTGGGACCCACAGACTCCTCTCTGTTCTGGATGGTTGTCAGAACACCACACATGAGAGGCATTGTTTTGCCTAGCACCCCATAAATTTATATTAATGTTGGATTCACACAGCCTTGTACATGGCTGAGGACAGAAAAAAAGGTCTGTGCTCAGAAGACCAAGAGTCACAGAATCATAGAAAAATTAAGATTTGAAAAGAGCTCTAAGATCATCAAGCTCAGCCATTAATTCAGCATTGACAGGATCACCACAAAACTATGTTACTAACCTCCACATGCACAAGTTTTTTAATATTTCCAGAAATGGTGAATCCATCACTGCCCTGGACAGCCTTTTGCAATGCCTGAGCATCTTTTCACTGAAGACATATTTCCTAATTTTCAATCTAAATATTCCCTGGCACAACTTGAGGCCATTTTCTCTTGTCCAATGGCTTGTTACCTGGCAGAAGTCATCAACCCATGCCAATCTACAGCTGTGTTGATGCCTCTCCAGAGCCACTGAGAGAGAAACATGAGATAAGAAGACACAGAGTCAGGAGAATGATCTTCTAACATGACCTCTGTGTGCATTTTGGCCACCAGTACGTGCAACAGGTGTTGGGGCATGACCATGGATTATTAGCACCTTAGAGGATAACTGCAGTAGAAAAACAGCACCTGACACCAATGCTCTTTGAAATACAAATTACTGAATTTTCCTTCTATCCTTTTATTCCTTTATCATTCCTTTACTCATCTGTTTCTAGTTTTGTGTTTTCTCAATGTTTTTTCTATGTCTCTATATTTTCTATTTTCTTGTTCTCTATTCTTAGTTGTTGATGTCTGTTAAAATTTTCCATACAAACTGCTTGGATTGTTTCTTTCATATCTTCGCTTTTGACTTTTTCGTAAGCCCTTCCTCATCATCAAATATCAGATCCAATTGTCATTTTGAGCATGTTACCTGGGGAAAAAGAAGAAAAAAAAAGAGGAAGCTTATGTGATGCACTCCTTGATATGTCAGGCATTTAATAACTGTTAAGTATCTTAGGAAAGATTTGAAAAAGGGGGCTTTTGACTTCGACTTTTATAGGAACAGACCAGTAAGCAGTGTGTGTACTGAGAGAGGGCATATGTTACAAATTCAGAGGGTTTTTTTTTACTCTGGGAAATCCATTGAAATTGCTGTAAGTGGAAGGCACAAGAACCTGCTTTCTGGAGCTCATGGGTTTCTGGAGCTCATACATTATACATTATATACTTATATAATGTAATTGATTGTTCTTTTTTCTCTTCTAATCCCAGGAGAGAAATAATGTGTTTCCAGAGCATGTCTACAAATACATGAAGCCCTCATGAACCCCAGGAACATGTCCTTGGGCTGCACCCAGTGTCAGATATTGTACAGGGCTGTGCTCTGGCATGTGTGTGATGAGTGACCAAACGACCATGTCACCAGGTACAAGTAAGATTATTCACAGTGAGGAAAATGTCTAATGACTGTTTTTTAATCCAATTGAGAACATAATTTCTATATAAGAAACTCCAGGAAAAATCTAGAGAAGGGGGATTTTTAAAGCCTGCTAGGCATTCTAGATGACTTAAGAAGCTGCTGGTTTTAAACAACTGAAAATTTGAGAACGCTTGGGTTTGGTTTTGAACATTCTGAATAAAAATCAAAAATAACAGTAGACATTTTGCAAGCTGCTAAAGAGACATTTCTCTAAAGACACTGCAGATCCTGTTCAGCAGGGGAAAATTCAGCTTAACACAGCAAGCTGTCATGCAGGTAGTAGGCTAGTAAAGTTACTGAAGGAATCACAGAATCTGACAGAGCAATCAAGCTAGTAAAGGAGTCACAGGATTTGTCAGAGAATATGAATTTCAGCTAAGACTCCTGCATTTTGGGCATGTGAAAATGGACAAGAATTACAGAATTATGTTAGCACTTCAAGAAGGTTGCAAGGATAGAAATTACACAACAGATCCTCTCATAACTGTAGTCAATGTAAGCTGAAGAAGAACTACATGCATCAGTCTCAGTTAATTACAGCTCTTACTTTGCTAAAGCTTATGAAATTAATTTGTAAAACTTATAAACATTTGTGAGCCTACCTTTGGGACCCCTGCAATAACTAGGTTCAGTTCTAAGGTTTTGATGAAAAGATAAAACACTGACTACGTGAATTGAAAACACAACTTTTTTGGAGACCAAATACATGACATTGGCAACAATACACAATTTGTCATCTCATGAGATAGTCTTTTATGCACACATTGACACCTCCATCTTTTGTATTTTCCCCACCCACCTCTAAACAAAGTGATTTTTAGCCAATGTCTCTACTGCTCAGTGGTCAGGTAATGCTTTAGCAGATTTCTAGGTATTACAGAAAAATGTCTTCTCAAGACACTTCCACTGAACCTGGGACCTTGCACAACACTCTGGTAATACCCAATTTCTGTCACTGGAGCTGTGTGAGCATGGTGAGACTTCCAGCTTCTAGGAAGGAAGATTATACAGGCTTGTAGGCACAAAGGGAGACTAATTAAAGTAAAAAAAACAAAAACAAACAAACCAAAAACAAAAAACAAAAGTTAAAACAAAACCAAAAAATAAAACAGAAACAAACAAAAAAACAAAATAAAAACAACAAAAAACCTCCAAGAAAACAAAAAACAAAACCAAAACAAACAAGCAAACAAACAAAAAAAAACCCCACACAACAACACAACAACCACAACAACAATGATCTCTCACAAAAAAAAAAATTGGAAGTGGAAAAGGACTACCAGAGGAATGGAAGAGAATAAAATGGAAAGTATGGAAAGGAAAGAGATGAAAACAGCAAGAGAAGAAAAAAATATTCTTAATTGTGTTTTCAAGAGTGTCCCTAATGGAATTAATCTCATCCAAATTCTAGCAGATAGCATGTGCCAAAAATGCTGCAGATGGCTCAGCTAAGCAGCAGGCATGGCTTGGAAGGGAACTGGTTCCTGTGGCTGCCTCAACAGATTGTTTACAGCAAAGATACTGACAGTGCCCAGTCATTGTCATGAAACAGTGCTTGTTCCCTTGTTTGAGACTTCAATCTGGGCATTTCAAATGGCAGATTTGTGTGTGGCTGAAACCAGGAGAGTCCTTGATAGTACAGTTCCTGTTGCTGAGGAGTAGCCCAGAAGGTTTCCTGTCTCTTTATAGCAAGCATTGTGAATGGGAAAAGCTGAGCAGTACTTGTCACTGAAATCTTCACTCTAAGTGAAGCTCTGCTTTAATGAAACATGAAAAGCAGACTCATTAATATAAGCTTCTGTGAGTACTAATCACACAGAATGATGGAATACCCTGAGTTGGAAGGGGTTTACAAGGATTATCAAATCCATCTCTTGGGGAGCAGGGCCATCCCCAGGAATCTCACCCCATGCCTGAGATCATTGTCCAAATCTCTCTTGATTTGCCTGAAACTGAGCTGGGGGAGGTTTAGTTTGGTCAGGAAAAAGTTCGTCTCCAAAGGGGTGTTTGGGTAATAACAGGTTCCTCAGGGAGGGGTAACAGCACCAAACTAGACCTCCCCCAGCTCAGTTTCAGGCCATTCCTTTAGAGCCTTCACATAATTGCTCACATAGAGGCAATGCCGGTGAAGACCCTGAATTATTAAATTCAATTTCCATCCCCTGGAAGACAGAACTGCAGGATGTGAGCTAACAAATCTGTTTGCCTTCCATCTGCACCTACTACCCAACACACACATGAGGGGGCCCGTACTGTAAGGGTGCTGTCTCAGCATGTTTCCAGTTCTACAGGAGACTTTACACTCTGAAGGACACATTTTAGTTCTGTTTGAGGCAATATAAATGACTTTTCCTTTTGTACACAACAAACAATTCCAGTCTTGAGGCTAGCTTAAGGATCTCTCTTTCGCAGTCTGAACAAAAAGAAAGCTGCTGGTAATCTACATTTTTAGTAAAACATCAGCCAAAAGTCCTGATGACTTTTAACACATAATTTTAAGGATAATAATAGTCCTTCTCTTCTAGAAGAGAATTTGAAAACTCTAATTTTTTCTCTGTTCTGGTATATTTGATTTTTAATGCTCAATCTCTGTAATGTGTTCTGTCTTAATGTAAAAAACTTAGACTAACAAAAGTTTCACCAGCCTGTTCCTTTCAAAGACTCTTCCACAATCCACTCCATCTTGCTTTTAAGCAAATAATTAAGGGCATGTGCCCCTCATATTGACCAAAGGAAGTTTGCCTTGAAGAACTCATGTATCTCTAACTAAATGTTTTCTAATTTCAGTTTCATCACTTAACTTGTTACTCTCCATGAAAAAATTCTGTCTGCTTTCCTCCTCAAATTTTGGAATATATGTGTTCTTCTCTTGACATTCACTACTTATAAAGACTGTGAGTTCTCCATCCCCTGTTCCAAAGAGTCATGAAAGTGACCAGCTTTCACGAAAGTCACCAGCTCATTTGCCTTATCCAGTTGGTATTCATCACCTGGGTGCTATGATGGGTGAAGTTGGATAGATAAACCCATTCACATCCCAGCTGCATCCATTTATATTGAATCTCTGTATACATACACAAGTTGCACAATAAAGAATTACTAATTACTCTCTACAGCAGCTATTTGAATATAGTCATAGATGTTTGTCATCATAAATCATATTGTGTCACTCTTCTTATCATGTTTGTTGGTTTTCTTTGAACTCTGTCTTATTTATCAGGCATCTTCTAGTGCTGAAGAATCCAACACTCCAGACAGATTTCTTCAGCATTGATTTGGTATCTTACATGCAGAACCCACCTCTTTAAATACAGAGGGCATAATTGAATCCTCCACCCCTATAATCATTGAACTATGTGAACTGCCAAAATAGTGAAAGCAACTTTTACTCATTTCCCTGAGGCAAACAATTCTGTCCACAGGGTCTGCCCACAGGCAAAAGAAATTGATTAATAAATAATGTATTTAATCCTTTTAAGTGGATAACATAGGCACTAAAGATGAATGAAGAATATGACAAAGGGGTCCAGAATCTGTTGATTCCTCAGATTCAATGGTTCCAAATAAGAGAACACATATGAAAATGCAGAATTTAGGTCATCATGAGAGATGTGATAGCACAGGTGACTGCACTAGGGCAAAGAGAAAATAGCTTCAAGTTACTACAGATATTTCTCTGTATGTGACCTCTGTGAACTAGACCTGAATAAAAGAATTCATTGTTCTCTGAGGAACAAAAAAAACTCTACAGAGGAAACCAGTAGGCAATCTTTCTTCTAGTAAGACCACTAACAGAAGAGCATGTCAGTTTTTGAAATTTATACCCAGAAAGTTGATGTGGAAACATTAGGGCTCTATAATTAAGCATACAAGATTCCCTGAGCAGGAAAATAAGGCCCTAAAAGATTGGTTTCAGATATTCAGTGCAGTAAAAGAAGATTGAGGTGTGAACTCATCATCTACAAGTATTAACAGAAAACATAGATTTTCTCAAAGTTGTTCACAACTAAATAAGATAAAATGTTTAGAACTCGTAATTAAAAAAAATCAAGCCTGAAGTAAATTCAACTATCTACCTGTGGAGGAAACTAAAACACATGGACAGTTTTGTTATCAGAGATCACAAAGTTCCTGCCAGGAACTCTGTCTTTATGCAATCTCTAGAGCTTAATCTGGTTTATGAGAAAACTGGAAGTTACCCCATGCCTAGGGATATGATTGTCTGGCATTGGTGACCCTTCTCTACAAGATGCTTGTTTGCTTTTTCATGGCAAAAATACAGTGTGCATCACCATTATTTTGCATTAAATGCCTGCAATTCTGCATCAGACCTATGACTGCTCTTCAGTTTACAGCATCCCTGACAGGACAGTCAGAGCAGGTGGTTTAGAGTATTCAGTTAGGATTTCTTCTCCGTGGATACATAATTGTCAAGAAGTGTTACCACATCTGCACCACTGTCCGAGCTCTTCTGTCTCCTCCCTTCCTTTCCTAACCTTACACTGTCACTTCTATGCCAGGTAGCAGCTAACCAGAGCTTGCAGACAGCACCATGAAGTGAATTTATATATCATTTTGAATGGTCAGTATCCTTACCCATTCAAAACTGTTGCCAAGAAGAAAGTTTGCCTCTAGTCAAAAAATATATATTCTTTCATCTTTCTTTTTTCATTCTTTTTTAATCTGAATAAGTAGAAAAATTTCCCTGAAACACCTGAGGAATTAAAAATCTGGATTACTTTTTTTTTTTTTTTTTTTTTTTTTTAATCAGAGAATAATGAGAGAACAAGCAATTCTTTTCAGACGGTGTACGGATGTGGGTCTTCGTTAATTAAATATCTCAATTTCTTCTCCACTTAAGTAAAAATTGGCATTTTTTGCAGTTAGAGGAGAAGAAGGAAAAAATTAAAACAGCAAAAACTACACTTGTGTTGACTTTGAGGGGTAAAAAAGGAATTTAGCTTGCCTTAAATGTAATCCACAGCATGCCCAAGCGCTTGAAAGAGAACTATTTTCACCTTGACTCATACTGAGCAGAAACTAAATCCAACACCTTCATCCTGGTGATTGGCTTGCCTCAGGATATGAGAGAAGACTGGACCCTTTCCTTTGATTCATTTACCAAGCATTTAGGGAAACATTCCTGTACCTGAGAATATTCCTGGGGAAAAATAATAAACTGATTCAAACCCAACCCCCTCCAAAATAGAAGGGCTGCTGAGGTTTTTGATCAATGCCTAGAGAGTGCTCTGTGACAGCCAGCCTAGTGGTGGGGTGAAAACAGCATCAGCAGACCCAAGTGGTGCTTTTCAGGCTCAGCACTTTTGGTACCAGTGGAATCTCTACCTTTGCCCTTCATCTTTTTCATTGAATCATACATTAATTTATCTCCAGGGAATTTGCAAACAGCTGCAGTGAGCCAGCACTCCAGCACACACTCCAGGGTACTTTATTTACTGGGGACTCTTGCTATGAGGACATGCTTGAAAATAATCAGTACATAATTTTCTTTATCGAGGCAGAATAAGAGGTAAAACCAGTCCAGAAAAAAATAGCAGTTGAGCACATAAATGAAAGAAAATTGCAGATTTAATCTAATTCCTCATACCGGAGTTCCCACATCACAGAGAACATAATTGTTTTCACACATTTTGGAAGTTATTGCATACACATGATCTTGAAATTAATTGGATGAGTCACCTGCATCTGTATAAACAGCCTTTATGCCACACTGGAAAAAAACAAAACAAAACAAAACAAAGCACAAAGAAACCCCCAAAAAACAACCAACCAACCAAAAAAAAAAAAAAACCCAAAACAAGGAAATCAATGCCTCCCTTAGCTAGCCCAATCTGAGTATACATTTCCTCACACTATTCTTCCAATATCCTTGAGAGAATCTTTTCTTGATTTCTTCTCTTCCACTTTTTTTCTTTTTAAGATTGAAACCTGGAAATACATTTCTAACTACTTTCCGACATACAATAAAACTGGAAATATATAAATTTTACAGAAGCCTTGGGGCAATTTTTTTTAAAATATCTTCAAATTTTGTATGGTGGCAACAGATCATCTGGAAATCAGTTTGAGAAATAGATATTGAAAAATGAACATTTTCTCCAAGAGAAAAGATCTGTCTTATTAGTAAGAGATATTTAGTAGTTTTGATTTTTTAAAGAATTCATCTTCTCATCTGAAATGCAACTTCCATAAGACAGCTAACAAGAAATTCGCTCTGCATCTCTAATCAACCTATGCTATGCATAAACTTGTAATTTTATTTACCTGGAATAACTGTAGATCATGTTCAACCTTAAATGAATCATCATTAACCAGAGTTAGGAAAAAAAACAATCAAACAAAAAACCAAGAAAACAATAAGACAGTATTCAGCCAAGAAGATTTACTGTAAGGTGTAATCTGATCAGTGTTTGGCGATTGTTTAGGTAATAATTTTTCATCAGAGGGAGGTTTTTCCTTTTATTCAGTTGCACAGTTACATCAATTTGTTCATTTTTGCAGTCACTTCACAACCCCTGGCTAATGTTTTGCAGAATGTGCTGCAGTTAAGTATTTTGTTATCAGTGTAACTGGTTTGCTAAACATAAGGCAGCAGTGGGTGGTCTCAGGATTGAAAGGCTCTTTTGTGCATGGTTTTTATTTGTAACACTGAAAAACAGAGCTAACCCCAGAGGTCTTGTCTGCGTCAGGCAAAGACCACAAGAACACCTTGTTTACTGATCTCTGAAGGTATTTGTGGGCAAAATGGGTTTCAGAATTACCAGGGTTCTTTGTGTTTGAACCCTATGGAACTTCAGGTAGGTTTGAGTGGTACTGAGGTGGCCTGATAGTTGTCATCAGAGCAGAGAAGAACAAGTGACAAATTCTTATTTTTAATTGAAATATGGCTACAATTAGAGATACATCATTTTGATGTGGGCTATAATTGGATGAGAATCAATGCAAAATTTAATTAATTTACTTCAATTTAATTTCAATTTAATTGTTGGTCCTAGCATAACTTTGGTCTGAATTTGTATGAACCTGTACTTGATGTTCTTGATGACAAATACAACTTACACAACATAAGATATTAATGTATTGCTCTGAAAACGAAAAGAATTCTTCTTTTCAGAAGTCTTAGAAGGGATAACTCATTCTGGGGAATCTATATCATTACAGTAGAAAAATCAACTCCTATAGAAGTTTATATCTGGCTTTGTACATTTTCATTAGACACAACTATTACCTCTTTCTTTCAAAAACTGGGGTTTGAGGTAGTGTTTTTTCCTCCTACAAAATAATGGCAGACTTTTTTCATCTGTTTGTTTGTTTTTAAATAATATTTATTTTCCAGAATTGATTTTGAGATGTAAGAACACTTAAGTACCAATTCTCAGACCATTTGTAGTTTATACATTATTACTCTGCATGTGATGGATGTCTTGGGTACACACAGTTCATCTTCTTTTACCAATTCCTGTGAAATTTGCACCACACTGAATAGCAAAAATAAAAGGATGTTGGCTGTCCTCCTGGGTGGTCTGACATCTTGGAGCAGAGGAGTGGAGAGACAAACCTGACTAACCCCAAGAGAATTTTTTGTAAACACCAATTCCAAAAAAAAACCCATAATTTTTGATCTCCTCCTCCTCCTCTTTCCACCCCTTGCACAAGTGTCACAGTAAGAGAGTGGTGAGGGTTGGAAACACAAGATCAAAATGCCCAGGGGATCTCTGGAAGTGAACTACATCCAGAGCAAAAAGAAATCTAACATTTTTGCAGCTTGGTTCCTATGGAAAATTCATTCCAAATCTGAATTATTTAATATTTGAATGAATTGAGGAATGGAAAGGCTGTCATCCGAAAGAGGTTTCCCACTCAGTAATTTAACTCCAGCTGCTACTGTTTTTACTATGACTTAAAAGCAAAGAAGGAAGGAGAAGATGGGAAAAAGAAGGCAGGATGTTATCAATACATCAAACCTCATGCCACTGATTTCTCAAAATCAAAATTGGGAACTGAACTTTTTTTTTTTTTTTTTTTTTTTTCATCCTTATTCTACTGTGATTCATTTTGATGGTTAAATTCATAATTTTCTGGACGCATTAAATCTAGGTCACTAGGGGAAAGCAGAGCTCATCTTGTAGAATGAAAGTAGTCATTAAGGCTTTTTTCTGTTTTTAATCCAGTGTAAATTAATCCTGTTTATGTAACAGTCTGAATGAATTAATGATTTATGACATCTATTGATGACATCTATTTTTACTTTTTATCTCTCTCTGAATTCTATCAGTTGGACTATCTCTCAGGATTCTACTGAAATATTTCAGGTCAATTACACATCAGAAGTTCATAGCCAATAAACATTGAACTGTCCACCTCCTTTCTTATGAGGTCTTAATAATACTCAGTTGCTGGGCTATTTTTTTTTCCCCCAGGAGTTTCGCTTTCATGATAAGAAGAGAAAGTTTTCATTAATCCTATAGATTTCATAAATATCCACTTAATCCCATGTCTTTTTCTTTAGACCACACATTCTACTTGTTGGTTATGTATTTCTCAGCTTTGGAGATGTATCATACCTTGTTCAATCCACAGATTTAAAGGCTTCATTCTCCCTAAATTAACAGCTAAAATTTTCTAAACACAGAGATTTGAATTAACCAGATTTTTTGTTTTAACTCTTATCTAATAGTGCATGGAAACTTGGAAATTTCCTCCACATACATGTAAAGTTTGTTTGCTATGATTCAGTCATGCTGTGAACGCAGTAGTTTTCAATTCTTTGTGGTGGACAAATTTTCAAAATTACATTATTATCACAAACATATGTTTGCGGGGGGAAAAATTGCTGCCATCTTTTGGACGCATTCAGGGAAAGAAAAAAAAAGAAAAAAAAAGAAATTAAAAAAGACATAAATAAGGGGGAATTAAGATATTTTACTGAAAATTCCAGCTGACACATCCTGGATACCTGCTTTTCTATGGAAAAAGATAATCTGAAATTGCAGAAACTAACTTTGAGGTTTAAATATTTTATTCTTTCCCATTTTTTATGGTGATTATATAGCAACATCTGTGCAAGAACTATTTGCTTGGTTAAGCAATACTGATGGGAAACAGCAATCACTGAAAGACATGTCACTGAAGTTGAAGCCAAATATAACAAAACCACAGAGATTATGGATACAGAAAGAAAATTATGTTCAATCGCAATTTGTAACTTTTTGCACCTATATTTCATCTTACTGCTTGAATATAAATAAACTTGTTTGATCTACACAGTCATTACAGTGTAATGTGTAGTGTCATAACTATTTATCCTGAAAATTCCTTGGACTCTATTATCCTGCTTTTTGTAATTTTGTTTCTGTTATTCTTTTGAATTTCTGGAAGATGTAATCAAATTCTTGTTGTGTGGCCAGCTGAATATACTGACTTCTAAGACAAACTCTGCGTGTTCAGCAAAGTCTTTGTAAGAACAGAGAATGCTGGCTTCAGTGAGAATAAATCAAAGCTGATAATATCTGGTAAAAAGAAAACATTGTCCAGAGAAAATAATGACTCCTCTGAAGAGATATCATTGTCAGACACTAGCATATCTTGCCTGCTGTAGACAGGGATATTAAAATATGCTGCAAATATGACTCCTAGCCTGGAGTGAGACTCAGGCAGGCATGCTGTACCTGTCCGGATCAGAGAGGAGACTAAAACCATCTGAGCCACAATGACAGCAAAAAAACAAAAATCCCACCCCAAAACAAAACCAGACAAACAAACTAAAGATGTAGGGAGGAAAACAGAGTCATTGCAGGCATCCCCCACACTCTGTACAGCTGACTTTGCAGTTAGTTTGATTTCTGCCTGAGCACAGGGACCTTCAGGCCAACAAGTTACATCCACACTGTCCAGCAAACCACCACCCCTCTCCAAGTGGGAGAGTGACACAGGCACATGCTGCTAAACTCACAGCAGCAGCCTGACTGCTCTCTCCTCACACACAACAGACCCAAGGTCAGCCCTACACAAATAACCAATTAAAAAGGCTTGCAGCGTTTCAGCCTGTAACAAATTAAGCTGACTCATTGCCCCAGTCACGAACTGTAGTCTTTTATCCAAGCCATGTGCAAGAGAAAGAGGAATGAAACCCCCTCATTAAACAATGTCCTTTTCCAGTGAACTTTACGCTCTCAATTCACGCCTTCTCTCCCAAAATATTGTTGCTGAAACTTACCGCTTTTGCCAACTCCCCCTGCTCCCAGCATCACCACCTTGTACTCTCTGGAGCCCGCTGAAGAACTGCTCGAGGAGCTGATCATTGCATTTTCTAGCTCCATCTTGCACGAAGCAGCAGAAGGGACCGAAACAGAAGAAAAAGCAACTGGCAGGTGTTTTCTCTGATCTTAAACAACTATAAAAGCTGTGTTAGGGAAAAAAAAAAAAAAAAAAAAAGAAAAGCAGAAACGGAAGGTATAATGCAAGAGCTATGATTTATCAGCCTCACACTGCTGTGCCTGTGTTAGCTGGAGAAGGTCTCATAGCAACCACTTTAACAGCTTCCAATAAAAATCTCCCTCTGCCCCCTCCCAGCTCTGTATCGTTCTCTGTTTCTCTTCCTGGACAGCAGCAGTTTTGTGAGGCTCAAGAGGTCTGGTACCTCTGTGGTTGCAGTGTCATTGAACAATTAGATCAGATACTTCAGTAAAATAAAATGGATCAAATATCTTAATTATGAAGCTTGTTATTCTATGTAGTACTTGCTTTAATCTTAAAACAAGCCAGACAACCTTCTTTTCACCTTGGAGTAAAATATGAGTCCTATACTCATCAAGTCTGCTAGTTTTACACTTAATACTACTACAAGTGAAACAAGTAACAACTTTAACAGCTTTTTTTTCTTCATGAAGTTTACTGAAAACACAGAAGTTTTCTGGGGCTAGATTTGTCCCTAGATCAATACTCATTTTAGTTCAGCTTACATCAATTATTTGTAGAAATAAACCAGATACTTTGGGAAAAAAAAAAAAAAAAAACAAACAACAACTTTACTTGTTTCCCTCCATTTTCCACACAAAATTTCTGAAGGAGACAGGGACCGAAAGGATATATTTGTTCCTGGATATATAGCCAGGAAAGATATAAAGAAGAACACAAATTTTTAAAAATTATTCAGTACTAATATCAAGTGATTTATCTTACCGACCTGGTGAATGGCATTCAGTGTGAAAATCTCACACTGAAATTATTCAGTGAAAACTTACAACAAAGCATGACAGCTCTTCATCGATTTCTGATCTTGTTCTTAAAACATCTGGTCTATTTAAAGAACATGAGAAATAATAAGATAATTTCCCAGTATACTCGCTTTAATTGTAATTCAATATTATTTGGGATCAAAAAGTATCTACCGCAAATGAGTGGAAAACAAAACTTGTACTTATTTGGGAGTGCAGGGCTTTCACGACAGAGGTAACTGTTAAGGAGAAATAGAAATGGAAGCAGGAGAAGCAGCTAATGAAGTATTTTGGAAGTCAGACACCTTCACCTGTCCACTCATCCAATAATTTCACAGAGAGTAAACATACAGTGTTACTTAGGAATCATTTTTAAGGAGAAGAACAGGTGTAAAACAGCACATTAAGTTACCTTTCTAAATTCTATAGATTAGAAAGGTAGCTTAAATGGGCTAAGAAAATGCATTACTAAAAAAGAACAGATACATAGATATGATGATAATAATTAGAATGGAGAAAGTGAATAAAACACCACTTAATAAAAAATTTAGGAGACAGTGGATGGAACAGAAAATAGCCCAGTTTAAACAAAAAAACCCAGACCCCCAAAAAATTTATAAAAGTTACAAGGAAAAATTTTGATGCTTGAAATTGTGGGCAGTATAATTGATCTTGTAATGAGAAATAATTTAAATACAGAGTGATATTAACTCCATCGTGGACTATTAAAATCACCATCTCTTCCTTAAGGAGTACTCACATGAACAGATTCTGGAAAAACAGGGTAATCCAAGTATGATGGTCTGCTTACAGCCAGGCAGCAAAAGAGGGCAGAGGGAGGCACTGTGTTCTGAGAAGTCCTCCAGGGCCAGGATCTGCCACTGTCCTGAGGGACTTCTGAGCCAACCCTGCTGCAAGCTGCTCTGTAGTGCCGGAGTAGGGTGCCCGTATTTATGTCTGGATGGAAGCCTCAGAACTCAGAGGGTTTGTTCAACAGAGCATAAAGTAGGACGTAAACAGGAAATGCTGCATAAAGTAATATGGTATCTAAATATTGAATTTCATCAGGAACAGGCAGGTAGGTCAGTTAATCCCTGTTGCGATTAGAATTTAATTTTCATTAAAACCATTCCTGTGTGCTCATTATTGTTACTGTAGATAAAACTAATAATGATATTAGAACCACTGCTTAGAACAGCTGGGTTTTTCTGGTAATCTCCCATCAACACAGCAACCTTCTCCAGAGGAGCTTTTGTTCCCATACCTGGCTGCAACATTTGGATGACACTAAAATGTCAGGAAACTGAGTGACTGTGGGCATGACAGAAAAGACAACCTAAGCAAAATATATTTATATATAAAAATATTAGTGAAAAAAATATATACATGATAGACAAGAATGAGTCAGATTTTTATTTTTTTTCCAGCTGTTCTGTTTGTCACAGAAAAGTGGCAAGCCCATTTTTTCTTTTGTTTGGAGCTGGAACATGGGGAAGGAATTTGTAAAATGGAAGAGGCTACAAAAGGGAATTATGTTAGAGCAAGAAGATGAGTAAGACAACCAAATAGAAAGCCGCTTCCTCATCTTTTAAGAAAAACAAGAAAAAAATTGACAGTGCTTTTTTGTCTGAAAGAGCAAAATTAAGTAGTTGTTGATGGGAATTAAACACTTAAAATTCTTGCTTTAAAGGCACATTATGTTTGTTTACCTTTAGCAGTTTATTATTATTATTGCGTTATATAAATAAACCTATTGGACAGACATATCCTCCTAAATTCCAGAGATTTGTCCTTAGCTTGAAAAGGTGATGCTGCATTCTTATTTATAACACAGGACTTGTTCTAATTTTTTTTTCATCATAACTTGCTATTGACAAACAGCCTCCTCTGCCCTAATTTCATTCAATTCAGTAGTGGAGGAGAAGTATTTAGCTCTACTTCCATTTACAATAACATCAATTAGTCTTCCATCTCCCACAAGAGCAGTAAAGTACAAGGGTTTACTTTCAGTCTGCTGCCAATAAAAATTAATAATGAGATGATTTGAAATTACCTGGCCTGAAACACTTATTAATATAGGGGAAAAAAATCAGCTACATAAATATTTCACAGATAATACGAATAAGCTGCACTAAATACAACTATTTTACCTGAGATACTGGAGCTTTTACAGTGTGTGACATTCCACAGCAAATTCCAACCATCTATTTTATCTCTGCTTCACTGCTTTAAAGTCACATTTATCATGATGTAAATTCATTAAAATCTGTCCTGAAGCAAAAAAAAGTGCAACTGCAAAGGTGGGGAAAAAGCTTGGAGTACTAGCTTGTAGTGAATCATTTATTTAAGGTACTTAGTTCTGTTCCTGTTTGCATGTTGCTTATGACTTCTTTATGGCAATTCTGCTGATTTTTCCTTTTTTTTTTTTTTTTTTTTAAATTTTCTATTAAAACTCACTGTAAAATACAGCAAGCAATTAAACCACTTGTTATTCAAACCCTAACAACTTCTTTGTTTGAATTCATATTTTGTTAGTTAAGGCTAACTAGATAACTAGAAAAAAAACCATACAGATATCTTAGAAGAGTTGAGCTTTTTTCTAGAGAGAATGCCATTAGGAAGCACATATCATTAATCCTACATCCCCACTTGCTCTGGGGTTGTTGAATAAAATAATGAGATGTTAATACAACATGTAAGTGTTCTGAAATTGTTTCCCCGAGCACTTTATGTTGAGGAGATTTTATCAATTAACCTGGATAAATATTCTTGTCATTAGGTGGGGAGCTCATGAGTTTAAAAACTTGAATAGCAAGCAAAATGCAAATCTTGACTGATTTGTGCTCCATTAAGTGATGGGTTAAAGGCATATGAACCATCTAATAATAGTGAATATGCATGAGCCCACGGAGGTCCATGCCATTATGGAAACACTGACCAATCTTTTGTCCCTCATGTTTGCATGTTAGATACAGCAGAGGGAGGAAATGTAATAAAGCATCCTTCAGAAAAGGCATATAAGGCCAACTTGCTGAATTGCTGAAGTGCTGCTATGACAGGAAAGAGTTCTAATGCAGAACTCACTGCACAGCACTGGAGAACTGATTCACCCTGCTCCTGACGAAAAAAAAAGAACCACACAAAACACATTTGGCACACCAGCTTAACTTGATCAATTCTGACAAAAGCTAGCATAATAAAGTAATTGCTAAGGGACCTAAAAAAAAAAAAAAAAAATTCTAAACTTAAATTTTACATTATCTTGTTTAATATATTCAGTCTCAAATATGCTGAACACCTCTGAATCATGTTGCTAAGGGACTTCCAGAAGACTACAGAAGCATCTCTGTGTTTTTGGAATTCAGATTCCTACTAGAAATACCCAGTGGTTCAATCACTCACCTGCCACAGGCACCCTGACTTCCTTCAATAATCCCCATCCCTTTCCTATTCTGCAAATTACTCATCTGTGGGATGTTTCATTGTGTCACACATAGTGTAGCTGATTGGACACTTGACAACCTCACACCTTGAAGCTGCCTCCTCAGCTGTTAAATAGATGCCTTTTGTTCTGAAGTTCTTGTTGCTGTTCCCCCTTGTCACTTGACACTTTTCAGCCCTACTCCTTTTGAAATGCATTTTAATCTAAGCCTTATCTGAGTGTCATGAAGAAAAAGCAAATTATAGGAGGAAAGATACAAGACTGACTATTAACAGAAAATATGAAACTACTTCAGAGTCCAGAGAGAAAAGCAGCATTTTGGTTTTGGCCCTGTCAAAAAGAATTTTTTGTCACAAAACACACCTCCACTTTTCTTATCCCAGGTCGAACCACACAACTAATACTGTGCCTGTTTTACAAAGGTTTGAGAAGTAGTGGCAGTTTGTCACATTCTTGAGGGCACTCATACAATATTAACTTTAAAATTCCTACAAATGATTACTCTAACTCCATACAGAATAGAAACATTGAAGGTCATGTCTTAGACTATTTCAAAGGGAAAAGCTATTTTCTGTGGGTTTCCAATAAAGTTTCACAAATGATTTATGATCCTAACTGTCTAGAAATACTAATGATTCTGGGCCATTTATGGATTTCTGTTGAATTTTAATTACACCCACAGATAAGGCTTCTACACTTTCAAATGCAAGACTGATATTCAGAATGTGAGAATCTTAGAGGTCTTAAAGCCTTGGTCCGTATGAACATGTTTCCTGTGAGAATGAATGTAGATTTAGTTTAAATTGATACACCTTCTAGTTCTTTTGTTAAGAAGGAAAATCATAAGCATGAATAATAAGAAATATAATAAAATATAATGCAATATAATATAATATAATGCAATATAATATAATATAATGCAATATAATATAATATAATATAATATATACATATGAATATCATTAGAAGAGCTTTGAAGAAGTCATCTTTTTCCCTGTTCCTCAACACAAATCCATGCAAGTAAATTGTAAATTAAACAATATTTACTCAGCCTTACATTTAAATCTTCCAGAGTGAGAAATTACTGTTTCTGAAATAAATTGCCTCACTATCCCATTAGAAACATCTCTGAAACCCAGATTTTTTTACACAATAAGATTATCACTTTTCATCCTATTTACTGCAGCTATTATGAAAAGGCATAGAGAGCATACCAAGCACATATTTAAGTATCTGACTAGTGAATCAAACAAACCTTGTAAGTATGGAGAATGTTCTTCTCAGCATTCCTGTCTCTTCTTTTTCTTTCAGATTTCCTATTTTTTGCCAGAAAAGTTACTCTATGAATTCTCCTCCACAGGTCATTTATTTACCTTTTATGCTTCTTGTGTTCCCAAAGATCCTCCCCTACTTGTCTTGGGTCCCAAATCTGTCTACATTAGTGCTTCAAGATTTTATACAATATGGATTTGCACCTACTACCACTGCATGTCAAGCCAGATAGAGTCACAATAAACACAGGCAATCAACAATAAGAGACACTTCTTTTTTCTTTTATTTTCTGATCTATATTTGAATGCCTTAAGGGACAATCACAATCTATTGGGATTGTCAGAATTTCTAACTGTTAATATTCTGTCAAGCTGTTACTTTTCAATCATCCATGAAATATTGGTTACTAGAAAAAAAAAAAAAAAGGTGATTCTTTCAGTTTCAATTTGGACTGTTAAAAAAAAAAAAAAAAAACAAAACAAACACAAAAACAGTCTTGCATTTCAATTGTTACCTTGAAAAAAGTTTATAGATGATGATAATGCTTGCATCCCCAAAGTCCTTCTACTTGAAAATCACTTCCTGAACTTCACTTTAAGCATGCAGATTTTCACTCTGAACCATGTAAAATAGTGTATTAAGGAAGGGAAAAAAAAAAAAAGAGAAAAAGAAAAGGAGTAGATTGGCTCTTGAATTTCATCTGTGATTAGTCATTCATATGCATTCCACTTCACTGTGCATACTGAGTAAATGTAAGATTAGCTCTAGCTTCACCAGAGAAACACCAAACAGAATAAATTTGAATTTCTCTGACTTAAAATTTTCTAGAGTCATGGACTATTTTCCATTCTGATTTTTTTTCCCCCTAGAAATCTAGTTGTTTATTGTTATTCTGTTGGTTGAACAGAAGGGAGTACTTTAGTTCTTAAATCTGTTGTGATTAAAAATAATCAAAACTAAGTGAAAAAATTATGCCAACAATGTCAGAAAAACAAAGATTGTTCCTTTAAAATCATTAGTGAAATGGTTTTTCTAGAAAATTCAGGGGTTTGGCTGGCTAAGTACCCCACTGGACACATTGTTTCCCATATTGAGCAGAGGAACACTTAGCAACTTTTGGAGTAACAGAGACTTGGACACATCTACATAATGGGCTGAACAATGCTTTACAAGAAACAAGAAAAAAATTAATATATATACTGTTCTTGTCAGAACAGTAGTGCATTCACATCTTGAATAAAAGTTTCTGCTGCCATTGTGTGCATATCTGTGTTTGATTTCTGATCAAATTACTTATTTTGACAGCTTTCAATCTGTTTAAATTATCAACGTTCATTGTAAAAACAGCAATGGAACCACTGGGAAACCTGTATGAAAGATATCACTGTGTTTTACAAATCTGAAATAAACTCTCTCATTTAAACACTGCCAAGTGGATTATGAGCTAGACAAGTATGCAAGTGCATTTATTTGGAAAGTTCCTACAGGGCTGTGCTGTAAAAGATTACAAATATCCCACTTGTCACTCCCACTGCCATTGATTCAAGATCTGCTTCTACCAAAGACACCAGACACTGCAGTCTGTCACTAGTTAGTCTGTTAATCAGTTTAAAGATGCTATTCTTACAAAATATTGTAAGATCAATAAGCTTATGTGTTAGGAAAAGTGCTAATCTAACCTCTGTACAGCATGAAAAGCAAAGCAGTGCAGTAATTTTATAATGTTGTTAGTTAACCATGATTGAAAAAATCTATCACTGTAGGCT
>CM031878.1:3242151-3257831 GCA_018697195.1 Certhia americana | reverse complement strand
TTTCATTGTTCTAAAAAAAAAAAAAGAATTTTAAAAATTCTTTTAAGCTCAGAGTGTTGGGATTAAGAATCATATTTCTACGTACAAAATAAATATATATTATCTTGATCATGCCAACTGCAATTAAAATACTGACAAATACTACCACTTTCCAAATTTCGCTCTGTTATGTCCATAAATCTCTGCTAAGATTTTTACTTCTAATGATTATTAAATCTGGAATCAAATGTGTATATATATATATATATATATATATATATAGATATATATATATATATATATATATATAAACTCATATACTATAACATATGTACAGACAATATAACTTAAACAGCATATTTTAGGACTTAAAATGATGTCCTGAAACAATATTTCTAAACTCACATTCCACTGATGCAAAGTTTCACTATTTCCTAGTGGCTACAATGTTCTAGGGCTCCAGGAAGTGAGAATGATATTATTTAACATTAATTTGCTGTCTGTTAGGGGAGAAAAAAAAAATTGAAAACAATTAACAATTTTTAATTTTTTTTTTTTTTTTTTTTCTCTTTTTTTTTTTGAAAAACCATCAAAAAAAATTGAATGATAGGCACATCTGGTGAGCTCTCAAGTCCAAGATACTTTTTTCTTCCATAAGATCAGGTTCAGAGTTCTGCCACAAAAAGGCCTGAGAATCAGAATCTGCGTTAAACTCAAGTTTGCAGAGCAACAGAACTCTGTATGTGGCTATAAGACAGTTTTTTGCTACTTTTTGCAGCCTCTGGATAGTGATGTACCTGCAAGGCATGAGCACATGGAGTGTGGTAGACTACAGAATCTATTCTCCTTAGTTTTGCTGTGACTGTTTGCTGTAGATGGAGTTTGACAATATAACAAAAACAAAAGACTGAGACAATAATGGATCTTTAATAGGAAGGAGCACACAAATGCCATGTTAGATAGAGGCCAACAGAGAGATCAAATTAATGATGTTCTTTCTATTAACTTAAAACAGTAAAGAACTCTTGCAAAGTAGAAACCAACCAAGCCCCTGATACACACCAGATGAAAGACACAGCTCTTCAAAGACCTTAAGTTGATTTCAGGAATCCTTTATTAGCTGAGAACCATCTTAGGGCAGCCCCTGTAATAGCTTTGTTTTATAAATATTGCGTCTGTGTTATGTTTCTATTTTCCATATTTATCCTCCAATCTTTGGGACAAGAAGGATAAACAATTTAATTTTGAAAATCAAATTCTAGCTCTTAGTTTGACTATTTTCTGTAGTATCCCTTGCTCCCATGTGGATTTAATTAGAGTTTTGGGTGTACTTCACATGAATCCAAAGGGGTTTTTTTTTTCCTGTGGATAGATCTTTCAGGTCCTCAAGTGTGAATGAAAAGAAACACTTTTCATTCAATTTCAATAACTTTAGAACTTGCACCTGATAATACTATTAGAATTAACTGCCCCTCTCTATCACCATACCTGGAAAGGCCTTCTTTTTCTGCATTCCAACATGCCTTCCTTTTTTTTTTCTGAAAGTTCCTCAAAAACACATTGAGATATTTCTTTTTCCTCGAACAACAGCTTCTAATTATATTGCTTAAGGTTTTAGTAGAACATTTAAGTCGGTTGACCCTGTCTGGGTGTTAAGCATCCACCAAAGCCACTCTCTCACTCCTCAACTGGGCATAGGAAAGAAAGTATAAGAAAAGATCCATGAGTTGAGATAGGACAGAGAGAGATTTAAAAATTGATTACTGTGATGAGCAAAACTGACTCAGCTTGGGGATGTGAACTCAACGTTTATTAAAAAAAAAAAGAACAGGATAATGAGAAGTAAATAAATCTTAAAACCACCTCCCCCTCCTCCCACAGCAGTACAATGAGTCAAGGAATGGGGACTATGGTCAGTGCATGACATGTTCCTGCTGCTGCTTAGGAGGAAGGGTCAGTCAGAGTCCTTCCCCTGCTCCACTGTGGGGGAATTCTCCATGAACTTCTCCAGTGTGAGTCCATCCTATGGGCAGCAGTAACTCACAAGCTGCACCAATGTGTATCTCTTCTCCACAGGGCCAAATTTTCAGGAATAGCCTGCTCCAGCATCCCCTCCTCTCTCTAAAGGCCACAGGTCCTGTCAGGATCCTTCTCCAGCAGAGGCTTCCCATGGGGTCACAGCCCCCTTTGGGCATCCCCCTGCTCCAGCCTGGACTGCTCCAGGGGCTGCAGGGGAATCTGAGCTCCAGAGCCTGGAGCAGCTCCTGCCCCTCCTTCTGCACTGCCATGGGTGTCTGCAGGGCTGATCCTCTCACATGTTCTCACACCTCTCTTCTCTCTCTGCAATTAAATCTGTACAATAACTATTTTTTTTTTCCTTCTCATATCTACTTTCCCAGAGGTGTCACCACCATCACTGAGAGGCTCAGCCTTGGCCAGTGCAGGGGCCATCCTGGATCCAGCTGACACTGGGACCATAGGACATAGGGAAAGCTTCCAGCAGCTTCTTACAGAAGCTACTCCTGTAGCACCCCCACTACAAAACCTGACCATACAAACACAAAACAGGCATTTTTTACAAAACACTCAATAATAGTACAGTAACCTAAATGCCCGTTCCTGGAGCAGTTTTACCAAAAGATCTCTCTCAGCATCTTAGCTACCAGAGGAGCAGGAGGCTATGGCTTTGACATAACCAGTGTCTGATATTCATCAATATTCTTCACAGCATTTAAGTCCCTCATGCCCCTGAAACCTTATGAGATACACTGGTTTTGAAAGGAAAATACGCACAATTGTGTAAATTTAAAATGAGAAGTTTACTTCTCTTTCCTTTTTTTATTTCTGTCCTTTTTTTTACAGAGAAGGGAAAAAGGTAGCTTTTCTAATTCCACACCATCCTACATGATTACGCTGAAAACAGGTTATCCTCTGCCTTGAAGAGAGCATTCTCACATTCTTTATTAAATCAGCTCATCTTTTGAGATGAAGACCATACCTATGTCTTACCTTTTTTACATAAAGGAATAGATGCTCTGCTGTTTCAGCAGGCATCATAGTTCCAAGTTCGCCTGAAGTGAATAGTGTCGAGATTTATCATGCACCTCATTAAATACAGTTAAATTCTTCCATGTATTAAGTGATATTTCTTTGTGAAATACTGACTTGGAAAAATGTTGCAACTTAACAAAAAAAAAAAAAAGAGAAGGAAAGCGAAAAAGCATGATAAAGATTCATTGACTCTAAAGGTGGATTTAAGAGACTGTAAATATGGTTTTAGATAAGTAAGAAAGATTATTTCTTTACGGTTATGGTTATTGCTACATAGCATAACAAGTGACATAGCTTAGCAATTTTGAAATTATCTTTAAACGTCTCTTTTAATTTGGCTTTTAGTAATATCTATATGGTCATGTAGAATATGCCCCTGACAATGGCTGTGCTATCAAACAATAATGAGTCAAAGTATGTTTGATGATTTTTTTAATATCATATTAATTTAGACTCACAGTAATGAAGAAGCATCTGAAAAAAAATAACACCACAAATTTAGCCTTGATCTTTTAGGCATCTTTCCTCTCCCAACTTTTTAGTGAAAAATGTGACTTCTCTGACTCATTTCTTAGAATCTCCAGCTGAACTTTTTCTAACACTTACTATTGCAGAATGTCACTGCTGCTTGAGTGTTGAATGTTCACCAGGTTTTATTTTTTATTATTTTTTTTTATTATTATTATTTGTGTTCAATGTCAGCATTCATTTCTCTGAAAAAAATGACAGGATCATCTCATTTAAATCTTCCCTTATATCCTATTCCTACAGATGTTACACAACTTTATTCTGAAAAAAAGAAGTTTTAATGGCCAGGTTTGCATGCAGAGTTGAGGAAGGCCTTCGGAGCAAGTTCTTGCCCTGAGCCCTCAGAATCCTGGAGAAAACATTCCCAAAGCAGATCTGGAATACGGACTTTGCCAGCCTGAATTTCTTTCTCTCCTCATGTATATGCAATAGCAATTCATCTGGCAGGTATGGGCCATGAACCATGCTAAAGAATCTTCCAATTGCAGCAGAAATGCACTATAATGAGTCCCATAAAAATCACTAAGTCTGACATTGGAAGGACATTGGGAATATTAAAATTGAGATTCAGGTGTCTGGAGAGCATGGGTGCACATTACCATACATTTCCCTAAGCCTGTAAACTATTCTTGTCCTGCTGCAATTTGCACAGTGCAGCAATTAATTGTGGATTATTTTTATAGGATAATGGTGAGCATAATCAGTCAAATTTAATTGACAGCCCACTGGAACTTAAGGAGATTTGATTTTTCAGAGTTCTGAATTTTGGAAACTTCAAATTAAAGGTAGACAATTACGATGAATACTGTCAAAGACTGTCCAATTAATCACAATTTGTTTATCAACGCACACATCCTGTGGTACTAAATACAATAATGACAAATACACATTTTCTTAACACATTTTATTTTTAAGGTGGGATTTCATTTTCTTTCCTGTTCCTCTGGCAATATCAGTAGTACCTAGTGACTTGCCACGTTTTGTCATTTGTGTTTAATTCCGCAGCAATTATTATTTTCTTTTTCTTTAATGTACTTTATGTGGATAACATATATAATAATTTTAAATTTTTTGTGAGAAATCCTTCTAATGTTTCATGAAGAGGACCTTATCCAGCTCATGACTGAAATTACGTCTTTATCTACAACCCTGTTATTTGTTTGCATATGTCACAGTAACATAGCAGAAGAATTCATGATAATTTGCTATCTGCTTGTTCCTTGTTGCTTCCCAAATCCTTGGCAGGATTAGTCAGTCACATAGATTGCAGTTACTAAAATGAAGATTTTTTTTTTTTTTTTTTCCCTGGACTTTCTATTTGTTTATGTGAAATAAGAATAGTCATAAACGGGAAAATGAAATGAAGTGTGAATTATGCAGTTCTAACGATGTCGGTTTCTCCCATCTACCTAGTCATGCTCAAATTGATGAATAATAAAAGATAACAAAATTCTGATGATTTAATTGGCTCCAGAACAATCACTGGCATCACACTGCTTCCTCAAAATCATTCACAATCACATGAGGCTTTTGCATTAATGCTATCCCACTATCCTCTTTGACAGCGTTATTTTGTGAGGGGTGTGTCAGTTCGTACCTCTGTGTTCATGCACATATCCCTAGCACACAAAAAGATGAGAGTGGTTCCTCAAACTATTTACTTATCCAAGTAGATGTTTTCTAAAAAGGCATCTTAATTTTGAGAAGGGTCATTTCTCTGGATGTTTATTTTTACCCAAACTGAAATTGTTCTGTACTTAGAATGGTCTGGTCTGGTTTGGCCACCTTGTTATGAACATCACAATGCTCTGAATTTCTGCTATTTTGTCCTTTGCCACTTTGGCTGGAATGAAGAGAAAGAGGAAGGGCTGATGAAAGGGCTGGAAGGATTATCTGTAGTGTGTGGCTGAGGACTCTGGGCTTGTCTAGATTGGATAAAAGGGAGTGAGGGTTGATCTCATTGTTCCTTGCAGCTTCCTGAGGGGGGGAAGCAGAGAGGGAGGTGTTGAGCTCTTCTCCCTGTGATATGGCATGTGGGAACAGATTAAAGCTGGACAGGAGAGATTTAGATTGGACATCAGGAGACATTTCTTCACCAAGATGGAGATCAGACACTGGGCAGGCTGCCCAGAAAAGTGACCAATGTGACAAATCTGCCAATGTGTAAGGGTGTTTGCCCATACACTGCCCATAACTACACACTTTAACTTTTGGTCAGCACTGAATTGGTCAGACAGCTGGACTGGTTGGCCACTGTGGGTTCCTTACAGTTGAAATCATCTATTCTATTCTAAAGACTTTAATGATTAATCCAGGCTATCATGTTAGTTTGGACTAGGGACATATTTTTTAATAAAATTTCCTGACTGACCTCAGTGACACATTTAGCAAAGCTGTTTGGAGTGATTCATTCTGCAGATCCATTCTTTTGGGATACATGCTCATTAGCAATGTTTCTGTCTAGTGTCACTTCTGGCTGCTGAGAAACAAGGAGTAGGAAGGTCAGGGAAGTGCAGTGACTTTTCTAAAAGTAAACAATAATTGTTAGTTTGAGTTTGATTTTTGTTTATTTTTCTCATTTGAACTTTTGCATTACCTCACTTCATAAATTTCAAAGACCTAGCAAACTCAAATACTGAAAAAAAAAAAAAAAAAAAAAAAAAAAACAAAAACAGGAAAGTGTTAAGATATAACTGAGTCTTTGTGTAAGATTGTCAGTTTTGGGTACAAGAGTTTCATCAGGGCTTTGCAAAGTGTTGATAAAGGTATAATTCCATCTCCAGAAAAAGAAGGTTTCAATATTCAACCAATAAAAGGAAAAATATAGAAATTGCAGAAATACTTTCTGTAATATTGGCTTAAAGCACGGAGTATTAAAAGAATTTTTTCTGAAAGAAGAGGGACAGAGAACTGCAAGGTGACTGATGCTAACAAGCACATTTTTTTTTTTTTAAAAAAAAGCTTATTTTTTGCTTCCCATTAAGATTTTAACATCTGGTTTCCCATATTCCTTCCTGAGTACAAAAGGAAAGACAATTTATACTTCACAAATTGTAACATGGCCTATTTGAGTAACAGCATTTTCTATCTGCTTTGAGGCTAAATGTGTAATGCAGCCTTTAAATCTGGATAGCTCATCCAAAGCTGTCCAAATTAAAAAAAAAATAAAAAAAAAAAAAAAAAAAAAAAAATCAACACAATGAAATACCTTTTACCAATAAAATTTTTCCAAGAAATTGGTTGTGAGTCCACTGATAATAACTATGTTGTTCTAGTCTCTAGGAGAGTAAAAACCATGTGGTTTTTAGAGACTGTTGCCTTGATACATGTCTGTCTGACCGTGTCAGAAGTCTTTAAGAATTATTGTATTTTAGTAAAACCCTGAGAATGAAGAAGTCTACTTCAGAAAAACAGTTAGAATAAGTCAGAGAAACCTGGTCAACTCTTAAGCTAGCATAAAACAACTCTTAACCTTTAATTTTGTTTTGGAAGAAGACCAGAAAAAAACAATACAGGCCACTATTACGGGAGGAAATTATAAACACCTTGCAGTCATATCCTCCTTCTGAAACTACCTCCCAGTGTCCACACACACTTAGTTCCAAATTTACATCCTGTTTACCTCACTTAATTAAAACTTCTAATAAAGACAAGAGTCAGACAAGTCCATAAATCATATGCCTATGTAGTCCTTTCAAAGTCTGAATAGTTTATAAGGATTTCTAGTGAACAGGTGTCTCTGGAACTACCTGAAGTGCTCAGGGACCCAAAAATATGAGAACATGACAGGTACAGATTTCAAACTGGAGTTTCATTTTACATCTGACACTGGAGGCTATGCACCAGTGCTGAGCAGAACCCACAGAGCAGTCAGAGCATATGGGCCTAACATAATGTATGACAAGCCCAGATTTTATATAACATTCCTCCAGGACCTAGAACAGGGCCCTATAGCAACACTCCTATAATGTTTCACTGCCACTCTGGTTGGGCATAAAAGCCTATGTTTATGCTTATTAATCAACACAACAGTAGTAGTGATAATAACTAGAACTTGCAATGGAATTTGGGAGTTTCTAGTGGAAGAAACACAATGGTAAAAGATATCAGAGTTACTACTGTGCTTCATAACCTGCTGCAATGTGAATGGCAGGTTCTGCAAATGTCTTGGAAGTAGCAGAAGAAATCTCAAAATTCCAGCTTTACCTGACAGAAAACAAACCCTTACCTAGGTTTATTAAGGGAAAAGACACAGATGGAGGCAGAGAAAAAAAAAGAGAGAAAACAAAGAAGAAAGGAAGAAAAAGACAAGGGAAAGAAAGACAGCAAAACACATAGTGTAGGAGGGAGAGAGGATTTATTTAGATTCCTCTTAGCTAAAGTTCCAGATTGTCTAAATTACACACTTGCACATATGCCTGAAAGTTGCTACCCAACATTACCTTTCCCAGGGCAAATGGAAAGTGATTTCTGCCATGGCCTATTCAGATGTTTCTTGCAGTACTTATCATGCCCCATAAATGTTCTGGCATGGAAAACAAGGTAACCTGAAACACCGCATTTTTTTCACCAGGTATTTTTCTTCAGTTTGTCCATTCATAGCTCAGAAGAAAGAGTGAAAAATGTCATTATAGCTGCAACTTATTTTATATAAAGAACCTTTCTCTCCATTACGGTTTTGAACCTTTCTGAAATCACATTTCCTGTACCACAGAAGAAACACTTTACTGTTAGTCCATTTCACAGAAAAAAGAGGCACTTCCACCTATTGTGCCAGCTCTCTATACCACCCAAAAATGCAGGAAAAGAAGAACCAAGAGTATTATTCCAGCTCTGTAAATCTCTTTAAAGAACTGAGGAATGCAATCGAGCAACTCATAACTTGCAGTGGAACATATTAAAATACTGATTATGGGCTGCCAAGACATGTTCCATTTGTCTTACTGTGACTTCACCACTGTGCAGACAAATGGCACTAATAGGACAGTATTCTTAAGAACACACTTGCATCCTGTTTGTTGGGACCTTAATCTGAGGATGAACCCTGAGTTCTAGCAAATGGTTCCTAAAGAATTCACATTAGTAGTATTGGAATTTACAGTATCTTACCCTGAACTTGTAGAATCAGAAAGACAGTATCTATCAATAATGGGATAATGCTTCAGCCATCTGACATCTAACCTTGTCAGCATGTAAATTCATTCTCATTTCAACAAACTTCTAAAAATTTCACCCAATAATTATACTGTATGTACATGGAATATTTCTGTAACTTCTGTAGAAATAATCAACACTCCAGATACTGTATTCTACTGCGTACACATAGCTCTAGTTGCAGATTCATACTTTTCTACATGCATTGCATCAAAAAACACATTTGCAATCACTATACACATTTCAGATAAGCATAAAGATACTGAACTTCTAAAATCCCCTGTGTACTCATCTCCTTCTTCTCATCCCTTATTTTCCTGAGATAACACACATTTGACAGGAAGTTTAGATTTTTATTATCACTAGTAGCATGGATATGAGTGATACCAGACTGATAAGATGGACATCATGTTCAGCATCATTTCCTTGGGTTAGATAGCATACATTAAGTAACGTGATGATAGAAGGCGCAAAACTCAATGTGCAATTGTGGCAAAAATGGTTCAGTGATTGGCATTCCAGCAAAGTAAATGGATTACAGTTAACCAGCTGAGAGAGCTTTCTTCCAGCCATGAAGGAAACAGGCTCTTCAGTTATTACTGAATCGCTGTATTTATTTAAGAACATAAATTCTTTCTTAATAAATTATGTTCTAGGCCAGGTTGAATGGGGTTCTGAGCAGCCTGGCCTAGTGGAAGATGTCACTCACCATGGTAGGGAGCTGGAAATAGGTGATCTTTAAGGTGCCTTCCAACCCAACCCATTCTATGACTGTGGAATATAAAGTGAATGTTCAGTAGTTTTCCATCCCTCATTTAATAGTTTGTGATTTGGTACAGAAACTTTGTCAGAAATTCAGGTCCCAGCTCAGGCTTAAAATATTAAAAACCCATGAGATCCCAGATTGTTGGTATTCACTGATGCCTGGGTCAGAATTTATTCCTGTGACTTCCAGTTCTCCCTATGTATCATTTTTAGTAGCATGAAGCTAAAACAACAAGCCAAGACAACAACATCCACTTCAGCAGATACTTAGACAACAAATCCTGACTACAGCTCTGAGCAAATAACAGAATCAATAACATGATGGGCTCTTCTCCCATCTCCTACTCTTCTCTAAATTCACTCTGTTAGTGAATTCATATTTCAGCACATCAGGTTCTTGCCTGGGTGTTCACAAAATACAGCCACCACAATCTGAACTACAAGATGCAAAAAGGTTTCAGGACGGACAACTCCTGTGTCTTGGTTTGGAACGACAGGGACCAAAGAAAAGGGAAACTTCCCTTGGGGTTTGTTATAATTCCAAAATTGAAAGAGAGGCCTTAGGCAACGATAAGGAGGGTAGGAATAACAGTTCTTTACTAGTTAGTCTAACAAGGTAAATTAACAATAATTACAATATTGACAACAAACAGAACTAGAGGAGGGAAAAAAAAAAAAACCAAAACAACAAGTCAGTCACAGTTCTTCCTCTGGTAACCCCCCCCCCCCCCCCCCCCCCCAGTCCCATCACAAGAAACTAGCGGCAGCTCTAGGAGGGTGAGATGATTCCGAGGGTTCACAGTGGCTGGAGCTGTTGGAAAAGTGTCCCGGCTGGCAGGGGCTGTAGAAACAGCGTGGGGAGACCTCGAGCAGAACCGAAGAAACCGTGGGTGCAGGGCAGGGAGGAGATGGGTTCCCAAAATCCCGGGGGACACACGAAGAGACCGGTGGTCCGACGGAGTCCGAGGTGAAGGGAATGGTGAGAGCTCTCCGCCTCGCCGAGACGAGCAACACTGGCAGTTCCCCCAGAGCAGAAAACTGCCCCGAGCGAAGTGGAATCAATGTCTCTGTGTAGCTGCTTCCTTTGTTTGTTCCCGAGCACCCATAAGTACCGAAAAGCACCCAGCCATTAGTTTCTTAGCAACTTCTGGGAAAAAATTCTATAAGAAATCAACCCAACCCCCAACATCCTGTCTTTGTCTTCCCAGTTCCACTTGCATGCTCTTACTGTGTAAGAGCTTGTTCTGGGCATGTTCATCTGTTGTGTTTTAAACTAAGATGTAAGTAACCTATATAAACTGTTTAGGATGCAGGTACGTAAATGTGCTCCCCTGCCCTGCCCCAATATTTCCAAGCACAAATCTCATTCTACTGTGCCTTTATGTTTCAAGAACTGCAAATGGTAAGGAATGTACATGGGGAAATGATCACTGCAAAATTCTCAGTTCAATGCCACACAGGTATCCTAGCATTCTTAGATTACCTACCCCAAAAATCTAAACATCAGAAATGGAAACAAAATGCTTTGCAAGACCTTTAAGTGGTTGCTCACTATTGCTGTTGCATTTAATACACTTGGAAAATGATATCTACAAGAAATGTGGGAAGTATAAAGAATCCAGCTGCTTAACATATAAGAATAAAATACTGCCCCATGTATAGGTGGAAAGCTGACAGATTACCATGGTAATTGTGGAGAGAATTAGCTTCAAAATGTACAAATGAAGAAAAACATCCCATAGCAAAGCAGAACAATAAGTACATAAAGCAAGTAACAACTGTTATTGCCCAAGAGACATGACTGGTACTAAACATTAGTGGAAATGGATCTTTACTTTCTCCTGTAAATCTGAATTCCTAATTAATACAAACTAAAAGCCCAGCAGAACCTTGTTCTGCTGAAGTTCATACTTGTAAAGCATCATGGCAACTTCTTTCAGTGCCTGACAAACACACTTATTTTCTATACAGCAGCTCCCACTATAAACAGTGACTGCACAGATTTAGAGGCTTAATTTCATTTAGAGGTGAGAGAGTTTCACAGCCCTTCCTTCCAGAAGAGACAAAGCAGGCAAAGCAAAGGTGAGAAGTAACAGAGGACATGCATTTACTTACACTTTTGTACTGTTTTCCATAACATAATCGAGACATGGCTGCCACATGGACAGCAGTGCTCTGGAACACAACCTTAGGAAGAAGGTAGGATTCCTCCTACCTAATTTCAGATTAGAGAATAACTCCTTTAGATATTTGCACAGCAAAAGAAACATCTCCCTATGCCTTATTTTAAGATGCCCAGTTTGGGTTTTTTTTGTTTTTTTTTTGTTTTCCCTGTGACCTTGCATGTGACTTTTCCAAATTGATCCTAATGAATGTCTACTGAATACTTAATCTTATTTGAGAATTTATTCACTGTTAGCCATAAACACTGACTGTGAGGGTCACTAAATTTGATATTTTTTCTTGCTATTTTAGTGGAATCTGTACCTGTTTCAGATAAAAGGAATAAAACTACAAAGATTACCAGTGCTGGTGGAGAAAACTCTAACCTATCTATCAATGATGTTGCATTCAGTTCATTGAGCAATCTGGGTGATGTCTAGCTGGGCAATAATTGATCACTGAAAAATAAATCAGCCAGGTTCTCTAAACTGCAGGTTCAAGTGTTTAGTGATTGTGCAGCTGATTTTTATTTTTGTTTGTGAACACCAACTTCCAAATTCAGATCTACACAACTGGTTTTGTTTGTAGTCACAATATATGTAGGGCAAAATCTTTGTCTTCAAAAGCTCCCCTGAATAATGTTTACAGAGACATCCTTTGCACATATTACGTTCCTATTAACATTCCCAAGGAATAATACAACGAATTACAAAAAATTGGCCATTCTGTAAATGGCATCAAAACCCACCAAACATTCGTAAGAACAAAGTATTTTCATGTAAATTTCGGGGGGGGGGGGGGGGGGGGAGGGTGCAAATTTGGGTGTTTCAGGGGTTTTTTGAGATTTGGTTTGGTTTGGGTTGGATTTTTAACAGGAAATTCAAGATAAAGGGGAAAAAAAGAAAAAAATTGTGGGTGATATTTCTTCTTTGAATAACAACTGCAAAAATAAAATAAAAAAAAAAAGCAGAAACAAACAAACAAAGAAACCAAAACAGAATTTAAAAAAAAAAACAAAAAAACAAACAAACAGAAAAAAGAAACAAAAACCTGAAAAAAACCAAAAAGAAACAAAAAAAGCCCACAAAAAAACCCACAAAAACACCAACACACCAGCATAACTCAATTTGCCAAAACAGAGATTTCTTTTCATAAGGGAATTCTTCATTGTCATGAATGGAAATTATTAGTTCTCTTTCTTGATATCTAAAAGAAAACTGTTTTTTAAAATACAATAATTATAATAATTATTATTTTATAATTAAGTTGCCTTATGTACTGTACTTGTTATTGGTAAAAGTTCATTATAATTTTTATTGCCTTAGGAAACACACTTTCACAAAACTCTTCCTTATTTGTCTGGAAAAAGCCACTCTTTACTATAAAATCCTTTAATCCTTCTTTCCTTGGTAAAATGTCTGTGTGTGGCTGTCCTAAAATGGATTTTTTAGGGGTGCTGCCTGGAAAAGTTACGCTCTTCACAAATGGCTTTTTCACTGCATGGTGCAATCAAGAGAGATTTTTTTTTTCTCCCATCAGCTTCAGATTTCTGGATAAGAGCTGCATTCTCAAAGCATGGTTTGGAGATATATGGAAATCTTATTGACTGCTAGTATTCATGTGACTAATACCCATACACACTGACTTGAACACTTAGGACTAAGTAATTGATTTTCTGCAGCATGCTTGGATTATAAACTGCTGTAGGATTTCAGCACCCCATGTCAAGTCTTGTGCCTTAGTATTAGCATATTTTTCTCTCCTTTGTTAAATCAAATAGATTTTATTTTTTTTTCCTGGCTACCCAGCTGCTTCAAATTAAAGCTATGATTCCCTCATGGACTTCAGCTTGATATAGATTTTCTTAAAAATGTCAACAACCTCCTTGCTCTGAAGAGATGAGCTTAGGCGAGATAACCTTTGCACAGACAAAGCAACTGTATTTGCTGAACCTCTGTCCAGAATCATCTGTAAACTGCACTGAGGAGACCCTACATGTTTTTATTTTGCTCTTTTGATAGACAGTGGACAGAAAACATTCTATTTCATTTAAACTGTGTAAGAATTTTTATAATTTCAAATGATCAATCATTTCCTTTTCATTTCTATTTTTTTTTCTTTTTTTTTTCTCTGTAGGTAAGCAAAAGTATGATGAAAAGACCCCAAATTTCACCCAAGTCCAGTTTGTTAAATCACTGAAACCTGGGAGATTTTTAATGAAGAATGATTGTCATACTTAAATCTGATATTCAGTAAAAGGATTCCTATGCCCAGTTATATTCTTTAACAGAGGGGTTAATAATAATAAAAACCATCAGGAAAGTAATCCCATACACTCATAAACACAGAAGCAGCTGAAGTCCAGCAGCAGTGGTTGCTGCAAAAACGCATAGCCCACTCATCCCAAACATTACAACAGGGAAAAGTGTGGGACTGAGGGAAGTCTGTGTTCATTCACAGACAAATTTATTCTAAATAGAAAACAGTCATTAACAGAAAAATAAATTTGGAAAATACTACCCACAGTTCCAACACTTCCTTAGCTTACAACATCTATTTCTCAGCAGAGTCAAAAAACATGAATAACTTGGGATTTTTAGTTTGGTTTCCAAACCTACAAATCACAAGAACAGTACAATTTTAAAAAGAATACTCACGTAAGAATAGTTGAATTCTGTTTAGAACTGTAAACATCTTCAGACTGTCTAAAACTAATATTTTTTCCATGATAAGCAACACAGTCATGAACAATTTTATCCTACTAGAAGCAAATATGTCCCAAAGTCATTCATGCAGCCTTAGCTAACATCTTTATGATAACTTTATACGACTTCATCCCATTATCAGTGCATCTGATGTTAGGGATTTAATTTTCTTACTTTTTTTGCTTCTAGATAAGGAGATTATCAATTAGCTTTGCCTTAAAATACCTATTTGGCAAAGCAGAAGTATAGATTGCTTTTGGTGTCTGCTGGATATGGAAGCAAAATCTTTACAAAATGCTGAAGTACATCTCTGATAACACTGACAAACACATTTTATATATAAAGATATTCTAAGCAAAGCAGAGGGGATAAATCAGAGCTCATGAATACTTTTAATTTTCTTTAAAAAATATGGAAAAAAAAAATGAAGACTATGTAAAGAATAATTGCCCAACCATTAAATTTTGCCTTTTATCACTTACCTTGTGTTCATTGATACTCCCTCAGGCCACTACAAATAATTAATAATTCCAGAGTTTTTTGGTTTTTCAAGTTCGTTTGAGATTTTGAAAATAAAGGAAAAAAAAAAAAAAAAAAAAAAAAAAGAGGATGTAAAGCATCATTTCAAGCTAAACTGAACATCAAAACCTGAATTTTACTACTGGTTTAAATTGAGGGAGACAAGAGTCATATTTTGTTGTAGTGGATCACTGACACAAAATTTAACTACTAATTTTAATAACATTGGTAAAGTATTTATTTATAAATCTAGCATTTTTGAGCAAAGTTTCACACTTATAAAATAATGTTGCCCTTACTGAACTTTAATAATCCAACTCCTCTCCCTTTCTAAAAGAAGAAAATCTGGTTCACAAAGTCAGCTAGTATTTGCATTCTGTCTTTAAGAATTATATAAAAATATGTACTTTTAACAAGTGAAATATTTATAGAACATAATTTCTTATTATGTTATATGAAATTATTACTTGGAAGTATCTTGAAAGTGATTTTTTAACAATATGCTATGTAAAACTGGATAGACAAAGATATCTCTGGATATAAATTTTTGCAAATAAGAGCCTTAAATATAAGTTAATTTTGTCCTGGATTCAAAATCCACTTGTAAAAAGATGAACTAAAGCCTCTGGCCCTGTTTGTGCCCAAAATAAAGCTGTCATCCTCTGGTTAAATTTTTTTTTAAATTACTTGGATGCTGAAATGTTTTACATATTTTACACGGCAGGCAGAGAACTTTGTGTGAGGGGTTCTGGTGTAGCATAGCTGAAGGTAGATAGATAGATAGATAGATAGATAGATAGATAGATAGATAGATAG
>CM031878.1:3216539-3242141 GCA_018697195.1 Certhia americana | reverse complement strand
GATAGATAGATAGATAGATAGATAGATAGATAGATAGATAGATAGATGATAGATAAAAAAAACCTGGGGAGAACAAATCTAACTTGGTAATTATACATCAGAAAACTGTATTTTGACAACTTGTGAAAATTGCTGCCTTCTAATCAGCAAAGCTGATCTTCCTTGTTCTTCCACTGATCAAGAAAGGTTAATCCCCAGAAACAGAGAAGGACAACTATAAACTTTGATCAATATTCCTATCAAGACATTTTGTTGAGATGACCTTTCAATCTGTGACATCCCATCCTTAAGGGGAAGGGAGCAGACAAAACTTGTACATGCCCATGATTGAAAGGAACCACAAAAGTCAGAGGATCCACAAAACCTTAGAAAGGTTTTATAAGTAAATTCCACACTTGGCACAGAAATTGATGTGGTAATGTCTGACCTCCAATATAATTGCACAGCAGTGAGTTTGGATAAAGGGATAGGGTGAAAAGGGACAGGAAGTGGGATGGATTAAAGAAGGGGAGAGAGAGAAAAGAGAGGAAGAGGTCACCACTCCTGGCTCCAGTATCATTCCAGCTGATGGGATGTCCAGATTCCTGGGGCACAGGCACCAGGGCTTGGTGGGGGCACCTTTTATAGAAAGGTTTCCCTGTCCTGAAGATAATCTTCCTGATTTCTATGCAAGCCATTTATCCTGCAATCCATTGCTACAGACCTTTCTGGAAATGGATCAGTGGGGTTTGGGGGTTTTTGGTGGCCTTGAGCCCTACAGCCCATGCTTACTTCCTGATCTAATTTCTGCACTGGCACTGTACTGTATTGTGCTTCTCTCCAGGAGCCAGAACAAGGATGTTTATAACAACAAAATTATGTCCTCCTTCTGAATGGCTCCTTCTCCAGCCACATCCTGTCTTTCCTCAGAGTGTGTTGTTAGCAACCATCCATAGCTGGGTCAATATCCATCTGGCTATTGCTGTTTGAGGCACACAATAACATCTTCATCCTTCCTTGGCTTCTATAGAATTCTTCCACCTTGGAAGAGAGACGGCAATAATGACTAATTTCTTACCAGCTTCAGCTGGCTCATGGTAGCTGTCAAAACCAGATTTAACCACAACACATTCTGTAGGTGGCCAATGACAAAAATATAGACCATATTGTTACAACAGGCTGAACACAGAACCGAGGAAAATCAAGGCTTAATTTTTGTGAAGCATTTTTTTGTTTTCAGCTTTCTGTTTAGCTTCTGTGATCATTTGGAAACTGTTTCTCCCATAAGTGTATTTTTCACGTTCACATTTGTCAGCTGTACAGGAGCCTGATGTTACCAAATTATCAAATGAAAGTTCACTTGGAAGAATCCCCTGCTCCCAGTCTACTTCTATGAGTTGGAAGTATCCTCAGTAAATATTGATGGTCATAAATTTGTAATTTAGGGCAGAATGACTTACTTCAAGCAACAGAAGCAGAATTGGCAAATTATTATCTATCATAATATCTATCCAAGTAACCTTGAAAAGTTGTAGAGCCATCACAAAGACAATTCTCTGGATGAAAAAGGACTTGGTACTAACGAGGAGCAGAGCCCCATCAGTCTTCCTAAGAGATGGACACAGATTAATCTGTTGTTCAGTGGTTCATAGCAAATCATGGAACGTCTAGCTTGCTTTACACTAATAATACTACTGCTTCTACTTGTTAGCTTTTTCTCTTAAACGCAGATTTTCCTCTTCTTTCCTGCTGTGGTCAACTCAGTCTACCCTTCCTAAACTGTAATTACTACCTTCTAACTTTACTCTACTGCTTTTTGTCAAGAAATTCCCTAAATATATTATTGGCTGATTTCTTTTTTTCCATTTTTTTTAATAGATTAAGTTAATAAATGGGGGCCTTAGTGTATTTTGATAAGAAGAAATGGCAATTAAAGTTTAAAAAATCATTCTCATGCAGCTTTTTTTTTTTAAAAAAAAAAAAAAAAGAATGTCTTCTGTTGAACTATTTAACTTATAACTTCCACATATCACATCAATCAGATCACTTGTGAATAATTCTTAATAAGTAACCACAGAAAAGCTCATACCATATTTTTAAGTCCAAGTGTACAAGTGAAATTTCAAACTGTTATTTATCAGTTTTACCTTAAGTTCTTACAGTGCTGCTGGCTCGGAGTTGAATTTGACTTTCAATTTTTTCCAGAGATTTCATCAATTTGCCACTGGTAAACTAACCCTGGTGCCCTGAGATGTCTCCACATTATTTCACTGTCATATAAACTTTGTAACATTTAAATTTCAATTGCCCAAATTTGATTTGATTAATTTTATTTTTATGTTTATCTCTACCTAAATAGCCCAGTACTTTTAGTGGCCATTCTAATCTATATGCATGAACACAACTATTTTGAAGGTTTTTTTTCAAAAGTGTGAAAACACTGAAGAACTATTTTTGCCAAGGTGCAAGGTGAAATTGAGCTCATGTTTTATTGCAGCAGTTTTTGTTGTCTATGGACACTCAGCTGTTTTATCCCATGGTTTCTTCCCTTCTGTACACTTAATTCTGGGAATGCTCTGTATATATATTAAGCAAGTTTCTTTTATCTAGTTAATGCAAGAATGGTCTGTTTCTTTTTTTTTTTTTTATTTTTGCCTATGCAATGCAATAATTTGGAAATTATCATACCTCAAAAAAGAATAACATTTTAACAAACAATGACACCCATTACAACTTACAGCCTGGGTTCAAAGACACATGGTCTAAATTGAGGATTAGCTTTCCTTCAGTTTATGCATTTTTGTTTGGGTGGGTTGTTTTTTTTGTTTGGTTGGTTTTTTGCCTTTTTTTTTTTTTCCTCGACTTGGGATTTTTGCTGGTGTTGATGTAAAAATTTTCTTTTACACATTTTTTTTAAAAGGGAAATCTATCTCCCATTCAAATATACTTAAATACTTCAAGAAAGTTGTTCAAAATTTGATCAGTTCTAAAGTGACAAATGCATTCAATAAAACAAAAAAAAAAAGGAATGTGGAGGTGGGATTTATTAAACTATAGAAGAAATTAAGAAATCAGTTTTCTATTTTGGCTTACCAATCTTTTAGTCAACATACTGAAGAATTTTCCTGGTTTTCCTGGGTTTTTTTCCTGGTTTTCCTGGTTTTCCTTTATTTTCAAAGGTAAAATATGGCTTCAATGATAATATGAAAGTTGATTAGCCATCTTGCATCATTGTTTGTTCACCATATTTTTGTCCTGATTTAATTTACGTTAGACATTTTTGAGAAAGCTCATTTTCCATTTATTAGGTTCTACCACGCCTGGAAATTTTGTCTTTTTTGCAATTTATGTCTTCCATTTTATATCATCCTTTGAAGGACAACCATGATAAAATGATGTTGTACAATTTCAGTTTAAAACAAAAGCAAATTACCTTAAAAAGAAAGTATTTTGTACTTTAGCAGTCCCTGTGAGTGTCTACAATCAGAAATGTCCAGCTGAGGTGAAGAGACCTGTGAACCTTTGCTATCAGAACAGCATTTATGGCACCCACTGAAGGATGTTTGAAGCACTGATCTGACACTCAGAATCTGTGTTTCTATCACATACTTCCTGCATAGCATCTTAATATCTCTGCTGCTTTTCTCCAACACTAAATGTAGCCTTATTAGATTACACACCCACAAAACAAAACCCTTTTTCAAATATTTTTTTGGTTTTAATCAAGCCTGTAATAATTTTATTTTTGCTGCATGACTACCTGAGGTCTTTAATCTCAATATCATGTTTATATATTGACATGATAGTGTAACTAAACTTATTTAAGTAATTCAAAGCTGTTGAACTGTCAAAATTTAGCTATGTGATGTCATGAGCTCCAACAGCTCCTACAAGGTCCTTAGAGCCTTATAAATCCTTGCACATTATATCTCTATGCATAAAAATCTAATAAACATTACTTGTCAAGTAGCTCCATAGTAAGCCAGAGTGAAAAACTGTTTAAAGCTGTATTTTCACCTTAGAAAATCTCTACCAAACTTTTATTGTTATTCTTGTGATTCAAAACACTACGTATTACATTCAGTTTGATGGACTCCCCACAAGTTCACTTTAAACATTTCAGTGAGCAATTTCTCCAAGCACCACAATAGAAATGCCTGATAAAATATTTATATAACTTTACCACCTCAGTGATAGAGGCAAGAATCTGACTGTAACTGTTAATATAAGAGCAGATTTAACAGACCAGTGTTTCACATCCATGAAGTCTTGTAATACTTTCTTGCAATGGGTTAGAATGACTTCCTGTTTTATTTATAATCTGAAGTAAAATATGCTTCACACTGATGGCACAATTAGAGTTCCAACAGCCAAGGATTCTTCCTAGTAATTTAAAACCAAGAAACAATTCTTCTCTAGGTTTTATTGCCAAAGCTCATAAATGGACTATTCTTTCCTCGCATGGATAACAATCCTGCTAAGAATCACAAAATTCTGACTGTAGTATTAAAATGCTCTTGACATCAACCACTGGAGCAGTAAATAATCTGAAATTTGCCAAACCCTCTAGACCTGAAAACTTTTTCAGTCATCACTTAGTCATCTATATGCTTGTGGATGACAAGTAATTATTCTGAAATGCATTGTATTTTTGCTTAGAAGTAGCTGAGAGTCAAGGATTTCAGAGCTGCCTGCCAGTACTCTTCAGCCTTATAAATATCAGAAAATGCAAGAGAAATATCGTTGCCTTTTTCTCTAAAAATAGTCTCAAATGTTAATCTTCTGTTTCACTTTTTTAAAAATTGTTTTATTTTTATATTACACAAAGATAGCTGTCTCTTCTTCCTTCCTCCTCATCTCTCTTAACAAGAACATCTTCTCAAGATTTACATCAAGGCATAAGGAGATATGTGGCTGCTGTGTCATATTTTTGTAAGCAACACAGGACTTTCAATGTTGAAATTTCTAAGTTTGCTATCAGCCTCCTCCTCCAGTCAGCTGAACTCCTTTTAAGCATCCTCCTGATCCTCATTACCTGAGGAATGTTACTCACACCCAACAGCCAGTTGAACTCAACCAGTGACAGAACCTTCTAGGCTCTACAGTCTTGCCAGACCCCAACCCACATCCTAATTCATACCAACCCACCATATCTTGGTATGCCAAGTAAAAAGATACTGTGTCAGACTGCCAGAAGCCTTGCTGGTGTCAAGGTGAGACACTTTCTTCTTCTGCCTGCTGTCCACAATCGAGTAATATTTACTACACCAGTCTAACACAATTTGACCCAGGTAAATCCACAGTAGCTGTTCTCAGTCACTTTCCTGTCCTTCGTGTGCCTGGAAATTTGTTTCCAGGGTCAGAGATGAAAGCAATCCACCTCTAGTTCCCTGACTAGGAATGAGACCAGGAATCATTCTTTTGTCTTTTTTTGGGACATGGCACAGGTCAATGGACAAGTGCTGATGTCTCATCCCTCCCGCTTCAAGACTGGATGAATCAGATAGATCAGATATCCACCTGTCCCCACTGATCACAGGGTAAGCAAGATAATCACTACTCAGACTGGCTAATTTGATCAAGCTGTATTCCAGCTCTTACACTGAAACCTTAGCCTCTGAGGTAGACTTTACACCTTTATGACTTTATAGCAGTCAATGTTTTTTCCTACTGCTTGACATATAAACAGAGTAGAACTTAACTTCTAGTAAAATTCTGTATTTCTGGGAAAAAAAAGAAAAAAAAAAAATAGCTTTTATACCTGCGTTCAGAGTCTTCACTAGTCCTTAGTCTTTCCTCACACACTGAGAGATCAATGCTATCATTGTCATCACACAGTTCCTATAATTTTTTTTCTGCTGTCTATTGAGACTTTTTTTTCTATCTCACACAAATTCATTCAAGATGCAATCTAAATTATTTTGACCTGCAGTTTAAAATATCTACAAATCCTCTTGGGCACATGCATTTGTTTAGAAATTTATAAAACTGCAATGGACATTTATAAGATGATAGCTCCCATTCATATAATGCCACAATTAACGCCTTGGCTAACACTACACTGGGGTTTTTTTGTTGACAAACTCAAAGAAATATCTTCAAGAATCAGAAGAACTCCTTCAAGACTTTCCTTTGCTCGTATTTTTTTTTTTTCCTGTTTTATGTAGTTCTATTCAAGTACAGAAGTTTTCATAATCATTATATTTTACTTATTTAATTGTCATGCTTTTTTGCAGTTATTTATGTTGCACCAGCGGCCTAGCAGCACAGAAACTCAAGGAATTTAAATCCTTTTAGATTTGTTTAAATCCTTGATTTGTTCTGTGTTCTGTTTAAATATTATATCAAAATAATCAGTTTTTGTAGTCCAACCTTTTTGTAGTCTGCCCCAAGAGCTCAGTTTCTTCAGTCATGACACTCTGAATGCTTCATGTGTCTAAGTAAAGCATTGCAACCAGGAAGGTGTTGCTCATTGGCAAAAGACACATATGAATCCTATCAGTGCTACCACTGCATTAGAAACCAGATGTTGAAAAACTGAGTCATGTGAGAGGAGCTAATAAGTTTCTGATAACAGGCAAATAAGTCCTTAGAACTTGCCCATAATAACTGATGTAAAACATAAAAATCTCTGAAAACATAGGTTATACTTTAATTTTTTTAGAAGCAAGGGATATGTTAAAGATTTTGGGTGATATATTTTGAACTTTTTTTTTCCTGACACATCATGTTGTGATATCTTTTGGTATTGTTCACATCATTGTTTCTTGTATAAAAAAAACATGTTCAACAGAAATAAAAAGTGATATGTCCCAAATATTATATCATCTGTAAAATAAGGCTTGTAGGTGCTTTCCGATATCAGAAACACATCTTCTTCCTTCTTCTTCCAACTGTATATTTTCCTTCCTGACACTCTTTTAAGTGAAATACAATTCTCTCTATGTCTCCCTGATTACTCAAAATTGATCAAAGTAAGATAAAACACTCACTGTATCAATAGTAATAGAGAAGAGAATTTTGTGAGAGGGGTAGTAAACTAGGGTTTGTCTTCTTCCTTGTTTTACATCGTAGCAGTTCTTTTTACCATTTGGTTAAAAAGTTATTTTAAACTGGTATATTGAAAGAAAATGCAGAAACAGATTGGCTGCCCTCCTAGAGTATGACACAAAAAATATTGTTTCCTTAATTGTCTAAACTTCAGAATTACACTGAAATGTGGAAGGCAGGAAAGAAAGAAAAATATCAAGGAGAAAGAATGCTGTATGGCTTGAGGGGAAAATGCACAGAATTCTGGAAAAAAAAAAAAAAGAAAAAAAAAGAGAAAGTTTTCCCACTTTGCACCAGCTTTCTTCAGGTCATCCTTAAGGGTTTGATTTTAAAGTGGGACACATAAAAGAACCTCTTCCATACCCCGAGACTTGTAGGTGTTTTTGTGGGTGTAAGTGGACTTAAGAGGCATAAAAATTTCAGAAAACTTGTTTCTGTGTTGCAATGAGAGATTAATTCCTGTGGAGTAGAGCCTACTTCACTTAGCCTGATAACATTGTGTTCCTTGGTTGCTAGGAAAAAGGAGAAAAAGAGCTGTCATAAACAAGCAAGCAAGCACCTAGCTTGGTAAGTCAAGATATCATCACATTTCATGAAGTTACACTGACATCTTCTACTGCAGTAAAGAAAAAACAATATCTTTTCCAAACCATGCAATAATACTGAATTTTCCCTCTTCGTTATGGGGACTTTGCTCCTCAAAATGTAGCAACAAAGAATATCATTCATTTCAAACAGCTACAGATCTTAATCATCTGCAATAGACACAAATAATTTAAAACAAGTCCAGTTTATTCATGTCAACCAACAAGATGTTCTGGAACATTTTGAGGGAAAAAGACACACAGTCATACCAACCAGATCCTTGAATAACTATCTCTGCTATAGAATGTAGACAACTTCAAGCTAATTCTTTAAACTGTGCCTCTAGGAGTGCCTTTTTCTTCTTTGTCTTTTGGAAAAGACAAAAAAATTTAAGTCCCAGGTCACACTCAGGCACTTCTAAATGCCCTGGTACTTAAAGTCACCTCTTTCTTTCTGTCTAACAAATTCCTCACAGATTTGTGAGAAATGAGTTCAAAAATCTCCACAGAACACTTTCTAAAAAAAAAATCCTTAAAACACTTATATAGTTTTTATACATGGACCAAATAAAAAAAAAAAAGTCAGTTTGAAAAGTGTTTGCCAAGTCTAGAGTGATCCTGCCAATCTTTGTCTCGGGCACATTCACTGCTTCAAATTCCATAAAATTTATCAGCTGCAGAACAACCTTTTAATCACAAGACCATCAAAAGTAATTTGTTTTTGAAATACAAGCCAAAATCACAATTATGTTTTGTGAAATCATTGTATTCTGCTGGTCCTTGACATGCTAGATGGTCTTCTAAGCAATCCACTGAGAATCATCCTCTGATGATTTAATGCCTTTTACATGCAGGATGACTTGAACAGTCCAGTCCAAGAGTGTAGCTTAACTCCCACCAAAAAATTACATCTTTCCTGGCAGCTCTCAAGTGTACCTCTACTCCCACATCCTGTTTAAACAATTAGCAGACAAGGGTCACAGAAAACAGGACCCAGTCATGTAGCAGGGAACAGGGCCACACAAAACTGTCTATCAGGAAAGCCTGACTTTTTGACTCTCTAACTGACTGGCAAGCTGTATAGAGCAATTCCTGGGATTTATTGACTTGTAGGAGTTGAAAGTGCAAAGGAGAAGGATTGGGTACTTCTGTCAGAAGAGAAAATATGTCTTGGGCAGGAAGGAATACTGTACAGAAAAAAGGGTATTTTAGAGGTCTGCCACTATGGAGAACACTGAGTTTAGAAGGCAGAAGAATACTGACATCAAGGAACCTGTAGGAGACAGGGTCTTACCAAACTGGACTCTCTTGACTGATTTTCATCATTCTTTCACTGAAGCTATAACACAAGAGTTCCTACAACAATGGGTGGGTGAGATTCTAATGCATGTCAGAAAAACAACTCCCTTCAAAACAGCTGCATAGCTGTTGCTGCATTGGTTGCATTCTTTTGACTCATCTCTGAGGATTTTTTGTTGCATGCAAATGCACAGGCATCTGAAAACTGAGTGACAGACACCTAGAAAATGTGCAATACACTGTGATTTTTATGCATGTTAGTGATCTCTTCAACACAAAGTGCTTCCATAGTGTGTGCAGGCTTCTGTACCCCCAGGAACTGTAACTTTCCCAATCCTTTTTGCATGTCCTCAATAATTTTCCTTGTTCACAAAGTGCATTTTGTGCATCCCTCAGCAGGAGGTTGCTCTTTTTGAGTGAGAAGAGGAAGAAAGCTGAAATCATCAGTGACTCACCCTGACAACTAACTACAGCACTCAGTTAACCCTCCAGTTAAGGCTTATGTGTGATATGATTGACTGCAAGGGGAATTCTTTCAAGGCTTTTGCCTCAGGGCTTCTTACTACCAAACAATCACAAAAAAACCCAGCAGTTGACAAGAATAACCAATAGCTTCTAAGTTTCTCTGTAGAATGGAAAAAGTGGAGAAAAAGCCCTCCATAAAGTGAATTTTTCAAGTCCTCTCTTGATAATAGGATATTCCTACCACTTGGGCAGTGAGATCTGTTGACTGATACTAAAAAATTACATACTAAAAATTTTTATGACTTTTTAGTCTCACACTGTGAATGGTGTCTGTTTCAAACCAAGGCATCCCACAAGATGGGTGTGAAGCATGCAGCACTTTCTAATATGTTTGCTGCTGCTGCTGCATATATCACATAATTTTACTCACCAAGAGATGTCATCTTTATTTAGTTGGATTCATGCAGAAGTTGAAAAAGGTTATATGTAAGCCATCAAACAAAGTTAAATAAATCTCACTCTGATAATGTAAATCACTACAGGACACTCAAAAATCATATTTTCTTCATTGTCCAATGCACATCCACCACTTTGTTCAGGTCTTTGAAATATTTTTTCCACAATGAACGAATAAAGTATGTGGAAGCTGCAATTACAGGCTACTTAAAATCCTTAGATCATTTAATTTCTACTTATTTTTCCCACCACTGGGTGTTAATCATGAGAATGTGCATTTGCAATACTTTTCAAGTTCATTTCTGCATGCTGTGAGGTTAAAAATATGTCCTGAGATAATAATACAAAAAAGAATGGTTTTGTAGTCCACATGAACACTTTTATCCTCAAGCTGTGAGAGTTCAAGAAGAAAAAAAGTAGCATGAGATTATTAATTTTTTATACTATTTTTACATCATATTCTATTTCTTAAGATAGATGAATTAAAGATCTTGATTAACATGTTAAAATAAAAAAGAAATAGATCTCTCATAACTTTTGACCCTTTCTGGGCTTAAATGATGCAAAAATAAACAGAGAAATTAAAAAATCCCCAACTAAATTAATTTGAAGTATTTCATATTTAATAGATATTTCCTCTCTACTGTAATCTTTCAAGACAATACAAAGAACATAAATTATATTAGCTCTTATTTTGGATATGCAAATAAAATTATTATCTAGTTTGGCTTTTTTTGGCTTTTTTTTTTCCTAAAAATATGAAGAACTTCTGCAGGATTTAATCTTCTTCAGTTTTGATAAATAGGTTGGATATTTTCCATTAATAGGTTTTGAATCTGTATGTAATGAAAAGCAAATTACTCCTAAGCTCCAGTAACATTTTGTTTTCCAATATTTATATAAAGATCTTTCATTTATGTGAACAGAACTTTATTACCAGTGTTTAAGGGTATTAAATTTTCCCTCTTATAACAGTTTTGAAACTTCTGTGTCAATACTTTGATGAGGATATGTGCAGTATTCCAGATACTGGCATTGCTGAGACACAGGTGATGTAGGGGTGAAGTACATACAGACTCTTAATTTATTTACCATATATTTTGTCACAAATGAAGGTACAAAAATGTGAACAGAAAATTATTTATAAACTGTTGTCATTTGCAGTTTTAATACAATGCTGATGTTTAGGAAATTGTTCCATATTTAAGTACTCTCAGGGGAAGGGTTGGATATTAATTTCTTTTGTTATTCTTTTTAAATAACATTAATAATTAATAATTTAATCTCTAAAACCAGGGAAAAGAGCATCTGAGATCTTTTGCAGGAATGACCAGCATCCCCCTTTTCAGTTTCCTGGAATAAGTTTCAAAGGTAATTTTGCTACGTTTTGAAGAGAATTCTGCTGAGAATATACAACACCACAATTCAAAGTATTATACCTCTCAGAGAATGTAGATTTAAGGATTCCTATCCCCATTGTTTCCCTAGAGAATAGTTAACCAACCAAACCTCGGTATCCATTGCTGTGTGTTTGATTTCTTTTCCTCAAGTAAATTTGATTTCTTTTCCTCAAGACTGTAGACTTTAGAGATTAATTCAAGTCTGTAATTTAACTTAAAAGTATTAATCTACGTGCACAGCAACAAATGGATTAAATAGGAAAGGATAACAGAACTTTCTTTATCTTTCAGAGACCTTGAAAACCACATTCTTGTTCCCTTTGCTCCAGCATTTCATGTTTTCCCAAGGGCGATGGCATTCACAAGGAAGGATTCATTAGGAGCACATATGTGAATTTCAGTATTCATATTTCCCAGCAGTATAAGATGTAAGGGTCCAGTAGATCTTTATCACTTTCTATTATTCTGACAAATCTCTCTGAGCAACATGAACAGATGTGGAGCAGTTTTAGCATGAGAGGGCCAGGTACCTGAGCAGCCAAAAATCTGTGTATTAAAATGAGTTGAAATATGGATATCATCTCAAAATGGGGAAAGCTCTTAACATTGTCTTAGCTCTTCAAGAATCTATTACAATAATTCCCACTGACTTCAGAGATACCTAGCTGATTAAAGAAGAGCTGATGAATTGAAGGCTTCCCAGCTGCTAAACTCAGACACAAAGTCACTGATGACTTCAACAGATGGTCCTTCTTTTAGGCCATTGAGAACTTTATGAGCCATTTATCCTCCTTCAGGCAGCTCATCATGTGAAATAAGGAACAGAATGATGTACTAATGTGTTTTGTAACCAAATGCTCTGGGACATGTCTTTCCTGAGTGGTATCCGAATCCCCTCCATTTGAGCAATTGCTATGGATAAAAAAATTAGCAACATTATATTAACATAAAATATATTTATATTATATAAATATTATTAAAATATTTTTAATTATATAAATATACAATGTAAAATATGCTTATATAATTTTCTTTAAAAAAATCAGTGAAATACTTAGAACAGTATCACAGACACAGCCTTTTCTCACCTGAAATAAATGTAGATTTCAATAGTTTCTGTAAAAGAGGTGTTATGAAGGTTATGAAGGCAACAACTTTCTTTTCCAACTCTGTCTTTTTTAAATTGCATACCTGCAACAAAGTGATTCACTAAACATCTTTTAATTTCAAAATCAGTCCCTGGGTTTGAGCCTGACTAAATTTGTTCTTGCCTAGAGTCAATCAAGGCAAAAGCATCCTATGCAATTTTCAGAGCTTGAGTTTCTTACTGACATAAGACAAAGCCACTGAGACAAACAACAAAATAGAGTACACCATAAGGGAAAAAAAAATTTAAAAATTGAAGAATTTTACTCTTTTCCTTAAAAAAAAAATATCAGACACTAGTTAAAGCTGCTGTCTCTTTGGTCTAAATATATTTATATCTATATGTGTGTGTCATATGATTATGGGATTTGTTCCAGAAAAATCTACTGGATCACATCTAGTCTCAGTTCTACCAAAATGTTCAGAGGGGTTTCCCAAACAGAATATTTAAATCAGTGACTTGTTTTTCCAAAATACATTTTAGTTTTTATGAGTGGCAGGTCTCTTCAGTGCACGGAAAGGAGGTCTCTGTGTGTCCTGGGACCAGAGAAATTAGGGATTTTTTGTCTAAGGAACACTTCTAAAGGGTTTCTAAAAGAGAACTCTTTTAGAGTTCTAAAGGGTCTCTAAAAGAGAACTGAAAGAGGGAGGCAAAAATCTTTCTTTTAATTAGTTGTTTCTTTGTTTGCCAATGTTAATCCAATCACAGTCTGAAATAGTATTAAGGAATGCAATGAATTTATGCCTTCACACTCACCCTTTCCATGCCAACTACCTGGGCAAATTAATACAGTAATACAAATAAACAAAACAATGAAAGTGCATCACATGCAAGGTACTAATTTGCTCCTCATTTTTAGATAAGGTTGGAATTCATCCTCCTTGCCTGTTAAAAGGTTATTCTTCTAAGCACGTATCCCAAGCTCGGAGAGCATCTGACTTCTGTGGTTTTTCAGGCTCTTAAAATGCATTATTATTATTACAATGATGATGATTTTAGTTCAGGATGATTCTAATCCTATTGCAAATGCCTGTGCTGAAGAGGTCCAGTTCTGTATCATCAGTTGTTTTGTTGAGCTTATTATTATAGCCTCTGTTGAACCCACTTGCAGTGGCTAAAGTTTGATGATACAGGGGCATGAACAACTCTCAGAAACAGAACTCTGTGACTTTCAGTGAAGCTACAAAAGCTTATTAGTTGTAGGTGGTAAAATCGTTGATTTTTATTGCTACACTGAAGTTGCAGGTGAGCATTTCAAATCTGTATTTTTATAAATAATTCATTTCTTATTATTAAGCATTTACAAAGGAAGAAAGAAAAATTAAATTAACAGGAACAGCAATATGTTTCATCCAGTCTTGGATGAAAAAATCCCAAATATTATTCTCTGTCCCTAGAGTATGTTAGTAACAGCATAACCCTAATCAAAGTTGCTGTGGGGTTTCTGACAAACTATTTATTGCTTAATTCTTTTTTCCTTTCTGCACCAATAAAATTGTTATTCTAAACATTTGCTACCGAACAATAGAAGCCTGCTGTGAGATCATTCCCACTGATTTAGGGCTGATTATTTTCACATAGCAGCTGTCACTAGGTATTCCACATTCTAAAGCTCTATCGTTAGAGAGGAATCACAGCCCCATTTCTGACTGTAGATCATGGCATTCTGGTGGCTCAGAGCCTGCTGTGCTAATTTCTACAGAGGGGAAGCAGGAGCTCAGCTTAACAAATAAAAAATCTGTTCAGGTTCTGCTGGTATTTAAGTGAATAGGTGAAGATTATGTCTCCCATCCTTGTGGGAATGTTGTAATACCGACTTCCTCGAGGGATCAGGGTCTTGGAAAGAAAGAGATAAAGGTATTAACTCCTAAGTTCAAGGAAAGCCCAGTGTCACTCCACTTAGTTCATTTGAATGGACAACATTAATAAGCCTTGCATTCTGTACTCATAATTTCTTGGCTTGAACTATGTTTCCTGTACTTGTTCAGCTTGGTAAACCTTCTGGTATTCAAATGATCACTAATAATTACACATTAATGAAATGTATGACTTATTTCTTACCACTGTTGTTGAACATACTAATAAATATCTTAACAGTCTAGAAGGTGTGCCAGCAGATTGCAGGTTGTTATAGCTCCTGGAGTCAAGAATTTATAGTTCAGTATAAGTACACACCTTGTAAATCCTCTTGTTAAGTGGGGGGAAAAGTGCTTTTGTGAAATCATTATGTTTCTGGTATGTAGGAAAGAGTCATTATGCTTCTTGGAAATGTTAATGACCTTGTGTAGTGGATTTTTAAAATCACAGAATCTAGAATAAAAGGGTTGGTTTGGGTTGGAAGGGACCTTAAATATCACCTAATTCAGTTCCCCTGCCCTGGCCACTTCATTTTAATGATGACCAATAGGTGCAATAGGTACACTGTGAAAAAATTCTGAGAAACCATGAAGAAGTAAAAAAAAAAGAAGGAAAATCTGAGTTTTTACTGAATCAGAAAGTTTTATAGAGTGTTGGTTTGCATTAATTTCACCTTGTCAGTTGCAAATACACTTTTTAATTTTAAAAATGGCAATAGATACCTTTCAGAGAAAAAATCATCATGAAGAGCCTGAGAAGCAATCGAAGACATGCATGTGCTATTGTATGCAGCTGTTGTCTGTGGCTGTGTGGCTGTGTCTGGTGTGTGATATGCACATACACCATGGATTCTTGATTTGAGGGGATGGGTGTGATGCAGGTCACCTCTGTGATCCATCAGCATAGCTCTCCTTCTAGTGATGAATGTGTTCACTGTGTCCTGGGGCTCCTTGTAATGTCAAAATACTGAAAGTGGGAGAAGACTTTTTTTCACTATATTTAGCTTTTGATATAAAATCCATAAAGGTTAAACTAAGCCTATAAAATTGTAGCCTGGAGCCTAAAAGTTTCATGAAGTTACAAACAACTAAGTGTAGCTTTTGCTGGCTCTCCAGCTGCGATGCTTACCTGGAACACTGTGATTTGTATTTCTTCCTCTGGAAAAAGTTATTGCAGGAACTATGATGAAGGAAAGAAGCAGAAAGTAACTTACATCCCTTTCTTATTTAGTATTGTCCATTTCTCATCAACACACCTATAGGTTATGTATTGATAGCCTGTAAACTGGTGAATTTTGTGCTGGTTTTTTTTGTTTATCTCTTAAAGCCTACAGGCTCTGAATAGTGATTTTCAGTCATTTCATTGTGCTTCTCTTTTCATTGACTTCTAAACAAGAAGCTTGTCAAGACAGTCTCTGTTTCTCATGCTTTTTGTTATTTCTAGACAATAGAACATCCTGACAAGGATGAACAATCCTGAACAAGGATGTCTGGTGCTTCAATATGAGAAAATTTAAGTTTTAATATAAACTCTTGACCACTCAGAAACTTGGAAGTCATTTGAGTTTACAAGAGTGAATGTTGATTTTTGTACAAAGGATGGAACTGCCAAGGTTTTCTCTGCACCAGCTCCTTTACTACAGCTGACGTAAGACAAAGAGAAAAAAGGGATAACATGACAAATTTCCTCATACAGAAGAGAAGAATCCCATACAAACTTTGAACACCATTTTTTTTTTTCCTGGAATAAGTAAAATTGTTGCAATGAGATAGGCCAAGGCCACAGGAAAATTCCTAAGAGAATTTAAAAGTATGTATGCAACATTCTCTCACTGACTCAAAATAAAAAATGGGGGAAAAGAAATTGACTACCCCTAAGGGCAATGATGGACTAAAGGGACATTAAAAAATATTCAGAAGCATTCTTTCTAGTGAGAGATTGTTTGAGTGTGACTGAACTGATTGAACTTGGACAATTGATCGATTCTGTAGAGAAAACAGATTTGACTAGGAAACTGCTTGAAGCTCTGAACCACTGTTTTCTCCAAAGATATGTTTATTCTGTGCAATTCAACACACAATTAGAGAAAACATCAAACACTTAAGTGAAGCTGCACTAAAGTAGGAAAATAATACAACATTGCTTAGCCAAATATGTGAGGAATTGGGAAACTGCACCAGGAAACTCTTAGGACTCTCTGTAGGTCTTTGTTGATTCAGCCTAGCTGAGACAAGCAGCAAATACATAACCTCTCAGCCACATTTGGGGCTATTTACATGGAAAGTTAGGGTGGAATTGTTGACAGCAACTGTGGCAGCAGTGTCTATCCAGCTACAAGGGACACATTTGTGTAACCTTTTTCCAGTCAGCAGTGTAGGATTGTAGCCTTCATAGTTCTTTGTTTACAAACATTAAAACCATTCAGAAATATCCTCCACTGAAACCCTTCCTGTGTTTGTTCATCTGTCCAAGTGGAGAGGATGGCATTGGGCCAAACACATAATCCATAATGTGCTCATTTGATGCCAGGCACAGTTTAAGCCATTTTACAGTTTATAGTTCCATTTGAAAAGCTGCTCTTTGCCATTCCAATGATTTGCTTGGCTGTTATGTAGAGGAACATTATAGCTCCATGGGAGTTAAAAGCAAAAATGCTACTCTCAACGTGGTTAATTAGGAGAGAAAATATTTTTCTGTACAATTTTGATATTCACCTCTGCCCTTAAAATGCACAATTATTATTTCAGAAGGGACTTTTTGTTATTGGTGGGGCTTTTTAACCATGGAGCATAGACTAATGGTACATTATAAAAATCACCAAAAAACTATGTGTAAAGTTAAGGAAATATTTTCTCTCTCCACTTGAAAATGAATTTTTGAATGATGTAGATTTTTCCAGTCCTGTATTGTCCTTTTGCCCATTGCCAGTTTAGGTTGTTGTTTTTTGGTGTGTTTTTTTTTCACTTTTACAATTCATTCTTCGTAATGGCATAGATGAATATGTTAGATCATATTCATCATCAGTATAAGAACACCTGTCTGAGCATATAAGAGTGAGCCTCTGATCTTGCAGTAAAGTCTGATGATCAGATTATACAGTCTCTCAGATTTCCCTATAAAGGTCATCCTAGTACCAATTCCATTTCTGTATAGAGACCTCCAAGCTTTTCTTCAGGTTACATTCATGTCTTTAGTTTCAGTTTGGTAACTAACAAGTAAAAAGGAATTTTTTTAGGGTTTCATTTGGGGGACGGTGATGGTAAGGTAGATCAGTAAGTAAAGTAAAGTTGAGTAAAATAAAGACAAGATTTAGAACCCTGAATTTGTTACAGAAATCCATTTTGGCTAGCACCTTCTGAAGTTAGTTTCTTGCACATCAAATTGCTGCTATAATTAAGCCATTTTGAATATATGGTTTTCAATGAACTTATATAAGTTCAGCTAATTCAGATTTCCTAATTTTATTATTGACATGTGTCATGGGTTGCAGTGCAAAATGTAACCCAAACTCTGTATTCTATCACCATCTGATGAAACTGGGCTGGGGGTGCTATAATTGTCTGTCCATGGCCGACTGTCAATAAACCCCCTGGGGCAGTTTTCTGATCTCTGCCACAACCCAGCCTCCCTCCAGGGAGAGATCTTCTGCTCATGGGCCAGTGAGTGTCACTGAGAGAATTCCATCATCCCATTGGGAAATGCTCCAGCCAGGGGGAGGAGCCAAGTATTCCTACCTGGATAAAAGTCTGGGAGTTGGAACACCAATCAGCCTTTCCACTGGATTCCCAGAGGATGACCAGGCCCATCTCTCACCACTGGACCTTCAGTGAAAAACTCCACTTTTCTCCAGGAGCATCACTTCACCAGAGCCACATCTGCGACTGGGACTGCAGCCACCATGGAATGGCACTGCCACCAACACCCTGACCCACAGGGGAGCAGACGGGACCCTGACTCTGTCAGTGGGTTTGTTTATTTGGTGTTTGTTTGTTTTCTCTTTTGTTATACTGCATGTGTTTTGGTTTTATTGTTTATTTTAGTTCCCCTAATAAAGAACTGTTATTCCTATTCCCATATCTTTGCCTGAGATCCCCTTAATTTCAAAGTTATAATAATTGGGAGGGAGGGGTTTAAATTCTCCATTCCAAAGGAGGCTTCTGCCTTCCTTAGCAGACACCTGTTGTTTAAACCACAGCAACATGTTTTTTAGTGGCAATATAATACATCTGGTTAAATATATTTGCACAAAATTAATTATTATATTAAAATTATTATTAAATTTCAAATAATAATAACTTTTCTGATTAATTTTTGAGAATAATTTCTCTAGCCAAAATATATTTGAATTACATCTCCTTTGATCTCCTCTGAAACAAAGGATGTATGTCATTAAATATCACTTCGCATTCAAAGACATCCAGGTTCTTCTGCCTGTTGCCTTCAATTTTATCATAAGTAAGAAGTGCCAGTGGGAAGTTCAATGACTGTTCAAAACAGGGAACTCTAATATAATTTTAGGTTATAGGTAAATATAGGTTATCACCTTGGCACAGCTTATTTTTTCTGTTGTAATCCTGATTGTCAAACACCTGAAAAACACAAAACTACTTTTATTGCTACCTAGTTTCTGAATGCCCCTCCTTATAAACTTGAAAACCTTAAAGCTCTACTGTCACTGCTATTTCATCCAGCTTGTGCAACATGGATGGGGAGCAACACAAAGCTAGAGGTAGAGACAAGCCCTGTCCAGTGGAAGAAAATGACCAACAATTATCTGAGAGGAACACTTGAACTGCATCTTATCCTTTGTCATCCCAAATATGCTCACAATAAGAGCATTTACTCATCCTCAGGAGAGTGCAAACATGCACTGTTTTGTGCAAACATCTTTTTTAGTTAACAAAAGGCAGAGAGATTAATACCTCTAAAGCGTTGCTACTATAGTACTCTTTCCTCCTTTCCAACAAAACCAGAGTTTTGATAAAAAAGGAAAAAAAGGCGCTCTTTAACATTGCTTCTCCCAGTTCACTGAGCAACACCATGAAAGCTGGACACAACTGACCTGAAAAAATGGCATCTTGGCTAGTCCATAGGAAGACATAAAAAGAGTGAGATACATGCCACTCCCATTAAAAGACTATTTAGCAACATTTCTATGAAAACTTTATCAGATTATCCTCAATATTTTGGTCTTCTAGTATAAGATACCTGATTGTCCCACAATCACACTGAAAGGAAAATCCCAAGGAAATTCAAGTTTCCACTTCAGTAATGACTGCAATGTCCCCTCCCTGCTAAGAGGAAGCTGGTTAAGCACAACCTTATAAAATATCTCATGATTCTTATATAAAAAAAATGGATCTTCATAAAGGTAATCCTTTAAGGGGGTCCAGAGCACACTCATTAAAAGGAAAACAAAAACCTCTTAATAAAGTCCTTCCCTTTATTGCAACATCTTTGATCAAATTATATTCCCATATGAATATAAGCGTTCCAATTAAATTTTTACTCTTTTAATATCAATAATCTGTTATATTAAAGATGCAAATTATCAGTATATTACTGTATAATATTCCTATATTCTATAATACTCCTATATTGTACTTATTAGATATTTTCAAAAATAACTTCTCTGGTTCCTATATTTTCCCTGAATGAACAGTTATTTGATTTGGGCATCTTTACAGAGAATTCATTTGACCACAATGACAATAATATCAATAACACTTTTGTTCTTTCAGACTTCAATCAGAATACTACTTCAAACAAACTTTGTTTTCTACATTATTTATTTATATAGTCAAAAAATTTGAACTATTCTTAAAAGGAGGGATAAGTTAGAAAACCATATTTTTATTGCTTTCTGTCTTTTTTAATGCTGTCCTTCATTTCCGTTTCGATATATTATTCTGGAAATTTAATGTAATATGATTTCTACATATTATCAATAGCTATTTTTTTAAAGTAGAAAAAATGTTGATTTTTATTTAATTAAGACAATTAAGTGTTATTTTTCATTCTGCAGGGCACCCAGTGCATATTTTCCATATAGCAAATGAGAAATAAGTTTAATCCACAATGCAGAAGTGACCAGATTTTATTTTATGGTTCATTAGGTAAACAAGTACCTTGACTATTCTGTCTCATGCTGTAGACTGGGTTATAGCCAAATTCCTTCTTTGAGCAGGGGGAAAATAATGAAAATAATGAATGAGTTTGTAAAGAAAATTTTATTTTCACAGAGACATTGGCTTAGTCCTTTGTGATTACTGGGAACACTTGAAATATAGGGACTCCAATATATTTAGGAAGAAAACCAGCAGAGGAAGTTAAGAAGCTTGAAAGTTCATTTTAATACTGTATTAGTGCTTTAGTAATAATGAGCTAAAGGAGTGAGTAACTGTATCATGATCATTTTTTGAAGTTCGTAAAAATAGGAGGTTTCCTGTACTATTCGCCTCTAATATGCAATAGCGTTCAGGTTAATGAATTATTCTTTCTGAGGATCGGTTGTAATCCTAGTAAGAGAGAGGAGTGTCTATTTATTTGTGGTAAAATTCACTGATGTTGCCTTTTAATAAACAAGGTTAATAAAGTTTAAAATTTTCATGCAGAAATCCCAGGAATGAGCATTGTTTACATTGCTAGCATGCTCTGCAGGACATTTCTTTTATTCTATTCAACTCACATTATCAAATCCTTGAGCATGGCAATCAAGAGTCCTTATATTTTCCGCCTAGCATAAAGTTTGGAACATTGTGTCAAACTCAAAAACAGTGATGCAGCAACCTGGGAATCCAGTTTTATCAGAAGTAACACCTTAACCCCATGTACACAGTATTTCTTCCTGGCAACTGGAGATAACACACACTGCATTGTTAAAGTGAAATTCTGAGAAAATGAACCACAGTCCTTCATTTAGACTTCCACATCTAAAATGTGGAACATTCCTGAAAATCCAAAAACATAAACTTGAAAGTTTGCAGGGTTGTTTTTTTGGGGGGGGTTTTTTTTTTTTTTTTTTTTTTTTTTTTTTGGATGGCTACCTAGTATAACTCTGCTAGCTTCTAATCATCTCCTTCATGATATATTACTGGAAATTGACATGTATCACAGCGAAAGTTGTATAACAATTTTGTGTTACTCTTGTCTTGCAGTCCCTGAGGCTCAGAGTCCTATTTTATCACTGGGCTGAACAGGACAACAGTGTAAATCTCTTTGTTAAACCACTGGACTTCAAACAGAGAAGAGCTTGGGTTCAGGCATCCCTAAAAACTTTAAAGAATACATAATTTCTAAATCCCCCTGGCATCTAAGGAGTAGAGGCACAGTTAAGTTTCTTAACCACAGCAGCAAACTTGAGTTCAAAGACACAACAAAACAGCAGAGTTCCATCTCTGAACCCTGCAAGAAGGGTCAGAACAATCTCTGTGTTGCCCTAAGAAACACACCCATTAAAAGAGTGGTCTGTGAAGGATAGGGCTGTAACCACCTTAAAAAATTGAACTTACTCCCAAATTCTCTATTGCTGTTTTCACTACATAGAGTACAACAGATAAAAAGGCTTCGATTTGGATGTTTTTTTTGGTTTTTTTTTGTTTTTTTGTTTTTTTGTGTTTTTTTTTTTTTTTCCCCTACTACAACACAGCAGAATGCATTAACATTAAAAAAAATGCTCTTGGGAAAAGCCCAGGAAACTAAAATGTTCCTTCAGGATTGTTCATTCCTGCAGGTTGCAGTTAATCTGTCTCACTTTACAGCGGGTTAAAGTTGCAGAATCAAATTCCTAACAATAGTTACTCAGAAAATATGACTTCAGTTTTACAGGAAAAACATTATTTCAAAACTGTTATAATTTGAAACTAGAAAACCATCCAAATTTTCAAATCTTTGCCTCTACATCATTGATAAGACAAATACATAGTAATTTTATTCAGAATCTCTGAACCAATTTTTTTCTATAGTGAAAATATATCAAGGTTTATTTCCTACTTACTGTGGTATACAAATGCAACATTGAACATGGTACAAAACTTTAATAAATTAATAGAAGCTACAAGGCTGCAGTCAAACACCAATACTGCCTCAGACAATCCTCATTTTTGACAAATAAAAGTTTCAACCATTCTTTGAAAAAAAAAATCCGCTTTTTTGTATGTCTTTCAAAAGACATTTGAAAATGTCTTCATAGTAGAATGACTTGTTTCTCAAAACTGATTTACTTTTCCTTTTCACCTGACAGAATCTCATCACTACTTGTTTTGACTAACTCCATAGACGGATTCTGATGTAATTCAGCTTTTCAAGCAAAATTCATGTAGGGTGTTCCTGCTCCCACTCTCTCACACAGCACAATGCTGATGGGAGATCTCTTCATTTCTCTGGCATTTTTCAGAGCTGCTCAGTGCTCTCTGAGCACAAATCACCTCCAGCTCACTGCAGAAGGCTGTCTTGGAGGTGCATCAAAACAGCTGCATGCAGGAAACAAACTCAAACTTTAATTTGCAAGCAAAACCAATGGCCAAAACTAACAAACCACAGGTGTGAGTAATCCACAATCATATTCCAGTGGCATGCAACAGGATATGGGTTTGCTGTCAGAGATGTCGCTAATACACACACAGAAATGATGGCCCAAAGATGCACACACACACTGTTAAAGGAGAAAAATAGAATCAATTAGGTTGGAAAAGACTTCCAAGATTATCAGGTCCTACCTTTGGCTGATCATCACCCCCTCATCAACTAAACCACAGCACTTTAGTGCCGCATTCAGTCCTCTCTTAAACTCTTCCAGGATGGTGATTCCACTGTAGTGGTGCAATTTCATGGCTTACCTGGAAGTCTTGGTTCCTCCCCTAGAGATTTCCCCCCTGATGTGTCAAACAGCCTTCCTTGACCCACCCTGATCCCTGATAGGTTGTCTATCAACCCTGGAATCCCAAAAGGCTTGGGAGATTGGTGGCAGATTTAAAAGACACTCTGTACCCTTTAGTGCATTGGGCATTCCAGGTGTCCTTTCTCCTTGGAAACCCCTCCTCCCATATCTGGTTGGTGGCTTTCCCCCTCCACCCTGCCTCCCCTTCTCCCAGGTAAAAAGGGACAGGGACCACGCGGTCGAGGGTGTTGCATCATGATTCCATCAGAGTTCCATCAGCAGTAATAGCAGCTACTGTAGCTTCTACAGACTTCACCTACAATTCTGATTAATTCTGTTAGATGACTTGTTACATTCAGAGGCATGCATGCCAGAATAAAAGCTTTGGATCGAACCCTCTATCAGAGATTAACTCCTTCCTTTACCTCGCTTTAAAACTGCTCCATGGAAGGGAATCCTGAAAGCTCCGACAGGTCTGGACTTGTCCTCAGTGCCATGGTGGGTCATAAGTGTCTGTGTGGTTGACACCACAGCTGCTGCCAATTGGCTCAGCCAGCAAGGCCAGAAAATCCAGGCTCGGTTCTGTCTGTCATATTGGACATTTACATCAATAATTCCACCACCTCCCTTGGTAGCTTGTTCCAATGTCTGACCATGCTCCAATAATGAAATTCTTCCAAGTGTCCAACCTGAGGCTGCCTTGGCCCATCCTGAGGCCGTTCCCTCTGCTCCTGTCCCCGTTCCCTGGGAGCACAGCCCGACCCCCCGGCTGTCCCCTCCTGGCAGGGAGTTGTGCAGAGCCAAAAGGGCCCCCCTCAGCCTCCTTTGCTCCAGCCTGAGCCCCTTTCCCAGCTCCCTCAGCCCCTCCTGGGGCTCCAGACTCTTGCCCAGCTCCCTCACCTGCTCCTCATCAGACTTGTGCTCCAGTGTCTTCACCTGCTGACAGAGTGGTCTGGCTGAGCATGGCTCTTTTTTTGTTTGTTCAGAAAGTGAGCAGCAGCACCTATCCTGGGCACTGGTTGCAATGGGCCAAATTGAACTTCTCCATTCACAGTCTAACATCTACATGGCTGCTTTAGAGGGAGCTACCTTTCCCTGAGTTTTCTTGGGTTCAGAGCAATTCCTGTGCCCTGAAGCCAATAGGAATTAGGAATACAGGCTGATTAATGTGGTTCCAGAAGAGCTTGTGAAAGATAAAATTTTTAGGTGTTTTTAATCAGAAGCAAGGAAAAAAAAGTTAAAAGTGTGAAGCACAATTGGGGTAATATAACATGAAGATTGTCAGAGAACATGTCTGTTTTCAGCTCAGATAGCAAACACCACTTTGGATAATGTGTATTTCATTTAAATTTATTGCACAGAATAAAAGTGGCATGATTGCTGTATACTATATCATAACTCTCATTCACCATTACAGGCCAGTTTTGGCATTTAACACAAAATTATGAGGGAAAAAAAAATTAGGAAATTCATATTGTAGGCTTAAATAACTTACTGTAAATATTTTAGTTGCATAGACTTTGTTCCTGTTTTGTATCAGTTTTATGCACCATATTTCAGAGAGGATTCATATCAAATATTGCCTGCTTTATATAGGTACTATATATTGTAGATTTATGCAAAGGGCAAATTCAGTTAAGTGTCTGTGGGAATACTATTTTGCAGTGCCATGTATATATAACAAAGTTATTGTCAAGGGGATTCTAGGACAGGCATTATTATTGCATCAGATTTTAATCATAATAATTTGTGTTGGCTGACAGTGTAATCTTTTTGCAGATATTTCTGAGCTCTGGGTATCATAACTCTCTTACATTTCTGAGTTGCAAATTATCATTGAGAGGACAAAAAATACCAGGCAAGCACAAGCTCTGACTTGATCACTTTCACCACAATTCTTGGTGATACTCATCTGCATAGGGTTTGCAAATGTGCTTTCACAGAGGTTTAAAATCATCCTGAGAAGTACAAAGAATTAATACCTCCTTCCTATTGAGAGCAGATTCATCATCCTTCAGGAAAACAGCCAGTTATGGTCAGAATAAAATAGAAATCATCAGATGCATGCACTCTGCATGTGAGTGCTGTGGATAAGTCCCTACAATTCACTTGTGCTCCTTTCCCCAAGGATTAAGCATACTCCCAAATGTGACAAAGCATGAAATACTAAATATTTTGGGTCAGTAGAATTCTTGACACCGGAGATGTGTCATCTGATAATTTACACATTATATTATATTATATATTATACACATTTATAACAGCACCTTTATGTCACCTCTACATTCAAAAGATCAGATAATCAATATTCTAAACAAAAAAGTCCAAAGCCATAGTGATGCTTTTGTTGCTTTAATTTCTAGAGTGTAGTGACAATCTTGAACTTAATATGATTTTACTCTTCATTCTGAACTAAGAAAGTTGCTTGAGGGTTTTGATTATACGGCTATTTCTTTTTTGTGGTTTTTTTTTTTTTTTTTTTCATTT
>CM031878.1:3166804-3216439 GCA_018697195.1 Certhia americana | reverse complement strand
TTTTTTTTTTTTTTGGTTTTTTTTTTTTTTTTTTTTTTTTTTTTTCTATTTATTTGTTTATGGGAATAGTTTGGTTCAGTTGTGTTTGTTTTGGTGGAGGTTTCTTTGGGGTTTTTTTAACTTCTTGTGAATTAACTATTTTCTTGGTTCATAGCAACAATTTATTTTCTTTATCAGAACATAGATTTCAGAATCATAGAACCATTTAGCTTGGAAAAGGCCTTTAAGATCATCATGTCCAACCATTACCCCAGGACTTCCAGGATCACAACTAAACATTCTCCCTAAGAGTAATATATATGCCTGTTTCTAGTTTCATTGATTATTACTAGGCTTAAAAAGGGAATGATGGAAATAGATGCCTATCTAAGTTCCCAGTGATCTCAGAGTAGAATGTTTACCTGAGACTGAGGCAGAGTAACAACTTGAACCAGCATTCTTTAAGTCATAAATGCATTATTGATTCAATTAATGCAATAGACATTAAAATACTAACTTTCTAGTCTACTACTAGTTAGTTTTCTCTCTATTTACTTCTAAATAACTATCTGCTATAGATCATGAAAGGTCTGTGAAATCTGCTTCCTTTCCAAAATCTATACTGTTCTTCTAAACAGGAAAAAAAGAACCAATCACAATAAAATTTCTGTCCCTAGGATATATTTTCTGAACCCCATATACTTTTAGTAATAATTTCCACTCAGAAAATTGCCTCCAGTGTAATGCTGTGTGAAGCTTGCCTCCATGGGCAAAGAACACAACCACTTGGAAGAGAAGCAGGGAGGAAAATGTGTGACAAAGTCCTTGCATCCTGCATAAATGTGAATAATGAAAAAATATCAATTGAAACATTAAGTCCATAACAAAATTGATGGTCACGATATTGCCTCTCCATGAAGAATAATTGTATATTATTATTCTGCCTTACTCTCAGATTATGCATAAATTTACTTCCACCTTAATTGTTTTTTTTTATTATTTTTAGGTTTTGTATGAAATGGATAAACTTAAGTATGTGAAACCTCAGATTTGTGAAACCACAGACCTCCAGCTTTATGCATCAGGATTTTTCACTGAGTATTGAAAGATCATTTTTATCTCAAAGTAATGTTGGTTGTAGTGGGAGAGGGAGAAAATAGAAGTTATCTGTTGTCTGTATTACAGTAAGGGATGTATTTTTTTCAGAATCTGAGCATTATCTGTGAGACAACAGAGTTTATTCAAATTAGCAATAAAGGAACACACATGATTCAACAAGGAAAGGTTTAAGAAAGATTCAAGAGGGGCACAGTTTGACCCACCTAAATGAAGTGTTAAGATGTATCCAGAACTTACTGATTTAGGTCAGAGCTAAAATATCATCCAATGTTACAAAAGCCAAACAAATTAACTACATTTTTAACACACATATATTGGACATCAACAATCCAAACCTAGTTCTTGAAGCTTAGTCTCTATCCCACAAAAACATAGGAACACGTGAGCAGCATGGCAGTTAATGTTGGTCCCCAGACAAATAACCAGTGACTAGGCATTAGCCTGAGATTTAGCCAACTCAACAAGAAAACTACTGAACCTGATGTAAGAAACTGCCCAGCATCACCAATTATAGTGTAAGAAGGTGCAAAAAAGTCCCAGAAAGCATTATGGGGAGGGATGGATATCACAAACAATTAAGGAACAGTCACAGCCAGAAAAGGCATACATTCACAGAGAAGCACTGGAGACTTTTGTGGGAGTGAAGTTTGGCAGTGCCAGCCATGTCCAAGAAAAGGTCCCAATGAAAGCCTGTGAAGGCGTTGTTACCTAGGTAACTGCATCAGAAATTCAAAATTTGGCTGTGGACGTAGCAAAACCATGACTGTCGGAAATGAGTGCAGGGGGAGTAACAAGCAGAGGTTGTCTGTTTGGGTGAGTAACATAGAATGTGTGGGATTGAAGGGACTACAAAAATCACCTCATTCCAACTCCACTGCCATGGGCAGTGACAACTTTCACTACTCCAGATTGCTCAGAGCTTCATCCAACCTGGTTTTGAGTGTTTCCAGTCATGGCGCAGCCACAGCTTCTCTGGCCATCCTCACAGTAAAGAATTTTTTCCTAATATATAATCTAAACCTGCTCTGTTTAAGTTCAAAGCCATTCTGTCCAATTTAACCTGTAAATACTCTGTCTCCAGCTTTCTTTTGGGCTCCCTACAGGTGCTGAAGGGCTGCAATTAAATCACCTCAAATCTTTTTTCCTCCAGCCTGAAAAATCCCATTTTTCTCAGCCTTTCCTCATGGTAAAGGTGATCCATCTCTCTGATCATCCTGATGGCTTTTCTCTGGACTCAATCCAATAGGTCGATGTCTTTTTTGAGCTGAGAACCCCAGGGTTGGATGCAGCATTGAAGATGGGGTCTCATGAAAGCAGAGAGACAAAATCTCCTCACTCGACCTGTTGCCCACTGTGTTTTGGATGCAGTCTGGGATATGATTTTGGGCTGTGAGTGCACATGGTCAGAGAAGGTCCAGACTCTCATCCACCAGCACCCCAAGTCCTTCCTGGAAGGGCTGCTCTTGATTGGTTCACACCTACGAAAAGGATGCATCAGGGCAGCAAAACTAAGGTAGTTTTGGTAGCTAGAAAAAAGGTAGAAAGTAATGCAGTGATTCAAAAAGCCTGGAGCAGAGCAGTAAACCAAACCTTTTGTTTTGTAGATACTCTTGGTCAAAATTTCCCTCTTGGAGTCCCCGAACAAGGAATGAAAACAAAAGGCTTTTCCTGGATACTAGAGGAACACCTGAGACAACCCGAGCTTCCTGATCACTATATCAGTCCAGACTTGACAGCATCAGCCTTGGCCCAGCACTTCCTAACAGTGAAACCTTGACACATCCTTAGGCAATTTTTGTGCAAATAAAGATGTGCAATACACAACCCTTGCAGCTTTTGTTTCAAAGGAAAGGCAACACCGATCTCACACAGTGAACACAGTGCGTATCAAAGCAGGCTAAAATAAGAGTATGCTGCTTTTACTGAGTAAATAAGGTGAAAAACAAATCACAAAATTACAGAATTACAGAATCACTTCAGTAGGAAAAGATCTCCAAGACTATTGTGTCCAACCTGTGACTGATCCCCACCCTGTCACCCAGACCAGAGTGCCACTTTCAGTGGGTTCTTAAAGACCCCAAAGGGGTGGTGACTCCACCACCTCCCTGGGCAGCCCCTTCCAATGCTTAACAACCTTTTCTGTGAAGAAATTCCTCCTGGCTTCCATCCTGAGACTCCCCTGGCCCATCCTGAGGCCGTTCCTTCTCCTCCTGTCCCTGTTCCCTGTTAGCACAGCCCGACCCCCCCGGCTGTCCCCTCCTGGCAGGGAGTTGTGCAGAGCCACAAGGGCCCCCCTCAGCCTCCTTTGCTCCAGCCTGAGCCCCTTTCCCAGCTCCCTCAACCACACCTCACAGGACTTATAAATGTGTATCAGGGGCCAACTGCACCTTGGCTTTGCTTGTTCTGTACTTGTATCAGACTTCTGCCTCCCTTTCTCTGCTGACAATATTTTACTCATCTGCACTTCAAACTGATTTACTAATCTGTACTTTTTATTGCTGTTTAATATAACTTCTGATTCTAGCCTGGGATAATTCTCTATTGTTACATGCCTTTTCATGATTCACATCTGCTTTCCTCTCCATGTATATCCATTGCAACATACAGATCTGACAGATTTATCTCAAGAAAATGTAGTCCCTAGATCAACATTATAACCCTGGAGAACAGCAAAAATAATAATTCATAACAAAAGTCATGAAGTTAGTATCTGCTATTGATGTTGTTAAGCTTTATCCCATAAAGGGGATAAAATACTGAAAGGAAAATTGAGACTAGACTACTGTTTATTTGCCCCACAAATCAATGTACAGAGGCACTTTAGGAGCAGGCATGCACAGGTTTCCCTCTTCAACTAGAAACTTTCATTCACAGAATCCTAAAGGCTATTTCATTGAGAAGGTATTATGGAGATGCAATCAATATGGCAAGTGATACTGTGAAATACTTTTTATTTGTTTCCATAAGCAGTTGTGTTTTCTGAGCCATGTGAAATATTTACAGCACCTGTCAGAGAAATTCATGGTTATCCCTGGGGTTGTCTTCAAGACTAAATTAAATATCACAGTAACCATACAGCACCTTTAACTGGTTAGAAAAAAGAACTGTTAGCAACCACAATCTTGTTTTCCAATGATACTTTTTCACCTGCAATTTCTAAAGAAAATAGTCTTAATGTGTTTCATTGGACATTTTGAATATTACATCTTGGATTTTGCACTTCTTTTTCTTATTTTGGGTTTGTTGTTTTTTTTTTTTTTTTTTTTTTGTTTGTGTTTTTTTAGAACTAGGGTCTTTCATAACACAGTATTTCTTACATGGAAGAAAGGGAAGTTTTTGCAACATTAACTTATATTGCAAACAATCTATTCTAGTTTAAGCCACAATCCAAAATGCTATGACTCAGAACTCCTGCATGAGTTCTGTTCCTCAGCCCTGTGTGTGAGCATGGCCCCAGTGAAGCTGCTTTCAGTAGCTCAGCACTTACCTGTCACTCAGTGGGATCCAACATTCCCGCATGTTTTACTTAAAATCCAAATGCCATGCTGCAACATCCACTTACAAAAACACAAAACCTCATGCCTTCTTACACCTGAGTCACCTATAAAGAACTCTTTTGAGAGACTCTCCAAAGACAAAGAATAAGACTCATTAATGAGTGAAATTTCCTTTGTCAGGATGAGAGAAGGCTGAGACCCAACCTGTTCTTTACTGACCTAAGAGCACGTTGCTGTCAGAAAGATTCACAGCAAGAAATCCCACAGGATCTGCAGGGTGAATGACATACTTGCTGCTTTTTTTAAAGAGAAGCAGTAACACAGTTACAGAAACTTTAGAATATGTGGTAGTCACAAGGCTGGGACTGCTGGAGAGTGAATAGTGAGGGTGGGCAGTGGCACATGCCAGAATCTGGTGAGATTTTCACTGCCCAAGGATGGGACACAGGAGCAAGCCTCAGCCTGGAGCAAGTGTGTGTGTTCACAGAGGAGAAAAGGAGGGTGAGAGATACTGGAGACAGCATCCACATGGGGAGAGATGCCCAATCTGCCAACCTGCCCTGGTGGTATCCTGGGAAGTCTGGTCATTGCAATGAGACCAGGACCCAGGTTGCTCCCAAAGCTTTTCCAGCCCTTGAAGTGTTGCAGCTTTTCCATCTGAGCATGAGCAGTACTGCCAGGGTTTGTTCAGAGTATATCAAGGTGACTGCAGAGCACTGGGGGTAGGGGTGAGTTGTGGGGGCCTAAGTAGTGTCTCCTGCTGCAGCTGAGACTGAAGGGCTCAAGCAGAAATTGACAGATCTTTCAGGACACCACCTGATCTTGTTGCTGGTGGTGCAATCAGAGCATTAATGCTTGTGACTGTAGGATGTTTTCTGGTTATGTAAAGAAGCACACAATGGCAAAATTGGCATAACAGTGAAGGCATAGAAAGAACATAGTAAAGCATTTAATTTCATTCATTTCCCTTCTTACTGGCTTTGGTGCTTTGATTCTACCTAACTATAAAGTTCTTTCATGCTGCAACTGTAATCAGTACTACAGTGCTGCTTCCAGACCAGAGTTGTGTTACAACAGTAGTTCAGCTGAGGAAGGCTAAAAATATGAAAAAAAAGAAAAGCCTGTGAGAACTGGGTAGGACTTTTTGAACTGAGGTAATTGCTCAGGAGACACTATCAGCAAAGAAAACAAGTGTCAGTGCCAGTTATAGCAACCACAAGAGTGCTGTGAGTTGATCAGCACCTCCATGAGACATCATGAAGGAGAGAGAAGATGAGAAGCTTACACAGACCATATTTGAATTTTGGTTTAGGAAAAAAAAATAAGAAGTGTTGTGTATGGCCATCTGTGGTTATGTATTTTTACCACGTGTAAAACATGCTTTTATCCATGACACCATAAAATAAAATGGGCTTACAGAATAGTGTTAGACCTCAGGGATTTGTCCTGTAAGGAGGAGGACATCTGCAAGGGCTCTCTCAGTGGTCTTTTGATGCAATTTGAGATGCAAATAGCAATCAGAACACTAGCATTGAGACTCCTGCTGAGACTCACCTGCATTGTATTTGGAAAACCTGAAGACATTCTTGATCTCCATCCTGAAGTGGGTCTGGAATGTGAACCTTGTGAATCACCGTTGTTTGAGGAGAACAGTACAATGCAAGGAAGGGGAAAAAAGTGGCTTCATAGGATGGACTAGGAGCAGTCTCACACTTGATACTTGTCTCCTGGAGAAAGGAGATTTTGTCAGAGAGAAGATATCACTTTTAACTGTGGAAGATGTTCTAGTTTATACATCTGGCTAGTGAATCCTGTAGTTAATTTCTATGACAAGGATCAGGGATCCCTTCCAGGTGCTGGAGCTCTCAATGGGAGTCATTAAATGGCAGTGTGTATCCCAGCTGCAGCTGCCTTCTTCCTTCCATGGCTTCTGTTTCTGTGTAGCAAATACTCTGACAATCTTAGAGAGCACAACAGCATAGTTTGAATTTGTGTATAGCACTTGAATTAATGTTTTCTCTACCACAACTTCCAAACTCACCTGACAAGTTGGAGCCTGACACAACTTCCTTTACTACGAGGAATTGGTACAGCATGATTGGCCAGGGTAAATATTTTGCTTCTGGGAAACAACTAGAATTGTAACAGCACAAAAACAATAGGATAATTTGACTTTAATTTTGCTTCTTCTACCTAATATATTAGAATACATTCTTGTTTGCATCTGTATGGCTGTCCCTATAAGACTCATATCTTCTGTCATGGACCATGGTCCAAGTTCTAGCCTGAGTGCAGAGTACAATTCAGGACTTATATTCAGCAAGCAGCTGGGAATAAAGAATGTGTGATATGCCTGGGTAGTATCTGGCAGAACAAATCTAATCCATCTCTGTGAGAAGAGGAAGACTTTGCAAGTCAAACTTTTTCTGATAGAAGCATAAGAGAGTAGACCATGAATACAAACAATAGCAGAAATCTTTGGTGAATAAAAAAAAAGTACATAGATGGGATAGTTGTTTTGGGATGGGATGAACAAAAGCAGCAGTTTATTCTTGTCTTACACACATGGCACAACATACAGAACCAGCACAAATAACTTACAAAAACTCATACACCATGCTTCCTCTTGAATAGCTTCTATTAAGTTACAACACCATAACGAATCAGGTATTTAGTTACGACAGATCTCCAGACATGGATAATCTCCCATTCCAGGAGTTATTATTTTTGTAAGCTACTTAGACAAACATCATTTTTTTTACATGTTTAATACAGTACAGTATCCTTAACAGAGTTCAAGATATTCACAATGAGAATTGAATACTTTATAAAACAGCAGAATTTCTCACCTCAGTACAGGCCTACATTCGCTCTCCTGCCTCTTTCTGGTTTAAAATGTGTTACAAGTCGTCTTTACTCAACTTTCCAAACTAAGAACTGCTTTAAATGAAAAAAACCCAAACAAACAAACACACAAACAAAAACCCCCAAAATCAAACCAACATCTATTTACAAGATTTTTTTAAGGTTTAATAAAAGTGTCTTTATTTCCCTTTCCCATTACAACCCCCCTACCCCCAACAAAAACTTCCATTTATTTTGTGGTAGAAATATTGATCTTCAAGCTGCTATAAAAACTGAAAAAAATAAAAATTGTTGACGACTTGTTGGATGCAAAATGAAAGATGATCATCACAGCCCAGCATTAATTCAAAAAGATGAATTTTTATCCCCTAATGTCATATTTTGTGTTCATTGGAGACAGATGATGCCTGTCATCTGATTTTTAGAGATAATGAACTACTTATGGGCCAGCGTACAAACACCTCCATCTTTTTAATTGCAAGATGCCCCACTCTCTTTGATGCAATCATTTCCAGCTCAGTTCTTTCCTTTTCAGAAATTATAATAACCCTGATTGTGTTATATTGACCCAAACTCTCCCAGTCTCCATTGGATAAAACAACATTTCCCCACATCCATGGTCCCAGTGACATTTCTGGGTTGACTCAGAAGAGTTTTGCTCTGTGATTGCACTTCAAACCCCACTGAAGCCTGTAGGCATCTTCCCTTTCATTTGGTGTCTTTGGATTAGCTCTGCTTGAATGCAGCTGGCAAACTCTAGCCCTTAAGCAGTTAATCAGCTTTCTAAAGAAATAATCAAAAAAGATTCCTCTCCTTTATACATACAATACGCAATATTTTTACATTTAGCATTATCATAAAAAGCATGTTTATGTTACTTTGAAAATGTATTTTTACAGAAATCTATAAACACTGTTGTATCAAACACATTCTCAAAAACTGGAGAAAATACTGACACAAAACCTGGAAGAGCCTCAATGGAATTCTTCCAGTACTATTTGTCTACTTGCATATTTCATATTTCAGTGTCCTTTCCTGCAAACATAATTTGGCCATATGAGAACAGGTAAAGTAGACAACAAATCCCCAACAGTTTTAAGTAGGACCTAGGTCTGTTGTTTAATGAAAGTAGATTGACATTCAATGTGTGTTTGGTTTGTTCCAACCTGGCATGCCCATTTTGCTACCTTTACTCACAATGAGCAGTACCTTAATTCCCAAGTAATCATGCTTCAATGGGATTACACATGACAAATGATATATGCAAAAATACTGAAAATGGTTTTCCACTTTTTTAACCCTTCTTATGTCAACAACTAACATCACTATCTTCTTCTTTATATATATTGTACTTGAAAATGAAGTAGGACTAATACTTGCAAACGATTCTGTATCAGAAGTTAGTGCACAAACTTTAGGAAATAATCTGCTTATAGTTGTGCTATAGTTCTGACAGCCTAAAAGCCTATCTGGTGTGACCAAGACTAAATTTCACAGGTCTAAATGCTTTATTTGTACACTTGTTATTGTTACACTTGATGTTTCCTCAGCATGACACAATTTAAATTTAAATAGACATGTGTCATGAATAGGCATGAAATCAGGATGTTATTTTCCTTTACCACCACCATTTTCAGTACAGTAAGTAATGTACATTAATTCATATAATCAAAGTACTTTCCAAGTACTTTGTCTACATAATATTGGAGAAATTATAAAGTGAATTTGGTTTCCTCTCCTGCAAAATTTTAAAAATACACTGAATTTTTATATTGGTACTGACTGCAATGGCATTTGTTACAGTCCAGGAGGTTAAACATAGGAAGTTAAACAGCAGAATATGGTTTTCTTCTTTGTCTCATTATTTTGTTTATTCTTTAATGAAACTACAAAAAATATACAAAACTCAAAAACAAACAAACAAAAAAAACCCTCAACTTTTTTACTGCTAGTGAATAGTTAAAATATAATTGGTGAAAAGTGATTGACTGTAATATCCTGTATGTTACCTCATCTCAACAGAAATTCTTTCATATGGCTTGAAATGTTTAAAGTGTAATCCTACCTAGAAGAAAAAAAATGCAAGCCATATCTAACCTCAAATTCTAGCTATACTGTAACACGTACAGTCACCCGTAAAGGAGCCCTTTTAACAAAACAAAAAAAAAAAAAAAAAAACCGCTCTAAAAAAAAAAAAAAAGTGTGTTAACTTGATGGTTAGTTTGAAGTACATATCTATTTTGGTCACTGTGATAAAACAAATTATATATATAAACTTACTAAAAAATCCAAGTGTAAGTAATTATATAATATTTTGACACCTAAAAAAATAGTTTTGCACAAAGTGATACATAAAGCAAAATACTGAAAATGTTCATTCTTTGGGATGATCAAAGTATAAGTAATCAAAACTTACAAATAATAATCAAATTTTCATAGAAGAAGGTTTTTGGTGGAGGGGCAGAAGGAATTCCCTCCTCCCTGCTACTCACCCTCAATCCCCATGGCTTTTATAGATCCATTCCCTTCCATAATAAGCCACAGGTGAGGTTTTTTTGGATATATTGTAATAACGTTATCTTCTTCTATATATGAGCCACTAGTAAGTGACTCTTTCAAAACATAGTTTGTTCTTCTTGAGGTTTACAGTGCTTCAGAATTTACAGGCCACTTAAACTCTAGAAGAATATAAATCTGAAGTAATTATGTTAAAGTTTAATGAAATAGAAATTCTGTTATTTACTGTGAAAATTAAGTTATCTTCTATTCTGATAATTCAATCCAATTTTATTTCAAACCCCCCGTCCCCCTTCGAAAAAAACAAAAAAAAAAAAAAGAAAAGAAAAAAAGAACGAGTTTTGTAGTTAAAACTTAATAATAAAACAAAGAAAAAAAAAAAAAAAAAAAAAAAACAAACCCAAAAAAAACCACCAAAAACAAAACCCCTGCTCCTTGCCTATGGAAATATATATAGTGTTTTAAGATCCAACCTCTCTCTAAGCTTCTAACCGTCACATAACATATGCCATTTGGCAATTTGTCTCCTAGGATATTCACAAATTTCTTTCCAGTGCTCTCCACCTGTTCCCTCTGCTGAAGATCCCAAAGTTAACCGGCCAATGACCTCATTCCTTGACCCCCTATCTGAATCTAAAACCAGAAATTCAATGCTGATATCATCAAGGCCCTCACAAGGAATGTCAAAGACAAACAATTCATTGAACACTGCATTTGGAGTGCACTTCTTCACATGGGTTTTCTTTTTAGAAATTCTTTTCTTGGCATGGTACAGGTTCACTTTGACATAAGGGTCTGCAATGAAAAGAAAGAGCACAGATCAGCTATTGAACAGTGTTTAGAAATTCCTTGATCTATTTTATGGTAAATTCTGTAATTATCCAGTATAATTACATCACAATGAGTAATGGTTTCAAGTTAAGTAAAGATGATTCATCTAATCAATTTTTATTTTTTTCTTTACATCTGAATTAGCACCTTTAATTTCCCTCCATGGTCACCAAAATAATGTTCAGGGCACACAGTGAAGTTTAGACTGTGATCAAATGCAGATGTTTCCTTCAGGAGATAAATCGTGTCCTGCGGTCTATTAAACCAACAACACCTCTACCACGTTCAAAGATGGTCTGAAAGTGCACAAAATTCTAAAGGTCTCTGAAAAGTATGTATTATTATATATTTGTGTGTGACAGAAATTTGTTTTTCACACATTCTACTGGAGTATAATCATCAGCACTAACCAAACTCATGAAAAGAAAATCTTCAGAAAGGAATGACTAAACTTGGGCTGAGAGTATGGATGTGGTATTTATGCTAGGGTTCTATTGAAGTCAATTAACCTGATTGAATTGAGGCCATCAATTGTTTTTGAACAAATTTAACACTAAACTTTAAATGTAAGGGTATGATTGCTGTTAGAATGTGTGTGTGTGTGTGTGTGTGTTTAGACCTGTGCTGTACCACTGATGAATACAGGAATGGAAAATGTCCATTGTTTTTGGCTGCCAACCAATTTTTAGTGATTTCATTCATCATAACTATTTAATTGTTGTTAGGTTTCCTTGCTATTGTCCTCAATAATGGCCATATTTATTCTTTCAGAGGAGACATTTTAAAAATCAGCCCTTTCAATTATCTTGGCATTTATTTCATGAAATTGTGGACCTGTTTCCAGGTGCTCATGGTGCAGTGATGTAGTACAAAATCTTCTCTACTGAATCCAATGAAACATGATATTTTATGTAAACATTCACCTAGGTTAATCATCAAGAACTCCTGAATACTTTTTTAGAAGAAGTAATACTAAAATTGAACAGCATTTATACGTTTCATGTCTCAGTTATCAGACTAAAATTGTTGGAAGAGTAAAAGTTATGTTTTTCCTAGAACTGACAATAGTCTACCAGAAGTGGGGTGTAATATAGTATCTCTTCATTTCATATTCTATTACCAAAATGAACATTTCAAAATCACGGCTTAATGAAAACACTCGCTGGCTATGAAATTATTGTATTTCATACAAGCAAAATATTGAAGTCAATATCAGTCAGAGGATTCATACTGGTTTCCATTTCTTTTTAAAGGAAGTTTTTTTGTTGCCTTTGACCATCTACTAGATAAAACTGGAGAGCTCCACTTGATTTTATTAGGCTAATAAAGGTCACTCAGGACCAGGAAACCAGGGAAATCAAGGAGATGTGAAAATGGAAGAGCTTCTGAGTATAAAAAAATTCCCTTGTTCTCAAGGAGGTTGAATTGTGGAATTGTCTATTTTATCCCATAGAAGCACCACTTCACCCTCCTCCTTGAATGTTGGGATGTGGGGAAAATCACAGAGGAAATGATGACTGTCCTGAATGCAGTATGTTAGTGACACCCAAACATCTATTGCACTTGGCCTTCTTGACAAACAGAAAATAGTGAAAAACTGTTTAAATGAAGGTGTCCAGGTGCAACGTGGCTGCCTGCAGAAATACAGAAATTCCCATTATTGTTAGCAAGGGTCTCCCAGAAGATTCAGGAAAAGCAAACAAATTTTATAGCTTTTCTTGTAAGAGGTGCAGTAAACAATGGGTGGTCCATAGGGTCCAGGTGGATGTTTTGACTAGGAGGGCTTTTTTACTAAGTTATTTTTCCATCTGGGTAAACATCAGGCAGGTCTGCTGCGACCCACTGGCTGTCATGCTGTCTTCGTGAAGCCACCACTATCTCATGTGGCTTTGGGGTTGATTTCTAAAAGTACATAACCTCTTTTTCAGTCAAGTAAGTTTTTGGGTTCCATGGACACTGTTTCTCCTGATACATGAACAAAATTTAGATCAAAAGGAAGATTTGAATGGGACTTGATGGGAGCTACCTATAGCTTTGTTACATTGGATTCAGGATGGGTAAACTTTCCAGGTAAATTGCAGTATGAGAAAAACTGTATTATTTGCTTCAGTGGTTTCCCCCTACATTCAGTGTTTCCCAAAATTACATCCTCTTCTGCTTCTTTCATAATATTGAGTGAAATGAAAGACTCTAAGTTCTATAAATAAGCTGCAACAGATGTGGTACTACAGCCCTTTTTTGTGTACTGTTGTTTTTTCCTGGCAGTCTTACATATATGACATTAAATTTTATACTGTTGTTAAGTTATATAGTCTTAATGTGTCTTCTATGTGCAATTCTAGAATTGACTTCAGAGGAGGTTCCACTGAATAAGAAATGGCAACAGACAAAGAGAAGAGATGAAAAAGACCTGATTCCTCTTAGTGCACCCTAAGTTTGGCTCATGCATGTGTGTCAGGCTACAGCCTCCTCCCAGCACTGGCACAGCTCACCTTTTCACCTTGCCAAAAAAAATGTTCGTGCTCAGTGGGCCAAATTCAACACAGAGGTAAGAGGCTGCTTTTCTTCTGAGATAAATCATATGATGATCTCACTCAATAATGATCTACAAATAAACTCATTTTTTATCACAAATAAAAGCTTTTGGTATCTGCAAACAACATCCCACACTTATGGCAGATGGGTTCTGTTCAAGACAATCACAAAACTCATTGGTTTCCACTGCTAACAGATGTCACCTCTTTTTGATGTGATTTAAGAACAAATTTGTAAAATACATACCCTGGAAATAAAGTGTTGACCTAGATACTAATATCATGAATAGGCTGGAAATAATAGAAACACCATTTCTGCATTTATGGAGTATTTTTAGTCTTTGAAATGCCACATTTCAGCTATCTTTTGTCATCCTGTTTTATATTCTTAAGGTATATTCATTATTAAAACCATTACCTGATAATCCTGACACATCAGATTTAGGTAGATGCCTGGCTTTTAGAACAACGACAGTGAGTGTGTTTGTTGTAGATTGATAACAGAGAGAAACCAGTAATTCTCCACGACCAGATGATTTCTGAGGAAATTAAAAGAAACAGAAAAAAAAAAAAAAAGGAATAAAACTATACATAAGTAATTATATTGACCAAGCTTTAAACCAGAGTAAAAAAGATTTATAAAATGTCACAGAAGTGTATGCTGTGAAACTGTGTAAAAGGAGATAACTTATGGAGCTATTCTGATTTGCACAGAGAATACAATTTTCCTCTATATCAGTTATATAACTTTTCCTATGATTGGTTATCAGACAGAAAAAAAAAATGGATAATATAGGTTGACATGACATCACTATCTTTGGAGACCAGAAATGAAAGCCTGAGGAAGAAAAATCTCAGTTAAAATAGAAAATTTTCTTAAGCAAAGCAAAATTCCATAAAGATATACTGGGGTGAAAAAATCTAGTATAAATTAAGAAAAAATGTTGGGTAAAGTATTTTAAACAGGAAGGATTCAAACTGTCAGTGAAATCTTATCCCCTGATGCTCTCTAGTATATAATATACATGAAATAAAGGTGAGCTCAAAGATGTTCTCTATTATTATTTGATTTGAATTTGCAGGAGTAGTTTATTTCAAAGGGAGAAGGAAGGCAAGGGAAACAAAAGATTGTATTTTATACACCAAAAAAATCCAATCCGTTATCAACAAAAGATCAGTGACATACTTATATTTGTTGCCTTATATGGATAGAATTGCAAAATAACAGCATTAGCTATAGGTATATTGTCTAGTAGACATTTATTTTATTTGGCAGTATGCTTGTTGTTTGAAACCAATCATGTTGAACACCAATACACTTTCCACTTCCTTAGCAGACACTAAAGAGACATGTGTGTGTGATGCCTGTGCATTTCTGTGGTTCAGTTGGGGTGGTTGTAAATGACCCTTACATTCTAAACTTAGACAACACAGTGTGAAATATTTTTGACCCAGTAAAATGCCAGGATGCTTTGTTGGTAACTCCAGCTTCACCCTTAGTACCTTTAGTAAAGGTACAGCCTGTGTGACAGTTCATGAGAGGCAAGGTGGGGACAGCACCAATGTGCAAGAACATGCTACAACATCAACAATATGGTCTGTAGCAGGTCCCACTTCCCTTACTAAAGACTACCTACATTCCTTAAGAATGGGCTACACAACCCATGCAGCTGGCATTTCCACTGACTTCAGTTAGGTTTAAGTGAGAATGATGTCAAACCTAAAAGGGGACGGAGGAGAAAAGGAATAATACACAAATACTTTTCATTTTAATAATTAATTTCTTTCATTTAAAAGCAATTAAAAGCAAATCAGTGGGGGTTGAGTCTGCCTGAGCTAACTGGAATGGGTCCATTCAAACCAGCTGGATCAGATGAATAAGAAATTAAATCTTAGGGCATTAGCAATTTCTTTCAACATTCTTTTTGTAATTTTTTTTTTTTTTTAATTGCATTTGTGTAATGGCTTCTTCACACTGCCATTTGGAAAGCATCTCAGAAATTGCATGGTGAACATTTTAGCTTTTCTTTCCAAGATGACAGCAGCATTACATAAGAATCATAGCTAGCCCTACCTCATCATTTTCAAACTTTGAATAAAAAAGATGTTACCCTAACATTTCTTTTGATGATCTCTCTGTCCATTAGGAGCCTTCCTTCTGAGAGTTCAATTCCAGCAAGGGGGATGAGGACCTCTCCAATGACATCATCTCTGGAAAATCTGTCGAAGCTTAAGACCATGAAGTGAAGTGTTAAGTCTTGAATTTGGCTGTAGGGGATCCCATAGAATGTGAAAGTCTCATCAAAAGCTGGATCTAAGGTTTTTCTAAGCACTCTGGTTTTCACCTTGTGCTTTTTCTCAGGCAGGATTGTCATTTTGATGTAGGGATCAGAAGTCATTGACTGTTCATCCATTGCTGGCAGCCCACGAGCTTCTTTGATGTTCACTACAAATGCTTTTTTCTCAAAGTTGTACTCTAAGGAGAAAAAGAGAGTTCCTAGCTTGTCTTGTTTATCTTCAGATGAGAGGGAAGTGATGGATTTTAAGCTATCAGGGGATACTGAATCTTTCTTCCTTTCTGCAAAGTGCTTAGGAGATGAATTTTCAAGATCTGGAGAGCCCTGCATTTTTGTGGTTGTTTTGGGGAAATTGCCATTTAGATCTCTCTTCTCCAGGTCAAGATGGAGAGAATTCTTTGGCATTGCTGATTTGTTCTTTTCTTCACTTTTATCATCTGCTCCAAACTTCTTCTTGCTGTTGAGATTCTCAGGGTAAATATCAACCCCCTTCAGGACATGGACAAACTTGTATGGAGGGGTCTTATTGGACTTGGAAGATTTGCGTTGGCAGCAGATCCAAGCAAAGAGGGAGACAGAGAAGACAAGGCCAAATGCACTAAAGATCCCAACCACTGTAGGAATTTCATCTGCAAATCAAATAAATAGCAACAAGCACATAAGCAGCAGTACCTTGAATTCTGTGTGATATTTAATAAAGCAATAATTTAGTAAAACAAATGGATATGGGTTTCATATGGATATTAGCAGGATTGACAGACTGGGAGTGTTTTGCTTTGTACACATTGCTCGCCACCTGGAGGCACCAGTGTGCAATTCCAGTCTGAGGCATGCTTATTCTAGTATTTTTCCATACACGGAGAGTTAGGGAGGAAAATACTATTCCCATCCTAATAATAATCACTGTTCATAATTTTTCTACTGTCTCAACACCCCGTGTGCAGTTTCTGAGCTTATATGTCTGTGAATAATACCAGTTCTCAGCTGGTTTCAGCTTTCGGTTTAGAGAGGTTAGCTAAAACACACTCTGAAATATACATTACTTATAGATACATCATCTGCTTTCCATAGTGTTTCCTAGAATACTTTGTACACTCAATCAGCTGTTTTTTTTAATAGTCTGATCCCATAATTGCCTGGAGGTATCTCTTGAAAGAAATTAGTTTAATTGGAGGTTATAGTATTCAAGAGTTTCACTGGGATTTTCAATACTTTGAAGGAGGAAGTCTATAAAGAAAACTTAGGATAATTGTATAGCAAGTGTCTTTTCCAGATGGATGTGGCACTAGGTAGCTAATGTGAGTTAAAGCTGAAGAAATCTTGCTAAGTTTATCATTGATAACCACTAAGCTGTACATTTACGACACTGAAGCAGAGCTTATGAGGAGTTTACAGAAAGGGTCAGTACTTCTTAGGAGTATATAAGAAAAAACATTAAAACATAATTCTCTACATTTTTAGTATGAATCTTATACTTACACTGAATAAAGAGAAACCTCAGCAAATGTTACAACCTCCATTGCCATGTGGATATATTATTTACATATGGAGCATCATTAGCCCTTCAAAGCATGCCTCAAAGGTTAAATGAGCACAACTAATTAGAAATCCAATTTTGCCCATAAGTAACATTACTAAGTGAGTTTAAACCTACCACAATGTAACAACCAGAGCTTAATCTTTATTCCCTGCAACTGTGGATGTCCAATAGAATATTAATGTCATGACATTGTTTATGCATAAAGGCAATTATGTAACAGTTCTGTTTCTCTCTGGTCCTTCTGGAAGAGTAAAGGAAAACTATCCCCCTGTATTGCTATATCAGTTTCATCCAAGCAAAAGCTGGGCAGATAAATGTGCTGCCAATACACCTTTGCTTTTTAATGGGATGAATCAGAAAAAATCCACAACAATACTATCAGAGCAAAGTAGGACATAATGTTCCAGCACAGAAAGGATCAGGCCTGGCTATTAATTTTTTATGACAACACTTTCCTGACGCCTACAAGCTGTACTAGTCTAAGCACTTCATTGCAAGAACTTAATGAAATGACTGAAAACCATATGCATAACCAAAATGTATTTTTCCTAACTTAAGCACGTGGTTTGGAGTTTCAAGAATTCCCTGGGCTGCAGAAATTTAAATATACATGGTACAAAAATAGAAAGCTAAAAGTATTGAAAACTAATCAGAATACTTTAATATCTTCTAAAAATAGTTTTTACATTTACAATACTTTCTCATGAGATAATAGACTTTTTATAGTAATGGATATTATGTTCTAATTTAATTCTACAGCTACTGAAAGTAGCAGTAGAATCAATTTGATGTTTAAAATATTAATTATCTTTCTTAAATAAGTAATTAGACAAGCATGATGTCACAAGTGTGGTTAGAAACCTCAAGTGGGTGGATTAGGTAAGAATATGAAATGGTAACTAGAATGGTTTTATATTTACAACTAATTGTGTCACAGCATGAATTTCTTGCTTTTGTCATGATCAATTGGTTAACATTCAAGGCTGTGCATTAATAGAAAACATCACCTACTGATTCTGGAAGTTATTGTTCCGGTTAAGTGATATAAATCTGGAGTCTTTTCACTAAGTCAGTGGAATGATCCTTGAATCAAACCACTGCTAAAGCAAGCATAGAGTCAATATTCGTAAAGCAGAGTTCAGAAACATTCCCTCTTATTGCTTTTCTGACTACAGCAACTTATGTATGCATTTTATAAGTGCACATACATGGCTGTTTCTGAAACTTCTGATTCCACACTACATCCAGTGCCTAGAAATGACAAAGATGAAAAGTTCATTGTCATCTTTGTTATTCTCAATGAAACCGAGTTGGTTAAGATGAAGCTGTTAGGCTCAAAACACTGAAATCCTGTATTTTCATCTTCCTAGCAATATCCTTTCACTTCAACTAATGATTGACTCACAATAACAATAAAAGCAATTACAATTATTCCAAGAATGACTTGAACAAAGATTTTCTCTGTGGCACAAGATGCATTTACATCATCTAACTCTTAATGCACGTTACTTTAACAGAGACACAGAAAACAACCCCAAACCTCTCTCATCCAATACCTCACCTACAAAAATCTCATCTCTTCCGGTACTTTACCAGGGAGGAGGAACGGGCAGGGAGGAAGGAAGAGACATTAGGGAAAGAAAGCAAATTCACACAACTTCTGAGACATGAAGAGAACTGGGGAGAAAAACAGGTCCCTCCCAACAAGCTGCCTGCTGGGAGGCACCGGGAGGCTCAGCAGAGACTGCTGTTCTCCGGGAGAGGGGAGGAGAGCATCTCCCGGTCGCGGGTGCGGGGACCCGGGACGCGCTTACCGAACTGCTGGCGGCTGTCCGCTATCGGAGCCATGTTGTTGGCGAGCGCTGTCCGCGGTGCTGGAGCCGCTGTCCGCGGTGCCGGAGCCGCTGTCCGGGATGCGGGAGCCGCTTCCCCGGATGCCTAGCGACCCTCCCGGGGCACCGAGCGTACTGCCCTGTTGTCCCCTGTCTCTCCGCTCTCACGGAGCCCGGGTAACCGTCTTTGCCACCGCAGTTTAAAAAAAAAAAAAAAAAGGGGGGGGGGGGAATAAAGAAAATAAAAGAAAAAAGAAGAAAAATTAAAAAGAGATGAAAAAAGGAAACAAAAACAAAAACCACCCAAAACCCAGAGACACAAGCAGTGGGGACAGTGGAGGAGGAGGCTGAGAGGGGACTGGAGGAGAGGGGGGAGGGGAACCTTCGGTCCTCCCCTTTGCACACTGATTTGCAACCCCCTTCCTGTTTTGGCTTTTCTGAGTAGCTCCGCTCTGAGACTGAGTACGTGGTTGAAACCCAAATTGACGCAATCCTGACGCTACAGGGCTGAAATCAGCACCTTTCCCGCCTCCCTCCCCCCCCTCCCTAGCCACCACACCCTCCCTCCCTTCCTATCTGTCTCTCTCTCTCTCCCCCTTCCTACACCCTCCTCCCACCCGCCAGCCCCCTCCTCCCCCCCGTTCCTGTCTTGGGATTGAACATGCACTCATCGATTATTTTAACTGCCTTGCTGCAGGTTATAAGCTCCCACACACACCCCTCCACCGGACACAGACAGAGAAATGGCAATGTCTGTGATTCAATGCACCCTCTGAAAGACATGGGTGTGCCTCTTTTGCCAGGGTAAGATCTATTCATTTGCTTAATTAACTATCAGCTGTATAGGTTATAACTACAACGTAAAAGAGTTGCCAACCTGAAACAGATCAGACACCTTGGCTCCAGCTGCAGGGCACACGTTTTTCCTGACTGACGTGATACATTTACTGAAATTAAGTCACAAAAACTCTGGATATGACTTGTCCCTGTGCCTCCTCTCTGCTTTCTCCCAACATCCACCCCCACATAAACATTCAGTCCTCAGTTTGGAAATCCTCTTGATCTTCCTGCAGGTCTGGGAAAGAGATGACTTTACCTAGATACTTCTAGATTTAAGTGGTTTAGATGTCTTGCCTCCCACTGTGAACTGAGAATGTGGTGGGGAGGCAGAGAGAGTCTGGCAGACAGAAGGAATGCAGGGGGAACAGTACAAGAAAGTGGGGTTGCCTATAACTACAACATCTACAGTGTATAATAAACCAAGCTAACTCCTTGTGAAACAGAGCTGCAAAAGCCAGCACCTGGCATCTGACGACTCCTGGATTCAAATGGAAGTATAGCAGCCAGGTTTGGAGCTGATTCTTCTGCATAAATGGGAAACAGGTGTTGTTGCTTCTCTAAATAACAAAATCCAGATGCAGACATAGTCTGGCATGACCTTGCTCGATGGTCAGCCACTTGGAAGCTAGTATGTCTTTCCCCATTTAAAAGCACATTCTTCCTTCTCAGTAAAGTCAGTGAAGCTCCTGGGATTTTAGAAAAATTCAAGTATGAAGATCATGGAATCATAGAGTAACTTGCGTTCAAAGGGATCTGCAAGGATCACCAAAGTCCTACTCCTGGCCCCGAGCAGAATACACCAAGAATCCCACTGTGTCTCTGAGAAAGTCATCAAAATGTTTCTTGAACTCTGTCAGGCTTGGTGCTGTGACCACTGCTCTGAGGAACCTGTTCCAGTGCCCAACCACCTTTTGGGGGAAGAGCTTTTTCCAAACATGCAGAATAAACCTCCATATTTGACTAATATGATAATATGATAATATGACTGAGCTTCAGGACATTTTTTCATATCCTGTCACTGCTCACCAAAGAGATCAGTGCCTACCCCTCTGGAGCTTCTTATGAGAAATATACAGAATAGATGTACAGTTGTGTACAATGGTGAGGTCTCCCCTCAGCCTCCTCTTCTCCAGCTGAACAGGCCAAGTGCCCTCAACCACTCCTCATACTCTTTCACCAATGGATCCTTCACTGTCCTCACAGCCTCCCTTTAGACATCCTGAAAGACTTTAATTTCTTTCCTGCTCCCCAAACCGCTCCCAATATTGAGTGTGAGGCTGCCCCAGGTCAGAGCAGAGTGGGACAATCCCCTCCCTTGCCTGGCTGGCCGTGCTGTGCCTGGTGTCCCCCAGGACAGGGATGTCCCTCCTGGCTGCCAGGGCACTGCTGGCTCAAGTTCAGCTGGACACTGACCAGGACCCCCAAGTCCCTTTCCAGGGCACTGGAAAGATATTGCTTTCCAACATCTAATTCCTCACTGCCTCCATACACTCACGGTTGCCCTATCACAGGTGCTAATCTGGCACTATCCCTTGTTGAACTTCATACAGTTGGTGATTTCCCATTTCTGTCATTTGTCAAGGTGTCTCTTCAGGGTCTCTCTGCCCTTGAGGGAGACAACAGCTCCTCCCAACTTAGTATCATAGACAAACTTATCCTTCCTTCGAGTCAACATGGCAAGCTGGTGTAAAAACACAGTTAAATGGCATATCCTGGGTCTTGAGAATCCATTGGTTAATATTGTATTTGTTTTTCTGCTCCTGTTATACCTTCAGCAACTGGGCCTCAGTATGCAGCTCCAAAACTCTTGAAGGAACAGCCATACCCACTACCCTAGTCATCATTACACCCCATTATTTTTAATAAAGTGCAGAGTATAGCTTGCCACCACTCTTTCTCTTACAAAAAACTGGAGTACAATTAATTTGGGTATAAGAAGACTGAAGAAACTGTTGTAGACCACTTTTTTGTGTGTGTTTTGCAGAACACTCTGATTTGGAATCTTTGGATTCACATGTTGGCACAAATCCAAGCAAGCCTGGCTCAGTTTCTTTATTCTTTCTGGCAATCTTCATTTCCTTAGCCCTGCTATCCACTTCTCTTTCCCTGTCCAAAATCCAGCCTTGCTCAAAATGTGCAGACATTGAAAATAATTACATTTGATTTTAGACTACATTCCAGGTATATGAACCTCCAGACATGACTGAAATAAACAAAATCCTAAAAAAAAAATTGAAGTTAAACATATGTAACTGGATTATTTGATTATTATAAATTGCTATGTCTGGAATTTAAAAACAAAGGGCTGAGAATCAATATGTGGTATATCCAGATAGTTCATTTATAGCACTTGAGCTGGGATAGGGTGAACATATATGTTATGTTGACATTTGAATTATTGTCAGTAATTTTTCATTTTTTTTTCTTTTATTATTATTACTATTATTATTATTATTATTATTATTATTATTATTATTATTATTATTATTATTATTATTATTATTATCTTTGAGAGACCACATGGAATTGTAAACATGATTGATTCTGGTTTTCTTCTTTTTAGTTTCTCATAGCTCCCAGGGATATATAAAAAGCTTTTACACAATATGTACTTTATTTTTATAATTCACAGGGATAATTTTCTTCAGCATTCAGTGTTTTCTCTTTTCTTTTGTTTTTCTTTTCTGAGACAATGCTAACGAGATGATGAAGATACATGTCCTTTTATTTCTTTTCTTTTCAGCTTTTCAGAAATACGTGATAGTTCATGGTAGGTTTTAGGGAACCCCAGTTAAGATTTGAGTGGTGTTGTGTACAAACATAGAGAGTAGAGAACCCTTCCTTCCATCTTAGTTCTGTGCATATGTATCACTTTAATAAACCTAACATAAAAAAGGTTTCACAACAAGAAGTCTTTGTCTTTAGAAACTTGGAGATTCCAAGACTGTGTATTTACAGAAGCATGTGCAAACATATCTATAGATATGAAAAAAGGTAATTTTATCTCTATTACTTTGGTCAGCAAAATAGCAAATAAACTTTTTTTTATATCACACATGAAACTTCTGCATTTAATACAGGACTCCGCTTAATGGAACAGAGTGCTCATCACGGGAAATATTTGAGGAGGAGGTGCAGCACTGAGCTGCTGACACATCTCGAGACAGACACACGTTTGCTGCCTGCGTTGTGCAAGCACCATCTAGTGTACGTCTCAGACCCATCAGCACTGGATGACGAACGTGCACCCCTGTGGATACTACAAGCACAAGGATACATAACCACCTCACTGCTGATTCATTGCACTTCTGACAAGTGTCCAGGGAGAAAATCCTGTGAACCCTGTGTGTTTCTTAACCAATTAAGTGATGGCTTTTCAAAACAGTCCTGCAAAACAGTAATTACTCTTCATTTCTGCAGCTGTAAGTTCTTTGCATTTCCCTCTGTACTAAGGCAGCATTGCCTTAGCAGTCCCTTCACACAGTTTGCAACAGACCCTTCAACACAAACTCAGGCTAGGAACTCACTGCCCAGGTAATATTGCCTTCCTTTTTTTAGCAAACAATGATCTCAAACACTTTCAGCTCTGAGGCAGAACATTAAAACGAGATGGTTGAGATATTGCCTGCACTGAATCGCAATGGATTGATCATCTGGAAAATATCACAGTATGTCATCTGGCTGACTGTATCACAACAAGACCTTCTGTGTTCTGAAAACCAGATTACTGGTGCACATGCAAGCGCAGAGCGTCCTCCTGCTACTCCAAGAAGAGGGAGTGTCGTTGCTAAGTGATGGAAATTTTACACTTCCCAAAGGAGAAGGTCCCCAAATACACATATAGGCCTGAAAAGGCAGGGCCCCCTACCTGCAAATGAGTTGTTGCTATTTTCAGACACCCACATCTATGTGTGGAAAAAAAATAATCCTTTCCATTTAAGAAAGAAAAAAATCCTAAAATTATTTTAAACAAGTGTCCCCCCCCAACCCCCTCCCCCCAAAGTCAGTCAACAGTTAAAAATAAAACTTAGAGATTTATATGTATGAGGTGAAACTGGGAAAATAGCCCTTTTCCAGCTCTGTAGAATGTTTCCCTGGAGCTTAAAGACAGTTTCACATTTTCAAAAATAACATATAATTTTGAGTTCTGCAGTTGCCAGGTGCCAAACTACAGACATTAATTAATACTATTCAGCACCTATGAAAATAAAGCCCTCCAGCCATGTTTACAAAATAAGACCTTATCAAGAACATTGATATCAGTCCCTGGTTTTGGGAAGTGAAGAACATTCAACACTCTGAAAGTCAAACAACTTCAAAGGGATCTACAAAACATTTTAGTAGTCATGTTCTGCTTAATTTCCACTTCAGTTAGTTCCACAATAAAACAGAAGACAGGGGCCAGCATCCCTTCTCGTCTCAGCTCTCAGCCTTTGATACTTCTTAAATACCTAAAGGAAACTTTTTGAATGCCACACACACACAACTTAGACTCGTCACCTGAAGACTCACCTTGCTGCCTATTTGACTTTATGACATATTTGTCTAGGCTGTCACTGAATTCATCTTGATACATTTTAATGTTTGCTGCTACAATGAAATACTACAGCATGGCTTCCAGTTTCTGCTGCAGAATGGTATACATTTTCTGGACAGTATTTACCAGTCCCATATGGCTAGGCTATATACCACAGAGATTCTGAAATGGCACAAGAGATATGGATTTTGGTAACTGAATCGTCCTGTAGCACATCCACTGAATTGAAGGCCTATAAATCTAGAGATGAAGTTTTCCCTCTCTGGGACTTGGTCGAATTACTTTTGAACATGTGTCTAGAGTCACTTAAAAGCCTTAAACTTTCACACAGAACTAGTGAACACAATGATGAACAGCACACCTGTATAGACCTGGACCAGCAGCAGAGAAGGGGTAGAGGTGCCTACTACAGTGATTGGTCTAGGCAACCTCAAATTTCATTATACTATGTCGTTTAACCAGCTAGCTCATCTACAGATGTGTTGAAGTGTACATTAATGATTTCAATATGAAATTCAGTCATGCCCCAGGTATCACTGAGGCAAATTTCCCAGAGAAGTTGTGGATACCTCAAACCTAAACATCTTCAATGCCAGTCTCACCTCCATTCCTAAGGCTGTGTGTAGGGGTCTACAGTTGCTGTTACATTTTCTCATTTAAAAAACCCAAACCAAGTATTTTTCTTCTCCATAATGGCACTGTGTAGACCAGTGTCTTGATAGGATTGTAAGACTGAGTGAAGGATATAATTTCAATTATTTAGGAGAGATTTTTTATTTTGAGGAAGCAATATTGGTTGTTTGATTGGTGAAAAGGTTCTTCCAAGGATGAGCAGTATTTCCATGCCTTCAGATCTGGGGCACCTTGCACAATGTATTGCTGAGTATACAATGAAATTTTCTTTTGTTTTGCTCTTTTTTTTCATTTTAAGGTATCTCTACACTTCTACACGGTGGATGAAGAAAGAGAAAAAGAAAAGCACTCACTGTTGCCAGTATATTTTTTTTTTTACAGATTGATTTCAATCTATATGTAGTGGTGACTCAAAGGGTTAAAAAAGATTTAGGAATTAGAAATGCAGCCAGCAAAGATGTAAGCAACACCTCATGTAGCAAGGCCTCTCATAATAATAAGAGGATCAAAGAAGAAACTAAGGGTTTAATCATTAATGTATAGTTATAGAGCAAGACAATCTAACATGTACCTGACACTTAGCATTGCAAGAAATCAGAAAACCAAGACTTTTGATGCTTGAAGCCAAGAAAAGAGCCTAGACCATAACGAAGGGGTCACAAAGACCTGGCAACAGGACAAAATGGTGATGAAGACAACTTTACTTTGTCGCACATGACCATTGACTCAAATCAAAGGGACCACCAACTCAATTAAAAAGAGGACTGAGTGTTGCAAGGGACATCCAACTGATTTAAATACAAGGTGAAGATAGGTGATTCATATGTATCACCTCTACACATGTATATGCTAGGTAATTTTATGGATATGTATGATTTTTAGAAATATATAGAAAATTGATGTTTTGTGAATTCAGCACTTGTTTTTAGGTCACAAATACTCTGTGCTTCAGTGCTGAATAAACACACAAATCTTTCAGCCTCAAATGAGTTGAAAAGATTTTTGTCCATCGTACACCATTAGTGCATCAGTGGAACTCACAGTCTTTCTAAAGTGCCTGAAAATCAGGTCTCTGGGGGTTACTGGCACATTTGTATTACAATGTGTAAAGAAACAGGCCTTGGTTTTGGAGGCAGCAGCTACTAATAAATCCTATGACATTTCTTCCTTTACTTTTTTTTATTTTTGAGATAAATTTTCCTAGGCAATATACCATGTCAATTGACAATTTTACTTTGTTAACAACTAGATTCTGCTGGTTTTAATGTGCTAAGGTTCATGTGTGAGCTGGCAAAATTACTGTGCCTGTGTCTATTTTATAGGCTCTGCAGTCTAGGTGAGTCAGAACAACTCTCACACTTTCAGCCAGGTCTATAAATACCTCAGGAGATAGAATACTCTTTCATATTAGTAACCTCTGCCTGTAGAGGAAAAGAGAATCTCATTTCCTCCTCAAGTAAAGGTTTTGATAACAACAATGCTGAAAATAGGAGGCAGAATCAGAATCTTATTTTTGTCATAGATCTCTTTTGCCTGTTACTTAGCAGTTGAAGTATAACTCAAACTCAAAAAATGTTTCATTAGAGAAAGACAAGCTGAGATTTTAGAGAAATATTATGGCATTAGAAGGCTCAAATTAATTTTGTTCTTATCTAATTCAATCATATTTCTTTAGAAATTTCATCCTTAATTAACAAACAAGCATTTTATATTTTCATTTAATTTAGAAATATAAGGACTTAAAACTGTGCAAACTCCAAATAGAAGTTTAAGGCTTAAATCTCACCTAACTCCCTGATGGACTTATGTTTCATACTGAGAACCTCTTGAGAAACCTTAGTAAAATAAAAAGGTTTTCCTGTAAGTTGTTTTCTTTTCTGACCATGCTCAAGAATGCTTGCCCTAGTACATGAAGAAGTGAGGTAATTATCTCCTTTCTTAGCACCTGTTTTTTATCCGTTCCTCAGACATGACTGATGGAGCAGGAACCAGACAACAGCATCTAGAGAGCCTTATTTCCTTCTAGGACATCAGAGATTAGAGCACCCCACTAGGAAGTTCATAACCAGGTTCAAATCTTTCCTGTGCTCCTATTTCTTGTGGAAATATCCTGAACAATATTCTTTAAAATTAGAAATATACCTAATGATAATTTTCCAATGTAATAATGTACTGGGTCAGAAAATAATTATGCATCATGAACAAAGACATACATCATGAATGCAGATCAGTCCTCTAAGGATGGAGATGCATATTCTCATCATCACTCCAAGCAGTTCTCTATCATAGTACTAAAGGCAGATGAATATTACAGGTGAAAATGCTTCTCTCTGGCAGGAGGTTCAATTTTTAAAGGCTCAAACACTGGAGATATTCTCTGAAACTCAGACTAAAGGCTCTACACTACAGAGGGGATTTAGAAAGAGCAACTAATGCAGTATATATCATTTTTGTTGTTAAGACTGCTCTCTGTCTTGACTTCAAGGATTACATAGTACAATTCAGCTAAGGTATTACTGTTAACATTTACAGAGTTTAATTTTGGAAATGATGCAGCACTTACTATTCTGTACAGATGAAACACTTATAAGACAGAGGAAACTGGACTCACAGTAAGAAAGAAAGAAAGGAAAGGAAGGAGAAAGAGGTGTTTTAAAGATAAAAACCTTGCAAAAATCCATATCTACAAGTAAATATTTGATCCCAAACATTCTGCACTTGTTGTGCGTCTTCATCAGATGTTTAAGTTCTGACTGAAGTTCTTAAGGCTAACATACCTCAATTTAAGCATATAAATTAATATTACAATGTGTAGAGCTTAGTTTTAAAGGATCAAGTACTCCCAAAATTCATTGACAATCTGATACCGTACTGTTACATATTGCTCTGTATTCCAAGTGATGTTTCCCCTACACAGTGTGTGCTCTTTGGGAAGAGAAACACATCAAGTAAAAAACTGAAAAACAGTGTCAGTAAAATCTAAATTTTTTAAGGCAGGGTTGGGCTTCTAGAAACACTACAGAGACAAGTGGAAATTGTATATGAAAACCAAGTGCACCATCCAGATAAAAGCATTTATGAGAAGTACTTTCATTTAACTAAATATAGCATTAGGATTTCTCAGCCAAATTATTTCTACATCAGGGCTATGAAGATTGAAGCATATGAGCTTAAGTGATCGTCTTTGTTTTTAATCCATATGAATCTGCCAAATGGTGAAGGGTTCAATTATTCATTGCTGGAAGAAAGTGGGTACCTTCCTTCTTTATCTCTCTGTTTCTTCCCACTCTACATCCTGTATGCTGATGAGCCTAAATCATTCACATATTAACCAGTAACAGATAGACATGAAGATTTGCTCCCCAATACATCTGTAGAATTCCCTAAAAATGTAATTTTGATAAAATCTGAAGCCTGAATTTAGAGAAATTTCACTGCAAACCAATTCAAAAGCAGAACATAAGGAGGGAGGGAGAAGGAAAAAAATGAGGAAAAGAGGTTGTTAAGCTCTGTAGGACAGAAAAGATGAAAAAATTAATAATGTAGTGATGCAAGCAGCTGACAATCCAAGAGAGGAATCTACAACTACAATTCTGCTCCACTGAATTTCAGCTTAATATGGTATGCATCACATCTTGAGGGCTGCTTTTGTTAGGGATTCTTGAGAACATGAAGGGTGCTTAATACAGCTTTCACGTCATGCAGATAAGTTTAAAGGAGCCAACTGCTGTAATTCTGAAAAAAAAAAAAAGCAGACAAAATAGGAAAGCTGCACTCCACACATTTTATGTTGAAATCTAGACAGTGTTTGAATTGCTGAAAATGGTAATCAAAGTTATTTTCCATATTCTTTCACAAGATTTTGAGTTAAGAAGGTAATTATCTTAGACGCAAAGACATTGTTAGAAAAAAAAGGAACAATACATTTCATTTAATTTAATAAGAAGTAGCAGAAATAAGTATGCAGTTTTTGTTGTTTTTCATTTTCATAAACAGCAGATAGAAAATATCTTACACTGCTATGGTCTCAAATGATGCCCAGTGTTTCAGTGGGTCATCTACTTTACAATTCTTACAGTTAATAACATCCTGATTAGAGAGATTTAAACTCACGTAAATTTTGCGGTATTAAAGATAATAGTTCAAATAATGGTTTTGAATTTTTTAATTAGATTGTAAGTATTGGAAATATTCATAGACTTACCCAGGTTCCCTGAATTCTTTCCAGTGGGATTCCTACAAGGAGATCCTATATAAATGGAATTTAGTGAGGAAAACTCTTAGTAGTCATCTTGGATTTAACTAGCAGGTACACAAAAATCTCTCAGAAAGTCTTGCTCATTCCTGTGCTCGATATTCAGACATGTTGGAGTCTGGGTTATTTGTGTAGTGGACTTGCTTGACTTGTGCATGTCTATACCCTTCAAAATACTTTATGAGATCACATCAACCCAAAGGAACTTCAGCTCATTCTGAAGAGTGTTGCAAGTTGTCCCACAAACAGACACTTTAAGAAAAGACCAATATTTCAATGGAATGACATAGATGAGAAAACACAACAGACATTTTGATTACAGGCACAAAATATGATGATACACAACACAGTGATCAAAATCTGTAATTAAGTACATGACACATATTGAGGATTACACATCAGTACAGAACAGCCTTGGCCCTCCAGCCTCATCTTACTTGCTTGGCTCTTTTACGGAAAGCTTCACTTTCCAATTAAAGTAATAGAAGCATGTTCTCTGCCTAATTGGCCATATGTACATGAATTCAGCTTGGCATGATTTCCCTAAGGAAATTCAATAGAAACTGGGTTGTCTCTATCTTTCTGGAAAACAACATGACAAAAAAATGTACTTCCTGTTGCTCATAATGGAAATCTTTCCCTCAGCGATCTCTTCTTTCTGATGGCAATCAAGTTAAACAAATGAAAAATGACAGCACAATTGTCTAATGTAAAATCTGTTTACAGAGATGGATGTGACAACATCATGTAGTGTTTGAGCATCCACAGGAAACTTGAAACAAAAAGTATTCTTAGAGTAATTTAAATGCAAGAATGTGACCATGGATTTTTACACGTAGATGATATAAATACTAACAGGACAGAATTAACTTTAGGGTGATCACGGGAGTGAAAATCATGACAAGGAGCATGAGGAAGACAGAGGAGTGAAGCTGTGCTTGGAATTTGGCTGTAGGATGTGATAAGAATAGAAAGGACATAGTTGTGAGTTTTATACCAGCAGATAGTCACAACCTCCAGCTAATACCTTTGTGGCTGACTGCAATACTGCTGACACCATTTCCATCCCACCACCAAACTATGGAATGGTTTTCTCTGAGGACTAGCTGAGTACTTTGTTTTGAGAAAAAAAAAAAAAAAAAAGGAAACTAAAAAAAAAAGCACATGGTCAGAATCTGCTAATCCTTAATATCTTACTAAGGACTCCCCTTTCACCAAGGTAGCAAGTAGTTAAAAGTAAACATGGTTTTTCAGACCTGCTTTCCTACATTTATGCTTCTAAATTTCACCCAAATGTCACTTCAAGAACCCAAATGTTTTCTTCAATGTCTGCAAGAAAAATTCAGGCGATGAGTCTGCCCTAATTCAGTGTCCCACACCAGTCCCAGTGGGCTTGTGTTTTCAGAGTTCTTAGTACTATATTGTAGTTTATGTGTTTTTAAAGCACCAGCCTTAGTTATTTCAGCCTGGTTGCCAGAGCTCACCTCCACTACATTTTGTGTTTGAAATCATACTTAGATGATTGAAGTGATGTGTTCACCATCATGTAAGAAAGCTGTGGCAGACTTAGTGAGAAAATTGTCTGGGGCAGCAATCAAATTTCTTAATGTTAAAAGTGTCCAACATTTCAGTCTGATTTCCTAAGGGGGCAAACCTGATGTGATGGCATCACTTCTGTCTCTGTGACTGATTCTTTCTGTCGGTCCTTCTTCTCACAATAACTCTGGATCCCTCCGGCTAATATCAGCCAAACTGGGCAGATGAGTAGAAATCTTAAATATATTAAAGTACTTACAACTGAGATGTACAAAAATACAGCCTAAGGATTACATGTGCCTGCTGAACAGTACCACATTCTTCCTGACCAACTCAGCAGTTGAGAGGCAAATGACCCACACCCCATTTGCTGCAGAGAGAGGCAATAGGACAGGCAGAAGATCTCAGTGAGGAAAAAAACTGGATGATAAACTTACCCATTTTCAGAAATCAAAAAATTCAACTGTCTGCTGTCACTAGATATATCTGAAGCACAGGTAGAAGAAGGAAACAGATTTTGTGCTTCAATGCACATTAGGAAAAGGATTCGTCTCCAAATGGATTTTTGACCACTAAGATATGTCCATTATGTTTGAAATCTGTTCATCAAAGCCTTCATGGTATCTTTTCCTCCTGTTTTTCTACAGGTCTAAAAACATGTGAGTTCACTTTACAAACTTCAGTAATTCTGTTTATAAACTCATTGGTTATCAGTCCATCCATCCATTGCAAACAGGACTTAATTAAATTATCAGATTATATTTTTTCCTTCCCAATCTACAACTTTGTTTACTATTCACCTTTCAGCTTTTGAAGTAGAATCTTATGAGCAGCAGTCTGCACTATTCAATGAGTGTGATCCCTAGGACACATCAGCTTTCTGGAATAGATATGGAACTCATGTACATAATTCCATCATTAAGTAATTCCCAGGGAGGGACTAAATTAAAGTGGCTCAGTCAGTTTGCTAAGGCCACATCCCTGCCAAATGCACAGCCTGTATTACAACATACAGCTGTGAAAAGAAAATGATTGCAATAATTATGGTTTTAACTGTGAGTTTTCTGGGAACAAAACAGAATATTGTTTCTCTAGCTTGTTTATAATAGGAGTTATTTGAGATGTTTTGGCTAAAAAAATTTCAACAATATTTTGTGTGGTCTAGATATGTGTGCAGTCCGTGCACTAAGCACCATATGTACATAAAATTTTTTAGTCCACAGAATTATGGCTTATAAAGTTGTGAGCAGCTGTAAGCAAGGTCTTAAAATAAGCAATGCCAATTGGACTTTTTATCAGGTTACTAAGCTGTTCTGGACAATAATATCAGCTTATTAGAAAATGTGGCAATTAATTTAGCAAATGTCTTTTGGGGGATTTTTTTTTTTTTTTTTTTTTTTTTTTTTTTTTTTTTGCATAGTAGAGATATTGCAAACCAATTCAAAAATTCAAGCTAATACCAAACAACAGCTAATTGAAGATTTCTAGTTTTATTAACTGTGTGATGAAACATGCTATGCTTTGGACACTTTTCTTTTCCATGTACTTCATGGACATTAATCTGTGTGGGACTCTACAAGCAATACATAAAACTGTGTCAACAAGTCAGCTTGCTTCAACGTAAATGTAATTTTCAACATCTTAGAAATAGGAGACGTGCATGACACAGCACTTAGGGGAGACCTATGTTTTTTGGAGTGAAGCTGGAGGCATAGGTACATAAACCCCTAGCACAACCAAAATGACAAATGACAATTTGACAATTATGTTTAAATACCTATATTGTGTCAAACAATAAAGTTAAATTATCTCATATCCTGAGCAACAACAGCTCCTTTTAGAAATGCAGTTGACTGCAGAAACAACTGCTGATTTGCACTGGTCATCTTAGGAGCTGAACTTACTTTCCAAAAGACGACATTTTCTGTTCTGATAACAAATCTGTGGAAGAGAGCCTAAGTGATTGGAAGTGTGAGTTGAGAACGAGAACTTTAAATTATTTAATTTTTACAATGATTTTTTTTTTGCCAGTGTTTCAGACTAAAAGTCACCTTCTGATTTCCACAATGTACAGTATTGTGAAGCTTCTATAAAATGTCATGAAACACACTGTACTCCAGGCACACTATTTTTCCAAATAATTCCCTAGAGATAACACTTCTGAGACTCTATTAGCAACAGATAAACTAGTTTTAAAGCAGTTCTGCAAACAGAATGGAGCCTTTCAAAGTCTAATGAAATTCACTGTCTTTCAGTAACCTCTGTGCAACAAGACTCTCTCCCTGATTTGTGCCTTCTCAGAACTATTCAGTGTCAGCTTACCAAAGCAAATGCAGAAAGTTAATATAAATTTGAAAAGGACTCATTCTAAATGCAGATTTTAAAAGATAGCCTAGCTTGGACATTCAAATGAAGTAGCCGAGGTATATTTGAGCGTTTGGAATCTTCTCATGCTGACCAGTAGTCATAGAAAGAAGCTCTTGGTACTCTGGAAACAGAGGACAGTGGTCCCAAAGGTCTGGAACAAGCAGATGAATAGTGTCTGAACAGGGACATCAGAGGAACTGCACTTTGGAAACATGATATTTGTGGTCATACTACAGTGACCTCAGTGGCTGGAGTGGAAAGAGTGAATCACCAGAGATGGCTCATCATCATCATCATCATCTTCATCATCAGTCATCATCATCATCATCATCATCATCCCTCTGTTTGAGAGAGTGCCAAACCTTTGTGCAGGATAGTAGCATGACTAATAGCAATCATCATAAGAAAGTATGTCATCACCTTGCACAGCCTGCCAAAGGGTAAACACAGCTTCAAAGAACACTTTTTTTTCCCTTTTTTCCTTCCTTAAGGGCTTACTGAAGACTGTATTCTATTTAAAGAGAATGAGAATGATCTTGGGGACACAATTTTGGAAAAGATCATGCCTGCCACAGACTGATTAACTTCACTTGCATTCAAATTTGGATTTTCAAGTGGCTCTCACACAAACTTGGTGTACCCCATTGTTTTCATTTGATATTTTCCAAATGGATGGAAATTATTTTGTGTTTTCTGCAGGTCAGCTGAGAGATACCATTTTTTTTGCTCAATGTGTAACATAATATACCACATATAAATGAATATAAGCTACTTTCTGTTAGTCAGATGAAATGAAAATATTACTTCTATTTTACTAGAAATCTTATTTGTTCTGAGTATCCATTGATATTTATGGAATCAATATGTAATTTGGTATCAGTGTATTTAATCATAATCAGCCTGAGTACAGTGTTTAGCTGAACATATAAAATGTACTATAATGACTTTAAAATGTTTAATTTAAGAATCTCTGCCTCTGTGCATATGAATCAGAGACCTGTGTTTAATTATTGATAGCAATTAGAGCACAGAAGCAGACAAACAGCATCTGGTGACAGGAATAATTTCACAGCCTAGCCCATAACCAGAGTCTCGTTTGGAACCAAAGTAAATGCATCACAGATTGATTCTTTGCAATCTATGAATTTGTACTGTGGTTTCTAAACAACCCTTTGGAACCTGTCTCTCGTTTTAGAAGTCCTGATAGGTTTATACATCTATGTGTGGAACAGATGTGGCGCAGGGGTACGGTTGGTCAGGTTTCTTAATGTAATCAGAATCAGAAAATTATACCTAACTACTTCTCTATTTTCACTCATGCTGTCTTGTGAATGTTAAAACTTTAATTATGTATAGGAATTTCAGTCTCAGATTTAGGGAATTAAAGCACAAAACCATTCTAGTAAATGTTAAATGTACATTTTTAAGAGCAAATTGCCAAATATTGCAAACTAAGTTACAAACTTATTTTTTTAATATTTTATTTTAAGAGAAAAGGTGTTGATTCTATATGTGCTGAAACCTAAGGAAACTTCTTAAATAAAAACAAAAAAACAAAAACAAAAAACAAAAGCTTGCATCATAGCTAAATTGACTATGATTTACAGGGCTACATTGCTTGTCAACCATGAATAACCTGGAAAACTTCCACACTTTTTAAAAAGTCATAAACCAGAAAGTTTCAAATCATTAAAACCAGATAAAATTCGTCTACATTATCTAATAAATTAAATCTAATAAATTAAAGAAGTGACCATCAAATCTTTATGAAGGTTTGTCATTCCTCAAATACTCTCAGGGAGGCACAGACCCCTTGGGAGCAAACAAAAAGTTGTCGGTTCTTCCCATCTTCTGAGCAACTTTCAGAAATGTACCTTGAGGGTTCATGGACAGCAGGCCAAGAAACCCTGCTAGAACCAAGAAAATAAATCACATGGTTTTCCACTAGTGCTAAGAAGCTGATCAGTCTGAGATGAAGTTAATTTCCCCCACAGCAGCCCTCCCAGTGTTGTGTAGTTCATTGGTAACTGGAAAGGTGTTGATGACACACCTTTGCTTTGGCTACTCTGAGCAGTGCTGGCACAGCCCAGGGACATCTCTTCAACATCTTCCCTCTACCACTGGGCTGGAGGTGGATGAGGTCCTGGGAGATGACATAGCCAGGAATGCTGACCCAACAGGCCCTTTGGTGTCAGATCAGCAATAAGAGTCTCTTCTCTTAGAATAAGAATGCATCCCTAATTACAGCATTTGTCTTCTGGAGCAGCTGCCACTCATGCTGAATCCTGGGAAGTGGCTGGACATCCCCCACTGACAGGAAGCAGAGAATAAATCTTTTGTCTTCCTTTGCTTTCATATGTAGTTTCTGTTTAATTAAACTTCCTTTATCTTGACTCATATATTTTTTTTCCAACTTTCTCCTCTCTGTCCAGATGAGGAAGCTAGTGATAGAGTGGTTGGTTGTGCACCTGGTGTCCATCCAGGGTCAACCCACCAGAGAAACAACATGATAAAAATCTGCTGTGTCTTTCAAGGAGAGTCTAGCACCCCATCATAATGAGTCTGCATTATACAGAAACACTCATCATATAAGAATTTTCATCACACAGGAGTTATCTTGAAAGTCTAGGCAAGGTTTTGAAGTGGTTGTTAAAATTCATCAAAACCCAGGATTAAGGCTTATACCAGAGTGTTTCTTCTCCCTCATACATGCTGAGACGTACTGTCACCTGTGCTGGTTTTACTAATCATCTTGCTTAATCTCCCTGAACATTGGTTCAGAGGTCAGGTTTTGAGAAGCTGTTATTCTATATTACTCTCCTTTGTAGGCAAGCAGGTAGAAAGGAAAAACAGACACTCATTATTATTTTCAGTAAGGGTGTACAGATAGCAGGAACAGCACAGAGTTATTTTTTCCAGTAAACAAGATGGAAAGAGGTAAAGAATCATGACTCATGGACTGGCACTGACTTCCAGTCAGAACTAAGAAAAATTATTAGTCTGATTCAAAAAATATAAATATTAATGTGCTGTCAAAAGGGTGATCAGAAGGCTGCTTATTTATCAGCTCTCTTACTAAGAAAGGCTGAGAATGTTGGGGTTGTTGTTCCAGGAGAATAGGATGCTCTAGGGAAATCTTCTGGTGGTCCTCCAGTACCTAAAGGGGCAATGAAAAAAAATGGAGAGGGACTTCACAAGGGCATGTAGCAACAGAATAAGGGGTAATGACTTTAAACTGAGAGAGATTGTGCTGGGATTAAATACTAAGAGGAAATTCTTTCCTGTGAGGGTGGTGGGGCCCTGTCACACGGTGCCCAGAGAAGCTGTGGCTGTGCCTGGATCCCTGGCAGTGTCCAAGGCCAGGCTAGACAGGGCTTGGAGCAGCCTGGGATAGTGGAAGTTGTCCCTGCCCATGGCAGGGGGTGGGACTGGATGATCCACGTGGTCCCTTTTAACCCCAACAATTTTATGATTCTATAAAATATGTATTATTCCTGTTGAAACCTTCTACTTTAGCAGAAGGAATATAAATGAAACTACACTCTGAAAGCACTGGTTTTCACTCATATGGGGAGGGGAATGGAGAGAGAAGATGAAGTTGTCCTTACAACATCATTAGAAGAAAAATTACAGTCTAAAGGACCCATAGAAGGGAGACAGTTCTCAGTATCACTGTGCATTGAGTCATCACCACAACACTGAGGTGTCCTGAGCCTCTTTATAGGGTTTAAACAAAACCAAAATTTGTCAAGTATTTTAATGACTCACAGGAGAAGAGAGAAAGGAAAAGAACGTTCTTCCATCAAGATAAAGGAGATACAACTTTGTTGATGTGGGTGATAAGCAGTGTTGTGCCAGATAAATACATAGTTCAGATAAATGGATAAATATGTTGATTTGGAAAGAAATTAAAGACATGGTAGAAAGGTAGTTTAAAATAAAAATAAAAAATAACTTAAAAACAATAGAGAGGATGAAAACACCTTTTTTTTTCAATATTTAATAGCATAAACCTGTATGCCTAAACTTATAACTACCAAACAATGCTGCCCTAAAATGTAACTGAGCAATCCAGTGCTTTTCACTGCTTTCTCTCTCTCTGATGGCTGAAGGAGTCAGAGAATGATTATTTCACATTATATTAGCTTAAAGATCAATGCAGTGAAAAAAAAAATACTGATATTTCTGTACTGAGAGGTGAAAAAGAAAAAGAAGCTACAGTAACCACACTTGAAAGCTTAAGAAATGCACCTTAAGAAATCAACATGTAGGACAAGTAATTTCCAGTATTCTGCATATGTTAGAGATTAAGGCATTTTTAAAGAAGTGTATCAAAGAATGACAAACACCTTAATAAGAAAAAAAAAAAAAAAAAAAAAAAAACCAACAAAAAGTAACTCCAAGCAAAACCTAACAGAACCATCTCTTCATTAATATATTAGCAAAATTTCAAGTTCTGTCTTGCAGTACATAATTTTCATATTGTGGTATTTCCTGGAGTGACATGAATGTGTTCTAGGGTCTCTTATGCCTTTTATGTACATTCCATGAAAAACACTTATTTTTTTTAAGCAATTAAATAAAAGTTTAATTAATACTCATGCTGCTTTCACATAAAGAGGTTTTCCTTGAATTCTCTTTTCTAAAAGAAATATTCTCTAAATGCTGCTAAGTGCCTTGATTTGCGAAATTCACCTTTCAGACATAGCCCACAATAAAATGATCTACACACTCACCACAGGTGTTGCCATCGATAGAAAACACTCTTGGGTTGTTCCCTCAGCTTCGGGAGTGTGGGCTTGCAATAACACAGGTGTTAGCCTTGTATATCAGTTAAAAACTTTGATGTTACTAATGATTTTTGTGTCCAAGCTGCTATTGTTCCTAGAGTCCTGTATCACACAGACGAAGAAGTAAACCATTATCTAGAATTGGGCATTCGGTGACAGAAAAGAGAATTGGTAACAGGAGTTACCCTTGCAGTACTCCTCAGCTTGGGAGCAGCAGGCATGGAGACAGGCGCTTCAGCCCTTGTATCCCAAGGACAAGGCCTAACTCAACTCCAGATGACCATCGACGAAGACCTACAGAGGATTGAAAAGTCCATCTCCTTCTTAGAAAAGTCTCTTTCCTCACTCTCTGAAGCAGTATTGCAAAACAGACACGGGCTAGATCTTTTACTCATGTGCGAAGGAGGCTTGTGTGCCGCTCTAAAAGAGCAGTGTTGCTTTTATGCTAACCACTCAGGTGTAATTAGAGATTCAATGGCAGAACTTAGAGAATGGCTAGCGCAACGAAAAGGGATGCAGAAGCTCAGCGAAACTGGTTTGACTCACTTTTTGACCATTCTCCTTGCGTTGTCACCATAATATCCACTCTGATGGGACCAGTTATAATGATTTTGCTTGTGTTAATCTTTGGTCCTTGTGTCCTTAACAAACTGACACAATTTGTCAAGTCTCGCCTGAGCAGAATTGATATCATGCTTCTAGAACAGAGACAGTTGTCTTAAGCAGTTCTAGCAGTTATAATAGCCACTAGTTTTAAATGCTGCTATTCATCTGTAACAATTCCTATCCTTATATTTTTGTTACTAACATGATTACGGGTCAATAGTTTGTATTATTCTAACATGTTTTGCAGTTTTGTTCAATCATGGAGGGGGAAAATGTAGTTAGACAAGGGAATCCGGTCGGAAGACACCGCGATGTACGGGAAGATAGGGCCCCACCCCTCCAGTGCATTTAACCAATACGAAATTAATAATGATTAAGCAGACCATAGTTTTATAAGACCATGCAAGAAAGTAATAAACGCCATTTCACCATCCACCATATTGGTGTCTGTGAGTGATTTGCCCGAACGACCATGTAAGTGCGTCATCGTGTCTTTCTTGAACCAGGTCGCCAGCCTCGAGAGAGGCAACACACAGGACACTTTTTTGAAAAGTTACTTTATTTAATACTTATTATGGTTAAATTTTCCCTGTGGCAAGTTTACACTGCTCTAAGTAATCAAAACCAGCTCCTTCTGCTATTAGATTATAAGAAATTAATACATCTTCAGTTAAAAAAAAAAAAAAAAATATCCTGGCCCACCAGCACCCATGTCTTCAGGCCTAGCTTTTTACCTTTACATAGAAGCTTGCTCACGAAAACATTTATGCTTTGCTTTTTGAGTTCATATTTACTCAAATATGAAGATATTTACTCTCCCTGCCTGCTCAACAGCTGTATTTCATGGGATCTTCAATCCCACTTGAAAGTCACACTTGGCCCAAGCTCTGTGTCTCTACTGACAGGAGATATAAAGACCTGTGAAGAACCTTGGAACTTTTAGAATTTCTAGATACTGTCCCAACCCAGCTGTACTTCTCCTTACATTGCTGGAGATCCTAAAAAATGAAAGGGAGGTGTTGCTGGGAAGCCTCCCTCACATTCTATAATTCATAAGAGGTAATAAGTTATCTCTCTTAAAGACTAACTTGTCCAACCTTTCTCCCACTTGGCATCTTTATATTTTCTCTTCCTTTACATCCATTTCTGCTTAGTGTAATTCCTGTAAACAACAAATACATTAGTGAAACTTTGCTTCTTTCTCTACCACCTTGTCAAATCAATCTTTTCCACAAATTTTCTACATTTTTTTCATATTTTGCTTTCTTTCCTACATTTCTACATTCCTGCATTTTCCAGGAGTAAAAATTCAGAATGGATTTTAGCTGTGCACCTACAGTTTTTTTCTGATAATATTTTTTCTCTTTCCTTAAAAAGACGTGAAATGTGCAGAGTTGCCATATTTGCTGCCTACCTGCAGTAAACAACAAACCACGTCTTACTACTCTACCTGGAACACAGCAAAATTCAATAATTGGAAGTTCATCCCACTCAAAGTAATAATACAGAATATATCTGACTTTTGAGAGGATTTTACTTCAGAAACTTTTATCCTAAAATCTTAACTTTTCTTGCATCACTACCAGAGGAAATTAATTTTAAACAATCCTGCCAGTCACCCAGACAACAAATTACTTCCAAAGTTCCTGGAAGACAGAAATTCTTCAGCCTAACTTTAGGAAGTCTATTATCCACCGTACTACGATATAAAATTAATCACAAAACACTGTTTTTTTCATAGTGACATTGCCAGTATTGAAAAAGGGACATTTAAAAAGAAGGATGAAAGCAATGGGCTCTCCATATCCATCTGTAGTTTAGGAGGTTCACAGAAGTGTAAAGTGACCAATTCATCTCCATGAAACTTTCCCAGCTGAATGAGAAAACAGCATGGAGATGAATCTAGTCTGAAGCAGCAGCTTTTAAACGTTTGAACCATTTCTGTCACCAGGGTTGGTTCTATTATTGCTGCCTCAGAAGAATCAGTGATCCTGCTTTAAGCATGTGCGCCTTGCATTTGCTCTCCTCACTCTGCCCCAGTCTGAACTTCAAATCCTTCATGGTGTTAAGTTTCAGTCCAGAGAAGTGAGTTTTCTCTGCCTCTGGGAGAGAAAAGGAAGAATCAGACCCCTTTCAGAGGGGAAAGCTTCCCCAAAGCCACTTGGAATTTGGAACTGTGGGGCAGTGCAGAAAACAGGGAAATTAGACATCTTCAGAAACCGAAGAATTCCCAAAGTCATGTTCATGCAAGAGTTAAAGCTATCAAGAATTGTACATACAGTGAAAGATTCACACTGATGCCTAATACACCTAATTTAGATCCCACCATCAATTTTTTCCCCCTATTTCTATCCCTTCTCTTTTCTCCAATCTGAGACCCTAAATTCTTTCTTTTCTCCCAAGTAATTTATTCTCTTATGCTCCTGCTCACCCTGCACACTTCCATAGCAATATGCTAAATCTCTGAAGAACAACCTGCAGTACTCCTAATATATTCTCATCACACACACATGTTATCCAGAACCAGTCTGAAACAATAGTCTCAAATAGTTATTCTTCTAACATTTATACTGGCAGTTGACATTGAAATCATCACCCATGACTCTAAAGGAACAATACTTGTCTCTTCATTCCAGAAGTCTCAAATTTGAACTGCCTATTAGGCAGAAATTCTACTTTGGGGAACTTCATTCTGTACAGTATGCTGAACATGTAAGACAAACATATCAAAAAGCTACCAGTTTTTCTTCTGAACAGTATTTTCAAGGTTCCTGCCATAAATGAATAATTGTTTCTTCATTTTGTCTGCATTAAAAGTTGAGTGTGGAAAACAATCAGATAATTATTTTAAGCTCACAGACATTTAGAGAAAAATATTATAATTTAAAGAAGAAATTATATATTCATAAAGGGAAAAGCTATCTCAAGAACTTCTTGTATAAGTAACAGAAAATCTGAAGCAGAAGCCATCCTTTACCAATGTAAGGAAAAAAAACCTTTTAGAAGTGTATGGGTAGTCTTTTTTATTCTAGAGATCAGAGAAGAGAAAACCTCTTAAAAAACAGCTTTTCAGCTTCACCCCAAACAGGGTTAGTTTACTGCAGCATCATCTCTTTTATGGAGATATCCAAGACTGGGAACCAACCAGGGAACTTAAGAAGAGAAGGCAAGTACATCCCTTTTGAGCCCCTGAATTTCTAACAAAATGTTGAACAGCTGAAAGGAGTCAAGAGGAAAGCAAGAAAAATTTCAGAAAACATTTGTTAGGAGATTGAACAGCTTGCAAATGCTTTGCTGGGGGAGTAACAGCAGAGTGAGCTGGTAGCAATTTTCAACTACATAGACTCCTGCAAAAATGAAAGAAATTATTTATTCACAGTGCCAGAGTTCATATAAGGCAGTATTTTTGAAATCTTGGCAAAGATTAGCTTGGAGTGAGAGATACCTTCCTGACTAGAGACCTCTGGAAATAGATTACACGGAAAGAAACACGACATATAATCTTGCTTGTGTGAAATTGATGAACTTGATAATAAATTTTGTTCCTTCTCTAACTTCATACAGCAAAGATGGAAAAGCAAACATTACAATAAAATGAAAGGCTTCATAAAAGCAGAAAGGAAATGGATTCTCAAAATGTGCCTGGTTTATACATTTCAAAATTTAAAGCTACAAGGTAGGGGAATGATAGAGTCATTGCTCAAAAATGTGGTGAGAGGTTAAATTTGAGAATGGCTGCTGCATGTACTGCTGCTGATGTCCTGGAAAAGTGGAAAAAAAAAAAAAAAAAAAAGAGTGTTCTACAGGCAGCTACCAGAAATGTGAAGGAATTATAGCTGCACCATGATCTTGGTAGATCCAGACATCTCCATGTGCTCCTATGTGTATGGAAGAAAGTCACCAGTTACTCAGAAACTTCCATGTGCTCCATGGGACCAACATCCCACTCCATTCCATGAGAGTTATGTTATTAGCATCAGTTCCCTGTTAAGTAGCAATATTAGAATGGCAAAATATAGGAGACATCCCAAAACTCCTACTTTGTCTTCTTGCGCTTAGAGTGGCATTTCTGTACCTCAGTGTACCCTACTATTGCTGAGTTTTTCCATTTGATCGAGACAGAACCAGAACAGAGAACAGAAAGAAGTATTCTTGGCCCTTTTTAGCATTCAAACAGAATAGAACATGCTTCATGAAGACTGACCTCTTGAGAGGAAACTGTATGTAGGAGTGGACTTGAAAACAAAGCTAATGAAAAGCAGCTACAATGAACCATAAACTGCAGTGGTTCTGTCACCTTATGATTAGATGGTGGATTCAGTCACCTTGTATCTACTTGAGCCAGCCATAACTTTGACATTGAAAATACAGAGCTAAAATAGTCTCAGCATATTCAGTGAAGAATTCACTGAATGACAGGAGGAAAAGGACAGTTGCAAAAGGATAAAGCAGTAACTAAACTAAGAACCAGTACTATCCCAAAATAACTCAGAATAATAACTCAGAATTCAGGTATACTCTATCCATAATAAAAAAAAAAAAGTATTCTAGGGTAGGTGGCTCTGTCTCTTAGTACAGTAGAAATTTTATTCTTGATTTGAGAACCATTCTTCTAATCATATTATTCTTTCCCATGCCTCCTTTAAAAACCTTTTGCTTGGAAGCATTTAGTTGTGAGTTCTGACTGCAAGCTCCATATTGCACCTTATACATGCAGAGAACAAGCTCAAAACTTTATTAAAAGAATATTGTGCTATGCAGCTGACTAGTATGGAATTGTGGGAAGTACTCCCAGAGGCACTGAAAGGCCAGAGGTCAAACTAATAACTATATATTATGAAAAAGTTTCTGACCAAGAAGACTGATATTGAGGCAACTGATTTGAAAAACAGTCTTTCTGCTAGTTACAGGTGGTTATGGATTTGGTTGTTGGTACCTTTTGATCCAGAAAAGCCCTAGACTATAAAACAGGCATTGGAGTTAATGGATCATTTCACCTAACTTTGGAATCTAAAATTAGTGTAAGCTTTCTGTCTAGTCTGCTGAGAAACGCTTCTGGAAGGTGTATCATACTGCTGGTCAGAGACCCTTGGAAAGAGCTCTTTGCCCTAAGAGAATAATTTTATCTGTCTATTGTTCCAGGAACTCCAATAACGACTAGTTTACACTAGACACCTCCTCCAACAGCTGAAATTAAATTAACCATACACAAACCACATTATCATTACCGGGAAAAAAATTCTGTGTGCAACCAGCAATGAACATTTGAAGTCCTGATGGTCTCTGAGTTTTATCCTCCCAAAAATAGTTAGTCAAGATGTTTAATTATTAACTTGCTTATTTAAGTGACAATCACTGATTAGAAAGGATTTTTTTAAATTAAAAAAATCCTTACAAAAAAACACTTAAAAAAAAAAAAAAAAAAAGAAAGATTTTGCTTTCCTCCCTGATAATTTCAAAGACACAGCTGATATAAACTCCCTAACAACCATTTCAGTTGGTACATCTGTGGTCAACAGCTTGAGGGATGGATGGCTGAGGGGCATTGGTAAAGTGATTCCCCATACGTACTCTGGGATTTCAACCAAATGTGGGCTTAATAAGGTGATTTTTATATTCAGACATTTAAAATGTAGCTTAAATATTAACTCCTTTGTAGATGTACCTCTGTAGCCTAATCAGGCAATAAGCATACATGAATTTTTGATATAATATTGTATCTATTGAACAAGAAAATGTTATGTATCTTATTTCCAGAAGACTTGTAACTTTGAGTGATTGCATAGACACTCAGTGTCAAAAGGTATTTTAATGAGTGTCACTTATGACATACCTTGAGTTTGAAAACCCTGAGTCCTATATCACAGATATAAATAAAAGTGAAATTACTAAAGTCATCCTCTCAGAAAGCAAGCAAACAAAATACCACGCAGCTCCTAAATTATAAAAGACCCCCTCCCTGCTTGCACATCCTGGTGCAAGCACACCTCTAATATATCTACCTCTAAAAATATACAGACATTGAGAAAAACTCAGTCAGTCCAAGTCGCTGGGTGGTAAATCAGTCAGCTTTGCAAGCGAGTTCTGCAGGGGTAGTAGAAATAAATCCTATATAAGGGACACAGACTATCACGTTTTGCAATACTGACATTACCATTTAAATGGTCTTTGACAAGGATCTTATTTTGTTCCATTTTACATTCATACTTTGCAAACAAACGCTGAACATTCATTAAGCAAACCTGCTATAGCAAATGAAAAAGTGACTTCAGGAATGTTATCACACTCAGTGTTCTGAGTGCGATAAATAATTAAAAACCTGTTGGCACGCTGGTGTGTATTTTTATGTTTTATGTATGTATAAGACTCCATATCTGCTGCAGGCTGGGAAATTGTCTTTTCCTATAAACACCTATCACTCTTGGATTTGGAAACCAAAGGTTAGAGCCTTTTTAGCAGTTTAATCAGAATCGTTATACTAAAACCAGTGGAAACTCTTCTGATTTCAATAGGACAATGTTGATTTACACACCTTAAATAAATGTTCACAACAATTTAATTGCAAAAAAAATTATGTCTGATTTCTAATTGAACTAAATATATATATATATATATATATATATATATATATATATATAGTAATTTAACACTAGGAGAAAATAAAAGGTGCAATAAGATTCAAACCAGAAAATTATAGCACTTTTTGTATTAGATAAAACTAAAATGGAATTTGTGTTAATGTGTTTATGGTTCATATAAGTAGTGTGAAAAGAAAATAAAAGGCACAGGAAAAAAGCTTCTGCAACCAAAAGCCAATTTCTCCCCAGTCCGCAGTCAGAAAGAGAAGGTAAATGTACAAAGCTAAGTATATACCATAAGAAAATTATTGAAAAGATTAACCTGAAAACGTGAGAATTTTTTTATTCTGAGTTACTTTAGCAGTTTGTATTTTGAGTTGAAAAAAGAATTGCTGTTTCCATTTAGAAACAGCAGCAGAGAAATATTATTTCTTTTCTTCTTTTATGATTCAGACAACTAGCTAAAAATGGTTTGAATTCACAAATTGCTTAAGTTAATCTGAATGTACAGGTTAGGTAAATGAGATACAACTTTACTTAGAAATTAAATCTCATTTCGAGCTCATAGAAGCTTCAACTCCTCAGTTTTTTTGTGTTCTTCTGATACTTGTTTTCTGTCAAGTTAACTGTATGTTATTATTTTATTATGGACTTAAGATAAGATGTTTCCAGCACTGTTAACCACTTACTCTAAGGGACTGTATAATACACAGGTTTTTGCACCAGTTTTCTCTGCCTCAGTTGAAGAAGAAATGAAAATGAAAAAATTATACAGAAAGTAATCATTAGAAGATTATTAGAAGTTGAAGGGGAAATCATTCACAGTGGAACACACAGAGGCTGTTTGGATTTGTTGTTCTCTTTGCTTTTTCTTTCCTCTTATTCAATACAGGAGACACATTGAGGGGCTGGAGTGTTTTCAGAGAAGGGAATGGAGCTGGGGGAGGGTTTGGAGCACAAGTCTGATGAGAAGCAGCTGAGGGAGCTGGGAAAGGGGCTCAGGCTGGAGCAAAGGAGGCTGAGGGGGGCCCTTGTGGCTCTGCACAACTCCCTGCCAGGAGGGGAAAGCCAGGGGGGTCGGGCTGTGCTAACAGGGAACAGGGACAGGAGGAGGGAAATGGGCTCAAGGGTCACCAGGAGAAGTTTAGACTGGGTATTGGGGAAAATTTCTTCACTTGGATTGTGAAGCACTGGTACAGGCTGCCCAGGGAAGTGGTATAGGCACCAACTCTGGTAGTGTTCAAAACATGTTTGAATATGACATGTGGGGACAGGATTTAGTGATGAACATGGTGTCTGGGACAGGTTGAAGGTTGGACTTGATTATCTAAATTGTCCTTTACAACCATAAAATTTTTTTGATTTCATGATTCTGTGATTCAGTAAAATGTTGTATGACAATTCTTTTCTGTCTGTCCAAATTGTTACCTTTTGATTTTAAATCATTTAATGACAGAGCCAAGATTCTCGTCTTTCTAAAAATTATAAGGTAAATTCATTTGCACTTAAAAAGCACCACGTGTAAAATCCATATTTATTATTCAAGTGTGTGCATGGTTTATATGTATCTTTAAACAAGGCACTTATCTGTTTGCTTTTTCACTTAAATAATTAGGAAATGTAGGTCTGGCCTTGTGGTACTTAACTTTAAACTGAACTAACTAAATTCACTTTTCTGTATCAAGGAAAAAAGATCACTGTGTTTTCAATAGCTATGTCTTAACACCGCTGCTCACCCAGCTGTTCACTGTGTTATGGGGGGGAAAGATAAGGTCTCTGTGTCCCTCTTCCAGAATAAATAAAGTTGGCCAGTTCAGATTTATCAAAATCACTACTTTACAGGAGAGGTGATTAATTCTGACAATGCCTCTCAAAGCCAAACCAGACTTTGTCCAACTACCCAGACTCATTATCAAAACCTCTTATAAAGGCAAAAACTGCTTACCACTTACCATCACAGACAGAATAGACTGTGCTTAGGAAAAAGATATTGATATTTTTAGTTGATTTTTTTTTGTTTAGTTTTTAGGTTTTTAGTTTTTTATTGATTTTTTTTTTTAAATAAAGCCATTAGTGCTTCATACTTTATTGCCAATTAAAAGAGATTTAGGTAGGGAGAAACCTCAACTTCTTCTAAGTAGAGGTCGATCCTGCAACCCCTCACTTCCAAAACCTGAACATAGACACACTTCTTACAGCCACTTAAACAAAAATAGAAAAGAAACACTGAGAGGGCACAGACTGTTGTATTATTCAGTCACCAGAAGGTACCATTACAGTTAATCTGACAGTCTGCTGAACTGCATGAATAGGCAGTTAGATCTGGAATAAATGTCTGCTTGCTGTGTAATTTTTCTTTAGATGAAATGAATATTACCAGAAGATTCTGTTTTGTCCAAGTCGCCCTTTGACAGAATCATTTATTACATGCAAAGCTGCTGCCTGCAAGTTAATATGCATGCAAAGCAAATAAAATAATTGCTTATTGTCAAATCATGGCAATATGAAAGGATGTGGGAATGTAAAAGCAGGCTAAGAAAAATGGATAAGTAACCAAAACTATGGGATTTGATGGAGATGCCTAAGAAAACAGGAAAACGTGAACTCTCCACAACCCTGACGGTATTTAAGAAATGTTTCAAATTATCTTTCAAGGATGCTCAAATTAAACAGGGAGAGAGAAAAGTACCATGTACATAAGATAAAGGGCATTTAAATGTGTAAATCTCAGGATTAATACTGTTAAGAGTGGGAAAAAGGGGGGATGAGGGTCTCACACATGTCTAATTAGCATCACTTGAAAATGCTAAGTAACTTTAAAAGCCATATAGCCCACTGATACTAAGTAAGGTCAATGACCCTGACTGGGGCTTGACTGACAGATGAAATAACTGTTAATTTTTCCAGAAAAATCACATTAATGCCATTTTTTTTCCAAATTAATGGTTCTTTACCCATGGATCTACATGTGAAAATCCCTGTGTTTATGCTTCAGGGATAAAAGCTAAACATTGTCACCAAACCAGCCTGGTTTTAATCTGTGCCTGTTCGTACTTTTACAGCCAGTGCTCAAGCAGTTTGCAAAATAGAAAGGGAAACTGATTTTTCCCCGAAGGTATCCTGGCTGATTATTTTCTTTTTGGGGACAAGGCAGCTGGACAAGGTGTTTAGCCAAATAAATGCAATCAGTAGCCCTTCATAAAGTTCTTTCTCCCCACCCACTCCCCAGTATTGATAAAGTTAACGAGCAAGGACACCAAAACAAAGACCAATACCAGCAGAAAGGATTGTGGGGAAGAATCTTATCCTTTTCTCAAGTCCAACCTTAAACAGAACTGACAACTGGTATAGTTGAGAAACCTTACATATTTATACACAAGGTACTTCAGTTCCAGTAAGAGTTGAACAATTAATCATTTATAGCAGCCTGAAATCAGTGATTAGGGGGAAGTTTACCATGCTGATTGCAAACACTCTACAACATTAGAATACCATGTGGGATTTTGCTTGTGATCTAATCCATTTTATAGCAACTTCAGAATTTTTAAAAATAACAGGTAATTTTTCACTTTTTAACCTGTGCTGAAATGATTCCTGACCTCATTATTTGTGTTTGTAACACGACAAGTAATCTTATGTAAGTATAACTTCCACCTATAACTGCAGTGAAAACGGAGAACAATTTTCTGTCAAAAACATCAAAATGCTTGTCTGAGTGTTTGTAGAAAGCGGAAATGAGTACGGATAATATTCCAAATCCCAAAACTTTTTTCCTCCCCTTGAATGAGTGTTTAAAAAAGTTGACAAACTACTTCCCCTTGCTCAGATCTGATTCGCACTTCAAATCCTTATGCTGCCCATGATTCATACTTCAAGGTGTTGTCTCTACTGTAACTGTTGACTGTTACTGCTGTGTGTGTATTTCCTATCTTTGGGGGGAAGTGAAACTAAAACAAGGATTTGGTTTGCAAACAAAGAGTACGCAGGCAAAGAGTTTCTGAGAATGTTTCTCTGAATGTTTTTCTGAGAAAATGAGTTTCTTTTCAAGCCAGACAGAAGAAGGTTTGTGTCACCTCTTGGCTCTCAGTGCATGGGTGAAGCCAGGTTATTTCTGCCTCTTGTAAGGATGTGTCACTTGTTTGTGACATACTACATTTCGCCTCTGTCAGAGGAAGAGGATTCCTGTTTTGGGGAGCTGTACTCTGAGAACACCAGGGAATCAGCAGAACTGGAGTGTTAAAACAGAGAAATAGATGTATATAATTTCTGAGAAAAGGGTGGGAGACTGAACAGCAGAAAATGAGAGGGTGGACTGTGAAGTGATAAACTCTGTGTCAGAGGGAAAGGAGCATCATAGTCTTGGGGGGGGGGGGGGGGGGGGGGGGAAAAAAAAAAGAGAAAAAAAAAACATGCGCGGTGAGAAGGGGGGGTTGGGGTTGGGAGTGGAATGAGAAGAAAAAAAAAAAGTTGGGAGGGGTTCTC
>CM031878.1:3133483-3166704 GCA_018697195.1 Certhia americana | reverse complement strand
GAGGGTGAAGAAGGGGGGGGCTTGGAGGGGGGGTGTGCAGGGGGAGGATAGATAAAAGGAAGTAAGAAACAATGTTTGGCCCTGAGAATGGCATTTGGATGTGCATGACAGATTGAGTGAAAACAGAATTTGGCAGGGCTTTCTGGACCACACTTTTTTCTCCGCTCAGAGTGCTTGGATCAAGAGTGAACAGCACTGATCCCTACAGTATCATTGTTACTGTGTCTACTACCCTGCTGACCTAAGAGCCTTTTGAAATAATAAGACTAAACTTTTCCCCCTTATATTCATATAACTCAGCAGCTTAACTTGAGTCTTCAAAAAGAAAAGCTCCCAAAAAAATATCTGTCTGGATAGAGAAGATGCAACCATGTTGAAATAAATGAGATAAATGTTCCCATGCTTACCTCTCATTCCCACTTTAAATTGCCTCACAAGAAGCCTTGTCTCAAAGGCTTGGCTCCCCTGTCTGTGGACCACTCCATGTATCAGATGCAGATGGCAAGCTTGATCTGCCATCCCACAGAGCTGGGATGCATCTAGGACAGGGCGACATAGGGAAAGGAAGAACATAGTTGCTACTCCTTAAAAAACAAGTGCTCGAGGTAAGATATTTTGTGGAGGATATTGACAATCTCCTCTGGTTAAAAACTTCTCCTTGCCAGGAGAACTCTGCAGCAGGCGTTCCTTTCTCTTGCATAGACTGTCAAGACTCAGGGTGATGGAAAAGCAGGCCCAGGAGAAAGCAAGTCTGAGAGGGGAAAATGGAGATAGCAGCAACATGGAGACAACAGACCCTGAAGTACAAGGGTGTGGTCAGAACTGCCTGGGAAAAACAAAGCCCTGCAGCCCAGCTGTGCAGATGAGGAAGAAGCACAGGGATGTTATGAGTGGACCATGCAGAAAAATAAAGCAAAAGGTATATGAGTGTGACAAACCAGCTGTGAAACACAGTGGTGTCAATGGATTCTGACATGGTGAGGTACTCATGGTATGGAAAAGAGCAGATGGTAAGGCAGGAAGCTCTCTTTGCAGGAAGCAGTGAGGGAGAATGGAGATATAGTCTCAAACTTCCTTTCAAATGCAGGTAACAGTGTCCCTGCATAGCCCATGCATGGTCTGGGAATATACACATTCTGGGCATCTGAAAATTCAGTCATAATCTCCAGTCTACTGTAACAAAAGATAGCCATTAAGCACCTTGCTAGGGAAAATCAGGGTATGAAATTATGATGCAGTTGTTGTTATAGTAACTGCATACTTATGCAGTGCTTCCATTTAATAAACATGAGATAAATTATTCTTCTTTCAAGAAAAGGAAAAGACAATTATGAGAGCTTTCAGAGATGAACTGTGCATTTCCACTGAGTTTTGATGAAATCTAATGTGTAAAAGTTTTATATCTGTATTTCCTCATCACAATTAAAAAAAAAAAAATCCCTGAATAATATTATACAGAAATGGGCGGCACAGTTGTAAGTCTTCTGGCATGCCCTTGCTCTAATTTCTTTAAAGTGTTTATTTTCATGATTCATCCTATGAATAGTTTTTCTCCCCTAGAAGACCAATGATGAAATTAAAAATAGTGGCCCCAAGATTATCACAAAAATATCAGCTCCCAGTTTATCATTTGCAACACCTGCCAAATCTATCCAGAATTCAGAATGTTCCACTTAACAACCAAAATTTTGTCATTATTATTTTATTTAACATTGAATGGACATACACTCAAACATAGATGGGAGGGTTGAATATGATGACAAGAATGGTATAGAAAGAAAAATATTATTTAAAAGAATATTTAGGAAATGTGAACTTCCCTATGAAGAAAAATGTTAACGTCTGTTTACAAAGCCATTCTGTTTTAGTGGTGGTAGATACAGAACTCAAAACCATGAAATAAACATAATAAATAAAAATAAATGACCAAAAGCTTTCTCTCAGCATCATCACTGAAGAGAATGACATGTCTGTGTCATGAATGGCTGATTTCCAGGTTCATAATCCATCCAAAATAAAAACATATAAATTCTGCATAGTAAAATGGATTATATCCGGGAACATTTGAGTGAACCACCAAAACAGAAACCAAATAAATAAATAAATAGTCAATCTTCAGAAAAAAATATTAGCTTTAGGTAAACCTGGACTTCTGAAAATATGTTGCTGTGATACTGATATTCAAAAAGGATGAGCAAAAAATTCCTAGTAATTATAGGCCAGTTACTCAGACATCAAACTCAGACAATATAATGAAAAAGTCAATATGGTTTTCTATTAATAGAGAATCACAGAGAGGGACTCTAATTCATGCCAGTCAATGTGGTCTTATGGAAAATAGGCTTGGTCAACTAGACTAGATTTCATTATTTGATAAGGCTACAAATTTGGTTGATAAAGGTATGTATACTTGTATTACAAGTAATACATGTACATTTTAGTGTGGCATTTGACTTGCATCAGATGACGAGGTGATTAAAAAAAAACCAAAAACCAAACCTACAAGTATCTATAGGTTTCATATTAAATGGATTCTGAATCTGCCAATGAAAAACTTTTAAAGTATTTGCTAATGGAAAATAATCTCTAGATACACTAAAAATCAATGTACCTATTTCATGTTCACTGCTTGAAAAAGAAATTGCTACAGTAAAAAGAGATGCCTAGTAAAGATGGTGTGGCACATGAAGTGGAAGGCCTTCTTTCTTTTCCACAATTACCTGATAGGAGGTTGCAGGGAGGTGGGAATGGGTACATTCTAGATATCGAGGGATAGAATGAGGGAAAATGGCCTCAAACTGTGCATGGAGGGGATAGATTGGATAATAAAGAAAATTTGTTTACCTGTGTTCCCAGGAATTAAACTGGCTGCCCAGAGCAGTGGTGTAGTCCCCACGAATGGAATTATTTAAAAGACATGTAAATCTGATACCTAGGGTTGTGGTTTAGGGGTGGAATTATCAATGCTGTTTTAAAAGTTAGACTACATGATCTGAAATTTCTCCTCTAGCCAAAAAATTCTATAATACCACGATTCTATGATTCTATGATAAGGACCAGGTTACCTACCAGAGTGTTTTGAGTTGGTTAATTAGTTAGCTTCACTTGCATCAGGTACTAAGAGGATCAGACAAAAGGAAAGTTCTGTCTCTCATTTTATTTGCCAGCTTGTGGCAAAAATTTCTGATGATAAAGAAGATGAGCAGTAAGTAGATAAATGGAATTTTTAGGGCTGGGTGTGGCAGTTTTGGAACAGAAAATGAAATATTTCATGGAGCTCATGTGTTTGTGCCTTACAGAGGAACTTAAAAATTGCTTTGGCATCTACCAAATACACCTTAGAGAGGAAATTTTAAGAATCTAGGTGAATTGCTTTATTAAGATAAGGCTGATTGTGTCATCTACAATTTTTAAGTCTGTCCAGAGACAATGGTGCATAACAGGCATTTTTTTCTGCTCTTTCAGAGCCCTAACAAGAAATGCTGACTAGGGAAAAGAAAGAGAGTGAATTTCACTCTAAAAACTGAGACAAATTTCCGTCTTGAAAGGTACTAATGATCAGTGATCATTAGTTATAAATGATGAAGGACAACATAGAATGAATAGCTCAGAGATAAACAGAAAGTTCGATGAAATGATCCGTAGTTAAACATTGAGGAGTTTATTTAATTTGAACTAGAATTTGTCATAGCATTCTGTTATTTAAACATCACAAAATAGCATGCTATAAGAAGCTCAATATACGTCTCACAATTATCTTCCTGCCTGCAGCTGCATTTTATTTGTAATTCTATTTTCTGACTCATACAGGAAGAAATTGTACTTCCTGTTGTACTTTCCATACAGCTGTTTGTCTCTAGTCAAATAATATCCATAAATCCCTTTGCAAGATTTATCAAATGTGACATAAAAGGAAAAATGTAGAATCAAAGGTTAATTTAATGTTACAGAGATTTTTCATGGTGATTTAGTATTAATGATGGCAGTTTATGGACCATGTTTAATTAAATGAATGTGGGAGATAAAAATCACCCTTGTGTTTAGCTTTAGTTAAAATTATAGCCTCTGAAGTTCAAAAGAGCTTGTGAATAAACTTAGTTCTGATCTCTAATGAGGGATGTATTTAGATAACAATGAGGGTACATCCTATGAAGTCTATAAGCAGATTAAACTTCAGTTTAAAAGAGGTGTGACCTTTCTGAAACGTCTTTTATTGAAAGAACTACGGGGAATGGTGTCAGCTGAATATCTGGTCTATTTGTTTCTGTGTTGGGTTTGGCAAACAGGCAACCTTTATTGACCTGTAACATATATTGCACACAAAGATGATGCTCAGGCCCTTGGAACAGCAAAAACTCTTAGCCTCCTGAGAAGAAATGCTAAAAACACTTTTGAGATTTTTTCTCATGAGGATCCTGTTAACATTGGAGTGGTTGCTTCATAGTTGCATTTGGTAGTTGATCTTACAGGGACAGTGATTTAAATAATGGATTTTAGCACTCCATGACACATCTTTGTAGAGTTGCATCATTCTGGGGCCACTGTACAGAAAACCACCACTGCAATAAGTGTGGACTGGTAAATAACCAAAATTAAAAAAAAAAAAAAAGCTGGAGTGAAAATAAAGACTAAGAATATACATTCTTTGTCTTTTACCTACCTGGTCAGTCAGGAAGATGTCACCATTAAAAGCTGCATCTTGTGAATATGTGTCACCATTTTGTATTTCATTGAATCACAGAGTATCCTGAGCTGGAAGGGACCCACAGAGATCACACAGTCCAACTCCCAGCCCTGCACAGACCCCCCAATAATCCCACACTGTGCATCTAAGAGAGCATTGTTCAAACCCTCCTGGAGCACTAGACCCCTCAGGGCTGTGCCCATGCCCTGGAGAGCCTGGGCAGCGCCCAACATCCTCTGGGGAAGAACCTATTCCTGATATTTCACCTAATCCAGCTCCAGCCATTCCCTCATACACATAGGAAAGGTATTCATCAGTTACCACGGAGCTGTGCTGCTGTTTGTCTGCTCCTAACAAATCTGATATCACAATCTCTCTGTTTTCATCAATTCTGTTTCATCTAGAGCTGAAATTGTTACTTACAGTTTAAGGGATACAGACAGTGTGTATAGAAACAGGTCTGCTTAATGATGTCATAAGCCTGATCTGCTCTGATCCACAGATTCCTGTTGTTCCTGAGCTCCAGTTGTACCTTTTGTACCTCTATTTGCAGCTCAGTACATGTGTATTTCCATATGGCTACTTAAAGGCTCGTCCCTGTCACCTTCCTTTCAGATCTCATTTTAAGCACGACTTAGAATTTAAACAGAAAATTAAGTACCAAAAATAACTTGACTTGAATTGTTAGAAATAGGCCCTGTAGTAAGAATGAAAAGGTTAACTTCTACAATGAGACTATTGTTGTTTAGTTCCAAAACAAGCAGCTTAGAGCCTTCAGTCTACAGAGCTTGGCCAAATTTTAAATTCTCTTTTTCTAAATTTTTTATTTTGCATCCATAAAAATAAGTAAATATAAAGATTTAAAAATAAATTATCTATTTTATATAACTATATCTTCATATATTTATAGGATGTTATTATCTAGTGTGAGTGCTCCTGGTAATTTATTGAAAAAAAAAAATTATATGTTGGAGGTGGCAGAATTCTACTGGCACCATGATTAGATAACTTCTGCTCCAGAACACATGCTTCAGAATAAGAAGTTGCTGCTGTGACAAGTAACAATTATTAATTTAATAAGGCTTTAGTTAATTTGCTTGAAGTCCTTGGACATTTCCTATGAAGGCTTTGCTTTTTCTTGCCTTCTGACAAAATTGATGTGACTGATACTTCCCTGAACAACAGGTGGTGTGATCTTATATTTATGCTTTGAGGCTCTAGCACAGAAAGAATGAGGGGGAAAATTACCAACACAGTAACAAAAGGAATACTACAGTACACAGATTAAAACACACAAATATGTGAACTAATCACAAGAGAGTTGTTTTTGTTGCTTAAATTCAATTACTGTATATTGATTTTTGTTGTTGTTGTTTTTGTTGTTGTTTTTATTTTTAAGCAACTGAGAATTCTCTCTTCATCTCTTCTGTCTGCTATTCTTTCTCCACATACTTCTGTCTGATCTGAATCTGTCTGATATTCTTTCTCCACACATTCTTCAGTAAAGAAGAGGGTTTTTGTTGGTATACTACTTACTGGTATAAATATGTAACCTGGGAGACAAAATAATACCTTCTGGAAATAAAGCTTGCATGAATGCTAAAGAACACAGGTGATTTGCTGCCCCTCATAACTGATTCCCATCCTGCTTGCCCTGCACATGGCACCATGGAAAATTTCTCTTGAGCAAGACATTCCCAAGAGTTCTATCTTCAAGAGAACCTCCACCTGTCCTGTCAGACTGGGGATGTCCCTGCTCAACGGGGCCAAAAGGAGAACAGAAATCAGTGCTCAAGGGGAGTAACCACTTCATAGTTCCAGAGCTCTCAATACCAGTCTTGCTAATTCTGCTGTGGGTCTTTCCAGTGAATGTTTTGAGGACGAGAGGGGGGCGGCTGGGTTGTTCAACACCAGAAACTCTGTTGCTTCCTGGAACTCTATCCCTGAGGAGTTCAAGGACTCTCCTGGCTCCAGGGCTCCATTTGGCCATATTTCATACAACCATAGAACTGTGTGGGTTGGGAAAGATGTCTAAGGCCATTGAGCCAGGAGACCACATAAACTGTTCTGGTTTCTCCTTCAACAGTGATTATGTTCTCTTTAATTCTTTAATTTTCAAATCTGTATATATATATATATATATATATAATGGAAAGTTATCAGCTCTTCAAATCTGATGTTTCCATCAGAAAAACAGAGAAATGGGAGGAAAAAGTTGAAATAATGGATCACAATTTGACCACACTAAATGAACACAGTCTTTCCTGTACCTGAATGGAGCCTACAAGAAGGATGGAGAGAGACTATTTAGAGAGGCAATGCACAGACAGGAGAAGGGGGAATGACTTCAAACTGAAAGAGAAGGGTTTAGACTGGGTATCAGGAAAACAGATCTTCCCAGAGATGGTGAGACTTTTGCACAGGCTGCCCAGAGAAGCTGTGGCTGCCCCATGCCTTGGAAGTGTCCAAGGCCATGCTGGATGAGGCTTTGAGCAACCTGGGATAGTGGAAGGTGTCACTGACTACAGCAGGAAAGTTGGAACTGTGTGATCTTTGAAGTCAGTTCCCTCCAGGGCCATTCCATGATTTTATGAAACTTTAGCTCCCAACACAGCTGCTGCTATCTTCTATGGATGTTTCCAGAAATACAGTTTGTGTGAAACAAGGAAAGTATTAGTGGAGAGATTCTTAAGGATCTTATTAAAGAAAAGAGGAAGTTTCTAACTTTTATATTTATGCTGATTTTTTGACACAGTTCTGTTACTCATAACCTTCCAGAGATGATCTAACTGGTTTTATTATTGGGACAAACTGAACCAGCAATCTGAATGAATGAGAAAGGTGGTATTACTTCTATCACCTTTTAGCTTATAGGCCTAATATTAACTGACAAAAGTCTGTACGTACTGACTCAGACACTTACCAATACCATGAGATATTGGAAGTAAATTTTATTGTGAATCACACTGCTGCTACCTTTTCCAGTATTGGCTATGCTCTGCATAAGAGTCTGTATAAGCTTAAAACCCTTAAATGTCACTTCTGAGTTTAGCCTGGAATGATTGTATCCTCAGACAAAGGTGGTAATTTAAGATGATGAGTAAAGAATTTAAAAAAAATAGGTTATGAGACTTCAGATGATGTGCCTTCTTTTTTCCTCTTACTTTATTTTACATTTTTGTCTCATGGATACTTAATAAATGCTTCTCTATCTTTTAAATTTCTATGAGAGGTGAATATAACTGGAGACAAATTTTCATGGAAAAGACTCAGTGTCATATTGATTTAGTTAGACTCTCTTGGTATGTTGGAACATAAACCAGTAACATCGATGAAATTAGTCTGGACAAACTTCAGCAAAGAAACATAATTTCATGCATTATTTAGCTTTGAAAATATTTAAGGACAGACCAGAAACTGAATGCACAGAGCTGCTCTTCTCATAGTTGTAAAATCCATGGAATTCAGTCTGCTGTGGTCACTGAAGCAGTAGAGGGGAGGTGGCCCCAATGCTGAGCTGATCCCTCCAGAGTAAAAAGCAAGAAGCAGAGACACATCCCTCAGGGATCAAAATGTTCTTTCTGCCTCTTCCCTCACTCCAGCTCCTCTCTGCATTAAACTGAAAGCTTCTCATTTCCATTACTGTAAATCTGACACATTTCATGGCTGTTAGGTCCACTTACCTACAATAAAAATCACAGCTCTTAGAAAATATAGAAAAATGGAAATATTCTGAAGCTCAAAATCAACTGGAGGGCTTCAAGCACTATACCTTGACTTCAGATACAGTATTTACCAACTAAATAATAAATGTGGTCAGTTTGTGTTACACCTTTAGAAGGAAATGGGGCATTATTTTTGTAATCTATTTGCCTACTAGTAGACTTGGTTCTGTTCTCTGAAAATAAGTTCCTTCACATTCTATTGGAAGTAAGGGAGGGTGGTGGTGGAGCAGATTGCTAATAATCCCTAGAAACTATTGCAGCCTGCAGCCCACACTACCACAAATGCTCAAAAAGAGCTCCTTTATACAAGAGCTCTGCTCCAATGCAATCCAGGTGTAATCTGGGGTGAGGATGGTGGGTCACTGCCACACATTACCCAGAGCATCTGTGGCTGCCCCATTCCTGGAAGAGGTCAAGGCCAGGTGGGATGGAGCTTGAAGCAACCTGGCATAGTGGAAGGTGTCCCTGCCCATGGCAGGGAGGTTGGAATGAGATGGTCTTTGAAGTCCCTTCCAACCCAAGTGGATTTATGACTCAGTGATTCTACAGACAAATGAAATCATATTGATTCAAACTCTTCCATTAATTTGGCAGAAATAGGTTTTTATTTATTTCTCTCTTCAAATTAGAAGCAGATTAGCAAAATAAATTGCTTTTAAATTAAATGACAGAACTGAATATGGGTTGCTGCCAATTTAACAGTACTAATATAAAAATTAACTTAACGTATTTGATTTCTGCATGTCTTTTCACAATTTCCAGGTCTACTGAGGTTAAATCATTCTTCTCTCCTCCTTTATTTATTTAATATATTAAATATATATTTTGCTTTTTTTGTTAAAAAAGCAAACAAATTTCATTAATTTAGTATTTCTGTGAATGACACTGGAAAGCTGATCAAGAATAAATAAAAAATTAGTTTAGCATTCTGTTTAACATGATAGTTTTATTTCAATAATTGCTTCATTGAAACATTTTTAATTAGCTTGCAAATAAAAATTAATTTGTCTTCACATTTCCTACTGAGAAAATTATAACTCTATTTTACATATACTTTTGCCTAAAAGGTGTTTGGCAGTTCAATTTGCTAAGTGTACTGCAAGGAGATGACTGAGGTAAGAACCAAACTTGTATTCTTAGGTATTTATTTGGGTTTTTTGCCATACACTCAGGTTTCCTAAAGAGAGAAAAATACTTCTGCTGGTTCAAATCTAGTGCTCCTCTAAACCATTAGGTTCAGAGAATGTGGCCTTTGTAAGCTGGCTGTAATTGCAAATGTACTTCTCTCCTGCACCAGTAAAATCCCTTGGGTTCATCTCCAGTGGAGCCAAGTGGTTTGAAGATGATAAACACAACTTTAAAAACATTGACAGACCAGTTTTGAATCAGGTTTAAAGATAGCTATTTTTGGTAAACTCTTGTTTGTTTTTTTTCTTTAAGGGAACAGATTCAACCCTCCAGTGTAGTGTATAATACTAATTTTTCTAGTACTGTACATCATGGTTGCCTTCCTATTAAAAATGTCTTAATGGCATATACAGACCTTACATGTTTATATTACATATATATTTCTGGAATTTAACATATATTTTTTTCCATTTATGTACCATCAATTTACACAATTACTGTATTTAAATTTCAGGTTAGGTGTGTTTTGTTTTGGTTTTGGTTTTTTTTTGTTTTCTCATCTTTAAAAGTAAGAAAAATACCTTTGCATTGAAAGAGGTAATTTTATGAACCATGCTCTGTGAAAACAGGAGGTTTAATGGATGGTATCTATTCATTTATTTTTCTCAGTGCTTATAGTTGATGCAGAAACTAATAAGCAAATTGTTCTTTCCATTCTGTATTATCTTGCCCAATTGTGTGTGTCTGCATCAATTACTATATGAATATATCAGCAATATTATCATTGTCTTTGAATTTCATCCTTGTTAAATTCATAGGAACATGATTTTGTGGAGAAGAGAATATAAAAGACTTTTGTCTGAAATGTTTAATCATTAGCGTATTTCAGTGTTATAAATGTTAACAGAGATTATCATTTTGCCTGTAAAAGGGCTCATTATTTCACCATAAAGGTATGTCTGTTTTACTAATAATTAGACTTTCTGATAATAATGATGTAAGAGTCTTTGATGTACACATATAAAATGAACATCACACTGTTATTTTGTGACGTGGTAATTAGTGGTGGCTGAGCTGTACTTTTCACAGAATCACAGTATCATCTAGGTAGGAAAAAATCTCCAAGATCTTTGAGTCCAACCTGTGACTGATCCCCATCTTTTCACCCACACCAAGGCACCGAGTGGCTCATCCAGCCATTCCCTGGAAACTTCCAGGGAGGGGACTCCACCACCTCCCTGGGCAGCTTTCAGTATTCATCAGCCTTTTCTGTGAAGAAATTTCTTTTGGTGCCCAACCTGAATCTTCCCTGGTGTAATGAGTTTATATCCTCTCATCCTGTCCCTTGTACCCTGGGAGCAGAACTTAACCTCCTCTGTCTGTACCCTTTTGCAGGGAGTTGTGAAGAGCCAGAAGGTCTCATGGACCCTCCTTTTCTACAGCCTGAACAACCCCAGCTCCCTCAGCTGCTCCTCACAGGATTTACCTTCTAGAAATTTCACTAGCTTTATTCATGTTCTCTGGACTCAAATTTAGTGTCACCTTGCATCCATAAAGAAAAAGAGTGACAACAAATCAGGTGTATGTATAGTTCAATTATTAATTTTATCACTTAGTGTATATTTAGGAATTTCACTGGAAGATGCCTAGCTATTTTTAGTGTTTCTGCCCAAGTAAACATGGGAAATACCTTAAATATTTGTTGCATGTACATCTAAAGAGTAGCAGCAGGTAATTCCTCCAGAGGTTTGTAGCTAATACTGATGTAGCTTTAAGGATGATTTGCTTTAAATACCAGTTGGTTGACAGGAGCATCTTGCTCAGAACACATTCATGTTACAGAAGTTTGAATTGTGAGAATTTGGCCTGGCAGAAACATTGTTTTTCATTCAAGGTGGTTTAATGCACGTCAAATTCCCAGCCGCCTGAGTGTTCAGCAAACATGATTCAGCAGGCACTTTTTTGACTATATGCTAGTAAATAGAATGAATCATAATATTTAGCCTGCCATGAAAACAAGGCAAATACCTGTATTGCATCCATGGCTAGAACCTTTTACCTGCTTCCTGCAGCACAGAGTGGCCTGAATGATATCAGACTCTCTTGAATGATATCAGTAAAGGAATTAAGCACTACACAGAGGAAGCTGGTCTAGGAATATTCCAGTGATAATGTTCCAGCCTCAAGGAGACAGGAATTTGAGATCAAAAATCCAAATATTGTCCTGGTTACCTTTAAGGATTCAGTATCAATGAGAGAGAGAAAACATACACATTCCAGAGTCACGACAATGTGTCCAGGAACCTGCAGGTAGCTGAGAAGCAGTTACAGAGAAAATGTGGCCAAACTCTTTTCTTTTGGAAAAGTTGGTAAATCAACATCAATCAGCACACAATTAGAGTGTGGCTTAGTAAGCTCCAACTGAACATGTGGAAAATTTTCCTGACTAGCAGTAGGTAGTGTGTCACTGAAATATGTTTCCCAGGAAACTTGTTGAGTGATAGTCCTGATTCAAGTGGTTGGGATGACATCGGGAAGGATCTCATTAAATCAAGGTTTCTGTGACTGGCTGATAATATTAAAAATGACATTACACAGCTCAAAAGTGACAATGAATCTCTAGAAGAGTGACTAATAAAGTCAGGAGTTAAACTTCTGTTTCCACTAAAATCTCAGTCTCACATCATTTTTTCAGTCTTGACATTTGGCATTGTCCTCTTATGATAGAAGGGTGTGAATGTTTGTCTTATCCTTCATTGGTACATCCTGTGGTCGAATAGATCTCTTTAAATTAAGAAAAAAGCTTTCTTTTCCTAAAACCAGCTGAGGTTGAGCAGACAGAAACTCTTCACTTTGGGGTCATCTTCTAGAATACATGGGCTAAAGATGATCCATGAGCGAGAAGGATCAGTATCTACAGAACAATACATTGTATAGGAAAATTTCAGATTCATGGAAAATCTGCACATCATTGCAAGCAAGTGAACAGAAAATAAAAGTGACAGGAACAGACCTGCCCAATGAAAGGGAGGATGCATATTTCCTTATTATTTTGTCTTAATGCAATAGGAATTTTCCTATTTTTTTTTATCTCTCTGATTCATCACTTAGAACTTAGAACTGAAATGTTCATAAACATTTTGTCATTTCATCTTTAAGAGAGCAGACTCTCCAGATCCATTTATTTCCACCACATCATTAAAGACATTCATTAAAGGTATGGCTTTATCTATGGGTAGCAGATGTCTTTTCCTGAGCTTCATCTACAGAGAGTGACAGACTGCAGAGGGTTTATTGCTAGTGACTGAAGGAGAGGGGGAACACAGGTGTCCTTTTGCTGAGCACTATTTGATTAGAAAGAGAGAACAATCCATAGTTTCTTTTGTAAGTAAATGGCAAGGACATCCAAATGCTTAGTGGTAATAGAAGATATAAAACATTTCTACCTGAGGTACAATAGGAAAGATAAACAAGGGGAAACTGTTTTGTTTGGGTTTTGTTTTTTTTTTTTTTTTTCCAAGAGACATTTTGTTAAACTTTGTAAATAGGGTTTTGGAGAGGTTGAAAAAATTGGAAAAATATGTCAAAGCAAGGTAATTTTTGTAAATAATAATAAATATTCACTGAGATATTACAATGAAATTTGAGAAACAATTAAAAAATTGAAACATTTGACTCATCAGTAATCTAAACCATAAGAATAAATAGAATATGTAGAAAATAGAGATAAAGTTGAGACAAATATGGAAATATTTAATGACTGTGTGGAGATAAATGAAACATAAAAGCAAAAGAAATTAATTAATTATTGAGCAACCAACTAAGGAGAATTCCAAAGGTTCATCAAAAATTTTCACATGCATTTAGAAAGGCAGGTGCTGCCTTGCCAGCCTGGTGTCTGCTGAGCAGGTGACCTGCCTGGTGGATGAGGGACAGGCTGGGGATGCCTCTGCCTGCACTCCAGCAAAGCCTTGGGCATTGTCTCCCACGGGATCTGGTGGAAAAGCTGCAGCCCAGGGCCTGGACAGGGTCCCTGCTCTCTGGGGTAGGAACTGGCTGATGGCTCAGCCCAGGGAGGGTGGGGATGGAGCCACATCCAGCTGGGAGCTGCTCACTGCTGTGTCCCCAGGGATCAGGGCTGGGGACGGCCCTGCTTAAAATCTGCACGGGTGATCTGGAGGAGGGGATTGAGTCTGCCCACAGCAAACTCCTGGAGGACACCAAGCTGGGTGGGAGGGTTGATCTGCTGGAGGGTGGGAGGGCTCTGCAGAGGGACCTGGACAGGCTGGATCCATGGGCTGGGGCCGATGGGGTGAGGGGCAGCAAGGCCAAGTGCTGGGTCCTGCCTTGGGTCATCCAAACCCTGCAGCTCCAGGCTGGGGCAGAGGGGCTGGAAAGGGCCCTTTGGGAAAGGTCTGGGGGTGCTGGAGCCAGTGGACAGGAGCCCAGGGGTGCCCAGGGGGGCAAGAGGCTGATGACTTCCTGACTTATTATCAAAATAGTGTGTCCAGCAGGACCAGGGCAGTGATTGAACCCCTGTAGTCAGCACTGGTGGGGCTATACCCCAAATACTGTGCTCAGTTCTGTCTGTTTGAAAGACATTGAGAGGCTGTAGGTGGGGAGGGAACTAGAGACGAAGTAATACAAGGAGTGGCTGAGGGAGCTGGGAAAGGGGCTCAGCCTGGAACAAAGGAGGTTGAGGGGGGCCCCTGTGGCTCTGCACAACTCCCTGCCAGGAGGGGACAGCCGGGTGGAGGTTGTGCTTTGCTCCCAGGGAAATAGAAATAAGGTAAGAGGAAATGGCCTTAAGCTTCACCAGGGGAAGTTCAGGTTGTACAGGATGGATTTCTTCACTGAAATGTTTGCTAAGAGTTAGAAAGTGCTTCCCAGGGAGGTGATGGAATCACTACCCCTAGAAATATTCAAGAAACAACTGGACATGTCACTTCATGCTTTGGGCAGGTTGGCCAGGTAGTATTCAGTCACAAGTTGGACTCAAGGGTCTTGGAGTTCTTTTGCAGTATTAATGATTCTGTTTTTTCTTTGATGTTGTGGAAAAAAATATAAAAAATTCTCCTTTATTTGATTAAAAGGTAGGAAACATATTTCTTTAGCATCAATGGGACAGAAAGTCCATCATTCTGTCCTATATCCAAGGGACAGAAAAAGTTAAACTACTTAATCAAATCAAACACATTTAACCCAGTATGTAAGGAATCTTTCTAAGTCTGAGATTGTCTGGAAATATAAATAAAAATACCCTTATTTATTTAAGAATGTGTTTTTTCTTGTATCTGTAAACTGGGCATTGTCAGTCACTGTAATTTAAGTTCTAAGAAAAATGATGGAGCACATAAGCAGTGACATATAAAACCATAAAGGAATAAGAAGATCAACATCCATCAAGGATTTATTGAAAACAAGCAAGTCAAAGCAATGCATGTTACTTCTGAGAAATTCAAGGTTCCCTTGGGTGCAAGAAGCCTAAATGCTTGATGCAGCTGACAAAGTTTGCATAATGAGTTATGATCACACTGAGTTAAAAAGTTAGTCTGTCAGAGGAAAATAATGGATTTCAGCTACCAAATCAACAGAAAACCACACCATGCTAGTGGGAATAACCCCAATAAAGAGTGGTGGGAAGAGGACACCATATGCACCAGATGGACCATGACTGACAGCAGTTCTGTAGATAACACTCTAGATTTTAGAATAGCCTTTCTCTCTTAGTGGAGAGAAACAGTAGCAGCCTTAAATTACAGCAAAGATAGCTCTGCTTCAGAATTAAGTACATTTTTTTGGATTCAGTTAGAGAGATCATAATAATAATATCATGAATCCTGAAAAGATTGCAGGATAAAAAAAATGGATTAAGATTTTGTAGCATCAAGTGTCTTTAAGAACAAATTAGACAGATGTCCATCAGAAATGATGTAGAAATAGCCAATCTTGCCCTAAGGAAGGAGAATACCCTGGGGACAGCTATCAAATCAATCAATTCTGTGCTTCAAGCACTGATGCATGTATATCCCATTATGTCAACTTTTACTTCTGATGACCACAAACAGAGATGTGCTGGAGTATTGCTGTTGTTATTACTTTAATCTGGCCAAAGACATAATCACTTTTTAAGAGTTGGTTTGTTTTTTTTTTTTTTTTTTTTCCAGATCAAGGACTGGAAAATGCAGACCCAGGCTGTAAGGAAAGCAGACTTTTTCCTCTGTTTTGTGATGTGGCAGTCATATCAAACTTCTATGTTCTTAGGAATGCCACAGTTAAATAGTCTGTCAAAAACTTACATAATTAGACACAGACAATTAATATGAGGATGATAAGATTGTACTTGTGCTTCTGACTTCTAAAATAGGCATGGATAAGAGTTCTATTTCTTAAACTGGGAAGACAACACCATTTTTTTCTATCAGTAGAGTGCACGAACAAACTGTTACCACTATTCCACTCAATATGTAAGAAGTTTCCATAAAAATGTTGCAGCCAGTGTTTATTTCTATTTGTTATTTAATGTTTTATACTTATATTGTTATTTGGTTTGTTCTATGCTCCCCTATTTCTCTCCCAAGTTGGTTTGTCCCAACTTGGTATCCTCCCTAGTTTGTACCTTGTATGGAATTTCCCCTCCTCTTATTCCAGTACCTTCCCTGTCAATCTCCCCAGCCCTACCTCTTATTCCAGTACCTTCCCTGTCAATCCTCCTAGCCCTACCTCTTGTTCCAGTACCTTCCCTGCCAATCCTCCCCCCATCCAATCTCAGATCTGTTCCACCCCTGGGCGTTCCTGGGTGTCACCCTTTACTCGATGCTCCATTGGGGCATGTGACCTCCCTTCTCCTCACCCCTTACCCTCTTGGCCCAGGGACTCATGGGTGATCCTTGTACTCCTCCCCTGAGATCCTGTCATTGAACAAGCAATTGTACCCTCCTCTCTGTGTAACCCCATACAAAAACCTGTGCACAGCAGTGCTCAGGGTCACTCCCACTGGTTTCCCCTTTGGCTGCGTCACCTTCAATAAAGAAGCTGTTGGAATCTCACCGAGGAGTGGCCTCCCCTTACTCCTTTGCCTCGACCCTGTCGCGGTGGGCAGACCTTGGTCACTGTTGAATGCTCAGCTCGTCAGGTTCCACCACTGTCGCAGACACTGCCGTGGTGGTTCCCCACTCTTGGCGTGGCGCCGGAGTGATCTGACCCCCGAGCTAGCTGCACTCCGGTGAGCCGCGCCAGCTGGCGCCCAATGTTGGGCTTCTCTGCAAGGTGTAAGACCCCACGGAGGACTGAACTGCCCACTTGGTGGAGTGGTCAAACGTCTTTGGCCGTCAGCTACCCCGGTTGCAGCAGACTGAATTTTATTTGGTGGCGCTCCCAGGGACGGAGGCGACAATCCCGAAGACACCAGGGACCGTCTCCAAGGTCGTGACCTCGGCTGTAGCACCCCTGTCCAGAGGGTAAGTGTGCCTCTTTGTGTGACTGGGAAGACTCCTTTGTGTGTTTCGTGTGTTTCCTCTGTGAGCCCTATCCCAGTTTGTCCCCAGACACTTACTTTAATTTCTTTAATTTTCCCGTTTTGCCACGGCTGTGGGTGGAGTGCCTGAGTAGACCTTTTGTCAAACATGGGTGTCAGGCTGTCTACTCAGCAGAAGGGGATTTATGTCCAAGTTGTGGGAATCCTGCAGGGTGGGGGGAAATGTTTTTGTAAGGGATCGTTAATAAGATTTGTTAGATGGCTGTTCCTCTACTTCCCTCGAGTGTCCCCTCAGGAGGTGGAGTCCTTGTCATTTTGGGACGCTGTCGGATTAAAATTAACTGCTTTGGCAGACCAAGGGGACACTCAGATGCAAAAATTCATCTTTCTGTACATCTTAATTCGGAATGCATTACGTCAGATCGCGGGAGTGGAGAAACAGCCACAACCTTGTGCGTCATAAAAATATGCAACATAATATTCCACCAGGCCTTTTATTGTCCATCCCAGCTCTCATTATCAATTGCAACAGAAGAAGATGAATTGGTGTGTACATATGTCAAAAGGGCTCATATTGAATTACAGTGTGATCTTGTATGCTTTTAATGGATATGTTGATGTGATAATAATAATAATAATAATAGTAATAATAGCACTTTGCAATTCTGCAATTGCATTCTGATTATACTAACATGATTTACAAAAACTAATTATGTGAGCCCTTCAAAGCTCTTGTAACAAACGTGGTAGGCCCATATACAGCAATTACAATCATACTTCTCTTTCAGAAAGAATTTCCTGCAGATTTCCACACAATCTATAACAAAGAAAATACAGGGATTATGACTATTTTGTCAAATAGTGCTATGCTGGGGATATAGATATTACTTTTATCCTTATTAAGCTACTTCTTTTTCTTCCATGCCATTGTGTCACTATGCAAAAAAACTTTCATTTTTCTTGGCTTATTTGGAAAACAAAAGTAAGTTCGCAAATTGCAAACTTCGCAGCTCATTCATAATCAATGTAAGTAGCTTATTAAATATTAATTTGTAGGGAAAATCTCAGTATCTTTCCCCTTCGCTCTGTTCACTGTTTTATGTCACCTGTATGCTATTTTTTCTCCCACTTGACAGTTTGATTTCTATGGCATATTAATATGTTTAAAGTAGCCACTATGCAAATACCAAAGCTGAAATTTGCTTCACATAGGGATGTTATTTCAAAGCATGGTACACTCCTCCCACAGTTGCTCAAATACTTAAAAAAAGGAAAGGAATGAAGAACAGTTCTCAAAACTGTAGTTGGATTTGCATGCATATGAGGAACTAAATTTCTGGTTAACATCTGGAGACATCGATCTGTGTTCTTCTCCAGGGCCACGCTGCCTCATGACATTCCATCATCCATTTAATTTTCTTCGGTACAGTGTTATTCTTCCATGGAAACATTTTCTCTCTCCCTGCTGCCCTTTACCTCTACCTTGCCTTTTTTGAAGTGAGACCTTTAGATTTGGCAGAGATAAGATACATTGTTTCAAAGTGAATGTTTTACAGCTTGATACTCTTTTTGTGTATTTTTAATATTATTTTTGTGTCTCAAGAGAGTCTCTGTGTAGTCTAAGTCAGGGTGTCTGAGTTAACAAAAGGGGTTTTCTTAATGAGTTGTTAGACCAATAAGCAAACTTTGTGATAAGTTCACAATATGACACAGCCCTTCAGCTTCTGCCTTTCAAGGGAAAGTAGAATCTGCTCAGCCACAGGCAATGACCAACTTCTAAACTCCTCTAGTGCATCAATGAAAAATAAACCAATTGTTTATATTGCGGGAAATTTTGTAGGATTGTATGTTCAGTTGATATTGTCCACCTTACTTTATCCATTTCTATGTCTTTGCCTCACTGTAGAACAAAGTTCTGCTGGTTTTGATGCAATGAATTGAAATGATGAATTTTCTAAACTTATATTTGCTTCACAAAAAATACAACAACAAAAAACCAAAACAAACAAAAACAAAGGCATAGAAAAAACAGTCTTAGGTTTTCCCGTCTTGCCTTTATTCTTAGCAATATTTTTTTTTCTTTTTCTTAATTTTAATCTTTTAACTATTTATTAAGAAATCTTCCTATACCTATAAAATTCCTCAATGTATCTTAAAGTAAACATAAAGATACACATATTGAAGAGTCCTTTGCTCATTTAGAAAAAAAATCTGTTTTTTTTAAAAAAAGTCTGTTTAGATGAATGCCATGGATAAACAGTAGTACAAAATGTACCTATCTTAATATGATTTTTTAAACCCAGCTGCTGTATTAGGCAATTTTTCACTTGTTTCAGGGATGGCTTTTTATCATCTGCATCAGAGCAAAAATGTTACTAATAAATATTGATTTGAAACAAAGTAGAACAGAGAGCGATCCCAAACTGCATTTTATAAGATGAGAGGTTTAAGCTCTGTGTAAGAAGTAAGCTGTAGTGAAACCAACAAAAAGAGAAAGAATCCTTGGGCATTTTTTCCAACTCAAGATATTCTGTGATTCTATGATCCTGTATTATCATAAAACCTATATATGCTCCTCGTAGACAATGCATTTGATTAACTCAATAGGTCCTTGGAAAGAAACAATTCCCTGCATTTAATCGATTTTTTAATCCTTTTCCACCAGGATTCACCTAGACTCTTCCATATTTCTATAGACAACTCATAGACATCTAAAGATTGGTCTGAATGGAAATTATCAAGACACTGAAGGTCTTAGACTGACTTGGAAACTGCTATTAACAGACAAAAAAAAAAAAAAAAAAAAAAGGTGTTTCAAGTGATTCTGGTTTTAAGAAGAATATGAATTCTAATTCACTATCATTTGCTTAGTCTATTAAAAATATTGTAGCAAACTGAAGATTATTTAAAATGTTGAAAAAGTTTCTTAGTTGATGACTATTGAACTACTGCTGCCAATTATGAAAAATTCTCACTAAAGAAAAAACCGTTGTAGGAGGAAAACAAAGTCTTTGTCTCATGGCAGCATAAAAGGATATGAGGAAAAAAGGAAATCTGCAAATGAAAGAATGTGAATTTGAAGATGATGAAAAATAGAGCCAGAGAACAATAGGAAAGAATTTGACGACATGTGTATGAGGTCTGCTTTCAAAATGACAAAATTATTTAGCAGAACACCAGTTAAAAGTAACCCCAGTAAGAAAAAAAAAAATTAAAATTATGAAAATGGTGAAGACTGTTCCTTTAAAGAAATATCACTGCCCACAGAAAGTAGAGTTGTTGTGACTAGAAAATACAAAGGGAAGTGTCCATTATTGGAATAGGATATTAGGAAACTAGGAAAAAAAGTCTTTTTTTTTTCCTTAAAAAGGAACTTCCAATAGTGACTGATGAAGGAGAGGCTAAATCTCAGCTTTATTGTGTCCATCTCCCAGTTTTCTCTGTCACAGATAAACCAGGACAGCAGGATAACATCCTTGCTGCTGCCATGCCTTACTTCACCAGCCGTGGGTTTGGAGGGGACAACATTAGTCCAGACCTCTCTCTTTGTGCCTAAAAAGCAGGACTAATTAATTTTCTAGAAAAAGAGAACTTGGAGCTGGTTTTGCTCTTAAATACAGTGTTTGTTACATTAGGAATGTGACAACCAGCAACTGCAGTCAAAAAGTGAGTACTGGAGAGCATGGCATTATTTCTGGTTAAATTACATGAAAAATGATAGTCCTCAGGAGAAAACCTAAAAGATGTTCCCTTTTTCTATTTGCAGTGTTCATATCCTGGAGTGGGATGTCATTTGAGTACTGTTACCATGCAGAATTAATAACAAAGAAAAACAATTAGCGTCCATCTTTAGGTCCTGAGTCCAGGGTTCTCTAAGGCTGAAGAAAAGAATAATTTTGATTTAGACAGGAAGAGTGAGAATTACAATGCTAGGGGTAAATGTGAATAAAATTACTTTATAATGGACAGATATCATAAGCCTGGCCATAAACTATGGCCTTACCTGGCAAACCTCTCTATCAGATTCTCTGGTTGTCTCTGTCAGACAATTCCTCACAATCCTGAATTATTTTTTCACTCTTTCTAAAAGGCTACTCTTCTCTTGAGCAGTCTTCTTTGTCCACTTTCAGTCATGGTGCTCCAGAGGTCTTACCCAGCAGTAAACTGAATATGAAATGAGTCTGTGAGAGTGAGGGCAGAGCATAGGACTGTACCTTCTCAGAATTTTCTTTTATCCTTTCATTCTTCTTGGGCAAAAGCAATACCTTTCTTCACACTATCCAGACCTTTAACTCAGAAAATCTGAAACCTCATAGTTCAGAGTATTTTATTTCAAGTTCTGTCTAGTGGCAGAGCCTGGTGTTCCAAGTCTACATACATTTAAGCAATAGCAAATCCCTTTTTAGCAAATCTTCCAAGAAGCAGTCAATTAAGATTTTGCTTCATCCTGTTAAATGTTGTGCTGTCCCCTCTTTATTTTGCAGAGGAAGAGAGAGAAGAAATTTTTTTGTCTCTGTGTTTCCTGCAGTGCAATCCACAACAGTACTGGTAGGACATTGAGTTAAATACTCCACACTGTGAGAATGAAATTATCATATACTCAAAAAAAGCACTTAAATTTTTAGAGGGATGCAGCAAATTCAGATAATGTTTGACTTCCTCATCTTGGGCTGGTTTAAAATACTACATTGCAGAACCAAAATGTTGTATTTCTTCTCTCCTTTTTTAAATGTCAGTCTTTCAAAACAGCACCATGTCCTATAATTAAACCTATCACAACATTTATTTTAGAAATCTCAAATTTGTAGAATTGATTTAATGGCTTAGTTTGTGTTCATCTCTCCCTCTTGTGGCAGACATCAGCAAGGAAAAAGATTGCTATTGATAAATAAATTGAAATGAGCTAACCCTGAATGCAATCTATTTGTAACACTAGGATGTTTTGAGGTATGTTTAAGTTGCAGAATGTTATGTAGGATATAATTTGAAGCCCCCAATTTAACAGTGCACATTCATACTTTTATAGCACAGGAATTTCATTGGACCTTACCCACTAAACCTGTTATATGGTTTTTAGGTTATGCTATTAAATACATGTGTGTAAAATAAACATTTTTATAAAGAAGCCTTTGAGAATGGGAAGATTTCTAGATTTTTTATTTGCATGTTTGATGTTTATTTGCATTTGAATGTTGTCATACTAATAGCAATTTTCCTGTAGGGAAAAAAAAAAGTGTACCAAATATCAGTTCATGGTTAATGCTACTATAACAGAAAGCTTTATTGAAACACACTCTGCCTCACTGCTTAAAGGACCTACATGATGGGTTTCTCCCAAGGGGCAAAATATATTTTCAAAAAGCTATTTCTTCAGTTTGCTCCTTTCACATATTTGACATATTTTTATACAGATTGAGTTATATTGTTTCACTCTCAGTCTAATTTGCTGTTGGACTTTTCAGATGGAATTGCAATAAATAAAAGATTAGGGGAAACAAAAAATTGCTCTTAAAATGCCCAAACATCTATAAAATGCCACCAGTGCCAAAATTTGTAAGTATGAACATAAAATTGAACCAGAAGACAACTTTGACTAAAATTATTAGGTGGGTCTGGTTTCAGGTTCTTTGGTTGGTTGGTTGGGTGGGTGGGTTTTGGTTTTTCTTTGTTTGTTTTTTGTCTTTGTTTGGTTTGGTTTTTTATTTCGTTTTGGGTTTGGTTTTTTTTGAGGGGATCTGGTTTGTTGGGTTTTTTTGAGTGATTCAGGTACCTGTGCGAAAAGAGCAAGATGTGCATCAATTTCCCTTTTTTTATGTGCAGGCTGTCAACAACTTATTTAGAGAGAATGGATGAGTGGAAATATCCTCAAGTTGTGCTAGGAGGGGTTTATATTAGGGAAAATTCCTCCATCCAAAATGTTGGCAAGCCCTGGTTGTCCAGGAAAACAGTGAAGTCCCCATCCCTGTAGGGATTTAAATGGATAGTAGATGTGGCACCTGGAGATGTGGTTGGATGGTGGGTTTGACAGTGCTAGGTTAATGGTCGGACTCAATCTTAGAGGTCTTTTCCAACCTAAATGATTGTAGGAATACATGATTTACAGAGAGGTGGTGGCAGAGCAGTGAGGGTCCTGATGCCTTGGACTGGATCTTCTGTCTGGGCTGTGGCTGATGTTGGGTTCTTGTTGTTCCACTATGAGTGGTCCCCAGATGGCAAACTGGGAGCCCAACGAAGCCAGGAACAATGAACTCCACATCCTTTCTTCATGCACCACATCCCACAGACTGTGGGGACTTCTAAGAGGGTTTTAAATTGTCCATTGTACCTAACAGAAGTGAATTGTATAACAGATAACTTGCTTGCCTCCTTCTGGAGGAATCACAAATCTTTTCCGGGTTACTTTATTCTCAAAACACACTGGAATTCTCCATAGGGACTGCTCAGTCAAGCTCTGGTGGATGAGATTAACCTTGGAATTATTACACATTTATGTGTGCATTAACAATATCTCCATTAAATCATTGGGAGCTAAGACTGTATATCATGAAGATGGCTGTCTTTACCTCCTAATCTAGCTCTGATTTCTACCCTAATAAAACTTAAATATGTCAGCTTAATGTTCAGCTCAAGTCTGTAAGTGCTATGGACATGCAATACATTCAAACAGTTTTAAAAAGGGTAGGCTCACAGTTCTCATGAAAAGAAAGATCAAAAGACAAACAACAGTCTTCTGTAAAATCTGGTTTTAAAAGTCTTTAAAGGAGTCATTATTTCTTATTAAATCATTCAAGATTCAGTGATTAACACTGGAACATAAATGTTCCTGATAATATCTTTAACATCCTTTTAGCAATTTTCAACTTTTTCACTTGAGAGTTGTTGTTTAACATCACTTGTCCATCTGTTTAGGTCATCTGTTCCTTAGCATGTCACCTGGGAAATTACTCTACACCAGTGATCTGAAGTTAAAAATGCATTTATTGTACTTACAGTTGTCTCTAAGTTTAGGAAATGAGGGTTGTCTTACCCTAATTAAGAATCAAGTAAGAAAACAGCAAGTTCTGTAGCCAACCTTATTTCTGTGTCAGAAGAAACATCCCAATCACAGTCTACCATCATTCAAAGTGGAGTTTGTGTCCATTTCCTCATACTCTCCCTCTTTCTGCAAAGTTTCATGTTTTCAAAAACACATTAGACTGAGCCAGAGGGAGAGCTTTTCTTTGAGCTCTCAGCCTGTTTTGCTGGGAGATTTAAAGCCTCTGATCTTGACCTTCTTGTTTTTGATCTGTATTAACATAGTGAATGGGATATAGGTAGCAAGGTCTGCAATTTTGTTCTTAAAAGGAATAAAATAAGCCCTCTTAGAGATTACAGTATCCGTGTTTGCTCGACTGAGTCAGCCCATGGTGGGACATAGCAAGAATTTTCTATGAATCTTTAGCTCATAGGCTCCAGGAGCTTCAAAGGCTGCAGAGAATTGAGTTAGTTTTATGGACCCTGCTTTTGATTTAGAGAGCCAATACAAACATTATGGTAACTTCTTTATGTTTACTATATGGTCTTTTAAAAATGCATGAAAGCAAAGCTCCATTCTGCCATAATGAGACACAACACACCCTGGCTACATAAAAATGATACATTGAAATGCTTTCCTCAGAAAATAGCTTCTGAAAAATGTAGGCTTTAGGACCATTGCCATCATATACTGTTCATAAAAGTTCCAATTAAACATTAAATTACAAATATATATTTTTTATTATTATTTGAAGTAAACAGACTTTCAAACTGTGTTTTAACTTTGAGTTAAAAAGTATTCCTTTTAACACTTTTAAAAGTGTTGGTGTTGGAATAACACCAACCTGGTGTTGGAATAAGCTTATTTTATTAAAGCTTATTTTACAATGAGAATTTTCTCAAATCTGCAGCTAGCTTGTAAACCATAGAGGGTTCAAATACACGGGTAGAAATCTCTTCAAGGTTTGCTTGAAGTCTATTAAAAGCTTACCATTATTTTCCTGTTAGACTCAGGTCAGAACTAATTTTGTGAAGACCCTTTAAGCCTCTGCTACTGTAACACTCCAGGTAAGAAGTGAACTGGAAGTGGAGAAATATGATAATTTGACCTGAAGGAGACAAGCTAAAAAATCCAATTATTTGAGCAAGAGAAAGAAAAAAAAAAAAACCCACACAAAAGACACCTCACATTGTTGGCAACATCTTTTTAGTAACATTTCAGCAATAAATTTTGTTCATTTAATAATAGCTTGCCATACTTTGATTTTCTTGTTTTTTGATTTTTTATTATTAACATTTATTTCATGCTCCAGGCAGAACAGAAGGTGGTAAGTATGTTTTGATTGTTTTGGGCCCAATACAATTGACAGGTTAATGCTGAGGATAATCACTACAAAACTGTTTCCTTGCTCTGGAAATCGGATTGATAACTGGACAAGACTTGGTTTCTCATCCTCCTGAATCCCATGAAACAAGATCCCCACGTTCCTGCCAGGCCTCCCAAACATCAACATAATGTCAACAGGGTCTGTTCTCAACCAGCCACAGCCAGTGGCACCCCGGCAATGTGAAATTGGTATAAACCAGGGCATTTCAGGTTGAACCATGTCCTTAGGATGCTGCTGCCATCCAAAGACACAAGTTGGTAGTGCTGTACTGGCTGTGTGCTCACAGGAATCTGCTGCCAGCAGCTATGGAATGGAACAAGGAGGCAGAGAAGTCAACATTCCTCAAATTTCTCAAAATTATGAAATACAGCACTGCCCTTATGCCATGAAAACATACATTTTCTGTGATGTGACATCAGGCTGTGCTGCAGAGCATAGACTTTGTTCCTTGCCCTTCACATGTCTTCCTGCAAAGACTCTCACCTAATTTTTCACATCAAACACTTCAGTAAACTCTTTGCAGTACTTAAGCTGAAACCTGTATTTTTCTAAAACATCCTGCTCTAGATCAGCAGATTAGATAGTGCTCAATTAACACTTCTTACCTTTCCTGACTGGATCAGCAACACCAAAGAGATAAATTCCTGGGTTTCACTCAGGAGAAAGATAAAGTTATACTGCAATGGTTATAGAAATGTTTAGTTTAGCATGGACTTGTAGAGACAGAATAAGAGAGGAAGAATTCTATAAAAATATATGTTTTCTTTAATCCACTTTACACAAAAGTTTTCTGGATACCTCTGGTTAATGTATTAGAATGCAATTCTTCTGTGTGATTAAACTGTCTTTTTTCTACATATTTCAGCATTCTTTATTATATAACAATAGTCATATTAGTGCTGAAACTTCATTGTACAGTGCATTGTTAACTAAAACTAGGCCTTACAAAGAGCCTGAAGTTACAGTTTATAAAAATGCCATGTCTTTTTTTTTATTTTCAACCTCAGCTAGCGCAGTCCTCACTCCAGTGAACATTATATCCACAGTACAGCTTGGTTGCAACAAAGAAATTGCTACTGCAATTTGCCCTATTTTTCTGCAAAGTGCAATCACTTCGGCATGGTTCACACAACTGTTTACAAGCAGTTTATCTTTCCATAAGGAGGGTCAAATTAATTTCTTTCTCACGTTCTTTACAGCAGCCTTTCTCTTATTAACGTCTATCTAGATGTTCTGTCACAATAAGAAAGAAATTCCTTCATTATCCTATCTAGTCCCTACTGAGTGCTTCGACCTATTTGTGATTTTAATCTATGTGTTTGTTCTTCTGTGAAATTATGCCAGCTACTACTATTTGGATGTAATTAATCCTATTTCTCTTGTTTCTCTTCTTCTGGGGAGTTACACAGGTTAATTATGTTATTATACAATTATGCTCCAATACTTGTGAAATACTGTTTGTTTCAACCATAATTTGGCTTATGTTTCCACCCTTCCTTCTATATTAACCTTCTTGTCACCACCTCCACTTTTCTGTAGCTTAGAATTCATTCTTGTGTATGATCTCACAATGTTTAAATGTGGGAGCTTTGTCAGCACTGAATTCAACTCCAGTGTGCTTGTCTGCTTTTCAATCATCACTAAAATTGATAATAAAAGAAAAATACAGTCAATTCCCCAGTTTCTCTACCTTTGATCTCATAACAACGCCACTCAATTTTATTTTATTAAACTTAATGAGTTACAAGTTTACATTATTTTTTACTATATCTGCAGGATTTGTGGAAATTAATACAACTTGTAACATATTTATTTTGGTTGTCAGACTGGAAACAAAACTTTTTTTTTTTTTCTCTGTAAAACTTTCTTTTATATTAGATTTTGGTGTTGGGAAAGATATTGGGCTGTATGCTCACTTACTCTGAGATACAGTGTGAGTTTCATTTGGAGCAGAAAACAAAGGAATTGTTCTCTTCGGAGAATTGCTGTAAATTAGGCAGTTATAAAGTATATTCTGGTTAATTTATCCAGAAATCTAAGCTTGCCCTAAAGTTTATTTCCACAAAGGAAAGTGAGCAACATTGGTGACATATCTGGAAGTCTGTAAGAAAAGGGGTGGTGAAAATCAGGCTGGACGTTGGTTTGTTCTCAATAGTAATGAAATTGAGACAGTGCTAAAGTCAATCCTTGTGCTTCTGAGACACCTGAGCATCCTGAATGTCACTGCCACAAACAAAATCCCTCTGTGAATACATACAATGATTTTTGGTTCTGGACACTTTACCCAGAATTTGGTCCTCCTACTTTGAAGGAAACTAAACTGCCTTGTTATTCTATATTCCAGCAGCAAAACTGTGAGAAAACAGTTCTATTTTCAAATAACTCAATGTATGAGAAAATTATTAATGACTACAGTTGCAACACCTCATGGGGATTTTGTCAGAGAACTATTAGCTTCAGGGTTTGGAATTTATTCTACTGTCTTTCAGAATATGCCTTAAATATTCTCTTCCTGCAAAGACAAAACACAAAGGCAGCAAAGAAATTGTGAGTGAAAGTGGAAACTTCCTTCCTTTTGTGCATTGCTAAAACCTTCACAACACAGTTAAGTGTGTACATCATCAAATAAACAACCAGTTGTTATAGATAAAAGGAGAATGAATTTGCCTTTTGCTGCATGATGCTCATCTTACATTAAATAAATATATCTCAGGTGTGCCACAACCCCAGTGATATCAGCACAGTCCCACTGATGAAATTTGCTGGGAATGTTCTCCCTGAACTCCAAGAAGTACTGGGACAGCATGGGGAGTATGAATTAGAGGCATCAGAGCAGATGCACATCCAAGGGAAAAGACTGCTGGAATGAGATTGACTGAAGAGTTGTAGCTGAAAGGTTGGTGCTGAATTTACTTCTCCATGTGTCTTTTCTTCGTCTTGACAAAATTTGCATTCTCCCTAGGAGAGTCTGTATGAAACCAAACTAAGCATCCAGCAAGGGTTTACCAGACAGAAAATATCACTGGCTGGGATGTGAGCTGACAGATTAGAAGGAAAGTGCTGGGGAAACCAGGCCTTTCTCTGCCACTGCTTCCAACATGCTGCCTCTTGGGAAGTTACATGGAGTGTCATCCATCTTATTTTATCTACCTAAAATATATTTAGCAGCCTAAAACTGTCACCAAGATACATCAAGAGAGAGGAAAATTGATGACTCCCCATGGCTATCTTTGGTGCTTATGCCTAGTTGTGATAGTACTGAAATGATTTCATACTTCAGCTACACCATATGAAAAAGGCTTTGTGCATGTTAGCAACCTATGAGAAAACTATATATCTGTCTAATCTAATTTTACATATGTTTAAGGCATGCAAAAATTTAAAATTAAAATTTGGAAAAAAAATTGAGTTCAGAGGAAGGAAGTCCTGTCCCTTTATTCCATTTCTTTTTTTTTTTTTTAAGTTGAAGTCATTATGAGTCCAACTGTCTTCGACACATGCCTTGATGAGAAAGCTTAGAAAATGTCCTTATGTTGACAGCTTTCTTGTGTCTTATGATATTATGTGCTTTTTTCTTTAAAATAATAAGAGTATCAAGATTCAGAATATTACTATTTTCAATGGAATTTGTAAATGCAATACCAGAGCAAATCCAGAAGCAGTCAAGAGAAAGACATGGAGGATCTGGAAACTGAAAGTTAAGCAAATGCAAGTAAGGTAATTGAAATTTTTCTCATTGTTTTCCCAATTAATCTCAAGACTTTTTAAGGAATCTGTTTCAATTTTTGATGTTTCATCTTAGAGATGATATAAATAAAGCTCAGGTTCTGCATTTTATAAGACAAAGAATGGCAACTTCACATCAGTGGAATACAAAGTCCAGATTTCCTACTGGGAAAAAAAGACATGATAAATTTTTGACATATTGATCAAATTCTACCTCAAGCAAGAAAGGCTCTGCTCTAATTAGCTTTTTTTTACATTTCTCATTTAATTTGTCTCCCTCTGTATGCTCAATGTGATGATCAAAAGTCAAAGTCACATGTTAATTCTGTTAAATATCTACAACGACAAAAGAGATTGTCAGGAGGAAAAAAAATCTTTGTTGATGGTTTTGTTTACAAAAGGGGAAGTTCACAAGTGGGAAGGGTAAAATGACATCAATCAAAAAGGAAAAAGAAATTTTTTCTCTTCATGATGGCAAATAAAATTGGGCCTAACGGTTTACAGAGGAATACAGATGTTTCCACTCAGAGTCTTTAGAGTGAGACTTCATTTACCTTTGGAAAGATGTTCTTTAGATCAGGTGCACATTGCTGATGTTGGAAAAAGACGTATCAGCAGCTCCTGCTGGATTTTATCAGCTGATGAGTTCAGGGCTCTCTGCACAAGTGCGACTACAAGTAATGCATATAAAAAGAAAACCTTAATGTTACACAAGACTTAATGTCACACTCCTGTATGTGTACATGTGTGCAAACCTCACTCATTCTGTTTATAGTTACAAGGGTGTGGTTTCAGACACGGGTTTGATCACCCAACCCTTAGTTAACCACCCTTTATACTGAAAACCTTTGTTTTCAGTGGTTCATGCAACATTTATATAGGGTGGTGCTAAGGGAGCTGAGATTTTACTTTTATAATAATGCATTAGGCTCCAATATGCATTACACATGACAAATCAGATAACATGAGCATGTAACATATTCCTTCAATATCTGTGACCAGCGGAAGCACCACATGTCTCAAATATGGCAGGCTGAAATATTACTTGAGAATAAATATATTATTTATATACAACATTTAAAAGCAGTTTAGAAATATGATTGCACTTAGTAGGAATGGGGGAGGGGGGTTTGTGTGAATTTGAGATGCTTTGCATTCAGTAGACTGCAGTTTCAGTTTCATGCTTTTCTATTTCAAGATTGAATAAAAATCAATGATCCTCAGCAATTGGTGAAACCTTTTAACACTTAGGAAGGAAGTAAAATAAACATAAAGGTGGATCCCATAACAATATTTACAAATGGAAAACACCAGAGGGTAGTATTTATTTATTTTCCAAGATATTTGGAAATAAGGAAACATTCTGGATGTTGAATCCTAAAGGGTATAGATGAACACAGGAAGTCCTCCATGTCAAATGTAACCTACTTCTGTTGGTAAGAATGTGAGGAAGCTGAAGTTTGGATCATATGAGCTATCAGGACAAGACTGAGAAGTGTAATATTGCTGAGGAAACAAAAGATAAGCACTAAATTGGCAAGCTTTGTTTCTCCAGCAGCTCTGAATTATTAACACCACAAAACAGAAGCACTGAAATCTTGAGAGATATTTTGCAGGGCTGAAATGAATAATTTAGGGAAGGTACTGTCTGCTGTCTCCTTGTTATTAAATATACAGTTGGAAATGAAAATGACTGGGAGCAACAAAGCAGAGGCTGTTGAAATAGCACCTTTGCACAGGTTTGGGCTTCTTTGCTTGATCTGGGGTGTGCTGTTAAACTTAGCTACAAGAGAAAACAGTTTTTCTAGCACCTAATCTGGATGCTTGGTTGCAACCTTATCTACTCTTATTGTTAGAATTGTCCCTGTCCAACAACAAGCCTAAAAGTTTATCATAAAAAGTGACTGGCTGGTGATGTTTACTGTAGTAAAAACACAGGCTGTGGGCTAAGGTTTTTCCATCATAGGAGTCTGGAGTTCAACCTCTAAATTAGTTTATGATTTCCACCCCCACCCCCAGTTTTCTCATTTACTTTTTAAAAACCACCAAAGGAAACTAATTCCTTTGAACTACATTCCTTTGGTACTTTAGGTAATCTCAATTTCAAGTACACATGACTTGGCTGTGAAAAATTGCTACTAGCTAGATTGCTTCACTGGATATACATACACCATGGGATATAGGAGAGGGTTTTTTTTTGCTATAGCTGCTTCTGTCAGGAAAAAAGGGCTAATTTTGTGAGAGGAGTGGAACAGGTAGCCTTTGGTTAAAATTATGTATAATTTTAGTTAAGTTAAGCTTTAAAAAAATAAAAATTATATATATATATATGTAGTATTTATGTCCTTATATAACATTTACAACAACCAGTGACCCCAGCTTGGATGAAGTTCTGTCCCTGTAGGCAGTTAAGATGTATGCAGTTGTTACACACAGCTTGGAAATTTTAGCTAAGTAAGGGCTCTGATTCATCCCCAGTTCCTTTTCTGCTAGACTGTGCCACTCAGGCTGGGAATTGTCATGCCAACTGACTCTTATATCCTAAATAAATTGAATACTCCTTCCCTGCTCTTGGTTAGCATGACCATATAGACTACATGATATAGACTATATCAACCATGTGTTATCTCAAGGAAAGCATTTAGGGAGCATTTCAGGGAGTTGGACTCTATGATTCTTATGGATCCCTTCCAACTTGAGATGCTCTATGTTTATACAGTTCCCTGTGGTTAGAAGGTAATTTATTTTAAAGGTGATAGCAGTGCCAAATCCCCAAATGACAAGTCAGTGACTTACTTTAACCTCAGTTAAATTATCAAAATATGCAAATACCAGGTGATGTCATTAACCGAAGACAAAGGACTGAAGCCTGGAGAGGTAGCACAAGGGCTATCAACAAATAGTGCTACACTTAATCTCAAAGCAAACAAGGCTGGATACTAAGGGTGGCTTTTGTTTGTAACCGTGATTTAGTAGAAAGAATTGCAGGTGACTGAAATCATTTAAGCCCCAGGAAAATTCTGTAAAAATGAGGTACTACCTAACAGAACACAAGCTTTAATACTAAAAGAAGAAAAACAGCATCTGAAATGTTCACAGCTCTAGCATCTAGTACCCAGAAAAAATACACTCCCAAGGACTGAACAGTCTTTTTTCCTGCTGCATTTAGTTAAAAAAAAAAAAGCAAACCAACAAACAAAAACAAAAACCAAACACACGCTTATATTGCAGGGCTTGTCTTGAAGACATACGTGGAAACAGAGTTCATTGATGTGCCAAAACCCAATAAAAGGCCAGACAAAGTAAGTCTTTTAAAACATGTAACTCTGGTCTCCAGGAAAGTGCAGAATTCTGTTCTTCATCGCTACAACTATTTTTTTTTTTCGTTTTTGAACATGAACACAAGCAATTTCCATTCTTCTCTCCTTTTTGTGTGCACAGCAAACATCACAAGGATAATGCTTACTTATCCCTCAGGGGGCTGTGAAGATTAATTAGTTAATGTTCTCATTGCATGTCAGAGATGAAAGCTCAGTGTAAGTGCTAAGCATTTGTGTATTCACAGACACCAGAAATATGCATTCTCCACAGGAAACATTAAAAGGTTTTCTAGCTGTGTCTAATTTCCAGAGGTGAAACCTTTATTATAGAGAAAGTCTGCAAAATTACTTCTTAGTAGTTGAACTATTTAGAGAAAATATTGTATGAGACAAAATTCTATTTTTGTTTTGGAGCTTGGATGAAGGAATCATTGAAAACCTGCTGATTCCACTAGGAGAGAAGAAAGAAAAGATGACTTATGTTCTTTGGTGAGATTATAGTGGAAATGAGGGGAGGAAAATGTTATACTTGGAGTTTATTATCCAAAGAGTATTTAAGATATTTATACCTCATATTTTCCCTCAGCATTCTGCCATTTACCTTATTTCATACTGTTCATTTTGTGTAATAGGTCTTGATCTAAACCTTAGTATAGGTATTATAGCATTTTACTCATTTCAGTTGTTTGTGATTAAAACTATATTTTGCCAGAAGCAAAATGAGGGCATTTAAACATTTTTTTATAGATCAAAGAGAAG
>CM031878.1:3122145-3133383 GCA_018697195.1 Certhia americana | reverse complement strand
ACTGTAATGCCATAAACCATGTTTTTTCTGTGCAAAAATAAATGGACTGGGAACGTATCTTCCAATATTTTATTGATTTATAAATTACTCTGGAGGGGGTATTTGGGTTATTATCAGGAAAAAGACACCACATAGTAAATACATACACCTAAATAAATATATATATAGATAGATATATAGATACATAGATAGATAGAGAGAGAGAGGTATAAAGCTTATATACACTCACACACACACATCAAGATCAGGTTCAGACATATATACACACACATATACATATATATATATATATATGTGTGTGTGTGTGTGTGTGTGTGTATGTGGGTACAGGTGTATAGGTGTACATGAGATGTATGACATGAATGAATATGTTAGGTTGAAAGATGTGTAGATTTTTTTATTTATATTTGTGTGCATGTTTGAGATATCAAAGTTTAATTTCAATGTACTTAAAAATGTGACAAAAGATACAAAACGTGCCTTTGTTTCTATGTACAAATGTTGAGCTGAGGGACATAATCTCTACTTGTTCTGCCTCATAATGTACAGGTAATCCTCTTGTCAAGTTTTCTAAATGGTTTTTGTCTTTGTTGTCTTTGGAATGGCTTGGATGAGGAGTTATTTCAACCTCGTGGGAGTGGGCAGTCCAGGTAAGTCAATATTCTTGAAGTTTTTAACCTGTATAACCATAGAAAACATTTACCAGTGAATATAAGAATGATTATTCAGAGGTACTGTGTTTTGGTGACAGACTGCATAATTGTGGTCAAAAACAAGTGAAAGAATCAGGATTTTTATTTGTCCCTGAAACAAATTTTGTTATACACTTATCCTTTCTTTGGATTAAAATAACATCTTTATGCACTCATTTTCAATAGCTTTGTAAGTAAACGTTAGACTTATTGTGGATCAAACAGGGTTAAAATTTTGGTGATATAAATTATGTGTTCCATTCTGGGGTATATCAAACTATCCTCATACTAGAGAACCCTCAAGGGACTTTGAAATTCGTGAAATTTCCCTGTCTCTAATATGTGGCTCAATCAGAAATGGCATTTTTTAGATTTTCCAGCCAAAGAAGCAATTGTGCTCTGTAAAACACTAAGCATTTGTGAAATGTCAGTGTCCCAGGGGATTTGCTTACCAACAATTAATGTTCTTTCTCTCATTTTGACTCTTCTGCAAAGAATCAGAAGAAAACTAAAAGTGCTCCATTTTATGGTAATTACAAGACACTTTGCTTTTATTATTGCTTCTCTGTTAACTGAGTATTTTTCACTTTTCCAGTTCATAGAAAATCCAATCTAAACCACAAATGTTTGCTTTGGGTTTTTCTGCAATTATTTTGTGCCTATAGGACAACTTCTGTGTGTGGAGACTGCTCTTCCTTAGGCAAGAGCTACTTCATTGAAAAGGGTATGGTATTAAATCCGTGTCTGCCAAAAGTAACAATGAAAATTTTCCACTGTAATTTTTCGTCTTCAGTAAAGCAAGAATTAAATATGCTGCTCTGAAAAGCTGATGTGTATCAAACATCATCCAAATTCTGTAGCCAAAGCCAGAGGGGAATGAATGAAGAACTGAATGCAGATAAATCATATGATTCTATGAAGTAAAAACCTCCCAAAGGAAGATGTCCCTGCCCGTGGAACAGGGCTTGGAACTATATAGTCTTGGGGATCTCTTCCAACATAAAATATTCTTTGATTCTATGATTCTTGAATAAATTACATCTGTGGTTGAACTAACTGAACTTCTATCTTTAAAATACAGGCAAAGGGAGATATGAGCAGTGGAAACATTAACAGAGAAAAATAGGAGTGTGCAAAACTAAAATAAAATTAAATGCTAAAGCAGAATCTGTGGGCTTCACACTCTGATTCAGGTAAGATTTATGCTTTTAAAGTATCCAGTAGCATGGGCACCTTCAATGTCACCAACCCTAACATGACTTCATAGGTTCCTAAGCATAAAACAAACCCAAAACTGCTCAGCCTGCAGAGATGAAATGTCCATTCATGCCTTTATTCCTAAAATCACCTATATAAGATGAGGAGAAATTGTAACCAGAGCAGGAATGGAGATGAGCAGCATGTGAGAATGGGTGTTACAGTGTAGTTGGATAAAGTATTTTATGAAAAACCACCCACATTCTGGTCAAGACTGTCCTGCTCTTTTCCTGGCTCCAAACTGCACCAAGTGACAGCAGAACAGTGTGCTGGGAGGGAGCTCTCACCAGAAGCCTAAGAAGCAAGTCAAGGACCAGCAGGAATTCACACATTAATTGCAGGCTGTCGCGTGTACCCAGGGATATATCCTTTTGTCTGTGCTTTCAACCACAGATATCCAATCTGAGTATCCTCTGAAGGGTGCACAGTTTATCTCATAACTCCCCTTGGGAGTCATATATATGTACTAATCCAATAATTGTTTGATAACTTGTTTTTTACCCATTCCTGTCACAACTTGTGACACAAAATGCACACAACAAAAATATTTAATATTTTGATGAAAACTAAACCAAAGAACTTCAGAGAGCTACATCTTTTACACTGGCAGGAACATAAAAATATTTTAAAAAACCCAAACAAACAATAAAGAGCATAATCCTGTTTTATGTAAGAGCACAGAGAATATATTCCAAACAGCCTGAAAGCTACAGGTGTGTTTGTAGCCATTAGTTCCCGAAACAGGCACTGGCACCAAACATGGCATTTAAAAATAATTAAATTAAATTTCTAACTTGTTTAATGCAAGGGTGCAGCATGAATCAGGCTTTAAGCGTATAAGTAGGAGTGTAAAAGCCTTCTTATCTTTGGTTACCATGCCAATGACATCTACCTATCAGATTACGTCATTTACTTTGTTTTATAAGCAGAATGAGTCCCCCATCTGCAATCAGTGCTGTGAGAATTCAGTCAGCAGGCAGCAGTGACTGTTTTAAGAAAGCACTGCTGGCTGAAACAATGGTACCTGGTGGTACACCTCAGCAGTCCCTGAAAAGTGTTATAGAAAGCTTGATAACTTGGACGAGTCTCAAAATCAGTAAGCCTCCCCCTGAAGAAAAGGTTGCTCAGAAAAACAAGGACATCTTCAATATTGTCATGACTCCTGATCGCATCCCTAAATTTTTCATCCCTTCTCTGGACATAGAGCATAATTCCGTCCAGCAGGAGCCAGAGGATGACAGCACAGAGAATTCTCCTGAGACAGGAGTCTCTGATGAAATTGTTCAGAAGCACAGAACAACTAGAAGCAAATCTGAATCTTACATCAGGAAAGAAACAATGTGCAAAGGAGAGAGTCTGGACAGAAGAGGAACCCTGTGCTTTGCAGACCAAGTGACTTTTCCAGAAGACCTGGAGAGAGCTGCAGATCACTGTGACCCGGCAACCAGAGCTGCTTTATCTTTGCCCCACCTCTCCAAAATTACTACCCCCTATGGGTTTCTCACACTGGGAGAAAGTCCCAATACCAGGAGAAAAGAGTCTCTCTTTTTTCAGCATGATTCTGAAGAGCTTAGAATCATCTTGTCCCAAAGGAAGAAGACCACGTCTCTTGCAAGGAGCTTGTCCAGCCCTTTCAGTGAAATTCAACAGAGTGTTGAGACCACAAACCCTTCAGTCACTCCTTTTAAGACCAGGCAGGCGGTTTCATGGGAGTCTGTCTGCAACAGCCAGCTTCCTCCTGTATGCTGCAAGCCAGACTGTGAGCCACAGCCTGTGAAAGGAGAAAAGAAGAGGTTTCAGGTGACACTGAAGAGACACCTGGCCAGCATCAAGCGGATGAGATCTGGCAGTGGGATGAACTGGCTCTGCTAAGCCAGGCACAGCTGTCCTGGTTCTTAAGCCTGTGAAAATTTACATGAGACAGTCTTTCACAGAGCTGTGCAAGTGTGAGTTGTGTAGCACATTTTCAGCACCGCAAGCTCCTGAAAAAGTCCAGACAAACCACCAGACAGAACTTGGTTATGCTTGACACATTGAATGCATCTTCTGTTTCCTAAAGTCATACCCAGCAGCTTTGAATCCTTTACAATGCAAGCAAGGACAGGACTAACTGAAACAGACCATTTTCCAAAGGAAACGCGGTCTTTTCTGGTCATACCTGCATAGTCTGTGAGAAGGAAGGAGATTATTTTACATCAAAAGCAAACTACAGAGAAAGAAAATGTTGTCATTTAGGTTAGCAATATTGGTTTCAGAATGATATCAAAACTGAAAAGAAGAATCATGCTAGCTAGTCAGGTAAAAATTGTGGGCTTTTTTTATGTCTAATATTAGAATGTAAATGAAAACCAATTAAGAGTTAATTTGTCCTGGGGTGTTTACAGCAGGTACTTGCAAACAGCCATTCATAACTTCTGACAGGAATGTGCTGGCTGAGAGGGGATGCCAATTTCCTGTTTGCTAATGACAGTGCATAGTAAACCATTCTCTGTGTTTGAAAAATATGCTTATTTTATCACTGCTGTAGTTAGCCATTCAACATGTCTGGAATTAGGGGGAATATGATATAATTTGTTCACCCCATTACTAGTGTCAAAACATAGCACCATTCTATTTAGCTCCTGTCATTTTTCTTGCTAAAACTAAACCAAATAAAATCTCTTTTCCTTAGTAGTCTTTCTTGTCATTGCTGTTACTTTCTTCTTTTATTTAATTTTTCTCAGGCTTTTTATTACCTTAAAATTGGAAGGGGGCATAAAGCAGAACCAGGAATATTCAGTGTTCTCAAAACATGTGTTTCAATCCTGTTTGTTAAACCTGATTGTTTTGCAAGGCACTGATACTCTAGTGCATTAAATCCCACAGTGGAAATTACCACTGACAGCTAGAAATATCCAATGACATCTAAACACCAAAGGGAAAAGTTTTCTTATGTAAAAATTATCAAATTATCACCATTTTCAAACAGCTTATCTCTATCAATGCAAAATTTACTTGTCACTGAATAACAAAGAAAGATAATTTGAGGTACCTGTGAGAATTTTCTAAGGTAAAGATCTGTCCCAAGCTGTATAAGAAACGGTTATCCAGAGATTACGTGGTAAAATCCATTAGAGTTTATTGGTTTATTGCATCAGTTAATTAGTTTATTTAATCTATTTTTATAACTCGAATGTGGATAAAATCATCAGTGCCTACAGCAAAAAAAAAAAAAAAAAATCTACTTTAGCTGGCAAGAGAGTACCATAACATTTTAAATTTAAAATATTCATTCCACTATCTTGTACTAAATTTATTTGTACTGCAATAACCTGCAGTAGACAATTAAAATCACATCAAGGGAACCTTGATGCATAGGAAGAAAGCTGTGTTTAAGGGGATAAGATTGTCCTTGTTTTGCAGACAATAAATAAATTCTGAGCAACAAATACAGCTCAAGCAGCCCATGAAACTCATGTTCCAAATAATCAGAACGAGCTGGCTGTGCTCCCCTGGCTGTGCAGCAGTACAGAGGCTGTGGTGTGTGAAATGAAATATGTGTGTGAAATCAAGTAAACTGTGACAGCAGCACAGGTATTGAAGCCTGGAACAGCCACCCAGGCTCCCTTTATAATCTAAAGTATGATTCATCTCATCTCCTGTAAGATGACATCTAAAACTCACCAGGTGTTTACACAATAGGCTTTGTCCAGAAGAATCCCTGTTAAAAATCAACACATCCTTGCAGGAGCCCAAAGGCAATGCTTGGGAGTTCTCAGCTTGAGGTTTAGTAACAAAGACCATTACTCTCAAATAAGACTTCTTCGTCAGGTGAAATTATTTTTAAAAGTAAAGGAAAAAAATATTGCAGTAATACTCTGAGCTGGGGAAAATGAAAAAGATCCTTTAAAGATGTGTTTACCATTTTATCAGATTTGTATTAAGGGTGACCATGACTGAAAATCTAATCAGTTAAATTACTTTGAAAAAGAGTACAAATGGAGTGGCACTCTGCACACCATAATCCACACTTAGCAAACTCTGAGGGCCTACACAAACTCCTGCTTACAGACACATCAGCTTCAACTGTGATATTTTCCACTGAGAAAATATTTACAACAGCATGCTATGTGTTAGAAGCCATTTCTTTTCCATTTCAATCAGCTGAGCTTTACTTGCTTGCTTACTTACTAGCTTGCCTTGGATACAACCAAAAATCTGAGGTCCCCAGTTGGAGTCCTGGTACATCTTTTAGTTGCACAACTGGCTACAAAACAGGGCCTCTGTCTGGGATTGTCTCCTTTTACAACTTAGCATCACAGAATCACAGAACAATTAAGGTTGGAAAAGGGCTCCCAGATCACTGAGTCCAACAATTGACCTATCACTGCTGGGCCCAACAATAAATCGTGTCCCATTTGCTACATCTGCAAGTTTTTTGAGAGCTCTTAGGGATGGTGGTGACACCAGTTTTCTGAGCAGCTTATTCTAATGCCTGTCCACCTTTCCAGTGAAGATTTTCCCCAATATCCAACCTGGCTCTCCTCTAGCACAGCCTGAGGCCGTTCCCTCTGCTCCTGTCCCTGTTCCCTGGGAGCACAGCCCGACCCCCCCGGCTGTCCCCTCCTGGCAGGGAGTTGTGCAGAGCCACAAGGGCCCCCCTCAGCCTCCTTTGCTCCAGCCTGAGCCCCTTTCCCAGCTCCCTCAGCCCCTCCTGGGGCTCCAGACCCTTGCCCAACTCCGTGCCCTTCCCTGGACACGCTCCAGCCCCTCGTGTCCCCCTGAGGGAACACTTTCTTTGGGTCAATTTTTACTACACATCTAACAAATACTCAGGGGAGAAAAAGATTGGGTGTGCAAGTTGCTTCCAAGGTCTGAGTCAAAGTTGAAGGGGTGTTTGGGGATGCGATGCCAAGGTTTTCTGCTATAGCTGACTGCTGTACTCTGCCCGTACAATGCTAAAGAAATAAAACAAGTCATCAGATTAGAAGCCAATTTCCTTTACATTTCTAATAGTCATTCAAGTTTTTTCCCTTTTTCTGCTGTTCAGCTAAGAAATTCTTCCAATATCCCCTTTACTGTTTTTTTTTGGTGTATCACGACAAATTTGAGAGGATTTTGTCGAATTCCAGTTTGATGGTTATTACTCTTTGTGAGTTCTTCCCTGACAGTAGAACAAGGAGCAGGAAATGAATGAGGAGGAACAGAATGCAAGGAGGCAACAGGTGCAGTGATTATCACTCCTCATTTTAAGAGGCTGAAAAAGGTGAGCAGCTTTGGGAAGGGAGCTTGCAGAGACACAGAAATATCTTGGAGAATTCAGGTCGTAACTTGTGAGAAAGGATCTGGAGCACATTCCCTTCTCTTTCTGCTGAATTATTATTCTTAACTCATGCACTTCTCCAGCTTTCCAAGACACCAACAGACGATATCAGACATAAAGCTTTGTTTGTGCTTTCATTCTTGAAATTAAAATTCTCTCTTAAGGGTGATGCTATTTGGAGTCAAAATCAAATTTTGTGTGTCATCTCAACTTTTCACACTCATTGAAACAGCAGTGTTTGAGGCTTCATTCCTATTTCTCCATGATAGTAGCTTCCTTGTATGAGTGACTGAAATGCTGGAGGCAGAAACCCAACGCTAATCACCCAGAAACATGTCTATTTTTAAAACAGCCTTGGAACTAGTGTATTAAAAAAGGCAAACACTACGATATCATATAACAAGAAATTAAAATCAATGACCTATGAGATCCCTTTGAGTTCAAATGCTTGCAATGAGTGTGTAACTTCTCTAGAGCACTCAGGGAAAAAAAGGTCTTCCAGGAGACCAGTATATACCTCAATATTTTTTTCCTAATTAATTTTATAAAAATAGTTATTTGTGACATTAAGACTAGTTTAGCTCTCTCAGTTGCATACAAAATGTACTCTGTTACAACAGTGCTAGTGACTATCAACATTTCAGCAAGTACTTCACAGATTTTGTGTGTGTTTTTTTGGTTCTGTTTTTCTCTTTTTTAGTTTCCATCTTGAACTCATTGAAAGAACTATTGAAGACACTCTGGGTCATGAAAGTTCAGTGCTGAACCTGAAATATCTTGTTCAAATCTTATTTGCCTGAAAGCAGAAATTTCATGGAAGTCTGAGATAATTTTGACTTGGGTCGGTTATTTTTGCCTCTATATTATCTTCCTATCTCATTAATTTTTATCAATCCCAGTGCAAATTTAATTTGGATTTTTCAATTTATGGCTATTTTTCTTTTTAATATTGCATTATAGATCACTCTGCTTTCCTAAACTGCTGCATAACATTCGTGTTGTCTGTTTAAACGGCAATCACATTTCATCACAGTTAGCCATATTTTACTAGTGATCATAATTTTTTTTTTTTTTTCCCCATTCTGCATACAGGTTGAAAATACATTTGTAAATGGCTTTAAGACATTTCTAATATGTGGTCTATAAATATAAGTCATAATCATTATAGTACAGTTCTTTTTTTTTTTTTTTTTTTTTTAAATAGGCAACTGAGATATAGCACAGTGGTTCCCCAAAGAGATTATACAATCCTGGCCTCTCTTTTTTCCATGATGATTTTACTTCTGTTTTCATTCTGTGTCACTGCTGCTGATACCATCTCACACAATGGGTAATGTAGTGACCTCTATTCATTTGTTCCAAGTTACACAGTGTTGTGAACCCTATGAAATATGTAACACTAATAAACAGGATGATCATTACTTTAATGTATAATGAGAAAATAAATTAAGTAACTGACATTTAAATAAAATATAAATACTTTATGCAGTTTCAATTTACCACATCATGGCAGTAATCCATTTAAAGTCAATGAACAACATAATTGAATGGCTTGTAATGTAAAGGTCTTTCTTGATTTTTTTTTCCCTGACTATTCACACGGAAACTTACAATTTCCTGACATTTTTTAGGACGCTTGTAAACATGATGATATTATTATGTTTTCGTTTTCATTTCACTGACTATCAGAAGCATGAAAACTTGGAATGTGCTTCTGAAATGTAGCATGGCTTTGAGATGGCAGGAAAATGGAGCAGTGAAGAAGAGGATGAAGCCAGCTTTTTGCTATGTCCTGTGTTTATTCCAGACTTGTCTAGTAATTGGTAATAGAACAGGTGAAGGAAGATTTAAACAGAAAAGTCTCTCCATCTTTAATGAAATGTGACATTTTTTCCATAGGAATCCAATGTCCATTCACCACAATGTCTAATTGAAGGAACTGAGGAAGGATAAAAATTAGAACAGGCACTGAAATGAAATAAGTGCATGTTTTCATAATAGCAAGCTCTTTCTTGTCCAAAAAGTAAAAAAAAAAAAAGAGAATTTTAAACTTTTAACATGAATATTTATTATGGTCTGTGGAGATCTTACAAATGAGTCAGTGCAGCAAAAACGTTTGCATTCCATGTAGGTTTGTCCTCTATTGATCTGAGAAAGATGTATTTCATTTAAATCTAAATAACATTTATATTCTGTTTTGAAAAACAAACAAACAAACAACCCAAAACCACAAATTCATATATGTTTAAATGTAATACTTTCAAAAATAGCAATGTTCAAACTGTATAAAGAAAGAGGTAAATGTAAAGAAGTGAATTAACTATTTCGAATACACTATCAAAATTTAGTTTAATCAGCTGGTTATTCAATTCTTCTAAAAAAGGATATTTTGAAATAAATACATTTTCATATCGTAGGCTTGGGTTTTGGATTGAAGAGCACTCTGTAACTCAAGATTTTTAGGACAGGGAAAATAACTCTATTTATGTAACACAAATTAATATGATCTAAAGGCCTATATCAGGGCCAAGAATTTCCTGCCTGCTGACTCTCAGATCCCTGGTCAATGATTGCATAATCTGAGAAAGGGAGTGGGGAGGAGGGTAGTATAATTTCCCTTTAAGAATCAGAGACACCAAAGGAATAGGTTATGGTCTTCTGATAGGATTTTAATATGTTAGTATATTAATCAGTTCTGAAAATACAGGCATTAATGGGGAAAGCAGTCTCATCTGTTGCCAGATGAATACAGAATTGACTGAAGAGATCTGCACTAGAACATAAAACAGTACCTGAGAATATTTATCTATTTATTTTCAAAAACAGTCGTGCACTCCCTGGCAGAGTTTTGGCTTATGTTGACTGGCATCATCCTGAAGAATTTCCTGGTGTATTTGAGGCTTAGCACAGGCCAGAGAGATCTCAGTAGATGCAGCAATGCTTGGGTGCAGCCACTCTCTTTGCAGTTGTATACAAGTGTGGTTTCAGGCCAGTCCATTGGCTCTGTGCACGGGATCACCTCTGAATTTCCTTCCAAAGATGTCACTCTTCAGTTCTGGTGGAAGGTGTGCAGGAAGGTGTCTGGTGAATGTCTTATGATTTCCACACAAACCATCTGGGAGGAGAATCATTGCAAAATAACATTCTTTTGGGCTATGAAGCATTATAAAGGGACTTTTTTTTTGAGATACAAATTGTGCCATCGCTCCAATATTGCAGAGAAGTTTTCATGTAACTGTTTTTTACTCTTATTTCATGACCTGAGACTGTGTTGTTTACAGCACATGCACAGCACCTCTATATTTTTTTTCCTAGGGTTTTGTTTCAAAACTGACAGAAGCCTGAACAAGATTATCTAAACAGTATGGGCTGATATGATTAATAATATTATTTTCATTAAGGATAACTGTCAATTGTGGATGTAAAAATCAACACATATAAATTCAGAGGAGTTTTTTTCACTCTATATGGCATCATAAAACTCATGCTTAAATCAGGAGTAACAGTCTGATTTGGAGTTTTCTGGTTGAATGCACTTTTTCTGCACCTTATGTGTTGCAGAAATTCTGGATGTGACCTGGCATAATTTTCCCCCTTGACTAGTGCTTACAGAGGAGATGAAGTCATGCACCCAAAATAGGAAGCACATTACACTCAAGGAGGTCATGGACAGTGTGGACAAAAAAGTGACCAGGAAGTTATTCTGTGCTAAAGGCAAGCACACATACATTGCCATTGGATTGCACAGGGAACCTTGAAAATAATTTTCATCTGCAACATTTAATATCAAATGGCTAGGCAAGAAAAGGGCAATGAAAAGATCAAGACAAAATATTTCATGCATGAATCTGGACTTCTTTAATATTTATAGCCACCAGGTAAAAGAATAAGCAGCTTTGAATTCAAAGTGCTTTGACAACAACTACATGTTTTTTGCTTCTCCTGTCCTGTCCTGTCCTGTCCTGTCCTGTCCTGTCCTGTCCTGTC
>CM031878.1:3096814-3122135 GCA_018697195.1 Certhia americana | reverse complement strand
CCTCTCCTCTCCTCTCCTCTCCTCTCCTCTCCTCTCCTCTCCTCTCCCTTTTCTTCAAACCTGGTGTTAACATAATTATTAAGATATTATGATTGCTAGAGGCACCTCTACCCTGTTGCTGTGTGTCAATGCCTCTGGCTGAAGGAAAGAATTAAAACTATTAGTGCAGAAATGTGCCACGAACATAGAGGCTTAGATGATAAATTGGAACACGGATCATAAAAATTGTGTTTTATGATCAAGATGGGTAGACCATGACTTAAGACAAACTTAAGAGAAACTTTATGCAAGCTTCCATCTGTATTTTCTATTTCCCTCAAAATAGATATGAAGCATAAAGAAACCGCTTACATTGCTCAGCTGAGTACCTCAGTTTATGTGAGATGATTATGACCACCAGTTTGAAGTCTGAATATATTCTGAATCATACATTAAATATTAATAAACTGGCAAAGTAAATGTTTTAAGCTGTTGCAATGTTTGCTGCAGTCAGAGTGGTTAAGCAGTTCCAGTGATAAGTAGAAAAAAAATCTTTCTTTCTGGATTACTCTTGGCAGTATACTTTTTATTTCGTTATTTCAAACATAGTAAAAAAAACATATCCATTAAACCAGAACAGAACAATGTCAAATTGCTGTAGTTGTCCTGTCAGTTACAGCAGAATCCAGTTTTTCTGTTTGGTTGCATCTGTGTGAATTTGATGTTTGTAGCTGCTGAAGCCTGCAAGTGTCCCTGTGCCAGGCAGTGATGTTTGCTGAGGGGGACATTCAAGGAGGTCACACTCCTCAGACATCCAACACACTGCTGCCATGCATCCTCCTGTTCCAGGCCTTCAAATGACAGAACACCCCTTAGATGGGTGGAAATCCTGTGATAATGAAATCTGAGTTGATGTAAACCACCAGCCATTTTCACTGAGAGAAGCTGAGTGACCGGGAGCTGAAAATCTAACTTAGAGTGTCAATAAGGAGATAGATATAAATATGCGTCCCTCTGATCCAGTCCCAGTACTAGTCACCACAAATCACTGGGAATGACCTGCAAAAAGAGGCTCACTTTATATTACCTAAATCATTTGTCATTTGTAAGTATGTTTAACTTGGGCTTTCATTGTAAACAAAAGAGATAAATGAGAATTTTTCAGCATCTTATTTGATTTACCTTTAAAGTCTTCTTCAAAATGCAATGAATACTGTACTACAAAGATCTATATTATTAAACAATAATAAAATGGGGAATTTAAAGGACTATCTTCATTTCAGCTATAGAAATGCACAGTACTTGCATCACTTGCATGCCAATGCTTGTGCTAATTTAAAGGACTTAAAGAAAGCCATAAATTGGCACCACATATGTCCACACGTAAAAGAAATTAATGGTGAAAATCTGCCAATGTAATGTGGCATGAGGTCATCAAAGACCTCCTAGTGTTTCTTCCATACACTGGCCTTCTCTGCTTCAAATTTGTGCTGTGCAGACTTGAATTAATCATTGATACAACAGTGTAGTACTTTCATGAATGCAGTGATGTTCAGACCTGAATTATTTTAACTTGCATGTGTGAGATACAAACTAGATGCTGAAGACAGGAAAGCTCTTACTTCACCAGACATCCAAACAGATGTTGATGTAGAAGTAATTGTGTGGAATATAAGAACCTGTAGTAACAAGCAAAAACATTAAAGCTGCTTGCTACAACAACCTAATTAAAGAAAACAAACTGAACCCACACATGGCTCCCTGAAACTTACCCAAAACATAAAAAAACCCAAAAAACAAAAAACAAAAAACAAAACAAAACATCACAAAATCCACAAACTTAAAAAGAAAAAAAAGGAAAAAAAAGAAAAAAAAGGAAAGATTGCATTAAATGCAAATTTTAAATTACAAAATAACGACCACCTGCAGGAGGGATAAATAAGGCAAGATAACCTTAGATTTCTTATTGTAGAGGAACCACAGGTGGAATTTATAGGTCCCTCTCAAGATATTATGATATAAATCACACAATTTTCCATAAACTTAAAATACAAGATCGGAGAAGACAGCCAGGACTACCTGCATTGGTTGAAGCTACACAAGAAGCCTGTACTACTGAATGAGGCTAATTACAGGACAGAACTGACTCATTCATTGACACGGTAACCTTTAACTGGTACAGACCAGGAGAAGTTGGACTGACATCACAAGAGTTGTTTGCTCATACTGTACTTGCCTGTCATTACACCCTCCCTCTGATAGATTATTCCATTAAGAGGGCCAGAAATAGCATTGACGTCACAATTCACATCTGCTACTGTGATCATTCATCTACCTACTATTTCCAGGTGAGACAGAAAACCGCCAAAATTATTCATGGTACACAAAACATCACCAGTTATTTTATTCAACTTAAAGCTCTTCAAAGAGACAGTGGAATAGTACGCACACAAACCATTCTGTCAGTTCAATGGAAAAATCAAATTCTCCAGCTGAACTGCAGGAGGAAGTTCACAGACTGCTAAACATGAAAGGAAAAGGTTGCAAGGCTTTTAGCACTGACCTCGTACAATCTCAGACCTCACACCATAGCATTATCACACCTGCACTAGTGCAGAACAGGAGCGAGCAGGCACGCAAGCTAAATGTGGATGGATGACAAAGGGTAAAATTTGAAACAGAACAATTGTCCTGATGGTAACCAAACAGCAGAAGCAGCAATATGGATTAGGCACAGTTCAAAAACCAATATTTTCACAGCAGTTCACTTGAAAGAGTGAAAAACCTGTAATTCAATGAAAATAGAAGAAAATTCACTGGTTTTTAGATGTCTTGAAGGGGAGAAAGTTATATGTGGAAAGGATATGGCAATTATAAGTCAGGTTGAAAAGCTTCTTACACTGTAGAGGCTTATGCAGACAGCTGAGATATTTTCAGGTCCAAGGTGCGTTGTACAAATTCATAACCTCTCAGTGATCTACTGGAATCACCCACATGGACTCTGCTCTGTCCACAGTTGCTGTTTGACTGCTATCTATTATTTTTTATCTGCTTAGGAATCAAACAAAATAAAGATAAACTAAAACTAGCACACTCATGTTTTTTGTCTTAGAGAAAGGACTATATTCTCATGCACGTTTTGCTGGAGTTTAGCAATGAAGGGCACAGCTCAAGACACAACCTCTCCTACACAATCCATCTTCACTTATTTATTTATCTGCTCTTCATTTTGATTCCCTTCTTTCAACATTCCATAGACACTATCATTATGCTTCTTTAAGAATAAACTTCCCAGCGTTTGTTCAGCATCCCTGCATGGAACTAGGCTGCACAGGAAGTACCAGTCACAATTTCAATATCCTATCCTACATCCTGTAAACCCTAATTAATACCCCAGCTGTAGGCACAGACATATCAAAAGAATGGGACTATCTGAAATGATTAATATTTGGCCATTTTGAATATATATGACAGCAGATCAATTCCCCACATCCCGTGTGAACAAATTGTGAACAAAGAAGTACAGAGAAGAGAAAGAGCACTTGCTAAGGCAGGATAATGGTGAGGGCTTGAAATTTTTAGAAATTTACAAAGCATACAAGAAAGCATATATTCACGCCCTAATTTTATTTCATAAAAATTCTTCATATCTTTTTTTTTGCTATTAGATTTCTTCCTCTGCAATCATATCCCTTCCAATGACATCCCTGGACAATATTTATTCACAAGAGACAGACATTTTCATGCTCTGTGTGGTGACCTCTCCATGCCCACATGCATAACAATGAAGCCAGGATCACAAATTGTCATTTTTTATATTTAAAGTCTTTGCATCTGTGTCCTTTTGTATTAATGATACCCAGAATTAGCGGGGGTTTTTTTTTGTTTTTTTTGGCTTTATGTAAAAGATACAATTTGCTCAAGTCAGTTAATGTTTTATCATTAAGTGGGAATCACTGTGGTCTTTACCTTATTGGCATATTACAGGAAATTATTCATTGCAGTTTTACCTTGCTATATTGAGTCAAGTAAATGTCCTGCCTTCTGAAAAATAAAGTTACAAGAGCACTGATGAAAACTAATGTTTTAATTGTCTCCAAGGTCACAATCTCCCAATTACAGAGCTGGCAAGGGCACACAGGATGCTTAAGTAGTCATACAAACATCTGGTTTAATGGGCCTTGGGAGTGAAGAATTTGGAATCAACTTTCAAATATCCTTTCAAAGTCTTTTTTTTAATGAGATCTAATTCTATAAAGTTAATAATTTTTTGTTTAAAATAGATAAAAAAGAAAACCATGAAAAAACTCTCTGAACACCTTCAATGCTCATATTGGTAGATGCTCATATAGCCAAAAAAGTAGATATTCCTTGTGTTTTGATCCTGCTTTTGGTGTCACTATAAATTCCTTGATTTTTTGTTTGAATGGCACTGGCAGCTAAACTCTTAACACAATTAAGACAATATATCCCTGTACAGAGTTTTGTCTTTTGTTTAATTAGCTCCTCACATACAGAAATGGGTTGAAAACCCAGATGGTCTAACGACCCACATGGAGGAATTACACTTGCAACTTGTATTGTTGTCTCCTGCTCATGCACCAGGCCACCTATAAATGTCAACACAATCCAAAGCTCACTGCTTATTGTCTGATCTTGACCTACTTTCCTGACTATTCTTGTTTCCAGCAAATATTGGTCTTTCATATAACTAAATGATGAACAAGAGAATATAAAAGCGTTTATCTGGAGCAAACAAATGGAAGAGTGGGCACTATACTCCTGTTTGTGCCTAGCATATGCAAGCTGATGCTTAAAAATAAATACAAAGAATGCATAGTTGAGGATGCTTTGATGCAGAGGACTGCATTAGTGCTCTCTCTCTGAAGCACATTAAATTTTCCAGCGCCAAACAAATCAGGTCATTGTAGTTTGAGAGTCCTGTTTTGCTAATTGAAGAAAGATTCATTGTGCAGTTTTGCTCACAAGAGTGCAATAAAGCTGCAGTCCACCTAGGGTGTTTCTGAATAAGTTCCAAGATACACTTGAAGCATTGTAATGGGTGTAAAGACACAGAGCATTCCTATTTGTAATGTAGTTCTATATTTAATAATTAGCTTTATTATCTATTTTCCAACAGGGGCATTAAAAAAAATTAGTAATGAGGGTGAAATTCATGAAATAGTGCTGTAATCACCCAGAATAAAGTGCCTTACAGGGGATACCTCTGCAGAAAAGCTGTTTGTTTGAGTCTCTTGAGTACTTGGGGGATTCCTTATCACAAAATATCTCAAGTTGGAAGGAACTCATGATGATTTTTTTTTTGTTTTTCACGTTTTCCACTGGTACTGTTACAATCATCAAAACTGAAAATAAGCTTTTCAGATGGAAGGGAAATAAAATGGTGGCTTGTTTGTTTATTTTTAGTATGTTTCTCCATGACCTAAATGCCAAACAGCTGAATGAAAAAAAAATAAAAATGGCTATGAAAAAATAAACAAAAAGTTTCGAAAAAAGTTCATTTAAGAATTTCAGCATGTAATTTTATAGATCATTTAAAGTAATTTTGGATTGAATTTTCTTGCTACTTCTTTATTAGGATTTGTCTGGGCATCCTTTGAGAATTGTACAAATGTGCAAGTGATCTAACATACAATTTTGGGAATGGAAATCTCTCTCTAATTTAGATTCTAGATAGAACCTTATTTGTTGGGTATTCAAGTCCTAAATAGGAACTGAACTTAACATTTATGAAGACATTTCCTAATTTTAGACTGCAAAATTTAATGTATTAACCTTGAAATTGTGCATTAGTTAATTGTGAGAAAACAAGGGCCTCTCTTTTGGCTCATACTAAATACTGAATATTGAAACTTTTAGAGTCATCTCTTTCTTTCACAGGTATTCTGAGTGATGGTGACAATAAAGTTTCCACATTCTTAATTATGTTTAAATAAAAGATGAACTCATTACACTCCTTGAAACATGCAAGCTAAAGTGTGAAGTTAAAAGAGCAATTAATGATTTCCATATTGGCAACTTCAGATATATAATGTGCTTCCAACAACTTAAAAGATATGATCTATAAATACAGCCTGAATTTAATAGTGGCAAAGTAGGCAGAGACAAAGTAGCTCTATTGCATTTTAGCATTAAAACAAATATTTAGAATTTTACCAATAACAGAAAATTAGGGACAGCAGTAACTAAAATGCACCAAAACCCTGACCTTTCTCCATTATATATGAAATTCTGTTCATGGAGGGTTTCTGTGCATTGCAAATAGGTAAAGCTGAAGATATTGACACAGTAGAATGTCTGCAGTTAAGTAAAAAACAATTTTAAAGCTGTATACCATAAGAAGATTTATCTTTTTTCCTCCCTGTATTTGTTACTTGAGTGTTCTTTTGGTTTTGGGTTTTTTTTAGTGGTGGAGGGTTTGATGTGGGTTTTTTTGTTTGTTTGTTTGTTGGGTTTTTTGTTTGGGTTTTTTTTTTTTGTGTTGAGTTTTTCATTGCTTTGTTGCTAAAGGTTCATTTGGGGTTTTTTGTTTTGTTTTGTTTTGTTTTGTTTTGTTTTTAAATGAAAATTAGAGTTCCAAGTTTCTATAAACAAGCGTTTAAAAGGAAAAAAAAGTATGATCTTTCAAAGTTTCAACCTTTGTCAAAAACTAAGAAATGTTATATTCAACAAGAAAACTTTCTTTTTTTTCCTTCCATGTAGAAAATATGAAACCTTAACTGAAAATTTAAAGTTCAACCTTCAAATCTGGTGAAAAAATAGTACTGCTAGATGAATGATTCACTTGATTTCACTGATAATATCCAAGTAATACTTTCTTTATTACTCTGTGGGATATTTTTTGCAACTCATTATACTGACGTCAAGGAGATGTTTATATATCAGAAGTTTTAAAAAGACAATGTGTAATATTGAGGGATTTTTTTTTTCTTTTTTAGATCAATTGATCAAGAAATGAATTGCAGAGAAAATAGAGATATCCTTAGAATTTCTTATCCACCTAAAAGAAGGTGAGCCCAGAAGATAGTTTTGGCACAAGTGAAAAGACACTGAGGGAGAAAATTCACAGGAGAGATTTACCCTTCAATATTCACCAACATGTCAAGAGGGAGTCCCTGTTACAAGATTAAAAAAATTGCAGATCACTAAGTATCTGCTTAATAAAAAAAAAAAAAAAAAAACTATCTAAATAGTTTATATGACTCAATTTGAAACAGAACAAAACCAAATGCAAAACAAAACAGACCCCAAAATATTTATTTTTCCATGTGACAGAAGGAATTTATGTATAGATTTTCGCGTGTTATAGATACATTTTGAGCAATTCCTTTAACTGAAGAGGCAATTTTCACCATTTTGCCTTGGAAGGGTAGGAGGAAGGTGAAAGAAACAAGATTAATATAATGTCTTACATTCTTTCCTTTACCATATTTCTGGAGAAAAAGACATAGTCCATCCAATTGAAATTTATAGAAGTTTTTCTTCCTTAAAACTTCTTGACTCTTTCTGCTGTGTGAATCTTTGTGATAGAGAGGGGGAGAAAGAGACATACAAAAGACTTGCTTTCTTTTTTGTACTCTCTGAACTGGTTTTGCAATACATTGATTACTCAAGCAGTAAAGCAATCTGCTATTTATTCTTCTATTTTTTGCACATTCTTTTTTAACATTGCTTTTATTTAATTTACTTTAGTTGTTTGTCTTTTTAAAAAATGCACAATTGCCTTAATGAGTTAATCATAAGTTAGGATTAATTATGATGTAATCTTTTTGCTTTCTGCTCCCGTTTTCACTCTTCCATTATGCAAGACATAGAGGAGAATGCCACAGAATTTTAATTTCATTACCCTTTAAGCTCTGTGTGGGTGGAACTTACTGAGTTGGCAGGGGAAAAATATCACAGTTGTTCTCAGCCAGAGAATAGCTATGTTTAAAATATTTAGGGATAAAAGGAAACTTACTTTTCTGTTTCAGAATATTTAGAAGGGTTATAAATATCTAAGGAAAATAAGAGTCAGGAGAAAAGAACATCAAAGTAAAAAAATTTATTTTTTCATATTTCTTAAAGGGATGACAGTTCTGTCCATATAGTTCTTTAACATCGATGGTTAGCTTTATTTAATTTTCTGCAGCTGCAGAATCTTTAAGTCTTGGCACCATTACTGTAGCAGATATCTTGAATTCCTCTGTTGATATTTCCAACAGAGATAACCAAGTAGTGTTTAATAGTTTTCCACTGAATTTTAGACTGATTCACTAAGGTGCTATAGTAAAAAAAAAGCATCATCACTGCTAATTGCATGGTTACTTGCATTCATTGTACTTTCACATTCCAGAGTTTTCCAATATTCCAGAACACCTGTAATAATATTTTTGTACAAATTTACAAAAGCAGCTCTAGGTATTGCATACCCTGGCCAGTTACAGTGAGTTTGAAATTATCTCAGTGACAACCCATACCATGCAGAGAAATGCAAAGAAACTCCTGTGGCTCCTGTGCCCTCCTCGGTCTAATGTGAGTGAATGAATAGTCACAGGAACTAACTAATTTATGTAGTCAGCTGTGAATTCTTGCCTGCATTTCTCTGAGGTTTCCAAAGGACTTTTGTATGCTCATTTAAATTAAATCTGTCCTGCATTCACTTTTTTTTTTTTTTTTTTTTTTTTTTTTTTTTTTTTTTTTTTTTTTTTATGAATTGCAAAGTGACAGACTCTGGTTTCGGTTGGTTGCCTTCACAGATTCCCTGTGTCACTTTTGAGAAACTTCATTTCTCTATTTATGAAATAAGGATGTTATTTACTACTCCTTTATCTGGTCTGTCTGTCTTTGAACAGAGGATTCACCTGGGGCTTTGAAAACACTTCATATTTAGGGGACCTAGTGTCAGTCCAAATGCTGCCACAATAGCAGCAACAACCATGCTTTTCCTGGTGTTTGTGTTTCTCTTAAATTTGGGGAGTTGGGTGATATGTTTCTGTTCAGTTTCTGAACTGCTTTATAAAATTATGCTTTACATATAATCAATTTTTTTTATTTCATCCAGTTAGATGGATTCTGTTCTCTTCCAAGGATCATATACATAACACAACACCCTGTAGAAGCTTTTGTGTATTTTTTAAATATTTTAGCCTCTGTGGATATAAACCAACTTGCTTGTCTTTTGATTGAAGCAGAGACTAATTAAGTTAGTTATGTAATTATTATTCTAAAGACTCTCCTCCTATGCCTCATCTGTCTTTATGTTGCTGAAAAAGACATTTTCTTGTCTACATTTTTGCTGCCTGAGCAAATATAAATGTCCTCCTTAGGTCAGCTACTACTGAATACAATTTTTCTAAGTTAATGAGTGTATAAAAAAGAAAAAGGAAGAGAAGAAATATACTTATATATAAACATATTTTCTAGACCACTCAATAAGCCACGTTGATTTCTCAGGGTCTCTTTGATTAACCTGAAAAAAAAATCTATATAGATATAGGACATTTATGTTTGTCAGTGCAAATTGTCCTGGGACAGAAATATGAATATCCATTCATTGTCAAAGGCTGGATTCTGCAGGGTTTACTGATATTAAATATGAGACTGAGTTATTTCTGCCATCTGTAGATATCACTGTAGATATCATCTAGCCTAAAATAATCATTCAAAATAACCTCTTTAGACATTGAACCAAGGGAAAAGATGAATAATGATGCTTATGTGTAGAGCCTGTTTAAGGAGAAAAAAATTAAATAAGCCACTAGAAATGGACAGACTTAAGGAAAATGAATCCACTTTCCTCCATGATTTAAAACACCACTGTTTCTGGAGCTAAGTATTGGCTCTTCCCTAGCTGTGAATGGACTCTTCAATGTACACCAGCAACTGGAACAGCTGCTGTGGCATCCAATGCCTCCTCCAAGGACTCCTGTGGGACAATTCTGCTGTGCCAGCTGCCAGGAGTGCCGGTTGCTCCTCCCCTGAGCTGGAATTAGTGGTGGTCTCACATGCTTTAGCTGAGGTGTTGTGTTGGTTCTGCACAGCCTGGTGTTTGGTGGCATGGGGCCACAGAGGCAGCTCCTGGGAGAAGCTGATGGGAGCAGCTTCCATTAAGTCTGGCAGAGCCAATCCCTGATGGCTCTCAAGATGGACATGGCCAAGGCTCGGACAATGAGAGAGGTTGGTAACTCCTCTGTGATAACATATTTGAGAAGAAAAACCAAAACAAAGTGGACATGTGTAGCTTTTATTTTTTTCCTGGTCAGAGAAGAGGAGTATGTGAGAACATGTGAGGGAAATGACATGGAGAGACAAAGGTCAGTGGAGGAGGAGATATTCCTCTGCAGGCCATGGTGGTGACCATGGTGAAGTAGCTGCCCAGTCCCTGGGGATCCACAGGGGATCCAGAGAGCCACCTGCAGCCCCTGGGGATCCACAGAGGATGCAGAGATCCACTCACAGCCCATGGGCATCCGTGGGGAATCCAGAGATCCACCTACAGCCCCTGGGCTTCCATGGGGGATCCAGAGATCCACCCACAGCCCCTGAGGGAGGTGCCTACGCCAGAGCAGGTGGATGCCTGGAGGAGGCTGTGATCGAGTGGGAGACCTGGTGGAGAGAGGGCTGCTGGAGCAGCCTGGCCTTGGAGGATTACACCCCATGAAAGGAGTGACCCCCGTTGCAGCAGTTTTGTGAGCATTGTGTGTCTGTGGGGGCAATTCATGTTGCAGCAGGGGTGGTTTGGCTGCTGCTGGTGAGAGTGGATCCATGCTGGAAAAGTTCACAGAGAACTGCCTCCCGTGGGAGGGACCCCACAATCTCACAGGGAAAGGACTCCTGTCCATGAGCAGTGGAAGAAAATATCTGTTATGAACTGTTCAAAACCCCCCTGCCCTGTCTTCCTGCACTGTCAGTGGGAAGGACAGAAGGGCTGCGGGGAATAAAGGGTGTTTTAAGAAACTATTTTACTTCTCATTATCCTCCTCTGACTCTGTTAGTAATAAACTCACTTTGTACCTTTAAGATGAGCCTGTTTTGCCCATGGAATGTTTTCTCCCAGTCCTTATCTCAACCCATGAACCCTTTTTTAATTTTTTTTCTCTCTCATACCCAGCTGTGGCAGGGGAGAGTGAGCAAGCATTGGGCTAGCGTCAAACCATGACTGGTGCCCAGGTAAAAAACTGTAACAAAGGGAAACCAGACTGTACACTATCACGAAGAGTCAGAATGTGGATAAAAAGGAAATCAACATGGTCTTTGCAGAAACCAAGAATAACCAAGAGTCAAAGTTAATATTAAATGTGAAAAAGGCAAAATATTGGAACAGGGTACCAGAGAGGCTGTGAGATCTTCATCCTTGACAACATTAAGAAGTTATTTGACTAAGGCCTTGAGCAACTCATTTTGTCCAGACCTGCTCTGTACAGGTGATTGGACAGGATAAATTATTTTAACCCTTTCAAAACTATGGGTTTTCATGAACCCTGTTCCTTTTCTCATATTTTCATTGTGGAATCAAAGGGGAGCTATTCACAGACTAAACTAATAGTCTTGGACTGTACCAATCAGGGAGTGCTGGTTTTGGCTGTAGTAGAATTAATTTTTTTCATGGTAGCTGGTGTGGGGCTGTGTTTTGCATTTGTGCAATGAGCAGTGTTGATGATTCAGGGACATTCTTGTTTGGTCTGACCAGGCCTTACACAGAACCAAGGCATTTTCTGCTTCTCACACAGCCCCACCAGCAAGAAGACCAGGATGGACAAGAGCTGGGGGAGGACAGCTGACTCCAACTGACCAAAGGGATTTTCCAGACCATATAGCATCATGCTCAGCAATGAAATTGTGGAGAACGTTGAGGGGTTGGAAGGTTGCTGCTCAGAGACTGTTAGGGCATGGGTTGGTTGTCAATGAGCACTTGTTTGTATATGCATCACTGTGTTTCATGGGTTTTATTTATCTTTATTTATCTGTCTTTGTTATTTTCCTTTCCATTTAATGATTATGTTAAATTTTTATTTTTTCTTTTCATTTAATAATAATAACAGATAATACTAGTAAATTATATTGTTTATAGTCATTATTAATATTTTCTTATCTCAGCACACGAGTGTTCTCACTATTGCCCTTCCAACTCACTTTCTTCATCCCACTGGGTGGGAGAATGAACCAACAGCTGTGTGGTACTTGGCTGACAGCTGGGGTGAACCCCATGGCACAGGCCAGTTGGTTGCCTTTTTTTTTTTTTTTTTTTTTTTTTTAAATTTGTCCTTGTTTCCTCACTCCAGGATAATTTATAACCAAATTTTTCCAGCATGTGTCTTTGCAGATAACATAGTAATCTCATTCCTGAATACCCCTGGAAACTAGATCTGATCTTTCATAGATGTGCATTCATGCTTGAAGGCTTTTCAAGAGATTGAACACAAACTGGAATGATGAGAAATCAAGGGAACCAACTATTCTCCTGTCAGACTCCTGATAAAGGAAAAATAAAATCCCTAACTGTCCTGGTTTCATCTGGGACACAGTTAATTTTCTTCATAGTTGCTGGTACAGTGCTAAGGGTGTTCCCTGTGCAATATCACCCCACCACCTAAATTCTGTTACAGCTGGTGGGAATTGTACTGGGAGTGGATGTAGTAAAGCTTGAAGTGATCAAACAGAATGGTGATGAGAGCTCTAGAGGTCCGTAGGGAAAGCATGTAAAGAACTGTAGATCACCCCAAACGATGCATGAAAAATATTTAATTAGTAATGGGCACTATTTAATGTAACACAGGGAGGGCAGAATTTCTACAGTCATAGCTTAATGAGTTCTGGCATGATTCTACTGAACCTTTCAAGACACATCAGACACGCAAAAGTTTGTGACTGGGAAAAGAAAACTGAGCTTAGCTACCTCTGGTCACAGTCGTGTGTTTTCTTTGAAGCTTTTTTATTGAGCTTCATTGGGAAATATTCACATCACACAGAGAAAAGTGAATAAAATTTTAGTAGATACCTTGTTATTGTTTCTTTTCACATAATTTTAAATTATTAACTTAGGAAATTCAAAATTCTGGTTGTTTCCTATAGCCCCTTTTCCTATCCACTTGATTCTATCCAACTGCAAAAAGAGATTGCGTCTGCTAACATTCGCAGTTAAACAATAAAACAGAGATGACTTTTATGAATTAGGGACTAAAACAGTATTTGATTTAAAAATAGACAGCAAGAGAAGGTGACAACTGCCACAATTAAGGAAAGGCTGTTGACAAATTACTAATATATGATGCATTGTGAAAATTCACACTGCAGCTATTACAAATTACAAATGTAATTTTTTCTCTGCAAGATATTAACTTAATTCAAAGAACAGAAATATGCTCTGACTCTTGAATGTGGCTTCAACAAAGGGTGAAGATGAGAACATCCATTATATTACCTTAAAAAATTAATTACCTTAAACCAAAAATATTACCTTAAAAAATCAAAAAGTTTGAAGAGGCAACTGTCACACTGTATCTACATTGTGTGTCTTGGATGAATACATTTTGAAATGGTTAAAGAAAAAAATAACTACCTGAACTCGTGTGAACACTAAGGAAAAAAATTTCATAAAACTTAATTAGAAAATATTGCATAGAATCCCTACCTTATGGAATGTATCCAACCTTTTTACAACTGAGTGGATGTGGAATTCTTCATAAAAGGTTTCATCTCTCTGTGGACCCTGATGTTTTCACAGGGCATAAGTGGGCTACTATTTCAAGTGCAAATGTCTGTATTTGAAAAGTAACTTTGATGGTTTCAGTTTAAATCACATTAACAGCTTAGATTTTGGGTTCTCAATGTGCATCACATTTTTTGATTAAAAGAAGTCAAGCCATCAAAATAAAAATGATAAAGGATCAGAAATTACTGTGCTTCATTTTAGGTAATATTTCCAAAGCAATAATAAAACACTTTACCAATCAACCAGTTAATGACCAATGTGAGTTGTTATAAGGCATTGGGTGAAGTTGACAGAACCTAATTTATCTAGCTGGCCATTAACTCATCAATAAAAGGGTTACTAGTCAAGAGTGTAAAAATTGTTCATATAAATCTCAGTTATGTTACTATTAAAACACTAAATTAGTTTTCTAAAATAATTTACTTTATCATTATCATAGTGTAATACCAGTAATTTATCACCAACACTTTATTTCAGCTACTATTGGCCCAATAAACAAAAAAATTGACCTGATTGCGGCCCTAAAAGTGGAAGATAATTTTATAATGATCTGGGCTTACCATATGCTCTACATAGCTTCTAGCCTGAAGAAGTTCAGTACACAGATGTTAATTTACTAGGATTCAGAAATCAGAAACAGAATACTTCTTATTTTCTACCATTTTTAGGTTTGAAATATTATTTAATATTATTATTTAATATAATATATAGGGAATATACTACCTATATTTAGCTGTAACAGCTATTTTCCCTAGGAGAGCATGGATTTTGAGACAATGACCCAAAATCATGCAACTTGGAACAAGAGTTTGTTTTTTTTTTTTATAGGACCATAACAATAATGTCATACAGAAATGACCACATCTATGTTTCACATCTATCAGTATGTTTCTTTGGTAGTTTTGGCAGATCTGAAACTCAAAATTAGATGTTTGGATAAGTATTTCCCTAGTTCAAAGAAGAAATTACTCAGGACTATTTAGTCAAAATCCAAAGAAGTAAGACCAAATCAATGCAAGAGCAATGTCTGCATCACTCATGAAACTGCAGCAATGGAAATCCCATTGATCTGAAAATGAGTTCAGGCTACGCCTTTGCAAAGTGATGATAAATAGGTATTAGCATAAACCAATTGCCAGCAAAGATTTTTTTTTTTTTTTTTTTTTCTTTCCCCATGTCTTATTGTAGAGGACATACACCTCTTCACTTAATATTCATTTTGTTCAGATGGGATTCTGAAAGAAATGGAATGAATTTTATATAATATTTATGTAATGAATATGAATGAAGGCAAGGAGAAGGATAGAAGAAGGTAATTTTAAATGTATACTAAAATGTAGCCAGGGTGTCCATTTAAAATTGACTTAATAGGCACTCGAACACCATGAAGACTTTAATTAAGAAACAAGTATTTAATAAAAAAAAAAAAAAAACCAGTTAATTTCCTAATTAAATCAACATGCACTTCTAAATGGGTTACCAGTAATTTCCTTGCCAGTGTCATTGTGGTTTTTAGGTGCAATACATAGTTTTTAATAGGCAATTACTCGATTCCTCATGACCCAGACAAGGTCTTGAATGGTTAATTCAGCAATGTTAGAAAAGTCATGCATACTGTCTTCTGAGAAAAGGTGGTGACAAAAATAGTAAATTAGGTTAGCATGTTTCAGGAGACATGAACAACTACAGATTAGAATAAATACACAATAGTGTCAGTGGGCATTTCAGACCTGAATTGTTAGAATAGAGCTGAAAGATTTTTAGGTTCAGTTTGACCCTCTGTACTTCTGTAATATATTATCTAACATTTCTCTGGGATGTTTTGCGGGGCTTTTTGTTTTGTTGGGGGTTTTTTTATTGTTTTATTTGGCTTTTTGGGGGGGGTTTGTTGTTGTTTTTTTTGTTTTGTTTTTTGGGGTTTTTTTGGTTCTTTTTTTTTTTTTTTCCAAAGAATGCCTCAGTAGGAGAATTAAAGTAATTTTTTTTTTTTTTTTTTAACAGTGGGGGAAAATATAGAATCTAATTAACTAAGTTGGTTAAAGCAGCTCAACAGGAAAAGAAATGGAAACCGTATCTTCAGGCACCTGCTTCATGCAACAGGTTGCATTTTTACTGAGTATTTGCTCTACCCTTCAAAATACTTAAAAGAAAACTTGTTTGAATAGCAAATTTTGCCTTCAAAGGAATTTTGTCCAAATAACCAATTTACCTCGACCCTTGACAATGTATAGTGGAACACAGCTCAGTTGGCTGGTGAGCAAGTCCTCTGTAAGTGAGGTGTGCTGATTAAGATTCCAGACTGGGCATGAAACACAAAGTTTAGCACCACATGATTGCTCAGACTAGAACAAGTTGGAACTGTTCACAAAAAATGGCTTGTCCTGATTTTTTTTAGCTGTTTTATATTTTCTTCCATGGCAATCCCTTCCTTTTGGTTGCAACACAAGAGCACAGTGCTGAAAATTTTTCATTCCTTTATTTTTATTTTTTTCCCTCAAATACATAAAATTTTATCACATTGAGAGGTTTTTTTTTAATCTGATAAACTTCTCTAGCAGAGATATACTAAAAAATAAAGATTGCTCATGGCATAGTTCTAAATAAGCTGAGTATCACTACAGGGTACAGTTAGTTGTTGTTTCTGTATTAGATAGATACCAGAATAAAGTACGGTAAAAAGCTTTGGTGCCAAAGGATTTAAGAAGGATTATCAAAAAAATATAAATGGTCTGACTTTATTCCTCTTTATTCTTCTTTACCTTCTTTTTTTCTTTGTTTAACAAGGATCTCTTCTTTACCTTTTCTCGAGTTTATAAAAAATATATTTTTTGTGTGTCTCTGTCGGCCAGCTGTTTTTCTGTGCCCGAGAATGTAAACAGAGTTTTTTCAGCCAGAGAGTTTGAAGGAAAGGCCGTGAGGCTTTTCTTCTTATGTTTTCTTCTTAGTTTATTATTTCTAATCATTACATTCTGTTCCTGACCTGCAGAACTCTTCATTGCAGGTCAGTTCAAGGCACAAAACCCCATATAACCCGAGTACCAAATCCCAAATGCTCCTGCCCTCAGGGTGGCATGGATATTTATACTACAATCCATGTAATCAGTATTTATAATACTTCTCCAATAACTATTATCTTTGTTAGAAGGTTAGACTATTCTAAGCCAACTATAACGTGTCACCTCACAGCAGAACATGGAGTCAGATGAAGAAGAAGGAAACCCAAAAGCCATGTGCTTCCTCCATCTTGCCTTCACCTGTCTGCCATCCTAAAAACCCCATATATCTAAAATTCTCACCCTGTGATAAAACTACACACTATTCTACTGTCTAATACACACTCTTGAAAACTCTGCTTCATTCCAGACCCTAAAAGCCCTTTTTTCCATGAACAAAGATTAAAAACACTGTTTGTCAGAGATATTAAAATCTCTTAAACATACAAAGAAATATTTCTCAGAATTCCAGACTCCGACAACCTTTGTGCAGACTGTTGATGTAGAAGTCTGCTCAGCACTCATCACCAAAAAGAGGCTTCATTGAGAATCCTGCCTCATTGACTTCTTTTTTCTCCTCATCTCTTTTTCAAACCTATTGACTGTTTCTTAATTTTTCTCTCCATAAGTTATTGCCTTTATGACTGAATGCCTTAATTTATTCCCCATATAATGTCTCCACACCACTGCTTCCTGTGATTTATGGTATATGTGGTCTTCTGTTGTTTAACCTCATAAACCACTTTGGAATAAAAGTCTATGAAAGTAGATATACTCCCACATGACTAATGAAGTCAGCTGCACCATTGACTCCTCATCATCTTGAAAAAACACACACACACGTTTTCAGGCACAGACAGGTCTAAAGTCCTCAAAATATTTCCATTTAAGTTTGTGTCACTGTTGCACTTCTACTGAAATTTCTGATTATTCTGAAAATCTTCTAACGCACCTCAAAGTGTTATTAGACTTTTCCAAACTACCACAATGCAAATAAGAGCTAGGAAACTTAATTCTAATACTTTGACAAGGAAGTTAGGGTTCCAGAAAATCCACAAACCTGTTGATCCTGCCCTTTAGAAAGTATATAGTAAACACAAAAAACCCTCCTGAAATATTTAGAAGTAAAAAAGCTTGATTAGGGACAATTCATAAATTCTAAATAACTTCTTTAGTCTATATACTTACATTATGCAGAGTTCAAAGATTTCTCTCTCCTCATCTTGATACTGATGGAAAACAAGTTTCTTCATTAACTTTTTAAATAGGGACCCAGAAACACTCTTTACTATTATCTTAATTATTAGTCATTCCCTCTTCTCCCCTGTACACACACCTCCACAATTTACAAAACTAAAAATAACAACAGCACACTGGTGGTTTATTTTCTGCATCTTTTAATGTACACCTGCTTGTAGCTTATCAGCTGTCATTTACTTAGCAAAAATATAATTATGATGCTCTAATTTATATGTCAAAAAGGTTTACTACTTCATTTGGAAAGAAGGATGCTGAGGGAAAGGAAAAACAATGTTTGCATATCAAGGATCCACAACTTTCTGAAAAGCTAAAAACACATAAAGACAGAAAGTGCAAAAGTTAAGACAGCTTTGGCTAATATTTGTGTCTACATACAGTTTTTCCAAGCAAAATCTACAAGCGTACTTAGGAGTCCCAAAAATCCAATCAATCCTCCAGTGTTTATGAAAACATCTATAAAGGTTAGGTAGCTAACTCAAAAAAATCAATAGGTTTTTGCTATTGGCTTCAGTCACACCATCCACATGCAGTCCAAACTTCATTTTCAGGTTGCTCAGTAAACCACTTTTGCCTGTAAGGGTTCTGAAATAGCTTGACTTTTTTTTCCCCCCCCCCAGGAAAATAAGCCTTCTACAATCCCATTACCTGTGTGTGACTACTTGCTTACATGCTCAGCCAAGAAATTTCCTCACATTATTTTTGGAGAGTAAAATCACATTTGCTGGGGAATTTAAATTCCAAAGATAGCATGCTATCCACATTTGATGCAATGACCTTGGATAGTAACTGCAACGCAAACTTGACCGTTTTGCATGAGAGAACTCTTGGAAAAGTTATACTCTCACCCCAAAGAACCCTTGCTAGGTCTTCATGATTTTAATATCAGGTAAAAAGTCTCAATACAATGCTGGTTGAATTTGCCTTTGGTCTCCTTACTTGTTGTCATATCCTAGAACCTGGTTGTCCTATTAATATATGACAGGGCTGGAGACTCAGAAGGAGGTAATTTGTCACACAGGTATCCACATTTAAAGTTTGACATCCAACATAGATCCTTTCCATCTTTGGGGTCACACTTGTGCTGTAGAGTTTTCCACCATTGTTTGGGAGCACGTGTGCAAGCACAGGATTCTAGAAATGAATCTTCCCAACAGATTTCTCAAATTTCAACAAAGACCATGCATCTAACTACACTTACTGCCCTTGCGTGCCTCTGTGTGTGCGTGTGTGGCTTTTTTTGGTTATTTTGGTTTTCTCTTAACTGTTACAGATCACAGTGTGTATCTTTTGTGAAGGCTCTCTGGAGATTTAGAAATCTTTCAGCACTCTGAGTACCACAAAACCTTTTTTTTTTTCATTCTCAGCTGATTTTGATTGTCATGATCAACAGAAGAGGAAACTAGAATTCAGGACAGGTATTTTGGATGCACTGCTTGAAAAATCTCAAACACATGTCTGCTAACTTGTATGGTACAAGGAGTTAGAACAGGTTGCTGCCAGGAAGCTGATAAGAGCAGGTTGTGAGGGGTCCAGGGCTGCATCAAACTTAAGAAAATGAATGTTATGATCCTGGAGACAGAGAATGGTCTTCAGCAGCACATAGAAATGTTGTGTTTGTGGCACACCTGGAGGAGATATTTAATTTGGAACATGAAATGGAGTTATTTTCTACCTTTCTGCTAAAGTTTTTGCAGAACAACCTGAAGAATACTTTGGCCCCTGGCACCCCTTTGATGGAAAAGGAGTAGCTTAAGAACAACTGTTTATTGTACAGACATGCTCTGAGGCTGGTTATGGGACTATTGTGGGATTGCTTTCCCCAGCCTGGTGCAACAGAGCTTCAGTGCAACAAGAATTTTGACTAACTTGTGCTTATGGCATGATCAGAGTGTTATTGGTCAGATGGTTTAATTAAATGTTCTTAATGGAGCAGGAAAAAACCAGCCTGTTCTTAGAATATAACATGGCAGCACTAAACAGGACTTTGGATTGGAAATCACAGTTTGTAGAAGCAACTGATGAGTTTAGAGACCTTTATTATCAGAGCTGTTCTCTCCTATCAGTGCAGGACTAGCAAAATTCCAGTATACAAAGTTTTCTGCTTGCATTGTCCACTTCAGACACTTATGCAAATGCCAGACCAGCAATATCTATCACATTTATTTTCTTTACTATTACAAAGAGCTCATCATCACAGATGCCCATTTTCATTCCACTTCTCTCTACAAGGCCATTAGAAGTGTTTTTTAACAAGAAAGATTTTATTACGTAAAATGCACACATTGTAACTAAAATATTTTGTCATCTAATAAACCTCTACTGTACAAATTTGGTCTTAAGCAAAGAGAAAAGTCAGCTCACCCACTACTCAAAAAGGGAAAGTTTATATCAGAAAATGAAACTTTTTGAGAAAATCATGGAAAAAGACACATTACATTGCAGGTGTGGAGGAAATGCAGGGTTGGTTTTAGCTGCCAACCAAAGAGACAACTTCCAAGGACTGTCTTGTGTCACTGCATATCCCTATCCTCAGTGAACTGCTGTTCTGGCTTAGAGTTACCAGGAGTTCCCAACTTCCCAGAGTAATAATTTCAATTTTTTTTTTTTTTTTTGTTTGGTCAGCTCTCACTATGCAACAAATACCAGTGCATGTGTGCACAAAACCAGTGGCCTTTCTTTGGAGAGAGTGTAGAGTACATGGAAAGGGACTGTCACTTAATGCTGGAGTCAGGAGTACATGCAAATATATCCAACTGTGTAGTTTCTGGCCAGGAATGTATGGCCAAAGTACATTTAATTTATTAAGATGTTTGGATTCCTGATACTCACCAGTTGTGGCAGAAAATAGAACACTGCTGAGAACCTGGTGTATAATATTTCACTCTCAGCTGAACCATTAGACACCCTAGTGAAAACCTATGTCTCTGTCACAATTAGCTGCAGAGCAGTCTGTTAAAAAACAATGAGTTTTGTGAATGATCCTTGTAATTATTATGCATCTGGAAAAAACCCAAGGAAACTGAAATCAATGTAGAAATTCCCTGGGTAGTGATGGAATGTAACACTATCTTGCCCTATAAATATCCTGTCACTTTTTAATGAGGCCTGCTGATATCCAATAAATGTATAGGGTAAGGTAAAAATATGAGTACGAATTCACAAGAAGAAAAGATGCATTAACACTGTAAATAGCTACATATGCAGTTAAATTTGAGCTGACAACAGGAAAATAAAACAAAACCCTTACAAATATGTTATCAGTTCTATATGGAAGGTGACATAGGTTATCCTTAGTTCTTGTATAGAGGATAAATGGCAGTGGGTTCCCATGACAAGATTTCGGTGTGAGGGGAGACTACAGGGGTGGCTGCTATGAGAAGCTGCTGGAAGCTTCCCCCATATCTGATGGATCCAGTGCTGGCCAGCTCTGAGATGGAGTCACTGCTGGCCAAGGCTAAGCCCATCAAGGAGGGTGGGTGCTGCACATCAAGGCTGAGTCCTGACAAACATTTCTGTGATCTTTGTGCAGCCTGAGGAGAAGTTGGGAATGCTCCATGAGAAGTCAGTGCTGTAGGGGGGTAACTGCTGCTGCGACCTGTTCCCTTCTGGAGGCAAGGGTAATTAGGTTCTTTTTAATTGATCCCTTGAGTCTGATTAGAGTCAAAAGGAATGACTGATGTTTGTGAAAATACCCTTATCTGCAGTGTTGATTTTAGAATTTTGGTTGCAATGGAAAGCAGGTGTGTAGCCCTTTTTGGTTATTATTATCTGTAGTAATGCGACAATATGAAAGCTTAAAAATATCACTTAATAAAGGAATATAGGGGAAAAGAAGGTAAGAAGGGGAAAGAAAGGAGGAGAGTAGCAACATATGCTATCACCACCTATGGATTTACAACAAGACTTGATTGCTGCCTTTGGACAAAGTGATGATCAAACATCTTCATTCATGGAGAGTGGGGATGGGAATCTCACAAAACATAAACTCCAATGGATTAGCACAAACTCAGTCTCTGGTGGGAAAGCCCAAGCACCTCCTCTGGTGAGGGGAGTTTTGTATTGTCTTTTGATCATATGCAGTCCTCAGGTGGAAGCCTCAGAAATGAGTCTAAGAGTGTTTGTGGGGTACTTGATTGGTGTTATTTTGGTTCCAGCAAGACCAACCCATCACAGAAATACAGAGCAAAAATAACTAGAGTCTACATTATTTAACCTATATTTTTACATTACTTAAGAGCTTTTAAGTTCTGCTTTGTATTGTAAGTATTTTTGATATGATTTATGGATTTTTATTGGAATTATTATAATTAGGAGATTAAATGCATCAATTTGAGACCACAGACCACAACCAAAAACTAGAAAATCTTGTAATGGTGCTGATTCACGGAATTACAGAGAGGTATGCCCCAAGCTTTTCTTCCTGTCACAGATTTTTCCATATCTTTTGGGATAGTTTAAGAGGCATAGGAATAGCCATGTATCAAACGTATTTTTCTTTGGATTTTATTCTTAACAAGGTCAAAAAGTTAACATACATATCCTATACTCCTGTGTAATTTCCCTATTCATCTGTCTATCAAAGTGGTATAATCTGCTGCAATTTCCCTCCTCACATCTTCCCCTCTTTTTCCTGCAGGTTGTCATGCAGCGGATTTCTCAGTTCTGAAACATGATGGGCTGAAGCAATTTAGATGCAATATATATGCATTTTTTCCTTACTTGTGACTGCATTGAATACTGTGGGAAGACTCCTGACAAACGAATGAGAATAAGAAAGTTCCTTTGTTAAGTCAGGCATAACTGTGAAATCCCTTGAGCTATTAGAGTGTACCTGTTTTTATCCATATAGTACAAAATGGAGATGCTTACAAAAATTTACATTTAATGTCACAGGTTTAACCTATTCAGATACAGTAAAATAGAAGCTTAGGGTTGAAGTAATTAAAGTTGCTGTAGTTTCTTGGGTTTGGCACAAATTGGATGCATCATCACATTTGCAACATGACTATAAAGTTAAGTTATATCTCCTTGTTCTTGAACGTGTTTCTTTTAAATGTGTGTCAGCCTGTGTTCTCATCACAGAAAAGGAAAGGTAAAGGGAAAAGCAGAGGCATGAATTCTGCTAGATCGAAGTTGATACAAAACAAATAGGCAAGGCCATGTAGGTTTAGCCAAAATAATCTTCCTTTAAGTGTCTTATAGGAACAGCTTTGTTAGCAAGTGAACACGGCAATTCCAGATTTTAATCATTTTCCTGGCATGGCCCTGACATTCACTGGTACAGAAACTTCCCACTGCACTGATGCAAAGAGATTTTTTTTTTTTTTGTTTTTACATATACTCACATCTTTGTAGACTATTGTTTATAGCTATGTCGTTTCTTAGCTAGTTTCAGTACTTTGTTAGACAAACAAGTTCCTGGAATCCTATTCCAATCCTGCTTCTTCAGTGAAACAAGGCCATGTCACTTTCCCATGTATTTAGACACAAACAATGTGAGGCTAGAAGCAAAGGGCCTTCAGTAAGGACCTGGACCAAGACAGGAATTACTTCATCAGCTGTGTTTCTAGCTGGGGATTCTTGTCAATTTTGCAAATATTCTACATTTATAAAATTGTTGAAGCCCTATATCACATGTGCATTCTGCCATAAGTGTACCTGGAGGACCTTCAATAAATGGTAAACTCTTTTTTTCATTTAAATCTTATTTGGCTTGAGACTATAAGGCAGCTAAGGCATCAGCAGCACAAAATCCCACAGGGTGGAAGGGGCTCCAGAGATTACCTGGTCCAACCTGCTGCCCAGAGTGAGTACTATTATAGAGGGCTGCTGAAGGCTATGTTTGGTCAAGCTTTTTGACTTCTTCAAGGACAGAGATTTCACAGCCTCTGTGAGTCCTTGCTGGAGCACAAAATCACCTTCATGGCAATTGTGGTTTTAATCTATATATAACTGAAATATATAATTGAAACAGTCTTTTTTTTTTTTTTTTAATCTGAAGAGCTTCTGGAAAATGTTGAAAAATATTCTTCCATATTATATCAATTTATATATACCTAATTTCATTAAAAAATAGACTTTGTTTAATAAAATATAAACAGATGTCAGCAAAACCTCTACATATTGTTCTCCGAGCCTGGATTTTAATTAATCCTAATTTTGGTGTAAATCAGGAAGACTTAATCTCATTTACTTTTAAATCTCTTATACTTTAAAAGGTCTTAATATCTATTATTTTAAATCAAATAAAATTGAGACTGTAGCTTCAATTTGTTAAAGATTGGCAATATATAACTATTTTTGGAAGACATATGTAGGTCATTTTTTAAAAGATGGAAATAAACCAGCCTAAGCTTATGCAAAGCTGTTTGGCCTTAATATCTAAAACATGCCATGACTAATTCAGCAAGTCATTAACTTTTTCTCCCCTGCTGGAACCACAGAACTCACAACTCAGACTGAAAGATCTGACACCTAAAGCATTTAAAGTTACGAGCTGATGAATACACAGAGTAGTGGCTGTGGTTGTAAAACAGACCTTTCACAAGTGAGTGATCTGTATTTACATTACAACTCAGATGATTTACAAATGCCAAGGTGCCACATTTTAATTTAATGATATACACATATCAGGAGATTTTTATTCAATATATCAAATCTATAAGCCCGTGCACTGTACTTTATATGAAATAAGAAATAGGTAACAAATCAACCCACAGTCACATAAGAATCAATGGACAATATCATGAAAGTAAGGCCATGTTGCAGTAAATATTGCTGTCAATGTCCATCTTTATATTCTGGAAGGAATATAGCTTCTTGAAAGATGAAGGAAGTTTTAGGGCATTCATCACAGTTATTTTCACTCTCAAGTTTCCTGGATCAAATATTAAGAAATTACAAAAAACATTTTCAGTTTAATCATTAGAACCTTAAATGTATTGAAATTTATGCTTTCCTCAAGGAGCCCCTGGCACTATTTCTAGTGCAACTTGTGTCATTTTACCCATATCAAACTTTGAAATCCAATCAATGGAATCTGTTTATTTAGTTAAAAAATAAAAAATTAAAAGAAAAAAGAAATGTTCTATTTTTGTTTTCCTACAACTAATTATTAACTTTTCAATAATATAAGAAGTATTAATCTACTTACAATAGATTAGGCATAACATGGCTAATGGACCAAAAATGACAGCTAGCTGACCAGTATTTCTCAACTTTTATTAATACGCAAATATATTTCAAAGGGATATTTTTGCTTCCAAAAGTTAATCTACCAAGAAAAAAAATAAACAGCTTATGAAAGAAAACCCCAACCAAACCAAGGAAAGAGAAGAGAAGAGAAGAGAAGAGAAGAGAAGAGAAGAGAAGAGAA
>CM031878.1:3040769-3096804 GCA_018697195.1 Certhia americana | reverse complement strand
AGAAGAGAAGAGAAGAGAAGAGAAGAGAAGAGAAGAGAAGAGAAGAGGAGGGAAAGAACCAAAACCCACAGAAACCACCCAAACCACCAAAAACCAAACCAGCAGTGTTGAAGGATTCAGATCTTTAAGCATAATGATATCTAGAAATGTAATTCTTAAGTGACCACCCATTTTTAGACCAATCTGGTGTAACAGTGTTTCAAAGCTCTGAAATAACAACTTTTAAAAGCTTTCAAATATATGCAGAGATTTACATGCAAGGTTCACAATTAGTAGATGAAGAGAAGACTAAAAATACCTGGAATTAATTTAATGAATAACAGCTCATAAACATTTTTCTACCACAAGGCATAGCATCATTCAAGAAAAGTTCATGACTCTTGTTGCAAAGGATGAAATTAGAAATATGAATCTAGATTAAGAAACCCCTATAAATCATCTGAGAGAGAGCAAAATGTAGCAACCCATCTTCTAAAGAGCCTGGTATTAAAAGACATTTATTAATTGTTTTTTTTTATAACAGAAGAGGTTAATGCTTCTAAATAATTTTCTAATAAGTTAGAGTTTTGTCTTTCCCTTGTAGAGTTCGTTTACTCAACTTGCAGGCCTTTCTTTGTGCATCACTAATACAAGTAATTTTCATTCCTCAAGTCTGTTGTATATAGAGGAAAGATCTATTTTGATTTGAATAGAAAAGGTCACAAGAAAAATCAAAACATACAGAGCCCTAACGGACAAGAATGACAGCACTCTTATTCTTCTCCATGATGACATAATTTCATTTCAGAAGACAGCAGAAGAGCTTCCTTTATTTTTTTTTTCCTTTTTTTCCAAGTTGAACATCTTTTTACAGAAAACCTACAATTAATACTATAGAAAAATGATATGTAGTTAATTGCATCGAAGTGGTATGAGGTATATGATCATTAACTTTGAGTGATGTGCAAACGTTACTCTGCTACAGCTATCAGCTCAGTGATTTTATGATTCCTGTCAGCAATGGATGATAAAACAAAGAAGATAAAGAGAACTAGGCATATTTCTCCTTTGTTACAGCAGGGAAAGGGCTAGTTTAAAGAGACAGGCAATTTAGTGGGTTTGAAAGACATGCTGAACCTAATTACAATGTCCTAATCAATCCTTATTCTTTCAAATTTTTAGTTTCTCTAATCTCAAATGCTTAATTCTTTCTGGGCATCTTCCAGCAATTCTTTCAGAGATGAATAAAAAACCCCAAAACAACAAACCATTAAAAACAATTAAAAATCCCAACAAACCAACAAAAAGTCTCTATGTTGATTCATTAGTTTGAATCCCTATCATAGAATATCTGTTATCATACAGAAGAGCTAAAAGATAGCAACAGGAATTAATCAGTTACAGATCATTCCTCCTTAATATGATCACTGTAACACCTACCAGATGTACTGCTTGCTCCTAGATACATGGGAAATGAGAAATACAGAAATATAAATGCTGATCAACCTCTCCGGCAAAGAAAAATACCAAGAATATATATTTACTTGACTTTCTGTCCTTCTGTCAGACATCAGCATAAAACACGTGCTGTGGCCAACACCAAGTAGATGTTTTGCAGCCGCTGTAAGCAAGATTACTAGAGTGAAGACTCTGGGAACCTCAAGGCTTAAGATGAAGGGATGTTAATCTGAAATTACAATTCAGATTTTTGGTAAAAAGAAGCAGGTAAGGTTATTGAACAAATATTTTCAAAAAGTATTGCATCTTAATTTTTAGATCTGGTTGCTTCATTCAATGAAAATAGGTATTTGTGGGAGTAATACATATAGATAATGCCTCCAGCCTTTCAAACCTTCTTTTGCTGTATTCAGAGCTCTAGCACCTCAGCAAAGCTATTGCTAACAATTGAAATTACATATGGGGTTTAGTAAGATATCTTGGGGTTGGCTGACCCTGGCTGGATGGCAAGTGCCCACCCATGCTGCTCTGTCACTCCTTTCCTCAGCTGGAGAGGAGAGAGAAAATATAATCAAGGGCTGGTGAGCTAAGGACAGGAGGAGATCACTCACCCATTACTGTCACAGGCAAAAGAGACTCAAATCAGGGCAATTTACTTAAATATAACCAAATCAAAGTAGGTCAATAATAAATATACACAAATTTTAAAACACCATCCCCCCCATACATCCTCCATTCTTCACAGACTCAAATTCACTGTTGACTTCCCTCCCTCTCCCCCACCACAGAGGGATGGGGCTGTGCTCAGTACATCTCCATATCTCTGATGTTTCTTCCTCATCACACTCTTCCCCTGCTCCAGCATGGGTCCCACCCACAGGGCTCAGTCCTTCAGGAGCAGGCTTTTCCACAGTGGGTTTTCCGTGTGTTGCTATATACATTAAAAAAAAAAAAAAAAAAAAAAAAAAAAAAAAAAAAATCCTGCTGCTTTTTTCAGTACAGGAACTTTCACAAAGTCTGTGGGAGTTCTCCCACTCCCACAGGACTCTCCCCTAATAAGGGAGGCTTTTTCAGAAGTCATTGTTAAGAAGAATGCAAACTGGACTCTTGGTTGTTCTTGTTCTTCAGGTTGTTTATTATTTTCTGATCAGCAGTTTTTGCACACCAGGCTTTACACCAGCCTGGCACGCAGGAGAAAAGGCATCACAAAGCCCTGAACACACAGAATCAAGGCTCTCTTAAAGATAATTCACCCAATTATCACAAAAAAACTACATTATTTTTATTTTTTCTTCCAATGACTAACTAAATCTCTATTCACATAACACTACACTATGGTAAATTCTAACTAATCGTTCTGTGTCCCCAACACTGCAGAATATGGAGCAGATGAAGAAGGAGGAAAAAGCCCAAAAAAACCACAAGGATTCTCCAGCTTGCCTTCATCTACTTACCATGCTAACAAACCCAGAAATCTAAATTTATCACCCTGTGATAAACTACATATTATGCTACTAGTTAATTTATATTCTTGAAAGTTTTGCTACATCCCAGAGCCTAGAAAGCCCTTTCCATGGATGAAGGTTAAAAATAAGTGTTTGTCAGAGGGTTTGTATTCTTTAATACTTACATAGAAATACTCTGGATTCCAACAAAGCCTAATGGAAGGATTGTTCCTTTTAATTACTGAAATATATATGTGTATACTGAAAGATATTTCTGTACGTAGCAATTTTATCTCAGATTGGATTGGGGAAATCAAAATATTTGGGCTGGAATAGTGAAATTTGTATACATAATTACAATTGTATAAGAAGGAAAATCTTTTCCACTCAACTAAAACATAAATCCTACTCCACAGCTTTAAATTCATATATTTCTTCTATTCAGTTCTTATATCTAGAAACATTTATTTATTTATTTATTTATTTAGTTAGTTATTAAATCTTAATTTCTTCATATTATTTATCAGTAATTTGCCTTACCTATGTTATATTTTTTCCATTTTATTTTTTGCTAATACTGGCAATGATTCCAAATCTAGTATAATTCAAAGGTTTGAAATGAGCTATTTACAATCTTAGTATCTATCCTCAGTCTTATAATGATTCCTGAACTGTAAGCTTTAACTTTGTAACTCTCCCCTATCAGACTCATTATGCACATGTATTAAGGACACTAGTTATTTTTTAATTAATTTTGACAGCGAGGATTTTATACTCTAAATCAATCAAGCAGTTAATCTTGTGCAGTGTTGATCCATGGCCCAAGGGAGACCTTCCCAATGAAAAAGAATTACTGCCTTTGCACAAACGACTGGTAAGTCTTGCTCCAGTACAAATTGTACATCTCTGATCAGGAAGGACAGGAGCAGATCAGAGGAGTGAAAACTCCATTCTGTTAGGGCAGACCAAAATAATGGGACTTTTTAAGCTAACAGAATAGAAACTAAATATGGATAGCTACATTTAAACTTGCATATGTGCTCAGCTTTATAACTTAAGAACAGTCTAAAAGAAAATATCTATGTATTAACAATGAATAAACATTTAAATATTTTATTACTTCAGAAACTGAAAACTGAATTGTACCAAGATTTATCTGTTTAAGTTAGATTTGACCCTAGAGGGGGCCCTTCCAGTCAATGTCATGCATTTCTATGTACTTAGGTTTAGCCCCATCTCAAATTATTTTGTAAAGAAGCTATTGAATTAAAGCAAGCATACTTTTTCATAATTTGGGAGACTAAGTTATTAGGATGGCAGTCACCACATTCTTCCTTTTCTCAGTTGTCTGTTATTAAACACCATCAGTTTTGGGGATAAGCAGATATTTAGTCTGACATGTAGAATTACTTTTGGTTTAATCTTTGTTTATTCTGATAAGAAATAGAATGATGCTGGTAATTTTTAATGTATGATCAGAGCAGGTTGCTATGATGTAGGTGGGGCACTACAGGACAGCACTTTCCTGCAGAGCAGAACAAAGTAAAAAGAAGTTAATATTGTCTCCTTTCTGCATCTGGATTCTCTACTGACTAATGCAGAGTGTCTTTTCTTCATTAGAGCTTACCATTTTTATTCAAATGGTAAAAATTTAATTTTCTTAGAAATCTCTGTTTTTTAAATTGGGCTGCTACAAAATGCCCAGTTCAAAAGCTCGTGGTAAGAAAAGCAATTACACCTATCTAGCTGCAGTACTATAAAAATCAGGATAAAAATCCTCCTCCTCAGGATGCTACACTAAAGGGGTTAATATTCTTAGCCCAAATTTTTGTTTTCTGAGGTTGGAGGGATATTACCCAACTAATACAATGAAAAAAACCCAGAGAAGACAAAGGCAGAAACTATATGCAGAAAATCATTTTAATACAATCATCAATCACAGACATATTTTATAGATTATAATCAGAAAATATTTGGTTTAAATTACTTAAACAAATGTTTACAGTTCTCAAAGTGTCTCTGAAGTAGAGTATTTTTTGTGTTCTTTTTCTGTTGGTCACATGCAAAAATAACACCAAATAGTCATACCACATGGTCCCCAAAACTGAAGTTCTATGCTGGTAAGTACAGTAATTCATAAAATAGAGGTATCAAAAATAGATGTTTTGGTTATGTTTTTAATCTTCTGCAAGTGTAATATTTAAGGCAAATACAATATAAGGAAGTCGATTTACCCTTCTTCATTATTGCAATTTTATTACAAAGAAAGAGAATACATTATTCCTATGAATATCTATTTGTTCAGGTTGGCAAAAAAAAAAAAAAAATTGATAATTATTTGAACATGGTAATATAATGAAAAAATGAAAGTGTTTTGTAATGGATTATTACATTTTATGACCATACATTTATTTTACATCATTCAAACTGTTTCATCCCTACTGTGTGTAAGGGAAAAAAATCTTAATATGTAGGTATTAATTTTAAAATGGAGTCAGGTGTAGACAGTCACCTTAACAAAACAGAAAGAAATTTGATTTTTTCTGTTTTTAACAAGTTTGTAGTTAGGTCAGACTGAGTGGACAATTCAATGTAAGTAATACTTGGGATGAGTTTTGACTAAAAAATAAAAAGGTTATTTTATTTTACACAGCCTTAGAGTCAAACAGATCCTGAATTTTAATCTCCCTCATTGTAGATAATCACTAAAAGCAGAGAGCTCTGAATCAATGTTAGTGTAAACACATGGTGTACAAGTAAAACTGATCAAATTGCAGCCTTTTACAGAAGTTGCTTTTGCCCAGTTTACCAGGCAAAGAAGAATTTTCTCAAGGATAGAGGACTAAGGGCAGAGGAGATTGGTGGTTTGATACAGTTTGGGTCACACCGTCCCCTTCACTCTTTCCATGATTTTTGAGCAACAGGCACAACCTCTCTCAACCCATTCCCACCAAATACAGGCATAACAATTTCTCCCTTCATTAGGCATAAAGTTAGGAGGCTCCCATAACAACTGGGGACTTGTGGCAATGATGGCACAGAGATCCAATAATGGAATGCAACCCCCTGGTGCAGGAACAGTGCCATAGAATCATAGGATACCATGAGTCAGAAGGGTCTTCATGCCCAACTCCTGGCCCAGAACAGCACTAGTAATCCTACCACGTGCTGAGAGTTGTCCTAAATCTTTATTCAATCTGTCAGTCTTGGGCTGTGACACCTTCCCTGGGAAATAAAACCCTAGGATATATAAACACAGACTCTGACCTCTCCAGAGGAGTGAGTGGAAGGAAACAGAAAACCAGTGTATAAACTTTAATTAGAAAATAGTTGCTTGAATGGAATAAGGACTCAACTCAGATTTAGTCAGTGCTCTTGATGTATTTGGTTTCTTCCTAGGCATTTAGGGAAAAATAAATTAAGAAGCACTGAAAAGATCTGGAATTGCACGGTCACTTTTGTTCTAAAAAACAATTGATCCATATTTATTAATTTTCATGTTTTCAAGTAGCAGGTAAAATAAGTAAACAAAGGTGAAATAATTCAAGGCCAGGTTGGATAGGGCACTGAGCAACCTTTTCTAGGGGAAAGTGTCCCTGTCCATGGCAAAGCACTGAAACTAGATGGTGTTAAGATTCCTTCCAACCCAAACCATTCTAGGCTTCTAGGATTCTATAATTTGTCATTTCCCTAAGCGTTATAGAGTCATAGTATTTAACTTTTCCAGTACCTTCCTCATTCTTCTCATATTTTATTATCTTCATCAGATTTAATGTTCATGGGTGTCCATCAGTAGGAAAAGGTTGCTTGAACACATTGTGTCTTGTGTTTTTGTTGTAGAAACACAGCTGATGTACATAGTTGTTGTTTATCCTTTTCCTGGAGAGGTTTTATTTTATTTGCTGGCAGACATAAAGGATCAGAAAATAGGGTTTTGGTTTTACCCTGTGCCCTGTGCTGGAATTCTTAGGAGTCAGCTTTGTGTGGTGAGAATAGTAATGCCATCAGACACAATAAAATAATGAATTGGATTCAACAAGTAAGACACTGGTGGCAGGTTACCATCAAAACTGAGAACCTTGAGGTTATTTTACTTAATAACTTAATACCAGAACACACCATGGTGATTCTACAAGATTTATTTGGCTAGGATAAAAACGCATGTGTTGCAAAATTGAGTTAATTATTTACTAGACGCATAAACTGTCTTGAGTTGGAAGGGACACATAAAGATCATCAATTATTTGATGGTCTTTATTTTAACCATCTCATTATTTTAACCCTACCTCCATTATTGCTATGACCACCCCTTACAGAGAGCCAACACATTTCTTGCCATTTCTTGGAACAAGAATTTACCTGATTTTAATTATTCCTATAGTCTTTTTCTCATCATTCTCTTTCCACAAGTGTGAAAGAACAGCTGCTACCTGATAGAATTATTTTAATTGTTTTCATGCCATAAAATTGTTAAAAGCAATTTTAATTTTAACAGTAAATAGGTTTTATTGCCAAATTATACTTTTGCTTATAGGTATAGTATGGCAATGGGTGGTTAAAAGAATATTTGATTCTGTACTATTATTTCTCCTGTATCCACGGTATAATCAATGAAGTGATACTATTTTGCCCTCAGGAACAAAAAAAAAAAAAAAAAAAAAAAAAGAAATGCTAATGGAAGCAATTAAAATATATGAATAATACTGACACCTCTTTATTATCTTTCAGGTGCACTCAGAATTACCCAACACATTAAGTGGTAATGATGCAGATACAGTTATTTTCCAGTTGACATGATTAGTTCTGGGGCCCAGACACATTTTTCTTGTGCTTTGAAGCCCTTCACACTAAGTTATTGGATTTGGGAAAAAAAGTACATAGATATATGAAATGACCTCATCCCTAACACTGAAAGACATGGATAAGAATGGCATTTCCATGGTCTACAACACTACTCAAAGTTATATGAGTTATTCTTGATTTTCTGCTGTGTTCTGTAGACTAAGGAATTTCAGGGAGGGATGGTGTAAAGAATAGACATATAGGGCTACAGACACAGAAATGTTTCATCTTGTTGTCTGACCTTTGTGTGAAGCAGTTTTCTCCATGTTTGCATCCTCAAAATGTCCTTGTGCTCACAAGATATTCACTGTATATTGAAGGAAGACCATTGTTCCTTAGTCTCTCCTGAGTCTTGTGATACTGGTATCTTCATCTGAGCTTGTGTTGTCCAGCTCCTCTGTTTTTTCTGTTGTCAGGAGAGGGATTGCATAGTAAGGCCTTCCTAGAAATTTAGATGCTGTCAGGATTCTATTGACAGCAATAGAATTCTATCTAAATTCAGAATATTCTATCTGGACAGGAACCCTGAAAAATCAGACACATATCTGTGGTGTATGAGTAAAAACCCTAAATTGCTTGAGCACAATTTTTTGAGACCAACCTTCACTAAAACACAGAGGTGTCATGACGTGTTACAAGTCACATTATTATTGACATTATTAATAATAAACTGGGAGTCTGAATAGAAATTAAAGATGAGCATGAAACAACATAATAGACCTGACTGAAGAGGGCCTTGACATTCCCTTGTTCTTTATAACTCTTAAATGCTTTATCTGTAAAGGTCCCGTGAGGAGTCTAGAGTATTCATAGAATCACAGAATCATTTAGGTTGAAAAAACCTCTGAGATGTGGCCAAAGTATAGGCCTGGTACTTGGTCTTGCAGAGCCCCAGTTTGATTGATTTGCTAGAGCTGTGGGCTCCAGCAGGGTTCAAAATTCAGGAAATATTTCAAGCATTCAAGATAAAAAAGTTTGTCCCACTAAACAAAATTTCAACAGCTAAGATATGGCTTAAATTCTAAATCCAAGTTTATATTGCCATCTGCAGCAGTAGCGAAGTGAGAGACTCTGAAGAACACCAAAGTACTGAGTGTGTGCAAGACAGAAACACGGATGGGATGCAGACTAAAAGATTTAGATTTGTCATTAGGAGGAAATTCTTCGTTCTTAGGGTGTTGAGGTCCTGGCAGAGCTTGCCCAGAGCAGCTGTGGCTGCCCCTGGATCCCTGGGAGTGTCCTAGGCCAGGCTGGACAGGGCTTGGAGCAATCATGCATAGTGGAAGGTGTCCCTGCCCATGGCAGGGGTAGAAAAAGATGATCTTGAAGGTTTCTTCAAGAAATTCTTGAAACCATTCTCTTATTCTATGACTCTGTGTTTCTGTAACTGATTACTACAGAAAAAAACCCTGGTCTTATGGAAAAAAAATGCTGGTTTTAAGATTCCTTTTATGATGACACATAGCATCTGCATAATTTTCTGTGCACATTATATACTTGTCTTGGTGAAAAATGGTGTTTCCTTTCCAAAAGGTGACTGGATTTCACTAATACATATTATGATTCTGTATGTTGGGAGTCATTAAGGGCCCCCACCTGCTAAAGGCGGGGACAGGGTAACAGCATAGCTTCATCTCATTTAAGTGTTGTGCTGTGCGTTGTGAATATAATTGCTTTTATACACCAGATAACTGCCTGTATTTCCAAGCATGCACCAACTATCATCATGTAATTTATCTTATTCACCCCATTATTATTATTTCTGGCACCTGAATAAAAGGTGTTTTTATTGCTCTCAAATATTTACCATGTTAGCCTGATTGGTCTATAAGCACAACAGTTTACTCTTTGAATATGCTGAAACTCTGGCCTTCCTTCTGTGCCTCCCATGTGATCAGGCGATCAATAAGGAAGTATAGGGTTTTGCTTATTTATTTTAGTGCCTAAGTACTACATTGCATGGCAACCACTGCCCAGCAGTTGGAGTTGGACAAAGGAACAATGCATTTCTTATTATTGTTAATAATTTCAAAAGGAAACTTCCTCCAAACAGTGTCATCAAAATACTTGATTTATGAAAAGGATAATACTGTTTGTTCAACAAAATGACACAGAGGAAGTGATTAGTTTAGTCCATAAAATTAAAATTTTTAGTAAGAATGACCAGTTGAAGCTGCAGAGATGAAAAATTTGAAGTTTTTTCTGACAGCTGACCAGACAGATACAGATGTCACTGCTCGGAAAACAGAACAATGACTATAACTATTGGAAACTTGTAAATTAAACAAAGAGTGTTTAAGAACAGAAAAGATTAAAAAATAAAGTGAATGTAATTTTTTAATTAAGAGGAATAAGATTCAAAAACTACCTGTTTGTTGCCTTTTGAATGCAATATCCAGAGCTTTGAGCTCAGAAATATTTGGGGATTTACCAAGCTGCACTTTCAGTTAAACACATTTTTCTTCCTGAACTTTTTTTTTTAAAGAAAAAAAAAAAATTGAATTTAATAAGTAACTTATGTAAAGTCTCAGGAGGTACAAAAGAAACTGGGTTGCTTTTGGGGAAAACGTGGAAAATACAGTACAATTATCCACATTGCTCACTGGAAACAGAACCTATCTCACTCTGGTCCCTAACTGTGTTTGGGATTCTCCAGAAGAGTGGTAATTGAAACAGGTCAAAATTGTTCAAGGTAATGTTAACTGATGTGCTTGGCAAGGGTTAGTGCTCAAGCCATTGTTCAGCTCTTCTCCCTGCTTCTTTGACCTAATTGAGAGCTCTGAATATTCTCTGGAGCAAACACAAAAATAAACCAAACCACCAAACAAAAAAACCCAAACTAAACCAAACCAAACCGAACCCCTATGTGTTTTAAGTTCTGAAGCTAGAGTTGAGCAGATTATTCTTTTTTTTTTTTTTTTCTTAATTTTTTTTTTTTTTTTATTTACCTTAGTAGCATCTGAATAGGAAATGTGAGGATGAAAAGTGAAGATGTCTGATCACTCAGGATCCTTCAAGATGCATTCAGACTCCTACCACTTATGCAGATATTTTGTTCCATTTTTCAATTCACAAACCATTCTGAACCTCCTCAATTATCAGTGGAGCTGTCCAGTCAAACATCTTAGGCTAGATTTATGCAAGTTGTCAATTTTTGTGCAGTTGTTATAGCCAGCAAATAAAAATGAGATTCCTTGTAATTGAAGAGGATGGCTGTGATTTTTAAAAAGCAAGACCGTAAATGTCAGTAAGCTGTGTTTTTTTCCTTTTCAGATGTTGTGTTTTGCTGACATTTCAGCCCTGTAGTTTGCCATAAGAGGATTCACTTGACTAAGCATAGACCTCTGTGTTGTATATTTTTATGTTTGAGCTATGCTCCTTAGCTAATTACAGATGAAGGTGAGAAATAAGGAGCTCTAGAAGTCAATCAGTGTTCCGCCCCAAAGCTTATCCCTTGTTTCCTTTGGCTCAACCCATCTTCCTATATCTTTATTCCTCTTAGCTCAGTGTTACAGTTCACATGGCTGATAGAAAAAATGATTTTATTTCCCAAGGGAAGAGGAGGGAAAGGGTGGAGAAAAACAAACACATATAGGAGGATGAGAAAGGGAGAGAGAACAGTTTCCAGCAGCTTCATATATTTTCCTCCCTTTTCTGTATTTAAATATCTAGTCTCTCCAAATTATTGTCATCAAAGGGACAATTTCCATCTGAAGAATTATGGTTTCATCTCATACTAATCTTTAGAAAGCTCTAAAATTGTGTAGAGTCTCACTTTGCCATCATTCTGTCTCTTCTCTCTATACCCGATCTTTGTTCCTGTGTGTTTATTGCATGTGAGTGTGCCATGGCTGACATCAGTTTAAAAAAAATGCAGAAACTCCAGATACCAGAAAACCCTTTTATTCCAAAGGCTGAACAAAGACGATGGATGCAACGCCATTTCCTTTTGACAATGTTATTGTGGCACACTTTAGAAGTTTTTTTCAGTTGCCTGGAATTGTTGGTTGCTAACTCATCTGCAGGTTTAAGATTAACAGCAACTGTCATAAATTGTTACCTCCTTCTGCGAATTTGACTGAGGACTCAAGAGAACCAAGATCTTTTTCATCTTTGCTTCATATCTATATGTGACTTCCCACCAATAAGGAATGACTTTAAGAACAGGGAAAACCTTCTCAGGTTTATGACTTGCAGAATGTGGTGAGAGGGTGTTAGAGCTGTGCAAGCATGGGAACCATCTTCTTAGCTTCCAAAAGAGGAAGAGGTAAAGAATCTCTAATTGTCCATTCTTGTTCCCAAGTCCTTTGAACATAGCTATAATGTTGTTATTAAATGTCTGCACAAATATGTCACACTTAGCTGCAGGAACTATTTAGTACTGCTGCATGCAATTTTTCCCCTCAGATGAATTTAGGATTTTCATTCAGCTCACTTTTCTTCCCAAGCCTTCTGAAAGTTCTTAGCAAGTAGATCCTGACTATAATTCTCAATATCACACCAGCTGAGTGTCCCATACATGGGCTAACTCTTTTAGCTTCTCAAATTTCCATTATCTGTGTCAGGCATATAGACAAACTTAAAACTAAACCAAATTCAAACTGATTGACCTTTTTATGCCACCACCTCCCAGATTTTATTGATTTTTTTTTTATTTAATTTCATTATTTTTCTCTTCCTTTTATGATATAATACTATATTGCTTAGGAATTTTAGCTTGTTTTTACATGGTGTTAAAATCTAAAATGAAATGCCAACTTATCTGTTGGTAGAAAAAAAATAACTCAAATAAATTGTGACAATAGATAAAAAAAAGGAAATAAATATTCATGAGCATTTTAAAATTTGAATTTATACGAAATAAATATAGCAAATCGCTTTGGGGAAAATATGCAAATACTACGGAAGCAATTATTAATGCTCTGGTTATATATCCCCATTTTTGTGATTCATTGTTTAAAAAGTTGCACTGAGCTTTTGTAATAAAATCCCACTCTTTAGAGCATCTGGATTTTATTTTTTGAGCAGAAAAACCAACTCACATTAGCAATCATGGAGAAATGTGGAAGCAGTCCACACATGTCTGCTTAAAATCCCGTTGAGATATAAACTTGATGGTTATTTCTAACCCATCTGTTTCCCATAATTGTATAATACTATATGCATCTTGGGCCTGAAAGAATTCCCCTGGGAGCACTTGGTCTGCCACAAATGACCAGCCACAGCCCATGGTCACCCTGCAGCATAGTTTGATGTGGCACATGTGCTATCCTTCTCACTGAGGGAAAGCTGGGCTGCCCACATCTCTGGGCTGGGAAGGAGAAGAAGCTCTCAAAGCTGCAGGTGTGAGAAGGCAGGTGCTCCAAGGCAACAGAGCTCTTGTGCCACATGAAAGAGCGGGTGAAGCCTCAGCTCTAATTAAGACTGGCATTGCTCCTGGGGTCTAGACAGTGAGTTTCATTTATAAGCAGAAGCTGATGCACAGATCATTTCTTCATTTTGTCCTATAAACCCGTTTGTATGTGTTGGAATCCAGAATGCAGAGTATTTCTTTGCACATTTTAAGAGATCCAAACCCTCTAACACTATTTTTAAACTTTGTCCACGGAAAAGGCTTCCTAGGCTTTGGGATGTAGTAGAACTTTCAAGAATATAAATTAACTAGTAGCATAATATGTAGTTTACCACAGGGTGATAAATTTAGATTTCTGGGTTTGTTAGCATGGTAAGTAGATGAAGACAAGATAAAGGATCCTTGTGGTTTTTTTGGGCTTCTTTCTCCTTCTTCATCTGCTCCATATTGTGAAGTGTTTGGGACAGAGAACCATTGGGCACAATTTGCTGCAGTGTAGTATCATGTGAATAGAGATTTAGTTAGCTATTGGAATAAAAATCAAAATAATATCTGTTCTTGGTGATAATTGGGCTAATTATCTTTATGAGAATTTGAATCTGTGAGTTTGGGGCTTTTTGGTGCCTTTTCTCCTGTGTGCCAGACTGGTGTAAAGCCTGGTGTGCTGAAATTGCTGATAAGAAAATAATTAGCAACCTGAAGAATGAGAAAAAACAAGAGTCCAGTTTGCCTTCTTCTTAACAAGGACTTCTGAAAAGTACTCCCCTATCAGTGGAGAGAGACCTGTAGGAGTGGAAGAATTCCCACAGTATGGGTTCTTGTGACATAAAACTGAATGCATGCAAATAAACCACATCTTCAGGGTGTGTAGTCTAGAAAAGATATGGCAAATAAATATGAAAACGTGTATGTGCCTCTGAAAGAGGAAGTCCCTTTCACAGTCAGGTGAGTTCTTAGAGCAAATGCCTGAAGAAGTTGTGGACTCTGTATCCCTGGAATTTCTCAATCCCAGGTTGGATGGTGCTCTGAGTGCTGACCTTGTGGCAGTTATCCTATGCATGACAGAGGGGTTGAAACTAGATGGTCTTTAATATCTCTTCCCACACAAACCATTCTATGATTCTATCCTGTGAAATGAGAGGAGAAAGAAATTACGGTGTTTCTCATAAATATGGAATTGTCTCTGAATAATTATCTTGAGCAGGGAGGATTTCAAGAGGCATGTTTATGGCACTGCTTCATGCTTATATTCACACATGCTGTTTTAAAGAAATATTGCAGGCCTATTTATTCTGTACTTGTATGTAGTATCTGAGAAATACACTTAAAGGTGTCAGCGGATGTGCACAATCAAAGACAAAGTTGATGGAAGAAAATAAATTCCCAAATACTGTTCCACAGCTGGCTTCCTGGCTAGTGATCAGCTCCCTACTGTCCACTTCATTGCAGAAGAGGCTTTTCACCCAGCCAAGGGTGGAAATTTTGTTGCCTTCCACAGACTCCTATTCCTGAAAAAAAGTTATATAGTGTTTCTGTGTGCTTTCAAAAGCAGATTTGAAGACATGCATTTTTAGAGGTAGTTGGTAGTAGTAGTAGTGTCAAAAATGTTCAGAGTGATTTAACTTTAAAAAGCAGTGTAGTCATTTATTGCAGATATTTTTCAAGGTTTTTGACAACTTGTGAAGTTCAGTGCTACAAAATGAACACATGGCTTGATTTGGGGCAAGAAATTTTTCATTTAACAGTGTAGTTAGGGGAAAAAATTGCTTAGTTTTCATAGAATTGTGGAATCACAGACTGGTTTATCTTGAAAGGGACCATAAAGATTATCTAGTTACAACCCCTCTGCCAGGATCAGAGAGACATCTGATAACAGCCTGTAGGCAAAATAATTTTGGGAAAAAAAATCACTCCCAGTGTAATTATTTTGATATGAAGTAGTAGTTATACACTTATGCCATTCTTTCTTTAAGATTTAAGGGCAGAATTGCACCAAATTCTCTGCAGTTTTTTCTCTCCTTAAATCCTTTTGTATGATTTAGCTGAATAATCCATATCTACAGACTAGCTCAGAAAACCCCAAAACATAGTTACTACATATTCAGTATATTGTTTTTTTTTCCCTTTATTTTGAGTTCTTTCATGAAATTTAGCCAGTCCTTCAATAATGGCATGGTATGGAAATTCATCTGCACATGGAGTTCAAAGCCACCTGCCCAAAGCAAGGTATTTGACACCAGCAGATAGGAGTCATTAAACACAAAGTGAACTCCCTGTAGATGTTACACACATTTCATAATGCGGGGATTTTATGGAGCATATTTTCAAAGCAGTCTCTTTTTTATACAGTGAAGTCTAATGTGAGTTGTTACGTTACATCCAGCAATCTAACTGATTTACAAATGTATTTTATTGTGGAAAGAAAAATGCTGTGCTTGTTGTTGTTGTTGTTTGTTTTTTGTTTTTGGGGTTTTTTTTAATATTTAAGGTGTGCATCTTGACTTTACCTTATAATGAATGATGTCTTGGAAAACCCACACTAAGTTGATATGGTGATTGATTACCAAGTCATATAATACAGCCAGAATGAAATGAAGTTTCATCATTCCTCTATCCTCATGAAAGACCATACTTTGAGAGTTTGCCATCAGAACTCACACTTCATTTATTGTAATATTTATATCATAATGCTGAAGTGATTCTTATTAGAAATGCCGTTTTTATCAACAAAAGGTGATCATCACAACTTTTTGGTCCAGAGCCTATTAAAAATTGAGAGCACCAAGCTTAAGCAAAGATATATATCTAAAGGTACAAAATTTTTGTAATAGCCCATAGAACCTGTTTCACTGTGATAAATGGCTGGTGAGAAGGCATTTGTGAAAGTGCATGCCAAGTATACCAGTAAGCATGCAGATGTTTTTAAAAATCTCACTCTGCTGTGCTGAAACCTATCAGAAAGCTCGAAGATGATTCAAAAATGAGACTGTGCTCACATCTTTGGTCTCAGGCCAGAAAGATGAGGAAGTGCCAAGTACATGGTAGGTTTGCTATGAAGCCAGCTGAACCCTCTGTTTGCCCACCAGACAGTAAAAGTGCAGCAGAGAGTGAAGATTCATGCTGAAGATGCAGGTGTTGCACAGGCACTCATGAAAAATCTTTTATAAAAACAATTTATTGGGACCTTAACAAAAAGCACTGTTGACTTGGGGTATCTAGTTTTTCCAATGGGATGGTCAATCCCTGTCCAGACAGCCGCAGCAGCAGCATTTTTATCTAGACCAGGTGTGACACCACAGAGTTTTTCCTAACCTCACATTTGTTCAACTGGACATCAATTCTCCATCTCCCAGTCATGCTGTTTACAAGCACTTTAATCCTGGATTTTGTGGTTTGAGAAGAACCACAGAACTGCAGAATACTTTGGGTTGGAAGGGACCCTGAAGTTCATCCAGTGCCACCTCCTACCATGGGCAGGGACACCTGCCACTGTCCCAGGCTGCTCCAAGCCCCATCCAACCTGGCCTTGGACACTGACAGGGACCAAGAGGCAGCCACAGCTACTTTGTAGAACATATGCCAGGGCCTCCCCACCCTCACAGGGAAGAAACAATGAGGAAGTTAGTACCAGTGACCTGTTAGAACCTCTTAGAAAGTGTATGAAGCAGCATCTTCCCTGCCTGGTGTTCACAGACTGATGTTAAAATCCCACAGAGTTGGACCCAAATATATCAGAATCCACAAGAGAATAGTTTTTATTATCAGAGCTACAGAAAGAACAGCAGTTATTGCTATTCATATAAAAACATGGAGATTTTTTAGGTAAACTTCAGGATTTTCAGATCAGCTCTGAATAAGATGTTTCTGTGCTGATATCTTACTCAAGAGACTTTTTAAGCTCTCTGAGCTCTACAATTACCACTTGGAGGACTTAAGAAGTCAAAACGGATAGAAGAGATTAAGGTTTCCCCCTCACCATGAAAGACATTCACACAAGAATATTTTTTATAAATTATTTCAATCCTTGCAAACAGTCAGTGAGGACCTACTTCAAGAATTTTCAGACTGAACTGAGTTTAGCAATGTAAGCTAAACAGTGGTTATATATAGTGATATAAAGAAATTCCCTACTGGAATTGGTGGTGAATGTTTTTATCTGATCAAAATATAAATTCAGAGTTGGTCTTATACAAGCAAGTATTCTGATTATTTTGATTCCTTTAGAAAAATTATAAAGAAGTGAATTTATACTTTTAAATACATTTGAATGTTTTCATGTGATGCTATTTTTGCCCTTGGCTAGACACGGTTGAAAAAAATTGTGGTGTTCTAGACAGTTTCCTTTACCCTAGTTAAAAGTTGTTATATTTGATATTTCAGAATATTTACAGTTACTGGAGTGAACCTTATTTCAGTTTGCAGATGTTTTTTAACAAAATTAAATAAAATTTATTAATGATAAAATTTTTAATAAAATTAAATGACATACATATGTCAGTTGTATAACCCAAATTTGTTTATGTATTATTCTTTTTCATTTTAACTCCGGTAATTATCTTGTCTGCCTTACTCTGTTTTTCAGTAATATACTTAACAATATGAGCTAGCCAACTAATCTGCATAAACAATTCTATTTACTTAAGAGTGCTGAATTAAAAATTTTATATGATCAGCTGGGATCAAAACAGGAGGCTCTCAAGCTCTTCTTGAGACTTGTTTTAATTTAGGTAAGATTTGAACCAGTCCAGAACTTCCAGTAGGGAATTTCTTTATATCACTATCTCCCATTTACATTGCTGATTCTGCTGCTGAATAATGGAAAAGGCAGAAAGAGATTTAGGAGAGAAATCTGAACACAGATTGTTTTTCCTGCCATGAGAGCCTAATGATGAAGTTATCTCTGGTCTTTCCAGTTGTTAGTTCCTCCTGTGCACTGGCAGTTTTCAAAGTAAGGCTTATGAAGAAAGAGTCTTCAAAGTAACGTTTTTCCTGAGATTAGCAAGTAGCCTGTGAAGAAGAGAGAAAACTTGAAACTATACCCAGAACATGCATTTTGAACACTTATCTCAGAAAAAAACCCCAAAACAAAACCAAAACAAAACCAAAACAAAAAACCCAAATAAAACAAAACCAAACCAAAGAACAAACAAACAATCAAACAAACCAAACCAAAACAAATAAATAAAAATGTATTGGGAAAACACAATCTTCCTTCACCTTTCAAGAACAGTCCTTCTCAATGATGTAAGAGCAATAATGTACGTGCCTGTTTTAACTTTGGAAATTTCTTTGTTTATGAAATGAGCTGTTTTCGTATGTTATTACATAATGAAAATCATCTCAGATTCAGTTCATCTCCACTTGTCCCTGTTTGCTGGGGGAGCATCCTGAAGCTGTGGAGTGGGAGCCTGTCCAGATGTGGTACTGCTGAGGCACCAGACATGAACTGCAGACCCACAGGGACCTTTCACACAGGATCTCAGGTTCCCCTCTGGAAATAAGGGACCTGTGATTGCCTGTCTTTAGATGAAGTTTCAGAAATTTGCCCTATTTTTTAACAGGTCTCTGGAGTTCCTTGTGTATCATGTAAAAAAGTCAGCTAGAGGGGTAACCTGATAAGCTATCTTGCTTATCCCTTGTAATGGGGATGTATGATAATAAAAGTGGATGTATGACAGCTAATTAGAAAATTCCCTTGCTCAAAAGCTTATCTCTTTATGTTCAGCATGCACTTGCTTCACTCAAATCAGGTACACTTTTGCTCTCCAAGATAAAAAAAAACAAAAACAAACCCAAAACAACACAAAAACACCCTCACAACCTGTTACTTAGACAGTCATAAAATTTGAGAAAAAACAGTTTATCACCTACTGGCTTCTGATTTCTGAGGCTGTGTGTGAAATCATCCAGCAAATTTAAACAAACTGAGCTCTTGTCTGAGCAAGAGAACATGTGATCTGTGTAACTGCATCTCAGCGTGAAGTTTGGGATGTGCTGTGAAGTGCACCATTATCCAAAATAAACAGCTGGCTCCATTAGGAGTTAAGAAAGGGAACTGATAACAAGCCTGTTCTCCCTAGGAAAATAAACATCTATTGACTTTGCAGGTAATAATTCAGAAAAGCTAAATGGATTCTTGCTATTCACTCCAGACTTGTTTAATGGTAACAACTGAAGATTAGTTTCTACTCCAAATTACTGCTAATTGAATCTTGCTCTCTGTGTTTGTTTCTAGCTTTATCTGACTCTTCAAGCTTATCTGCAGCTCTGTAAATGTTTTGTGTTAATTCCAAAACAGTGGCAATAAAATTAGTTGTGCTTCCCACATCCTTTTCCATTACTCATGTGTACTCCACTCCTTATTCACTGATACTTCAGAGAAAATGACATAAGGTGGAAATATCAGCATTACTGACACACAAACAACTAAGACAGATGCTGTTCTAATTTGAAGTCAAATGTCTGATGCAAAGACACACATTCCCAGCACTTAATCCTGCTGCAAGCACAGAATAAAATTTAACATTTCAGTTCTCAGACTTGCAGAGACAGTGCAAAAGTTGCAGTGTCCTGTCTCAAATAATGAACAGAAGAACTGTACTGCTCCACAAGTGACATGAGAGAAAAATGACATGAGAGACAAACCAGCCCGTTTTAGATAACAAGGGAGAGGAAACAAAATACATCTTTTGGGTCTCCTCAATAATCTATAGCTGTTGAAAACTGGCATAGAATTAAGTCAATTAATGTTTTAATGTGACTCCTAGTGTTTTCCATACCAAAGAAATCATGTAAACACAAGACTGACTCTAGTCACTTCTTAAAATTTAGGGTTTCAAATATCCCAAATCACACTTTAAGTTCCTCATTTCAGAACTTACCTGCGTATGGATTGGACTTAACATTTTGAATGTTTTTCAAGCTGCTCTGTTACATCAGTAACTGCCTGGATTGAACAGTAATTTTCTTCCATTTCATGGAAATTTTTCAAGCCTTACTAAAACACAGTGCAGAGAAATGATGTAATCCATTGCCCTAGAATGCATGTATATAATCATACCCACTGAAAGCTTTCAGCATTGTAGATGTGCAGGCTTTCATTATAAATTTAGGTCATGTTTCTCACACCTCCTGCTCATCTCCTCAGCTCATCTTTGTGCAGAATATGCTTAAGTGCATTACAGTATTTCTCTGTCTGGAATTTTATTTCATTGATGGAGTCTGCTCCTTGGCCTGCAGTTGCATCTTTCTGCGGGATCAGAATGATGAAGAGAAAATGACAGATAAAACAACTTAGAACCATGAAAGTTAACCTGTTCATTGAGTCCAGAAATTTTTATCTTATTGTCTTCCAGTGCCCTTCACACTTGGAATGACAGTTTACTAGTGAGCCATGAGGGTGCAGGAGAGGAGAAAGGGTCCAGAAAACATTCTAATAATCTAGGTGTAAAACTGTATTATCAACTTCACCATTCTACTGACTGTGTAATGACAGAGGATGAACTTCCCTCTTGTCTCCCATCTGAATAAATGAATGAAGAAAACAGGAGAAAACTCCAGTTCTTTCACAGTCAACAACCAGTGGACACATTTCACTGCTGATGAGGCAAAAGGACGCTTTACTTATACCACATCTTTAAGTGAGTTAGTTGTAAAGAGGGAATCTGTCACTTGCCAAATTAATTGAGTAGTTTTACTCTTAAAAATTATAAGTCCCAATGTTTGTAGAAAAACATTTTTGCAGGATAGGAGAACATCCCATGATTAATCAAAATGTGGCAATAGTGACAGCATGTTAGATGACTAAAAAACACATTTTGTCAAGGCCTTGGTAACTGTCAATAATTTCAAATAAATTGTTCTGAACAGAGCAAACAACATTTATCAGCTTTTAATTGGTAGCCTGTCATTAGTTTATTAATTTTCAGCAGTATGTACTGCTTTAATTCAGATGGAGAACTAAAGTGAGTGGGTAAAATAACCAGATTGCTTTTACTGTATGATGCAATGATCCTACAGGTACAGACACTCTGCTTTTTCCTTGACACTGGCTTTGTCCTTGAAGCTTAAATTCAATTAAACAGATCTTCAAAGGAAAAATCTTGAGGTCAAAAGAAGGCAAACCCTGCAATATGACCTTTTAAGAGATGAGGAGATTTCTACTATCTTCCATCAGGAAATACTCAAGGTTGAATTAACATCTGGCTCAGTTCAGGCAGCTAGATCCTTCTTCAGTTGTGTGGTTTTCTAAACAGCTTGTCCAGGCTCATACTGCTAGAGGCAAGAAAGGGGTAAGAAAAGTCACTCCTTAAAAAAGTTTCTTACTATTCTCACTGCTCTTGCAATAGAAGCCAAAATTATGTGTTTGAAATAAATAGTTGACTTTTCAGTCACTAAAGAAGAGATGGTTCCTACTAGTGTAAATTCCTTTATGTGAAGAAAATTTGAGCTCTGTTTTTTTCTAAGGTGGGTTTACCTAGGACAAAAAAAAAAAAAAAACAAAACAAAAGCTCATAGTAAAAGAGAGATGCTTAGTATATGTCAGTCATACAGAGCAAGAGTTGTCACAGCGACCATATTTTATAGCAAAACATGGATGTCAAAACATATTCCTGAGTAAGAAATTATTGAAATATTGTATTCCTATTAAAAGTCCAAGGGATTTTTAAATTGCATTTCACTACATTGGGAAAAAAAAAAATACAGGACAGGACTCTGTTCCATCAGAGCTTCTGACCTACTTCTGTATTGACAGAACTGCCACCTTAAAATGTCTTGCTGAAAATATCCCAAACAATCCCACTGTGAGGAAAAGATAGAATAATTTCAAGCTAAGATTAAAGCAGAAAGCTTTAACAGTCAGAACAAAAATCTGAAGATCATTGTTTATCTTCACATTAAATGGTCCCAGACAAAAACCAGTTACAGATTCCTATTCGCATTGTCCAGAATGAAATCCTGGGCCCTGTGATATATCAGAGGTCATATTATACTGAATTTTGGAAACTGAGTAAATGAGCATGTATAAAATTTGTATTATTTCATGTAGCTTTCAGTCATCTAGTGTGGTGTTTTCCTAGCTTGTTTGAAAATAGTTTTTCATTTACAATGAAAATTACATCTTTAATTTTATAAATCATTCTATATACATATGCAAAGCTTTCTGAATAGCAAAAATAATTATACAACATGATTGCAAAGTTAGTTTTCCTGCATTTATAAGGGAGAGGAACAATTAAATGCAATCATGTTATAGGTAATGTTTTATCCTAGCTTAGTGACTAGCATTAATATGCAATCCTTTATATATTTGTTTCCTTCATCAGGGTCTAGGAAAAATAATTTCTTAACACAAACAGAATACAACCAACCCCAAGGAAAAGTCTTTGTTTGTTTTTAATTTAAGTTTCATATTAATTATAAAACCAGCATGAAGTAAATGAGACTCAAATGTCTCATTTTCATTTCTGGTTTTTTATTTGGTTGTTTTGTTGTTTGTTTTTTGGTTTTTTACTTTTTTTGGTTTTTTACTTTTTTTTTTTTCCTTCAGTGATCTGGTTTTGCATATTTATGGGAAACTATTTCTGATTGCATTTGTTCCACTGGACCTGCTCAATTGCTCAATGGTGGCCAAAATACAGCAAGAAATACAGAAATAAGAATGGGTAACAGTCCTGGGTGCAAGAATATCAACTTCTGATCCATGGGAATCCTTAATAAAGTAAGGATTATACATGACTTTTCTAGTTCTGCCTCTAATTTTACCTTCAATTTTAAACAAAGAAAAATTATAAGAACTTCTGTGAAGTCTAAATGATTAATTATTTTATTCTCTTTGAGATTATCAGGTAAACTGTTCTTAGAAGGCTAAACAAACCAAAAGTAGTAGCAGTACTGACAGTATATCTCATTAATGTCTCATCCCCATTAATTTAAATGGTCTTTATTATAATTGCCTTTGCCTGGAATACTATTTCATTTTTTACAAACTGTAGCTTTTGTTACAGATGCTTTTGGATGGTTACTGTGCAACGCCAGATATGCAATTAATATAAGTTGTAATTAATAAAGTTGCCTTGACCTTCCCCTCTGAACAAGCCGTGCATTGTACAGGCAAAGCTACAATTCTACAGCTGACACATGGATGTCTGCTCCCCAAGGACATATGTAAATCCAGAAATGTAAGAAAATCCCTTTTTTTTTTTTTTTTTTTTTTCCACTGCTGTGATTCAGAGTTGAATGCATTGACCTTTTTCCCCTGCATAAACTTTCAGCAGCAAGACAGTGAGACAAGCCAGACACCCACTCACTCATCCCATAAATGTTATTAAGGGGACAAGATTGCAGAGTTCTTGAAAACACAGTGGCCAGAAGCTCAAACAAGAATTTTGTGAGGTTACCACCTCCTAATTTAGCCATACCTATATTTTATTTTTAGAACATGCTGAGAAGTCATCTTCTCACCAGCACTAAGCAAAATGGGGTCATAACTCCCCTTGATTTGATGGCTGTGTTTTTCCTAGTGTGGCCTAGTGTGTGGTTTGCCTTATTCACAACAAAAATGCACTGTGGCTTGTGAGTGTGTTGTCACCCACAGTTACTCCAGGTGCTTTTGAGCAGAGTTCCCAGTTTATTTCTAGCCCATGCCATTTCATAGGCAGATCTGTTCTGTCCTGAAGCAATTTTTTGCACCTTTTCTTACTGAACTTCCAGGATTCTCTAATGATCCAATCTTTAATTTCAGCAAGGTCTCACTGAAATGAAGATCTGCTGTTGGTTTTCCATCTCCCTTTCCCTTTGAATCATTCAGAAATTTGCTGAGGAATCGCATTGTCAGCATCAAGGCAGCTGATGATAGTATTGAACAGTATTGGTCTATGTATTGATGCCTGTCATGCTCCACTTGTTACCAGCTGCCAAACAGTCATGGAGTCATTGATCAGCACTCGGTGAGGACAGAAGTCTTGGCAATTGTCAGCTCATCACAGAATCTGGCCAGCATGTGCTTCTCCAGCTTATCCATGAGGCTGTGGTGGAAGAGTTTTATTTAGTGAAGCAATGATTTATCTCAGGCTCTCTACTTGCCTCTCACCCATGCAGTTGACCATGGCTAGCCTATGGTCAGCACAAGAAAGACATGGACCTTTGAGAGGGGGCCCAGGGGAGGCCACAAAGATGCTCAGGGTGCTGGAGCCTCTCTACTATGGAGCCAGGCTGGGAGAGCTGTGGGTGCTCACCCGGGGAAGAGAAGGCTCTGGGGGAAAGCTGCAGCAGCCTCTGGTACTTACAGAGGGCTTTTAAAAAGCTGGCTGAGTGACTTTATACACAGGCAGTGATAGTACAATAGGGGATGTTTTTAAACTGAAACAGATTTAGATTAGATATTAGGAAGAAATTGTTTCCTGTGAGGGTGGGCAGGCCCTGGCACAGGGTGCCCAGAGCATCTGTGGCTGCCGCTGAATCCCTGGAAGTGTCCAGTGACAGGTTGGATGGGGTTTGGAGCAATCTAGGCTAGTGGAAGGTGTCCCTGCCCATGGCAGGGGATGGAATGAGGGCTCTATGACATTTACAATTTCACTATTTCAATGAATTGCATTTATCAAGACATTATTGTTGTTTCTGTCATTCACTCCATTCCAGTTGCTGTGTTTATCTACAACTGCTCAAACATTTATTCACATGTCTTCAGTTCTCTGCTTTCTTGGTCTGACAAAACGTGGGATAGATCTGTTAGCACACTGAGATTACTGCAAAAAGAATAAAATATTTGTTTTCAAATACAATTTACTGAGCAACTGTTGCATGGCTACAGTGAAAAGTAATTTTTGCTATTTTCCACTGTGTTGGCTCAGTGAGATTAAAGGCAAAAGGAAACAGATTACAATAGACTAAGTGAAAACATGAAAATTGGTATATTCCAAACAGATGGCTGCAAATCTTTGCACAGTGAGTCATGAATCTTTTGTTCTAGACAAAGGAGTCTAAGGGAAAAGCAATTTCACATGCACGCTGTAGAACAATTTTACTTTCTGAAGACCTGTTGGTTTTTGGGGTTTTTTTTAGGAAATAGGCCAGGGTTTTTATGTAAAATATTTCCACAGTAAACTTTCACATGTTACAATTACAACAGCTTGAATACAGCTGAAGCACAATATAAGATGGTGCTTATGAATTCCACTACCATCCTTGCATGGCTTCTCCCACACTGTAGTATAAAAAACTTCCAGCAGGAAAAAAAAAAAAGGCTGTGTCATATTGATAAACTCTTACATGTACTCAAGCCCCATATTCAAAATTATTTCCTTTTAAAGGAACACCAGTATTATCTTAGAAGACTTTTTTAAGAGGCCTTCAGATACTCAGATAATCCATCCTAACTTCTGGTGTATTTAGCCCAAGGAATTAGTGTTCCTGATCCCTGAAGCATGGCTGTGTAGTCTGCCTGAGCTGCAGTTTATCTTTCAAATTTGCTTTAAAGACACAAAACATCTACCACATACCTGCATCAGTTGTTAAAATGATTAATCCCCCACAGGTTTCAGAGGTAAGGAACTCTAAAGGGATTAATCATCACTTCTTTTTCCCTATTTTGCCTGAGAAAGAGATGAAGGTAGAGTACTACACACAAAGAAGATTAAAATGACGTTGAAACTACCTACAGTTTCTGTTAAGAAAAGCTGGGGAAAAAGTGAGACTAGTGTTAGGGAAGAAAAGATTTAACAATGTTCAGAAAACAAGATGCAGGGTGAAAGTGCTGGAAGAAGCATGATACATTGCCTTGATAGAATCCCAAGCCCTTGAAATGATAAGGAAGGAGTTTTGCCACCATCTATTGGTGAGTGGGAGGAAGAGACAGAGCCAGATAATTTGTTTCCTTCCCTCTTGAACAAAACCAATATTTTCATTATTGCCTGAATTCATATACATTCTGGACTGAGCTTAGTGAATGATTAATCTCCCTCTAATGCGACAAAGAATCACTTGTGTCTTTGATGTGACCACAGCAAAGATTCATCCTAATCAATACCTCTCTTTTAGAATGAGTAACTGGAGAGAGAAGGTAGAAGAAAACGGCAAAGGACTTTGACTGCATTAGGACTTGTTCCATAGGCAAATCTTGAGTTGTAAGTGACACTGCCTTCCCACCCTAAGAAAGGAGGTGCAGTTCAACTCTCACCTGAGCTCTCTATTGAATCACTGGCTGGCTTAACCTGTGCATGCTGAGCTACACCACTTCCTTACTGTAACCTGACTGATGAGATTGCACAAGACTGCAGGCAGTGACAGCTCTCAGATTCTTTGAATGGTCGGGGTTGGAGGACACCTGAATGATCATGGAGTGCCAACACCCTGCCATCAGCACCTTCCACTATCCCAGGCTGCTCCAAGCCCTGTCCAACCTAGCCTTGCACACTGCCAGGATGGGGCAGCCACAGTTGGCACACCACCGGGCCACCTGTGCCAGTCAGAAATTTCTTCCCACTATGCCATCTAACCCTGCCCTCTGCCATGTGGAACTTTGCTGCTTTGTCCTGTCACTCCAAGCCTTTGTCCAAAGTCCTTCTCCAACTCTCTTGCACCTTTAGGCACTGGAATGGGGTCTAAGGTCTCCCTAGAGCCTTCTCTTCTCCAGACTCAACAATCCCAGTACTTGCAGCTTGTCTAGCTGTGTGTCTCTACAAAAGGAGATACTTAACAGGGTCACATCAGCACGGCCATACCTCAAAATTATAGGTCCTGTTCTAAGTCAGGTTGAAAAAGAAATCAATAGCAATAAAATCCTCTAATGCTCTGTAAATCCCAAGAGAATTAAATTAATTTAGAGGATTGGAGCTGTTCTTTCTAGCAGGCACCACTATTAGTATTTATTCCCTGTTAGATGAAAACGTGTTTTCAGGGCAGGAAAAACTGTGTTACTTGTATAGTGTAAGAGCAGTTAACATATGCCAGGGATATATTGCTGCTTTTTCCACTAGACATTCTGCAATCAAAATCTATGTGGTATATGCCTGGATAAATTCTTGGATCAGCAGCAGCTGCAGGAACATATTCTCCCTCCTAAGTCACAGTGTTTTTTTGCTGTCTGCTTCATTTCATAATCCTGACTTAAGTATCTAAGTCCCCATAAACCTTACTGAGCCCCAAAATATGGTGCTCAAAGAAAGCTGCATAAATTTAGAGACAGCTGCTGGTGACCAAAAAGCTTTCATTCCTTCTCTTATGCTTTGTTTGCAAACTTTGTTTCTTAGTCTGATGGAAGACAAAAACCAAATTCAATAAAATGTAGTCCCTCCAGTGCTCACCTCTGACACCTAGTCTCCTGAGTGTGAATAGAGATTCATGGCAATGCTTTTTCAGTATAAATTTTAATATTTGCACTTGTTAGGCCATACTCAACACCACCCTGGAACACGCTGATTGGGTTTTTTTTTTCAAGGAAACCAAATTGAACCTTGTGCCAAGTGGCCACAATAGTGTGTGTCATAGGAAAACAAATCTCTATTAGGATAATGAAAGCATGGATCAAGCTTCCAGGGAAAAAGGGTCATCCATCCTACAAATGGAGTACAAAAAGTATAATACTCTGTGCTTTTTGTGTACGACAAATGCTAGAAGGCTCAAGAGGTGTCCAACAGCAGCTGTAGGGTATCAATCTTGCAACTTTTGGGGTTTTAAATGTTGTTAGTTTTCTAAGATGCCTTCCTAATCTGGATTTACATTGCTCACTTCTGATGAGTTACTACTCTTTTCAGCTTGATTTATCTTTTTTTTTTTTTCCCCTTTCCATCTTGATATTTTATTTCCACTTTTAACCATTTATTTATTTATTTATTTACTTATTTATTTATTTATTCACAATGTCTGCAAACATACCCAGACAACTAAAGGAGGCATCTTCAATAACTGAGTTGCAGAAGGGCAGATATGTTTGCAAAAACAACAGACCTAATAACAACACAAAATCACTGCAGGGCACTGCAGGCCATTGAGTTTCAGGTGATAGTTAAAATGTCTATTCTTAATTGTTAACAGTGAGTATATTGAGTAATATGATGAACACAACAATGCTGCATCATCTGTGTTTTCTAAGATGGTGGGAAGAGAAGTGGAGGCAGCTTTGTTCTCTTCCGATCATGAAGTAGAAGAGGGATGTTCCGCTGTTTGCAGAAAAAGATATATAAAAGATCATAAAATTAACAGAATAATTTGGGCTGGACTTTTAGAGTCATCCAGTCCAACATCCTGCCATGAGCAGAGATAGCTGCTAGATAAAGTTGTTCAGAGCCAAACTAACCCTGAATGATTCCAGGAACGGGGGAGCCATAGTTTCTTGTGGGAAGCCTGTGTCAGTGTTTCACCACCACTGTAAAGGACTTCTTGTGTGAAGACAGAAGACATGTAGGTTTTTAAGCTGATGAATTAACATTCACTCATCTAGGCAACCAAAACTGTCAGACTCCCATCCAAATTTCAGCTACAAATTGAGCAAAACTGCTCTTTTGAGCCCACTCTCTACAGAAAAGCAGAAAACACTGGCTCAGATTCCCTGGGTTCTGAGTCAGATTTGTCTCTTGGTCTTAAAAACGCTGTGTGACAACTTTGACTATAGGGTAACTTGTAAGCAAAGGGGAAGAAAGGAGAATCTCAGCTCCTCCAGTTCCAGTCATGTGGGTATGGTCTGGTTATGTTGGTGGCACCAGGCTCCTGAAGAAGTCAGGAATTCACAGTTCAGCAGCTTGTGCTTGATGGGACTTGATTAGGATCCAGGGTTTATTTGCTCAGTGCTGCCAGGTACAAGCAAATGGCCTTGTGAATACCCAGCAGTGAGGATTTTAACTGCTGGCTGCAGCTGCTGTGTGCTCCTAGGGGACTTTAATATCAAACTCCTGTGGGAGGCATATAAGTTCCTGACATCTCCTTATGCATTTATGTCTAAACCTAATGCTCTAAACCAGCAGCTCTTTAGGGATTGCTGTTGGCTTTTTGAGGTGCCATTAGGTGCACCACAAATCCAAAGAGCCAGCCCAACTCAAATCAAATACCCATATTGAGGTTGTGTTGCTGGGAATGTGTCACAAAATGCAAAAATTAAATGAGAGAGAGCTTCAAGGGACAGGCATGTATTAAAAAGAGCAACAAGCTCAGAAGAAAAGGGAGCCTTCATGTTCTACAGAAAACAGGAGCTCTGACAAATAAAGTGGTGGGTGTTGTGTTCTGTGGGGATGCAGAGCAACAGAAGAGCTGTCTGAGAGGAGAAGGACTTGCACAGTAGCAGTGAAGCTACTGCCCAGAAACAAAGGTTTTGTATATCTGCTGGACAGAAAGGGGCTCACCTGCCCCTTTTATAAATATAAAACTTTTCCCTTTTATAAATATAATTAAGACTCTAAATGTTGCTCACAATGCCAATTATATACTGGGCTACATTTGCACTGGAAAGGGAGGATTTGCAGAAAACAGTTAAAGACCACTTCAATCCAATGTCTAAAACATGCCTTTTCTTCTACGGTTTTAGTAGGACTGACTTATGGAAACACAAACAATCTATTTTTTTGTACTTTTTTATTTTTGAAAATCCATGCAAGCACAGTAGATAAACACTACAGAATCTAACCCAAATGCCCCAGAAAAATTACTTTATACATCTTCTGTGGCAGTGTTGGCTGTTATTAGAAGATATGTCCCACAATGTCAAAAGAACCTATATATATAACTATTAATCATTTTTTTGGTCAGAGTTTCCACGTCTCAATATTGTCATTAAGTGAATTAATTAAGATCAGAGATAATGGAATATTTATGCAAATTATCTTAAGAAAATATCTTCAACCTTTACGGAGTTAATAAGTCTTTATTATCATAATGCTTTTGACATGTATCTCATCTGAAGAACTACATTAGTTATTTCAGTTATGTTATTCCTGAATTAATCATGTCTGAATTTGGTGTTTTTTGGTTGTAGTTAATGAGGTGGGGTGGGGGGAAGAGGGGGAGTTGTTATGATTTCAAAAACACAATAAAGTAGCCTTGTTTCCTAAAAGTGCTGAAGTCTACCTAAACTCTTAGGCTGACAAGCTCAGATGGCTACAGTATTAAAAGCCTTGTCACAGGGTATAAATTTTTAATAACCTTTGCCAGATATAGCTGTGCTTATTTGTGCATTTTCTTCTTTTCACTGATCTATAAATTTTAAAAAATGAAAAAACAAACAAACAACAAAAAAAACCAACAACAACACAAAACTTGTATTATTCACAGTTCCCTAAGTCCTAATTTAAAAAAAAAAAAATTAAAAAAAAAAATTCCTGCCCTTTTTTTCTTTGTGAACTTGTGATATTTTTGGGGGGCTAGACTAGAAGAAACTGCATGTTTTGAGGTTTTGGGGTTTTTTCTTAATTATTATTCAAGTCAGTAAGGATTGCAATGGAAACAATACCTATGGAAAAGTCATTTACTACCTCTGGGACTCACTGTATTCTTCTAACTCCATGCCTGGGAGCAAAAACAGACCTTGAGCCCTAAGGTGCAGGAGATTCAGCAAACGTTTTGAGTTTGCTTGCAGATGGAGCCTCGAGTTCACAGTGCAATGCTGCTGCACAGCAGATGTTGTGATCCCTGTGCTGGCAGATATGTGAGGCATCACCTCTGCCAGAACAAAATGCTGTTTTCCACATGCCTTTATTGATGCACGAAACAACCTTTCGCAAGGCTGTGTGGAAATGTGCAATTAAAAGCTCTGTTTACCTTCACCTTCTCTGCCTTATTTAAAAATTCCATTTAGTCACCAGTGTGTATTCAGCAGTCAGCCCTGTATAAAAGTATTTCATTCTGGATTAGCTGAAATACAGAGGAGGTATCATACCTGAGGATTTGCCCTCCACTCACACAAGGTGTGGACTTTTGTGCCTCTCCATGAAAACACACACAGTGACTACGTAATGGGAAATCTAATGGCTGGGAATGCTGATGAAAACCAAATGCAGATGGCCATCCAGGATTTCTTGTTTGCTGATTATAAAATACACATATTTTTAAGCACAAGAAGGACACATTAATCAAATGAGATTCTATAAAGCAAATAACCACCCACATTGATAACTACTCAGATATATCTGGCTGATAATGTTGCTAACCTCAAATGAGGAAAAGCTATAAAATAATCCTTAGCCTCTTCAGCTGATGTATAAAAGGAAAAGAAGATGAGGAGCCACTTCAGTGACTGCAGAGTAGGACTTTAAATATATAGCTGCCTCAGTATGATGAAAACCTAGAGAAGAGGGTGTAAAAGTTTAAAATTTATAGAAAAAAGTTACAAAGATAACTGAAAACTGAGCCAATATTTTAAAATTACAATTGCTTAAAAGTAACAACAATGTATGCATTAAAATACATTGGAACAATGATATGGACATTGAGGAGAAAGGTTTAACGAATCAAGTTAAATTAAATTAAAATAAAACCAAGTTTCAATAAGAAGCAATTTGTTTGCCACCTGTGTTCATTATCTGTCTGCCTTTACTTTTAACTCACAGTTCCTCATGGCAAATGTGGAATATGGGATATCACTCAGGAAAAGCTCCAAGCAATAAATGCTGTGGGTGAGAAACGGAGAGGGGTGACTGTTGTGATCCATCACCTTCCTCATAGTAACAGTGTTTCTGTGTAAAAGTCCTAAAAGTGATGCAGCTTAAAAGTATTCTCATAGTTTTGGGAAAAGTATTTCACTATATGATAGATATTGAGATAACCTTTTCAGCTGAAGTCTATTGAATGACGTTAAAGTACAATTTATTTGGCATGCATGCTGAATTAGAAAAAAAACAAACAAAAAACCAACAGCACTGCTATTGAAATTAGTTTAATGGTCATATTTCATGGGCTTATTTAAACACTTTTTTTTTAAAACCTGTGGCAGTTATGTGATACTGATTCTCATTCTCCAGGATCCATTTTGAAAAAAAAGGAAAAAAAAAAAAAAAAAGAAAAAACCCCAGAAGCAAACAAACAAACAATCAAACAAACAAAAAAACCCCAACACCAAAAAACCCAATAAGAATTATTTATAAAGGTGTTATCCATAACACAGCATTCCTCAGAAAACCTAAACTGGCATATGAACATGGTGATAGGCCCTGGATGATCACCAGAATGCATCAAAGGGTCTGTGAACTTGGGACTAAATCCTGTAAATATAATCTATATGACCCTACATCTCTTTTTTCACAAAACTTTTGAGAAATCTTTTGTGTTTGTGTTGAAGAGTCAGATCTGAGAAATGCATAAATACATTTATGTCCTTACATGGAATACTTAGGATCTGGTTTTAATGCTCAGCTAGAACACCTGTGTCAAAAATATAGCTGTGTTTCTGCTAATGCATGCCACTCTAAATATGGTTTCCAGTCCAGTGGCACAAGAGATCCCAGAAGTTATTGAAGAGTTTCTCAGAATGCACATATAAATGGACAGTTCTCCTCCTGAAATTCCACAGCTGTGACGGAGTGGTAGAGATGCAGACAAAAAAGGATAGTGGTTCATTTAGGATCTACTCTTCATGTTAAATATCTCATGATTTTTGGTCTCATTTGCTGATATTGTGAACTGCTTTTGTTAAGAAACAATGGGTGCTTTGGTAATGCTTCGTTTTAGCAGCCACTGGGAAGTTTCCTAATGAATATTAGGTAAAGTTTTTCAATTTATTTGTCATAATCTCTGAAATTCCTCTTCTTTCAGGTGCTGTACCATTTAGTATGTTCGCTGATGCAGTTGTCACATACCTCTGACAGATAACACTGTTCTGAGACACTGCCACAGCAGACCAGTGCCAGGCCTGGGAATCAGATCCTGAGCTACAGATATAAATTCAGATCAGCAGGGTACAGGAAATTCTTCAGAGGAACAAACTCAAGTTTCTGTTCTAAGGAGAGCTGGGTCATTCTCCAGATTCTTTTACCTGCATTGTCTGTGTGCTAGATCAGACTTTACTACCAACAAACAGGATTTACTACAGAGCATCTCACCTCCAGATGTCTGTGCACAACTTTGGGGACTCTTGGAGGCTTTTTGTAGAGGTTCTTATCCCAACAAAGACCTTTTTCTTGCACTGAAGTGGGACAAATATCACACAAAATCTCAGGAACTGTGTTCTGGCAGGGAGGAAATATTCAGCTCTTATTGAGTGTCCAGTTTTCCTCACCCTCTGGATAATACCTTTTCAAAAAATTTCTGTGCACCTAACGTCATGCACTTACAAGATTCTATGCCAGCCTGACTGTTTCAGCAAATCACAGCTTTTCAGAAGATGAAGTCATTTCAATAATTTACCATGTTTATAAGATCCAGGGACTGCTTGCATTAGGCAGTCTTAGTTCAATATTGTTACCTGGCTCATTGAAGTGAGAATATATCCATTATAATTACATTTCCTGTTCATTTTTAAGAGTAATATGGGTAGTAGAGAAACAATTCTGTTATCACCAGCAATTTCGACATCTTTAATTTTCTTTGCTCAGTTTGCTATGGTCAGTGCCTTGAAAACATGCAATCATCTTCCGCTGTTAATAAGGGGGTTTTATGCTTGTTTTGGGGTTTTGGGGGGGTTTTTTGTGAGTTTGTTTTTTTAATTTTGGTGGGGTTTTGGTGTTTTTTTTATTATTTTTGTCTGATTTTCATTTTGGGTTTTTGTTTCATTTTGGTTTGGGTTATTTGTATTTTGTGGGGGTTTTTTGTTGTTGGTTGTTTGTTTGATTTGGATTTTTTGGATGTGATGGATTTTGTTTGGTGGTTGTTGTGGTTGTTGTTGTTGCTGTTGTTGCTGTTGTTGCTGTTGCTGTTGTTGTTCTGGCTTGAGGTTTGGGTTAGGATTTGGGTTTTCTTTCCATACAGGTAAATATTTATATCCATGTTGAGGGAAAGAAAAAACTCAGTGAAATTTAATTCTGATGAAAACAGGAAAATGATACTGTGTTTGTTATTGAAATTTGATATTTCTTATAGCAGGGTAAACAGTCTCAAATCTGTGAGTGAAAACACATAAAAATAATGCATGTCAACATGATCCTCACTTAATCCTAGCATGCTTGTCCGTTTAATAAGTGATGTTTTGCATTAGTTTATAGCACCAGGCATTGAGTGATTTATTTATTAAAAACCCCACAAAACCGGGCTGTAAAAGGCAGCTTGCATGGTCACATATAGATCCCTAATCATGAATTATCCCTGCAGGCAATTTCTGCCCACACAGGTTCTGCTGCCATCTGCATCTGTCCAGTTGAATGAATCAGCATGATCATGAATGGGAGATGGAATATCAAGAGCTTAAATGGTGAGTGGTGGCCACGATCCACACCACCATTTTCTTCTTCTGTAAAGCCCCCTTAGTGGAGAGGAAGATTAGACGCTAAGAAGAAATTCTTGGCTCAGAAGGTAGTGAGACTCTGGCACAGGGTGCCCAGAGCAGCTGTGTCTGCCCTGGATCCCTGGCAGTATCCAAGGACAGGTTGGACAGGGGTTGGAGCAGCTTGGGATAATGGAAGGTGTCCCTGCCCATGGCAGGGGCTGGAACAAGATGGACTTTAAGGTCTTTTCCAGCCCAAGCTGTACAATGGTCATATGATGGAAATGCAGAAATGACTGGGGAATGATAAAACTCAGCACTAGGAGGGAACACATGTCACAGGGAAGAAGAGTTTCCAGTGGTATCAGTAAGAGGTGAGTCACCTCCTGCATACTTAGGTTGCTAACTGTGGTTGCAGCCTCTCTGGAAATAGTTCCCTCACCAAAATCTCACCAAAGAAGAAGTGCAAATTAGATGTAATGGAGTTATCTTGTGTTGCTACCTATTGGCAGGTGCATGTAATCTGGCAAAAGTTAATCATTTACACAAGACTTTCAGTAAAGCAGGCAGTAAAACTGTGCGTAAAAGAAGGCTGTACATAGAAACAAAGTCATCATGCCAGATTAAGGTAACAGGGAAAATGGGATTTCTAAAATAAACAAAGCACATGCAAACAGGAGAGAGGCAAGCAAGAACATAGTTTATATTTACAACTGACCTAAATTTACATTTAGGGGAACAGAAAAGAATGAAACCTTTATCAGACCTCATTGGGAAAACTTGTATGAGAACAGGGAGAATTCTTTATTAGAGGCAACAGACTAGGCTGTAGAGGAAGGTGTTGGGATCTCATTAAAAAGTTGAGATGAGAATTTTAAGACATACCATGAACACTAGCCTGAACTTGTACTTGAAAAAAAGTTGAAAGGCAAAACTTTTGAAAGAATCCTTTCCTAATCTTGGTTCATGAAGACATCAGTAAGAAAATTAATCAAACACAGGGGGAAAAAAAACCAACAAAACCAAACTTGATCCAAATCATAAAGCAAACTGTTGTTTGAAACTTCCTTTCCTAGTTGTCCTAGGAAAAAGGGAAGAAAGGAAGAAAGAGTCAGTAACCATTTTTAGCAGAACAAGTGCAGACATATAAACCATAGGTGTAAGACATGTGGGTTAGCAGGAACTGCACTGAAATCACATTTTAAACTAAAAGTAACACCACAACCAGTAAGAAAAATAGGGAGTCACCAAAACCAATGTGTGTTTGTGGAAAACAACACAGCTCAGGCACTGTTGCACCACTCAGTCATGTTGTGTAGATATCCAGCATAAAATCTGCCTTTAAATATTCTGAGCTGCGTAGGTAAATTAGGATTATCGATGCCAAAGCTATGATGATAACCTCTATTTGGGAGCTGGGAAGAGAGAGAAGAAAGCAGTATTCTCAAGCATTGTAACAGCTCAGAAGTAATATTTCATAGTGCATCTGATGCCTTTTGGAGGCTGACCTGGAGCAGAGACTAGACAGAGCAAAAGGATAAAGCAGGGATTTATTAAAAGGCCTCACTGGGCACACCTGAGCCACACAAGAGCCCAGCTGGGCCACACCTAGCATGCACCCAAAGTGGGCACAGAATGGACAACTGATCATGAGGCCTCACACTTTTATAAATTCTGGTCCATTAACATATTAGAATCAATTGTCCAACCACAGCTTCAGATTATGAAGCTCCATCCTCCTTGGTTTTTTTTTTCACTTCACCATTGTTTTTGTTCTTGTGCCTGAAAGTTGTCCTTGGTATCAAACTAGAGAAGGAATTGTTTTGTCTATCTACTCTGTGAAGAGAGTTTAGTAGCACTTAATATGAAACCTAAGACTACTCACCAAAACAGCACAGAATCTGAAAAAAATAAAAAAGCTAAAACTTAAGGCATCACATCAAGGGAAAGATGGAATTTGGAGAACTCCTAGGTGGGGACTCAAGAACTACATCAATTCCCATTAATCCTTACAGGTCCCTGGAAGAAGAGGGTAATAAATCGTATGGGAAAGAGGTATTCCTACATTCATTTCAAGTTTCTTTGAGGAAATTAGTGGTGAAATGGTGGCAAAAAAGCTAGTTCAGGAATATAATTCAGGAACTTGTGTGAACTTTTAAGGACACTAAAAAGAAACAACAGACCAAAGTGATGGCAGACAGCTTTTCTTTGGTTTCTGCTCAAGAATGGGACACCACAGGAGCAGTCTTTTCATATGCATGAGAACAAAGCTGACTGTCCCTGCTCTACACTAGCCATTTCCATGTAAATATAAATCTGTAACGCATGAATTTCAAATGTTTTATTTGATATAAGAAGAAAAAGGAGAATAAGAAAAAGGAAAGTAGGAATTTGATGAGAATGGTCAGGAAGAGGGTACACTGTATTTAATGTCTTTTGATTTCTCAAATAGTCCTAAGAATCATTATGAAGTTGCCAGTATCACAGTGGGAAAGGCATTTCACATTGCATATGAATGCTCACCTGTTCTGAAACCTGTGAATCCCAGAGACATTTGGTACATGGTGCTGCAGCAATGAATAGAAAATTGAGGACTTTCCAAGGTGCAAAGGAAACAAACATCTAAATACTTCTTGTCCTGCAGATCAGCTGCAGGCCTCTGAAATTTAAACAGCAGATGAAGGCACATTTTTCCCATGAGTCCTGACAAATGTGGCAGAGAGGTGGGCAGAATTAAGGTAGCATACTCTCTGGAACCTTTAGATTCCAAGTGGATGTGTAATCTGAGCACCAGCCTCAGAAAGGACGATAAGGAAAATACAGAATATGCTAAATGCATCCAAGTAGTCAATAATGTATGCTATTGAAGCATACTAATGCCATGATTAGAGTAAAAAAAAATGTCCAGATGAGACCTTAACATTGATAGGCAGACTGAGCAAGGCTTATATTCCAAAATGTACCACATACAGCTGGCTGTTTGGAGCCAGGGAGGAATTCCTTTCTTGCTGCAGTATTTCTGTGGCTGTGCAAGGATCAGGAAAACAGGCAGAACACAGTGGGGATATCATGTTACAGGCAGCAAGGTCGTTCAGAGTGCCATCAAGCAGGTGATGGTATGTGTCACACATCTCTGATGTGTGACACATCTGCAGCGTGTGGCACAGCCCAGGATGTGCAATGCTGGTGAGCAGGGCCTTAGATGCCCTCACCACTGCCATTTCAAGGGGTCCCTCTGCCCTTGATTCTGCAACCTGTAGTTTCTACTTCAGTGTGTGCTGCTTTTTTCCTTCTATATCTTCATGCCTTGGTTTGCAACATTAAAGTCTCCAGACTTTATAAGGTTAAAATCTACTAGACACCATGAGCAATTTCACATACATTCCCATCAAATGTTGTTGAATAAAGCAGGCACAGAGTTCAAAAAATGATCATAGAATTAATGAATGGTTTGGGTAGGAAGGGACCTGAGAGATCACCTAGTTCCAACCTCCACTAGACAAGGCTGCTCAGCCATCATGCAACACCTGAACCTGAACAAGTGTGGTCCAATTAGTGTTTATTGGACACAAGCAGGACCAGCTAACAAGCAGGTTTTGATGGAAACTAGATAGACACTGTGAGAAAAATATTTGTGCTGACCAACTACCACACTGCAGAGGGCAGACAAAGGATGATGCTCATCTGAGGACCCTTTCATTGATCTCACCATTTTGAAGGATATATTTTCTCTTTTCTCTTGCTTGGTCTTTCCTTAAGTTTTTGTTCTCCTCGTCCCCAAGGTAATTTTGAAATCAAGGTCTGCTCTCAGCTGTGGACTCCACAAACCCATCTAAGTTTCTTTGTGCAACATGACACCTTTATTAGAGTACACCTATCAACTCACTCTCACTTTTGACTGTTATTTGTCCTCCTTGATATTCTCTTGAGTCTATCTGAACTGTCCATACCACTTCCCTCTCTGGTCTCAAAACTCCTTCTTCTCCAAAGATTAATAGAATCTCATTGATTTTAATAAAGAATGAATAAGAATTTGAACTAATGCTTTATACAAAATTCTGGCCACATAAAGTATTTAAATTACTAAGTACATTAAAGCTAAGTATTGTTTTAAGGTCAAAAGGCAGACACGTTTTTTCCATATTAACTATCTCCATTAATCTGCAGAGTGCTTGCTTTGATGTATTAATATTAATGGGCTGTTAGACTCACCCAGGTTAAAACAGGGAGTGTAGAATATATACCTTCATAATTGCCATTAGTCTTGATGAGCCTGATTCTTGTACATCTCCAAATACAGAGAAGAGCATATATCCTCTAGTCTGTTATAATAAGCCATGTGAATGATCATTTGCAGGAATTAATGAACTGCATAGCTCCTTTGTTTAAAGCACTGTGTTAAAACTGTACACAATGACGAAAAAAAAATTCTTCTTAAATTTACAGGTTTAGAATTTTAGTGGCCAATTCTTTACTGGAATAAGACAGCATGTCTTGCAAAAGCTAGGCCAAGGATATAACTCTTAAGTGATTTACTTTTCTTTCTATTTATTTCTTTTTAATAATCACAGCAACTGTGGTTACTCTTTGTGCATTTTAAAACAGTAAACATTATTATCGAGTGTTATTTTCTGTGTAGATGTATTTCAATTTCTGCATACTTGGCCTACTTTGTAGAGTTCAATTCTCAAACAGCACAGAGAATTACCTCTGACACAAAGACTATGAAAACACTGCACTTTGACTTTAGGAAAAATGAAAAGGATAAAAGCAAACCCCCTAGGTTTTTAAATATCTTGCTAAAGGCCTGAAGTAATAGAATATCTTGGCTTTCACTTATTTCTCACAAAGACCAAAATGTAAGTATATATTTTTTTTCCTGGTAATAGAAAAGAGGAATGAAGAAAGGTTTTACAGTCAGCTGTTGTCCTTGGGTCTTGCCAGTGACCTTGTTCCAATTGCATGTGAATACATGAAAATTTGCAAGGCTTTCTCCTGTGCTACTGCTAAATGATGAGAGGTAATTATGAGAAGCATCTGGGAATTACCTAGTATTAAAAAAATAGGTTAGCACGCATGATCAGAATCTTAATACATTCAGTTCCTATATATTTTTCTTTATATGCCTTGGAATATTAAGAAGGAAATTAGTAAGTGAATGGGAAGGTATTTTATATTGGTTTTTGCTAGTTGTGGGTTTTATTAACAACACCCCTCTCTTTATTCTATATTGGTTTTATATAGGAAAGGGAAACTAAATTGAACAAATCAGATAACGAGGATATCAAAATGACTAAACATTAGATGGAGGCATATTTTAGTACCATAATTGGGAATGGAGAAAAAGGAATAATGTTAAGGAGTAACTACTAAAACACAAGATAAAACATGTAAGAATTGTTTTTTGGTTTGTATCTAAAGTGCGTTTTCAGGGTAAATATAAATCAGATATGGCTAAAATCAGAAAGAGATAGAAAGACAAAATATAGAGGTAAATGGATGCAGTGAATGATATTTGAGGAGGTAGGAAAGGAAAGATCTGAAACCACTAATAGTTGTACAAAGAACATTAACTCCTTTGTGGAGAAAAAAGAGGAAGAGGTTTGGCAGGTCAGGAAAATGTCCATAGGTCCATACTGAAATTCTCAAAAGGCAGAGAATAATCATAATTTGTTCATCTACTGGAGCAGGGAAAAGGTATTCCAACATATTACATTATTAGACCATATTAATGGGCTAATGAGCTGTCTTGCATATTATTGATCAAGAGAAACACAATCAGAGTACTTCTCCAGCAAACTGGAAGAAAAGATATTAGGATCAAGTTTTTTCCCCAACCTGGTGGTTGGATGCAGAACAGGCTCCCCAGGGAAAGGCTGTCACTGAGGCTGACAGAGCTCCAGGAGTCTTTGTTCAGTGCTCTCAGGGATACACATGGTGGGATTTTTGGGGTGTCTGTGCAGGCCTGGAAGTTGGACTTGATCATCCTTGTAGGTCCCTTCCCTCTCAGGAAGGTGGTTATATGAATATTTGTTCATCAAGAGGATTGCAAAGACTTAGAACAGGCTGCTCCTGGTAGTGTTCAAACAGTGTGTGGGTCTGGAACTTGGAGATATTGTTTGGTGGTGAATGCAATGGTGCTGGTTTATTGGTTGGACTCAATGACTTCAGAGTGTTTTTTAATCTTAACTATCCTATGATTCAGTGATTCTAACTATGAACCATGTATTAAAACTGCAGGACTGGTGAGCTGGCTAAGCATTATTTCTTGGTTTTGCTGTTTTCTCAAAAAGAACACAAAAGAATCAATATAGTGAGGAGGAAGGGAAAATAGTCATGCTTATTGCATTCTATTTTAATGAAGAAATTAAATTCATACCTATAATCAAATCTTAAATCTGGATTTTGTAAGAAGCAGAAATTAGAATATATGCTATTCTGCTTTTCACCAGCCATTAAGTCTCTGACTGAGACAGACAAAACATTTCTTCATTAAAATAGAAATACAACAAATGCACTTCAAAAAACCAGCAATATTTATCTTTTTTCCAACAAAGAAGGGCATTTTCTCTTTAATTTTTTAAAACAGAACATTACTAAGGAAGACTTAAGAAGGTAGCACTTTGTGTAGTCAGAAGAAAACTTTATATCATAAATTTAAATGCAGAATTGATTTCATATTTTGTAACAGAACAAAACAAAACTTTGTATAAAACTTAATTAAGTCTTTATAAAATGAGTCCCAAGGTTGCTTGGCCTTTCCCCTCCCACACACACAAACATTTTGTTATTTTTGACTGAATAAACAATGACAATTTAAAGAGCTCAGGGAAGGAAGAATCGGAAGAGCAATGTGATTATGAAGGAAATATATGCTAGGCAAATTTCTGAGTTATCCTTGAATTCTTTCACCACGTTATTCAGGATTTTCCTCTTCTATTTTGTGCATGTCTTTGTTTCATAATATACACAGTTTTGTTAACTCTTATGCACTTCAAACTCTGCTGCTTGATGACAGTGAGAAAACCTATTACCAGACTTCTTGCCAGCAGAAGTGAGCTGTGTTCATAGGGATAATCAAGGAACATATTCCCTGTGAGAAAAGCTTCTCATTTAACTTTCAAATAGGTGGCATGTAATTTGACAGGTTCATTTGGCACAAATTTGGAAAGGATTTCTCATGTTGTCCAAGATTTACACGATGTTCCAAGAATATATTTTCAGAAAAGCCTTTTTTAATGCTACATCTTCAAGCCTTTGTAACATTTTGTTGAATTATTCCTTTACCATTAGGAGCAGATCAGTGATGTAAATTGCCTTAAATTTGAATACACTTCAGGACCATGCAGGAGCCCTTAATGCACTGCAGCTATTCTAACAAAGCAGTAGATCAAAACAGCTGATTAGGTAGATCACAGCAATGGAAAATCTGAACTGTAAAAAGACCCCACAGAATCTTCTCTTTGTGGATGCAGCTTCAATATGTCAGGCACAATCTACCAATTGAATTAATAGAAAATTGAATAGCCCTCAAACTTCTAAAGGATATTTCCTGAATTAATAGAAGAATGAATAGGTCCAAAACTTCTAAATGAAATCCAGGCAAATTAACTTCACATAAGTAAAAATGTCTTCCTAAAATCATCCATATGAAAGAGAAAAAAGTTAAGACCCACATGTTTCTTCATGCACTAATCTTGAAATCTGCTTTCACATTAACCAAAAAAAAAAAAAAAAAAAAAAAAGTGTAGAATCTCCTCCCTGAAGGAAGGGAGGAGATAAATTTTCCAGCTAATTATATTTAAAACCAGTATAAAGTAACAGATAGATTAAGATCTCTGTTGCTGTGACAAAGTCAGCTGCATTACAACAGTATATCCGAAGGACTACACCAAAGATCAAGGATGAAAACACTGAAAACACCAATAGCTGCTTCAGTAATTCTATGATGATGTTTTTCTGGTTTCTGGCAACCTTGAATACACAGAACCTCTTAATAAATCCCAAATGAATCTACAATTTTCCAGCTACTTCTTTAGCTTTTGATTTTTCACTGACACTATTGACCAGTGGATCAATCTTAGTTCAAGAGATTACTTCTATGTAACTTGTGAGATTACTTTCAGAAGTTTTGTACAGTTAAACATTTATTTAATTTCAGATATCAGACCTACATTAAAAAGAAAACAGAAATTATTTTCATATCTATAGCCTATAAAATGACATATTTACTTTCTTCATATTTACTATGAATTTGGATATTCAGGTTGCCTGGTTGCTTCTGCTTTAGCAAAATCTTTCCCAGAGAATTTATAAAATATACATTAATAATAAAAGGTTATTTTTTATATTGTTTTATTGGTGTTGTTGAGACTTATGTTTCTAATGCTGAAATGTTTAATTCTGGAGGCCTAAGTTCTGCACTGTTATTGCATGCTAGAATTCATGTTTGTGATTGAAGAAGAAGACAGGACTTATTTCTGTATTTTCCACATAACCAATATTTTTTATTTTGCATTTTTCTGTGATTGTATTGTTTCCAGCAATACTGACATCTCTAAAGTAAGAAATAATCAAAAATTCCCCCAGTGAGTTACAAAGAATGAGAATGTGAGACAAGGTCTTACATTGGCCTCATAACTTCAAGGGAAGGGTCCCGAACAAAAACCACCTGGGTTTTATTGAACAGTCTGGGATTTTCCTGCTGAGTGTCAGCTCCTGCTGTGTCTCTTGTCACCTGGCTGGTACCACAGGTCTCCTGCCTCGTGGGAAGCAAGGGTTCAGAGCCAATTCAGAGCATCTTGAGTCTGCGAGTGGGAGATCAACACCTCTCACCCAAGAAGCTCCCAACTCAAAGCAGGAGATTGAGCACGCAGACTAATCAGCATGAGAAGAGAGATTTGTTAACCAAGAGATAGCAGGATATTAATTAATGAGAGCACCAGGTAACTTGTAGCCCATGAACTGTGATTTCTTTGTTTACTGAAATGCATATATAGTGTAAGGTTTTGACAATCAGTGTGCTTGATTTATGAAAACCTCCACCTTGTGCCCTGAGCAGAATAGAATGTCTCATTTCTACACTAGGCCTTGTGTCTGTGTTTAGGCACTCCCTAAACTGGCAAATCCAGAGCCAGATTAGGTAATTATAAATTTCCACACCGCACTGAAGTGTGCTGCAAGAGTTACCTTTTCAGCAGGGTTATGATTTCAGATATCAACATCCATTTTAATATTTAAGCTTCTTGATTTCTGAAATGCTTGAATTCTGAAATGTGCAATCTCCCTTTCTGAGATCTCTGCAGTCTCCCTTGGAGACACTTCTACAGCTGATTCTGCACATGAATCCAGCCCATAGGGCGTGACACCTTAGACAGATCATCAGACAGTTGGTCTTTTTTATTGCTCCAGAAAGAATTAAAAATGTGTAATAAAGAATCTCCACGAGGGCTGCACAACAAGGTTTTCATATATTTAGGAGTAGTGTAGACTAAAAGAAAGGTGTCATAGAGTGATGTGTTTGGTCCTAGAGACCAGATACTCTTGCTGCACACATTTTAGGGGATTTTTTTTTTTTTTTTTTTTTTTTTTTTTTTTTTTTTTATTTTTTTTTTTTTTACTGCGAAATAAACGCTGTCCAGTGTAAGGGCCTGGATGCCTATGTGCAGCTGAAAATAGTTAGGCCAATATATATATTTTTTTTTTCTCCAGATTAAATTACTTCCCATCAAATCCCTAATTAATCTACAACCCCAGTGCTCCTTGCAAAAGTCTTCAACCTCCCAACACTTCTTTCAAGTATTGACCAACAAACAGGGACATAAACACTTGTTTCCTTTTCTACCAGTTAATTTTCCAGGCTCTTTCAGAATGAGCTTTGTCTTCTGTTCCCACATGTTTTGTAAGCCACTGCACTCTGTGTAATGTGGATGAAGTCCTTTAGCATAGGGATTCTCTGGCTTTTTTTAATCCATGCAGGTTTTTTAAGTGAACGCAATATAAAAGGGATAAACCCTGGACGTATCTTAGTTACATGTCAGAATAAGAACATGAATACATGGCTATATATTACCATGGCAAAAAAATGCATGCCCATGACCACGGCCTCTTGCCTGGAAAATCTGTATATAGCCTGAGGAATCTGTTCTTATGTGCCCATCTCAGAGTCTAGACACACTTAGTAAAACTTCACTGTTATGAGAATTTTAGCAACTTTAAAGTTGTCAAAATCTTAACTTTGAGGCAATAGAAATTCAGAATAGCATCATGTAGCTTGAGACTGTGCTAGGTTTCAGTGCACATATCTCTGTTTCACAGAGCAATAAAGTAACTTGAAAATGAGTTTATTATATTACAGGAGGGAGCCATCTTTCTAGTGTTTCCACCTGCAGTACGAATAATAGGCAATTAATATTTTATAAAACCTTGTGGAGCATGTAAAGCAGCAATTACTGCATCTATAATAACTGGTCTATGAATATGTATGATAGAATTTTCAACATAGCTGTATACACGAAAGATTTGATCAATATATATTAGAATAGGAGTGAGAAGGGATACAGAGCCTTTGACAACTAAATTTCATGGCATTTTCACAGAAAATATTCATTCAACTGTATATATAAGGTGTGATAATGGAAATTTTGTATGAAAAAAAAAACACTTGAGAATTTCCTGTGAGATGCAATATTCAGTTACAGTTTTTTAACACAAAATGATCAGAACCTATGGACATATGTGAAAAACACTGATGTGATCATTTAATCCTTTTTCTTTTTTTTTTTTTCCTTTCCTTTTTTTAAAATTATGTTCTGCTGACATATAATTATTTCTGTCCAGCAATTTTATTCCAGTGGTATTCACTAAAATTGCAGCAGCATTAATGGTAAGAAATGTATTAAATCTCCTTGCTCAAGATCCATATAAGAGTGTAATGAAGTCCTGTTAGGTGGGGAACAGATGGTTGAAACTTTTATCCCAACACATTATGCCTGAGCTCATGGGCAATTTCTACCTGATGAAGGTTCATTCCCACAAAAAACTTTAAACAAAAATAAGATCGTATTTTGGGATAAGCACAAACAGTGCATGCCCCAGCACAAAACAAACCATGAACAGAAAACTGTGCTGGAACTGCATTTTGCATCCACCTGTGTGATCCCCAACAACTAGAAACTACCGGCACTGCCAATAGGCATTCTTACACTGAACTGCTTTGACTTTATGTATTAAAACTCTGGAAACATTCACAACTTCTACTTTTTAGCTGACATTTGTGACATTTATGTATATCACAGATTTCCTCAAGTTTGAATCCTAGCCTATATTTCTCTGTCTGCAGTATTGTGTGAAATCCTATCAACTTGTCTCTGTGTTGAAATAGAGAAGATGAGAGGAATCATGGAAGCACCAGGATCAAAGGATGCTGAGGTGGTGTCATGGTGTAAGCTCAGCTGGCAATTCACTCAGCCCCTCTTTCCTCCACGCCCCAGTGAATGGGGAGGAGAATCAAAAGTAAAAGTTGTAAGATAGGAACAGTTAAATAATTGAAAACAAAGCAAAATGTAATAATAATGATGGTAAGTAATAATAATGAAAATAAAAAGGAAAAAAATGGGATGCACAACGCAGTTGCTCACCACCTGCTGACCAATGCCAAGATGACATTCCAAGCCCAAACAGAGGACAGCATTTATTTTCTTCTGTTTTTATAAACTGAGGACTTTTCAGCTCCTTTAGGGCAGTCAGAAGCTGGTCTGAATAGTGTTCCTAGCTGAATTAACCTACCATAAAATTAGTTTAGGGTCCTATGGTATTTAACCCACTATGTTGTGATATGGCAGGTATGTGAGGGTGGTGAGGTCCTGGAACATGTTGCCCACAGAAGTTGTGTCTGTCACATGCTTGGAAGTGTCCACGGCCAGGTTGGATATTACTTGAAGTGACCTTGGATAATGGAAGGTGCCCCTGCCCATGGCAGAGGGTTCAAACTGGATGACCTTTAAGGTCCCTTCCAACCCAAACCATCTGTAATTGATTCTGTGATTCTGTGTTTGAGCCCCACCACACAACTGAATACAAGAGGCTGCAGAATCCTCTTGACCAGCAAAGACATCAAGTAGCAAACAATATTTCATTTAATTTACCATCTCAAGGCGAAATATGACTTTATGTTAAGACAAGGTTTTCCAAGGCATTATTTGAAACCACTGAATAGAAGAAAACATTGGCATTGGGCTAAGGATTAGAATCATATGATTGCTAATGAAAAATACATACTGAGCTATCAAGCTTGTGCAAATTAAAGTTTTTTTTTTTTCTCTCTTTCTTAACACAGGCTATAATATTCTATTTCATTAAGTGATTCTATCAGAATATTAAATTTTTCCATTAGCAGGATTAGATTAGGTCTTAATATTAAACTATGTACGTCAGTCCAATTAAACAAGATAGGTCCCCTCGTCCTGTTACCATGCTGGTATTATTCCAGCTAAAAACCTTTTTTCTTACATTCAACAGGGATTTGAGCAGGACACAGCTCTGAATATTAGGAGCTGTCCTGGGTAACTGTTGGTAATGAAGAGCAACAACTGAGAGGTAAATCCCTGCCACCTTTTGTTTAGGCTTAAACAAAACTAATATTTTTATGTTTTATGGAGAAAATTACATGAAATGCCAAGCATGTGGATTTAATGAATATGACTTTATAAAACCATAAACAAGATTGGGTTTGTATTTCTTTCCTTTTTTTTTTTTTTTTTTTTTTTTACAGCACAGCGGAAACAAATTAAATTGGCTCTGAGATGCACTACTCATAACTATCATCTGTGTTGTAAACATCTTATCCATAATCAGAAATTCAATATTGCAGACCGCAAAGCCCACTGAGGTGTTAAGCTGAGAGGTAGGAGGAAAGCAGGGTGAGCTTTTTCTGGGGAAAACATATGGGTTTTTTTTCCCAATTGAAAAGCCTTAAATGAGATTCAATTAGTTGATGACTGGAAAATGATGCTTAATTTCCAATTAGAAAACTGTCTTATTAGAGTCATGATAAGTGTGCAGCCCAGGGGTGGATTCTCTATTTTGCAGGTAGTTCAGATAATGTATTTTTATTCTATAATTTACTTTATATTTTTAGTCATACATAAGCATGAATGGCCAAGCAAAAATCTTGTGCTCACACAGCCTTCACTAAAACACCTTTTGATGTATTAGAAGAACACTAGAGCCATTCACTGAAAACTTTGAAGTGAGATTTTAGAAATGGGACAGTAACAAAGCATATTAATACTAGAAGCTGCTAACTTAACAAAACAAGTGCAAGTTCCTGTTTGTTTATTATCAGGTATATGGATAAAAGTAATGGAGTGAGATGAGCACTATGTTCTGTGAGACAAAGGGATGTTTTTGTTTCAGTCAAGTTCCATGCTCAGTCTTGCTTCATAATTTACATTTCTGAGGGAGTCTAGGACACAAAAAATTGGAAGAAAATTGATTGGAATTGCAGTACAGGAATGTGAATGGGTTAGAACATGGTTTAACAGAGATTAAAGCATGAAATATGAACAGGAGCAAACAATTATTTGTTGTATTTAAGTACCATGAGACACCTTGGAAAGAAAAGGACTCATGGTTAAAGTGTCAGGTAATGTGGAAAGTCACAATAAAATGTTTGTTCAGTCTCTGGTGTCAAAAAGTAATTGCTCATTCTTATCCATTAAAAAAAAAAATCATGAAATGATAACAAAAGGAAAAGGTGGCTCGTTTGTGAAGGTATCAGTGAATAAAATTGACTTTTTGGTGTGCACAAAGATTATGTAAATTGTCATTCTGCTATCAATAAAGACCTAGGGGTCTTTGTGCAGGAAAAAAACATTCTGAGGCAGTCACAGGATATTTATCACTTCCCTTCTCCCTCTTAGGAATGGCTAGATGTTGTCTTGTAAGTGGTATGGCCAAGGGACTGTTGGGGATGTGGCACACAGCTGTTGTGTTTCTGTCTTTGTCAGAAGGCTGGAGGAATACATTGATTCAGGGTGACCTGACAAGGAACACAAGTCTCTTCTGTCTGGCACTCGTAAAGTCACGTTAATGTAATTACTGGAGATTTAAAGGGGCTCAGGGTGACAAAAACAGGCCCAGGGTCTCTGTAAATTGACTCTGTTCTAAACCGTTTTATATCAAACTCCAGGCTGCAATGTGTTACCAGAGAGAGGTTGTTAATTTACAGGCAGAAGAGGAGCCACATGCAAAAATTTTATTATGATTTTTTTTTTTAATTGAAATCTGCTTAAAATCAAGAGTAAATCTTCTCTTTACCTCTGTGAAGGTATCGATCTTGTGAGCCTTTGAGGAAACCTGTGTTTGAAAATAATGATAACTATAATATCCTGATTGCAGTGAGGACTTTGTATATCTCTGAAGCTAAAATATGAAAAGTTCTTGTACATATTTTTTAATCTCATAATTTAAAAACTTTATAGCCAAGACTCATAATTTTTCAATGTTTTGATTGCCGATATTAAGCAATGTAACTGCAAAGTACTGGAATAGATCAGCTTCCTAAAACATATTAATGTAATAAGCAATCAGCTTAAAATTGTTTGAAATAAACATGTCTACTTACTTAAATAAAGTCAGTTCATTTTCCTTCCCTTTGGTATGACTTACACCCTTTCCTGAGCACTTTAATCTTTTAGTATAATTAAAACCCACTAAACACTGCTTCAGTTCATCATCTCCAACATCACTAATGGATCCTTCCTGCTCTCAGTGATCTGATGATTACAGATAATATTTCTCTGCAGAAAAGTCATTTGTATCAGAAGCACATCCCAGAGTAAATTTAATTTGTAACTTATGTGCTGTAAATATAAACATCACAGTGAAAAGGTTTGTCTTGTTTATGCTTTTATGTAGGCATATTCATTAAACCTGTATTTTCTATGGTTTATGACATTCATTCAAAATTGAACTGTCACACAGTAAGTTTGGTCTATATGACTACAGAGAGTTGCTTGCTGATTTTCCTTTTCATTATTACCCATTACCCTGATGTCTCTACTTCATCATGCTTGCAAAAAGTATATAGAACTTACAACTTACAACTTCTTGTGTTCTGTGCCTTTAATGGAAGGGGATGTTTGACTCCAAGAGGAAAGATATTTTATGGTGCTTTTGGGAGACAGCTAGGAACAACTGGGATACATGAACTAGGCTGTCAAATAAGGGGCATCTTCCTTTTGTTCAGCTGCTGTGAAAGGTGTTTTTGGCCAGCAAGAGACATATCCTTTGGTTACAGGAAAAAGTACAGACAGATTTGGGAATGTTGCTCTGTGTAAGCTTGAGGCTGAGTTTTGCCTTTGAACTGTAGTCCAGCAGTGACATGTGATGATGAACAATTGCCTGCCTGGAGAAAGCAGGGGGATTTCTACAGCACCTGGGACCTTGCAGAGCCAAGGGATTTGTCATGCCATCCATGGCAAAGGCAACTCAGCAGCTCCATGGGCCTCTGATTTTTGGAACTGAGCTGAGAAGTTCACATTAGTCCCCTCAGGATGTCTTAAATCAGTCAGAAAACTTTTATTGTGCTTTCTTCTTACTGAATTGCTTCAAGAAAGAATTCACATTTTCTTGCATTAGCCTTTTGCTGACAACACTGCACTGAAAATGTTTTGTTTTCACCCAAATATAATGATTTCAAGAACAGTTAAGGCCTGTTCATAGGTGAACTCACATCTATGAACATCCATGACTCAATTCCTTGAGGAAAGATCCAGAAACAAATCAAGAAACAAGAGAGGAAAGAGCAAGAATGAAATCAAATAAATAGACACCTGACTGAGATGCAGGGATTCAAAATTCAGCACAGAAACATGAACAGGACAAAACACATCTTGGGATACAAAGCTGGGGAAGTCTTGTCCAAACAGCAGTGAACAGCCAGAGAAAATCCATTTACTGCTTTGTCTTACAAGAACCAGTTCTGGTACTTCTACTGCTTTTATATTATTATTAGTAGTAGTAGTACTAGTAGTAGTAGTAGCAGTAGTAGTACTAGTACTAGTACTAGTATTAGTAGTAGTATGTATTCAAAGTTGATTCTCGGAAATTCAACACAATAGTGTTGAATGAAAGCCCTCACACCTCCTGATGAATGGGTAGCTCAATGGATGTGAGTATTGGGAATAGCTGGGTTTGTTTCTTCCAGTCTAACTTCAGCTTTTTATTTCTATCTACTCATTAGTTTAGCAGCCTTGTTTCACTTTCATGCGATTTTGCAAAATTTCCAGGTGTCTACAAAATTTTCTGTCTGATTTTCATTTATGGAGATTTAATCCCATGCCTCAGCATTTTTAATAGTGCTCTGCAATTAGGAAGAGAAATAAAAGCATAAATCAGAAGCAGTTATCAGCAGTGTTAATCATATACATCCTGATTTCTTACTGCAGGAGGAGTGTTACTATTGATGTTAAAAAATGTGAAGGACAAGGATAAGGATGGGATGGCTGAGTTCAAGGCATGACTGACAGCATCACCTACAGAAATTAAGAAAATCCTAAAGTAGCTCATGGCTGTTTAAGTCACCCTGGGCTGTGTCTCTCATACAGCGTCTAAGAAGTGATTCAGGCATCACAGTTTGTAAAACATTTGCCTATTTTTCAATTCAAATTCTACATTTATTATTTATAGCTTAATGTTTGAATTCAAATTCAGACAGAAGCACTGTTTGTACATTCTGGAGAAGTTATGACTGGCACTGAAGTTCATGGAAAATCTCCCATGTATGTTGATAGGAAGAAGGGTTTCACCTTTCATATGAAGGCAAGATATATCAAGCAATTGTTTTCATGTATTTTATAAAAATAAGTAATCATATAACATATGCATAGGGTTTGCTAATATCTCCAGAGATACCTTAGTAGGCTCATGCTGTTAAAGTTGAGATACTGAGAGTTTGATATAGATTTTAATTGTGTTAGAGTTAATTCCCGTGTAATATGAAACTTGTGTTTAATCAGAGAACAACTATTACACCAAAATTAAGTAAATTAAAGTTATAAATACTTTCCTTCATCACATATTGCTGAAAATCTGCAACACACTGAGTTAGTAGAAAGGTAGCCAAGACTAATTTAAATTGCCTTAGAAAAAGATAAAGATTTTTGATTTTTTTAATTTTTTTTTTTTTTTTTTTTTTAATATGTGATGAGCCAGTTTTGAGCACTTTGATATATGAAATACATTGATAAACTGCAGTGAGTCTGGAAAGGGACAACAAAATATTTGGGTCCAGAACATTTTCCCTGTGAGAATTTGAGGGAACTGACAATGAGCAGAAATAGCTTCAAGGGTAGCTGACAGCATCCTTTCCACACCTGCAAGGAGTTTCTGAGTAGGTGGAGAGTGTTTAATGAGGTTAGTGGCAGGAGGAGCAAAGAAAATGGTTGTAAATCAGAACGAGGATAGTTAAAATTTGACATAAAGAAACATTTCTCAAGGGAGGAATGGTCAGGCTGCCTAGAACAGGTTGCCTAAGAAAGCAGTGAAATCTTTCACCCAGGAAGACATTGAACTGGTGAAAGCTGACAGGAACTTTGTCTGAATTCAGAGCAATCCAGCCTCAAGCAGAATGCTGCCACAGAAACATTGCTAAGTTTCAAACATGAATAATTCTGTCATATTAGCCTGAAAAAATTGACTGCTAGAAGCAGTAAGATAAGTTCTACTTCTGTTTACGACTCTTTCTCAAAATCTGAAGTAACATTTCATTTCTAGAATCTCTGACTGGTGAGAAAAGGGAGCAAAAGAGATTATTTAAATTTATTCTAGGGTGTATCCCTCACTGAAGATGACTTGGTATAATGAAACCCTGGAGAGCTGCCATACTTTACAACCACAATTTTGACAAGATTCTAAAATCCTACACACAAACATGAATGAAGATTACAAGCTTCCTGGTTCTTGATCATGAAACCCACATTTTCTTTGACAACTGCTATATTAGGTAAAAGTTAAATGGGTATGATGGACAACTAGTGAATGAATCGTTATATGCATTTTTCTGCAATTCTCTGATTTCCTAGCAGACAGATTTTTTTTTTCATTCTCTGAAATGTCATGATGTCATATTGAAAAAACAATTTCATCATTTACAAATATCTAATATAAATCAAATAGTTTGTGTGTCATAATTTCCTCTTGCTATGTCCATAATCATTAAATTGAGATTGTTCAGATGAGAAGATTGCTGAGAAATCTTCAGGGAGACCTTAGATATCCTTCTAGTACCTCAAAGGATTCCAAGAAAGCTGAAGAGGGACTTTGGGAAAGGGTCTGGAATGACAGCACAAGGGGAAATGGTTTCCCACTGCCAGAGGGTAGGGACAGATGAGATATTGGGAAGGAATTCTTGGCTGTGAGGGTAGTGAGGCCCTGGCACAGGGTGCCCAGAGAAGCTGGGGCTGCTCCATTCCTGGAAGTGTCCAGGGCAAGGCTGGATGGGGCTTGGAATATTCTGGTCTATAGGAAGGTTTCCTGCCTGTGGAAGGGGGTCAGAATTTGATGATTTCTAAGGTCCCTCCAAACCAAGACCTTGTTATGATTCAAAGATGCTTTGATTCATTAATTTTTCCACCAGCTCCAGAAGAAATTCTGTGACTTCAATGCTTAGGGTTGATTAATTTGGATGTTCTCATTAAGTTAATAAAGTCAGAACTTTGCTATGCTACCAAATGCATCTGCTACTCTGTGTAAAGCTGAATTTTCTTGCTTCTCTATTCTCTTTCCCTCCACAGCAGCTAATAAAAAAAAGAAAAAAGGAAAGAAAAAAAGTTAATTAAATTCAGATGGAGTGTGTAAAGAATTGTCAAGATTTCAATGGCTGCTTTAATCAGAAGTAAAACCCATATTGATTAAGATGCATAGCAATTAAAATTCGTTCAAAAAATAAAAAAGAGTTTTGATAAGGAAAATTGTACTGCATTACTACACCTTTTTCAATTTGTCAAGTACAAAATGTCAAAGCTGATGAATATACCTAATTGACATTAGCACTAACTTAGAGTAGAACACCAGAGAAAATAAGCAGAAATTTAACTACCATTAAACTTCTTCCTTTCATGTTTTGATAGATGGATAAAGCAGCTCTAGGTAAGACCACTTATAACACCTCCTGTCAGGGAATTTTGGATTTCATTGTGTAGAATAGCAGTCATTATGACACAAGATTCTTGCCAATTTATTTCTCTGTGGCACTAATAAGGATGTCTATTTGCTCTCCAGCACTTTACAACTCATCATGACTTGTTATGTCTTTTTATTATTAGCACTCAGTTAGCAGGCAAGAGAGCTGAAGTACACCAGGGTAACATGACTTGTCCAAGGTCTCACATGTCATCGGGCACAAAAAGATTTCAGAGCTGCTAAGTCCTAGCTATGGTCTGTCTGCAAGGCTGCTCCTAATGACGTTTAACATTATTTTGTCCAATGTGGATATATCATCCTAATTTTTCGTGATGTTTCTTTAATGTCAAAATATTTGCTTCCAAATAATATCACTTAAAAGCAGGTACACCACCTTCACTGACATCTAAGTAAGAGCAAGTGGAATTAATTAAAACAATAATTCTAGTCCTTGGGGAAGTTGATTATTGGTGTGTTATAAAAACAATTAAAGCAATACTTTGAAACAACGTACCATTCCATAAGGATCATCGTTAGCGCTTATGTTTTAGAGGGAAGATAAAGCGAGTATGTGTGTATGTTCTTAAAATTTAGAATTTTAGAAGGAAAGCTCTAGATGAAGACAATACAAACAACAGATGAAAATTAATAAACAGGAACTCAGCTGTATGAATTTGAAGTTTCCAGCTGTACTTTGTGTTCCTCATATATCATCAGTCTCTTGAGCTGTCTTGGCTTCTATAAAGTCTAGGTCATTTGGACTGTAATCCTTGGCATAGAAAACAAAGTGTTCACACTGGGTCTGGAGGTAGGGTTTGTTACTGCAAGATAAAGAGAGAAATCCACTTCCATCGAGCAATAATACAGATTTACCAAAATTCAATCAGTTATAGAAGCTAATTAAATGAGATGCAGCATTTAACTTAGACTTACCAGCAGTGGCTCTGGTTCTAGCTATGTATTAGTTACTGAGCTAATTTACACCATTTGCTGTTTCAAGGAGCTCCAGGGACACATTTAACAACTTTTTTATTTACCTTCCTTTTTGCGTTCAGAAATATCTCCCACTTTGCCCCCATTGAAGGAATACTTGAGCAGAAATTAGTGTGCTTTTTTGAGTGATTCAGTCCCTCACATCCTCACATTCACTTGCAAAATGTTTATTGAGTTGCACACCCAATATCTGCCTTATTTTCACAGTTCCTGCACCTTCATCAGCTAATGTCTTGTGATTATTTTAAAAGTCATCTATTCTAAAACATAATTTTACATGGGTGTTTTATCAATTTCATCAATCAGTGTCTGGATAGGTCCACACTGGGTGTGCTGCACATACCTGTAGTGCAGCACAGGGAAGGAAGGACTGAAGAAATTTGGTGGGAGTCTCCTTGTCTGAAAATTAGGTGATGAATGTGCTTGCTTTTGAACTTGGATCATAGAATCATAACATGATTTAGGCTGGAAAAACCCTCTAGGATGATTGAGTTCAAACATTAATTGAGCACTACCCAAGCCCACCACTGAGTGCAACAGTTACATGTCTTTTAAAACCCTCTAGGGATGATAACTCTGCAACTTCCCTGGGAAACCTGTTCCAGGGGTGAAAGCCCTTTTTTTTTCCCCTCTAGTACCGATTCTGAGCCTCCCCTGTGCAACTTCAGATGAATTCCAGCCTGGGTGTGGAGCATGTATGAAATTCCCTGAGGATTTACATTTGGTGGCTTTGCACTGCTGCTGTAAACAGCATATAATTATTAATTTCCTGCAGTGGACATAGAAGGAGGGATAAGCAAGAAAGTGAATAGAAAAGATGGGGAAATAAAACCAAACAGAAGCAAATGGCTGCTGAATTTTTAAGTTAATTTCAGTAATAACTTGTATAGCTCAACACCAGGAGGAAAAGCAAAAGTATTCAGCAAACTCAAGCAGTAAAGTAGAACAAATCTGGAGTCAGATTGATGATACCTAAGCAACTGTATTTCAAAGGAATTTAGATGGTTATACCCTACATTACACAGAAAGTGTGATAACCATGCAAGTAAATGTTAATTTCCATGGAAATTACAACAATAAAGCACTTTGAGGTACTATCTTTCATGCAGCAAAGGTCCCAGGGTACTTTACTATTCAAAACAATTTAAAACTGCGACAGACAACGTTTTCTGTGTTTGATTTAAAATCAGCAATGAAAACCAGCTTTTGCATTTCTAAAAATGATAAACATTCTGCATTCAGAGATAAAACTTTTTCTATACTGCCTCTGATTCCACCAGTCACCAGAATTCTGTACTTTTAGTCTGCCTCTGCTTGCTGGTGCTGCTGGATGGACATTCCATCTGTTAGTGAACATCAATCCTCCCCAAGGCAACAGAATCCTCCCCAAGCTTTACAGCACAGAAAAAATACAAAGTGGTACTTCAAGTCCACTTCCTTTGT
>CM031878.1:2964491-3040369 GCA_018697195.1 Certhia americana | reverse complement strand
AAAGGTCTGTATGGGAATATTTTTTCATAAGCTTGGCCTCAGTAGACCGCTTGGCCTCAGTAGACCCAGACTGCAGCAAATGTGTTTTAATTTCTCATCCACTTAGAAAGTCTAATGTTTTTTCTGCTGTCTTTTTGGGTATGTTCACATTGGCTTTTCTCTTTCCTGCTGAAATTTTCAGGATTCCAGATAGGTGACTTTGAAGAGCTGAGGAGCATCTAGATGCTGTCTTGCTTACTTTTATTTACAATGATGTTACATTTCATTACCTGAAGATCTTCAGTATTTTTCATTACATTGATATGAAGTTTTATTAGCTGCAGATCTTGTCTAAAATCTTTTGCATACTAAGTTTGTTCTAAATGTAAATTCTCCCTAAATAATCTGGTATTAATTGTTTTTAAGTTTTATCCAAATTTAAGATAGAAAAAAATAGGTAGCCTGATGGAATGTTGTCAAAACAGCTTACTTGATATTAGTTGCCATTTATTTGCATACCAGTGTTTGAATGGCTCCAGCTACTTTCTAGCTATTTTCCCATGCAAAGACATCCATTCTGACTGAAAATTAACTGGAATTTGAGAATTTTAGTACATATTACATGGCTAATTCTTGCAAAGTTTGCACTAGTAAGAAAGATGTTTTTATTTCTGGAGATGAGTTAAACCAACAAGGTATAATTGCTGGCATAAGGACTGGGTGTGATACACAGGTCTTTTTCATTTTACTATCTATCACATACTATTGCTCCTTGACAAAAAAAAAAAAAAAAAAAAATAATAAAAAAAATCTTTTATGGAACATCTTGGGTGTGATCCCACAACACATACAGGATAAACAAAGCATGAGACTCAACCAGCATGGATTTTGGAAAGGCAGGTGCTGCCTGGCCAGCCTGGTGTCTGCCGAGCAGGTGACCTGCCTGGTAGATGAGGGACAGGCTGGGGATGTCTCTGCCTGCACTCCAGCAAAGCCTTGGGCACCGTCTCCCACGGGATGTGGTGGAAAAGCTGCAGCCCAGGGCCTGGACAGGGTCCCTGCTCTCTGGGGTAGGAACTGGCTGATGGCTCAGCCCAGGGAGGGTGGGGATGGAGCCACATCCAGCTGGGAGCTGCTCACTGCCGTGTCCCCAGGGATCAGGGCTGGGGACAGCCCTGCTTAAAATCTGCACGGGTGATCTGGAGGAGGGGATTGAGTCTGCCCACAGCAAACTCCTGGAGGACACCAAGCTGGGTGGGAGGGTTGATCTGCTGGAGGGCAGGAGGGCTCTGCAGAGGGACCTGGACAGGCTGGATCCATGGGCTGGGGCCGATGGGGTGAGGGGCAGCAAGGCCAAGTGCTGGGTCCTGCCTTGGGTCACCCAAACCCTGCAGCTCCAGGCTGGGGCAGAGGGGCTGGAAAGGGCCCTTTGGGAAAGGCCTGGGGGTGCTGGAGCCAGTGGACAGGAGCCCAGGGGTGCCCAGGGGGGCAAGAGGCTGATGGCCCCTGTGCTGGCACTGCCATGGTGTGACACGGCCCCAGGGCAGGGCCCGTCCCCTGTGCGCCCCTGTGTGGCAACTGCCATGGTGTGACACGGCCCCAGGGCAGGGCCCGTCCCCTGTGCCGGACACTGCTGGGGCACCTCAGTGTGGGGACAGCTCTGGGCCCTCAGGACAGAGAGACCCGAGGGGCTGGAGCGTGTGCAGGGCAGGGAACGGAGCTGGGCAAGGGTCTGGAGCCCCAGGAGGGGCTGAGGGAGCTGGGAAAGGGGCTCAGGCTGGAGCAAAGGAGGCTGAGGGGGGCCCTTGTGGCTCTGCACAACTCCCTGCCAGGAGGGGACAGCCGGGGGGATCGGGCTGTGCTCCCAGGGAACAGGGACAGGAGCAGAGGGAACGGCCCTGCTGAGCCAGGGCAGGCTCAGGTTGAATATCACAAAGACTTTATTTGCTGAAGCTGTAGCCAATTACTGGAAGGGGCTGCTCAGGGAGGTGGTGGAGTTGCTATCCCTAGACGTGGCACTCAGTGCTCTTGTCTGGTGGTGATGAGTTAAAGGCTGGATTCAATAGTCTTAGAGGTCTAAATGATTCACTGATTCCCACACTTTCAACGTTCCTTGTGAAACACTGTTGTTTTCATATGAAGGAGATGTAGAGAGTCAGAGCCCTTCCTCCAGTGCTTTTGTAACCCAGCACCCATCGGCTGGCTAGAAATGCCAGCCTTGTTCTCAGACCTTGGGGTGTCATAAGGAGCCCAAAGCAAGAATTTGTTCTCAGTATTAACTTAAACGCCTTCACACTTATATGTGAATACTTATTGGGAACCTCCACCTGAAAATTTTGTTTTATTTTGAAGAAGAGAGGGTAAGGAGAAACTTTAAACAAAATTGAAATTTCTACAAAATCTGTACATTTTTTTCTCTAAATGAATGCAATTTTTTTTGTTGAAATGCTCTAATTTGCAGTAATGAGAATAAAGTAAATAGTATGTAAGTTAATTCAGACTGTGCTATTGAAGATGTGGGTGGTACAATTTTGGGGTTTTTTAAGAAATTTGTTTGCTTTGACTCCAGGTGATGGTTCTAGTCCCCATGACGCAGGTTGCTTCTCTCTCACTTGTGCCAGTGCCATCTGGATGTGTTGCTAAAGAAAATTTTTCACTAATTACATCCTGGGCAGCCACAGTGTTGTCTGCAAGACCCATTTCCATGTTTTAGCCTTTTGAGAGGTACAGAAGCAGATGGTGAGGGCTTAGAGAAAGAGCATAAAATGGCCTTACTGTGTTGACCAAAGATCCATATATTCATATAATTGCAGAATTGTTAAGGTTGGAAAAGTCCTGTAACACCAATGAGTCCAACCATTTACCCAGCACTGCCAGGTTCACCATTAAACCATGCTCCTAAGCACCATATTTTGAACACTTTAAGGGACATTGATTCCATCACTGCCCCAGGCAACATTTTCCAATTCTTGACAGCCCTTTCAGTAAAGAAATCGTTTCTGTATATTAAATATAAACCTCCCCTGGCACAACTTGAGACCACATCCTCTGGTCCTGTTAAGCTTCCACCCCTGCTTCTGGAGGAGATAAAAAGCAATGTAGGAGGGGAAAATCACACCCAGTAAAAATATAAAGGGGTAATTTTGCAGAATACTCTTCCATGCATCACTTGGGAGCTTCCAGAGAGGTTGATAGTGTCATAGGTGGTGTTAGCAGCCTTCATGGATTGTATTGCCCATCCTGCCCTTGAACCAAGGCAGACTCCAGCAGCTGGAGCACCTCTGAGGACTGTTAGCACACCTCAGTATGGACTGTATGAATAATCACATCCTTTTTTTTTTTGTCATCTTGGACTGCCTACCTATGAATTTCATCTGATGCTTTCAGTAATTTAACTGGAAAAGTAATCCAAAGTAAATTTTATTGTCCCTTCAATTTTTTTCCCTCTTGTATGTCTTGTTCCTCACTAATTTGGGACCTGGATTATTTCAGCTACGTGTTTACTGAGAATCCCACCTGCTCAGGATGCAGAGTACACTGACATATTTAGCAATTTTCAAAATAATGTTTGTTGCTCTTTTTCTCCTTCTTCTTTCTAACATGCCCTTTTGGATGCAGCGGAACATTTCATTGGTGGTTTCATGGACTGTCTATTATAAACTCCAATTTCATCTCTGAGTTGTAGTAATTCGCACAGACTACATTTCTTCTAACATAAAGTTTAGGCTGTTGAGGTTTAGTTTCCCCACATGAATCACTTTATGTTTGCTTGAAACAAACATTTTATTCTCCTATTCTACCACTGATTCTTACCACCTCCTGCAATTCTTCAGGCACCCTTCATCTTTCCTGTGGGTAAATACTGCAGTACCATGACCAAAATGTGACCTTCTGCTCTTTCAAGTCTCTTTCAATTAGTGTTAGAACTTTACCAACTAATTTGCTAACCTGGCTTCCCTTAACACTTTCATTGTGAGGAGTTTTGACAGAAAATTCTTGGAAAGCCAATGGCACTCTGTTAACCAGCCCAATTCCCCTTCTCTGTGAGGTATTAAATTACTGTTCCATGAGGCAGGATGTTGCCCAAGCTCTGCAAAATGTCAAATGGAGCCATAAAAATAATGAAATACCTCATTATTTTTTGCAACTCTTCCACTATTTAGGCATTTCATACAGAATTTTTTGGACATCAGTGTTTTTACCTCTCTGGGATGGGGAAAACTTCCTCAAATAAAAGATGAGAGACTTCAGGGAAGCAGTTACAGAAGAAACAAAGTACTTTAATAAACTGATAACTTAGAACAAGTTCTGTAAAACTTAAAATCTAGTGATTTTTTTTTTTTAATAACAATTTAAATATTTCATGGAATATGTAAGGAGTACAATTTTATAAATGTAATAATAATAATAATAATAATAATAATAATAATAATAATAATAATAAAGTATTATTACTGAAACAGAGATTTAAAGAAGTTAAAACAATCTGGTAGAATGCTATCATGTTTTATCCCATGACAATTTTTGCCCCAGATTTTTGATTTGTAGATGTGAGGAATAAAATGTGCTAAGAAGGGAGAACATTGGAGGGATGTGAATAAAATGGCAGAGGAACACTTCTTCAAGGCAAAGATCTTCTATCATCTGATCACTAGTATAACTCTGCCTAATAAAAAAGGTGTCATGTGAAAATATTTAATTTTCTAGCTTTTCTAATTTACATGCCCTGAATCTGAGCTACTTTGCTTTGATCTGTGACCATCAGTAGATGTGGAAATTAAAAGCATTCCTAGTATAATTTCTACTCTGCAGCTGTTGGGTTGTAGGCTCTCTAACACTTTTCTGGAATTTCATGCTTATTTCTTTGTAGAGCAGATCAAGGGGGCTGTAGCAGCTCTGCCCTGGAGATGAGTTGAGAGAGCTGGGGAATGTTCAGCATGGAGAAAAGAAGGCTCTGGACCTCAAAGGCTCCAAGAGACCTGGAGAGGTCCTGCAGTGACAGGAAAATGAATAGCTTCCTACTGCCAGTGGGCAGGGCTAGATTAGATGTTAGGAAGAAATTCTTTCCTGAAGCCCTGGCACAGGGAAGAACCAGAGAAGCTGTGGCTGCCCTATCCCTGGAAGTGTCCAAGGCCAGGTGGGATTTATCTTTAGGAACCCTTCCAACCCAAACCATTTTTTTTTTCTTCTTTTTTTTCTTTCCTTTTTTCCATGACTGGAGCTTGTGGGTGCTGCCAAAAACTTGCACAAAGCCAGGACATCGAAATTTCTGGAGGCAGGAACAAAAAGCCCTGCTTTACTTCCCCCTTCCCTTGAGCCAGCATCTCAGGTGACTGCATGCAAACTACAGGGATGCTGCTGTGGAACATACTGGGTAAGGTTTTGGCTGAGTGGACAAAAAGATGATTTAATATGAACCTGCTTTGAGTTTAATGACAGACATCTCAACAACACCAATCTCATCCATTATTAAGAATCTACAAAGAAGTTGTTTCAATCAGAGTTAGTCTCCCAAGGCCCTATTTTTAGTCTGTGTAGAGAAATAGGAAATTCTGTGAGTGACTCATTTGGCCTGTTATTATCTTTGATTTTAGAATGGACTGAATGACATCTACTCTCCACTGACCACACTGAGAAGAGGTCCATTTACCAGAACTGGGAGTGTGGAATAACTAAATCAGATGCAAATCTCTCTGTTTAGTCTGGTGACTAACTAGAAAAACATGAGTTATGCTTTTGCATGGAACCCAAGCACAAAAAGTTAGATTGCAATATAAGGAGACAGAAAGAGATGTGCAGTGAATTCTCAGCTCCTCTTCCAGATCAGTTAGCATCATGTCTAATTGCCTATTTGCTTCTGGACACATTTCCCAAGGCTGTTTTGTGAACACGCTTTGATATTCACATCCTTTAAAGGAGGGGAAAGGATGTCAAGGTAAAAAAAAAAAAAAAAAAAAAAAAGAGAAAAAGAAGTGTGTCACACAAATATTCCCTAACACCTTTTGCCTGCTGTTTTGGTCAGTCTGTAGCAATTAATATATGCTAAAGTGTTGCCCTGATCTTTGAAAGTTTTTCTTAGCCTTCTGATGTTTTGCATTCTTGTAGTGGAGTTCTCACACACTTTCATGTAAACAATGATTGTTTTGCATTCCTTTCTAGAGGAAGAGAGATTTGATGGACTCTTGGTTTGACCAGTGTGCTTGGAGAGGTGGCAACTTCACCCTCCAATCCCTGGTCACCTATGGAATGGTATATATATATCGAGGTACACAATAAACTTCCTCTTTTTTCCTCCTTTCTTTGTGAAGAGAGTTGTAGTGAGTTCGTGTGTTTATTTCATGTTGTAACGTGACATTAAAGACTTTTGTAATGGGTAGCATTAAAGGGCATGAACTATAGACTTCCTGTGCTATGAATTCTGTGTGTTTCTTTCAACATTCTAAAAATATGTAATTCAGGAAGACTTTCACGGAATGTTTTTGTTTGTTGTTCATGAAAAAAGTAAATCAATGTAATGAAAAATTCACAGAATAGGAAAAACATACTGAACATGACAAAAAATAGTGCAGTTATTTTGCATTTTCAAGTCTGGAGATTGATATTGAAATTGTTTTTTCTTTTACCAACTTGCCAGTGAAATTTTTCTTGTCACACAGTTGAAGGATGTCTGGTTTTACTACAAAGCCCAACAGTGAATCTTATCACTTTAGATAGATGGGTTCTTGCTGTGCTGAGTGGTCCTTCAATACTTCTGGCACACCTGGTTTAGCTCAAAGCCCAGGGGAACAGACCACAGGGCAGCAAGCAGACCACTGATTAATTTTGTACTCTATATAAAGAAGCTGTGGAAAATCAGACTTTCTGCTGAAGACATTGAAAGCTTTCTAGCTGTCTTTATATCCCAATTCCTTGGAATATTTTTGCCTCTTTTCCTTCAGCACAGAAAATCCATTCTAGATCCTCAAACTAGACGCAAAATTATATTTGCTTATATTTCTAAGAGACTGTCTTTATATCCCAATTCCTCGGAATATTTTTGCCTCTTTTCCTTCAGCACAGAAAGTCCATTCTAGATCCTCAAACTAGACACAAAATTATATTTGCTTATATTTCTAAGAGACTGTCTTTATATCTCAATTCCTCGAAATATTTTTGCCTCTTTTCCTTCAGTACAGAAAGTCCATTCTAGATCCTCAAACTTATATTATTAGACACAAAATTATATTTGCTTATATTTCTAAAAGACCTATTGCCCATTTTGTTGACATTAGGTACTTAATTCTCATATTGCCATTTCAAGCTATTAAGAGTGAAAGGACTATCACTTTACAGAGCTGAAAAGTTAATCTGTTCCTGGCTGGAAAGACCAGATTGATAAGCAGGGTTGGCTTAGGATCAGAATAGGAGATAAAAAATAATGACCATCTTTGTTTTTCAAATCAAGATCAGAGTCAAATAATCCAGAAACTTTATCATGAGATGATAGGAAAGTCCAAGGAATGGGAGAAAGAAAGAGATAATCAAATATCATCAATTTAACGGGTCAAATACCTGTAAGAGATCTGGGCACATCATCACTGGAATCAACTCAGAGATGTTTAAAAAAGCAGATTGCGGAAAAAGTATAACAAAGTATAGTATTGGGTTATCATGTTTTGCTGGAAGATATTGTTTCTCAAAAGAGGCACGGTGTTGATACCCCAGTTTTATGCTTTTATTGTCACAAACTGTTGCTAAAATGGTCTGTTTATAATGATGCATCATTCCAGCTCTTTGCATTTGCCTACTAGCTTCATTACAGAGTGCCTGAATTACCATTTCAAGTACTGTCTATAAAACTCCTGAGAAATTTACAGTTAAAAGTGAGCAAAAGATCATCTGCCAAGTATAATAGAACTGAAGTGATGTGTAACAAATTCACTTGCATGGGAATTGCATTTCAGAAAGGACTTCAGATCTGGCTTTGAGTACGCAGAATAATTCCACTAAGAAAAAGAACAATTTAAAAGTAATCAAAATATTGTGCTTGGTTTTGACTATAATAATGTAAAGTTTCACCATGAGATTAAGGTGAAAAACTGAAACGCCTGGAGATTCTGTCCCCTCCTGACAAAAAATGATCTGGCCTCAAGTAGTCCATGTCATTTCTCAGCTGCTCTATGGGAACATGATATTCCTGGGCGTGATGCCTTCACTGTTTAGGAAAAGCCAATTAGTACCAAACACTGGAGCAAAATGAGTCTTTCCATTGCATATGATGCTTTTCCCTCAGGGAAAAGAATGAAAGAGAAAAAAAATGTGACAGTAGAGTCATGTTTCTTAATGCACTCCTGGAAGAAACCCAGCTATTGTTGTGAACAGGCTTGTTTAAAGCCTCTGAGGAACAGATTTGGATGTTTCATTAAAAAAAAAAAAAAAAAAGAAAAAAAAAAAAAAGAGAGAGAGAGAAAGGGATGTGTGAAATAAGATTTTGTGTTTGGTTTCATTTTTGTTGTTCTTGTTTGGTGATGGGTGTATGAATGTCAGGTTTGTTTTGTATATTTTTTGGTGTGAAATCAGAATAATTTCATTAAATACTCTGCATAAAAGAAATTCCTAAATACTGATTCACAGGAACAAGCAGATATAATGAGTACCTTTTTTTTCTTTTTTTCTGTATGTGAATTAAATGGTCTCATCCAGTACAAAATTAGCACCAGTTTTCTACTTGACAGAAGTTAGTTGCAATTAGGGTTTTCCATGATAATCAGCAGCCTGCAGTGGTTGTAGCTGCAGGGTTGTGAGGGAAGCAAAACAGATTCTAAGCAAAAAAAACAATATCATAAGGTAAACCTCCAAAATGGAGCCTATCTGTAAAAATGTTCATCCCTGGCAGTGCCCAAGGCCAGGCTGGACAGGACTTGGAGCTACCTTGGATAGTGGAAGGTGTCCCTGCCATGGCAGGGGGGGATGGAATGAGATAATGTCTAGAGTATTTTTCAACCCAAACCATTCTATGATTCTATGATTTTATGATGATTCTGTATTAAAAAAAAAGAATTTTCAATCAGTCATTTTTTCAATGCTCTTCACATGTCACCTCTCTTTAACATAGACCCTTCCCATTTTTAAATAGTTTTCATCCTGTTTTACTTGTGTAATACTGGAAGACTGTTTTTATATATATATTATCTGTGACCATATGGTACTAAAAGTTGAGCTGGGGAATATTTTTACCTAGTTTTTACCTTATTTTTGTCTTATTTTCCATCTGCAGTATTTTACCTCTCTCTTGAATCATAGGATTCCTCTCACATTGGTGTTATTTAGTGGTGGACTTGATATTTTTAGGTTAGTGGTTCAAGTCAATCATGTTAAAGGGCTTTTCCTACCTAAAGGATTCTATGATTATATGCCTTGTATACAAAGTAAATATACCTTGTGTTTTCAAGTGCCAGATTTGTAAATCAGGAGGTAAAAATGTCTGCACCTTGATTCAAACTATTTTCATTTTGCACATTCTTAACAATTGCATATGTTGTTGTTCCATGGCAAAACTCCCATTCCCTTTGCTTGGTGGTATCAGTAGCATTCCTCTAATCCTCAAGGAGCTTGCACAGATAAAATCTTGCTGTACTACTCTCAGCCATGTTTTATTGGACTGATCTTACAAGGTCTCTGCAAAACAGGTGCCCTCTTCTAAGGGAACAGCTTTAAAGCTGAGACATTCCCACATCACTACTGAAAAGTTACTGGCTCTCAATAACTGATATTGATGAAAAGAGCCATTTTATGATTCTATAAAAAGAGCAGACAACCTTTCTGGGCAGGTGAAAGAAAGTATAATTGGAAATCTGGGCTCATAGAATTGTTTGGGTCAAAATGGATGTCAAAGATCATCTCGTTGCAACCCCATGCCATAGACAGAGGTACTTTCCACTAGAACACATTGCTCCAAGGTCTATCCAACCTCATCCAGAACACTTCCAGGGGTGGGGCATCTACAGTTTCTGTCTCCCTGTCTCCCTGGCTTGCCACCCACCGAGTATAGAAGCTCTTCCAAACATCTAATCTAATAATTACAGTCTGAAGACCTTCTCCCTTATTGTATGACTCCATGCTCTTGTCCAAAGTGACTTTCCAGCTTTTTTGGAGACACTTTAGGTACTGGTCTCTTAGCTCTCTGTGCGTCTTTCTTGTCTCCAGGCTGAACAATTCCCTCAGCTGGTCTCGAGCTCTCTGGGCATCATTGTGGTCCCCTCTGGACTCACTCCAACAGGATGTCCTTCCTGTGATGGGAACCTCAGAGTTTCATGGTGTTGTCCAGCTGGGATTTTATACACTGGAGGTGGCAGGGGAATCAATTTCCTTGACCTGCTGGTCAGATTTCTTTATACTTATGTGTATATATTTTATACATTATTTCATATCCCTGTAAATAGCATGCTTCTGAACAGTCTCATAGTGTATCTGTGTTTCTAGGCCTGCTCAGCCGGGGGCAATACTGATCTCTGCAGATCAGAACCAGGAGTGACGACGAGCCTGGGGCGTGCTGTCAATATCTCTGCCCGCTGCTCCTGAACCCTTTAGCTACACGGGGGGAACGGAAAAGGATTGATTTGGCATTCACTGGGAATGGCGGGTTTGTGAGCTTTATTTCTGAGTGCAAAAGTCCGTCTGTGTTGATGCACAGCCCGCCGGGGAAGGAGGGCGAGCCAGCACGGAGAGCGGGGCTCGGCACGGAGGATGCAGCAGATGATCGGTGCCATCTAGTGGGATGAAGCACAGGGAGCAGCGGGAAGGTTTGACAAAAAACTGCCTAATCCCACAGGTTATTTCATGGACTTTCACTCACGACAATTTATATTTCTCCGCAGGGCAGAAAGACATGCTCCTGGATGCATAAATACATACTCATAACACGCACATCAGCGCAGCAAAGTTTAGTGCAGTGGCAGAGCTGGTTTTCTCACAGGGAGCATCCACTGCCTCTTATCTTGTAGCTCCAGCCCTAAAGTGTAGGGTTCTGCAGTGGTGAGCAGCAAGGATTTCTACCTGCAATGCCTTTTTTTCTTCCTGGGAACTAAGATTAAAAGGGAAAGAATAAAAGGGGATTAAATTACTTTTGTGGCTATGAGGAAAAGCTGAGAGAGTTTTGATTGTTCAGAAGGGAAAATGCTCCAGAGTAAACTAATTGTGACCTTCCAGTACCTGAAAGGGCTACAAGAAAGTCAGAAAGAGACTTTGAAAGGGCTTGAAGTAGTAAGTGAAGGGGGAAATGGTTTTAAATGGTCAGAGAGAGGTTTACATTAGATGTAAGAAATAAATTCTGTACTGTGAGTGTGGTGAGGTCTGGCACAGGTTGCCCAGAGAAGCTGTGGCTGCTTCATCCCTGGAAGAGCCCAAGCCAGGGTTGCCCAGAGAAGCTGTGGCTGCTTCATCCCTGGAAGAGCCCCAAGCCAGGTTGGATGGGGCTTGGTTAACCTGGGACAGTGGAAGTTGTCCCTGCCTGTGGCAGGGAGATGGAACAAGATGAGCTTTAGGTCCTTTCCAACCCAAACCATTCTGTGATTCTATAAATCATAGCCATAAATTTCTGGGAAACCATTACTTGGTGTCTGGCTAATAATTGTTAAATAGAGACCCCTTGTTGCTCTAAATCTCTCTCTAAGGAGGCACTGTAATGTAGCCAAATGTAAAACATATACATATATATATATAATATATATATGTTATATATAAGCTTACAACATATACATATTGTTATATATAAGCATAAAACAGGAGAATTGGAGTCTCTAATCTATGTCCCATTTGAAACACTGACTGGTATGGTTGCTAAAGCTCTATGGAAGAGTCAAAACATCTACTCAGTGTTATCCTGGCCACCACAACACACTGAGCTCAGGTATGTCCCTTTCTGATTAGTTCCTGGAATTACTACAGAAAGTCATAGGTCTATTAACCAAAAGTAAAGAATCAGAGTTTGCACACCTTTCTAAAATTGATGTGATTATTTACCATGTTTCTCTTAACCTCTCCTGTAGGAAACAGAACAAGTCATTTTCCCAAAAATACCATCTGGTAGGGAAAATATATGGGAAAATACGTCCCAAAACATTACTCTTGCATGACATTTTTAGAATTTTGTGTTATGTTTTCCAGTTGGCTCACTATGATATTTTTCAATAAGTTTTTATTATTATTTTCAACAAACTTTGATCAGCCATACTGATATAGGATTACAACTTCACTTTACAATTCCTTAAAAACTAAAAACAGCTCTAGGAAAAAGCTTCCACAGATCCACATTTCCAAATATTTCTTTTTATTCTTAAATCAATAATAAGATTATTATCAATTTTTAAGTTTCAGAAAAGACTATCTACCTTTCTAACCCCAGTTGGTTTCTATTCCTCTGGCCTGTTGTCAGCAACATTTCTAACCCAAAAGGAGTAATTCTAGTTTCTGCCATCAGAACTCTTACTCACTGCCTGCCTGCCTCTGTTGGGATCCCATTTGTGAGACCATTCAGATCAGTCTCTCAGAAAGCTATTTTTGAGCAGGTCTCAGATAGGGTCAGATTGTAAGATTGAGCAAGGTGCTCAGAAAACCACACAAAAGTGACGGGTTTTCTTGGGTTTGATATTTGTTTTCATTTTTGTTTTCTTCCCATTGACATTTTAAAAACCTGAACCACATTAGGAGTCAAAAATTCTGAGGTTTGATAAACATCTGCGAATTATGCATGAGGTGTCCTTTTTGTACCCTGGAAATCTGAAGGGTTTGCTCATTCCTCAGAAGGCCTTGCTCTCATAAAAGACACCTGTAACTGAGGAACTGGAATTCAGCCAAAGGCAATTGAAGAAATTCAGTCAACTGCCAAAGCAAATGGAACCATGTTGGGGCTCAGAGGCCAGCAAGACATTTAAAGGTAGTAATCTCTCCTATTTAAAAAAAAAAAGAAATAATTAAAAAAATTATTAAAAAAAAGAATAAAATTTGTTCCAGTTGACTGTGTTCAAATAGCTGAAATGCCAGAAAATGGGTGTTATGCCTCAGACTGTGGCACAGAGCCATGCCTGACAGTTCCTGGTGACTGACACAATCCTCTCTTTGTTCAGCAGCCTGTGCCCTGAGAATATCATTGCTGTGCGTCTCACTGTTGTGTTCAGGGAGGTAATTAAGGAGTCCAGGTCTATTTTAGCAAGAGCGATGAGGAATGAGTACACGGATCTTCTCCAGAATTGCAGAGGGACCCCCAGGGTAGGAAGAGAGAAATTCATGTGCCAGATTTTCTGCCTGTCATCTTCATGTATTTTCTTTGGGGACAGTTTGATCAATAAGTGACTGAATCACCTCTTTGACTCCTTTTACAGGTAAATCAGTGAAATCCTGTGTTATACTTCCTCTTGCATAGTCTCTGTTCATAAGATATTTGTGCTGCTTGGAAAAAAAAAATGTTGGAGAGCTTCACTAATCTGTAGCTTAGTGGATAAGATGTAGTCTGAGGAAATGAAATCTTTATCTGAGTGCATGTAAATCTTTTTTTTTTTTTTTTTTTTTAAATCAAATTCACTTAAAAACAACCAAAAAACCACAAACAAACAAACAAAAAACCAAACAAAACCACAACAACCCCCCCCACAATCCCCCAAAAAAGAGCGAAAAACAAAGCAAAAAAAATTCTCCCCAGAAATCCCCCAGCAAAAACAAAACCACCCAAATCTCACAAAAAAGCCTAGAAAAACAACCCAAAGAAAACCCCAACAAAACAAAACCAACAAAACCCCCAAAACAACAACAAAACCTCAAATCAAACAAACAAGCACAAAATACCCTAAAACCAAAACCCACTGTTGAGATAGCCTGTTGCTGTATCTCATTCACTATATTAGGAATACTCTGAGCATGACTATAGAGCAGGTTATGTGATTCCAACTCTCAATATTTATTGTATTTATAAGATTTGCAGATCTTATAGAGAGTAACATCAGTAAAAATGTGTCTTCTACAGGCAGATTTTCTTGGAAGCATTGGGATGACTTATGCTGCAGACACACCTTAAGGATCTTTGGAAATTTATTTTAATAATATAATTTTTTTAAAACTTGTTATTGTGAATTTTATAAAGAGTCTCTGCTGAGTCTTGCTTTTCAGCAGGTTTGTTGGGGTTTTTTTTTTATTTTTTATTTTTTGTTCGGTTTTCAAAATAGCTTTCAACATTTTGGATGTTATATATTGCTCTATATATGTTGGATGTTATAATATTGCTCTGTAGACATCAGGATAAATTCCTGTACACCTGCTGTACCCTTTGAAGTTCGGTTGCAATTGGTGGGATGGAATGAATGCCTGGTCCAGGTGGGGTGCAGAGTCTTCTGTGCATTAATGCTATTAATGTGATTTATGTGAATTACTGCTATTCATCAAGATGCTGGGTGCTTTGCAATAAGGAATTGCAGTGCCTCTCTTCACAAATCTGCAGCTATGTGAGATCCCATTGGCATCTTCGGGATAAAAGATCTGACTAGTCTGTGCAAAGAGCTCGAGTGCAAAGAGAAGGAGTCACCCCTGCTTGCACCGAGGATGGCGGCAAGGACCACCACCAAGGCAGGTGCTTCTATCTCTGAACTTATAAATAAAGGAAGGTGCAGATGAAAGACAGCGACAGCCAATGCGGCAAAAGACACTGCAAAAGATGCTGTGAGTAAAAAGAGAAGTGTGGAGAAAAAAAAACCTCCTCCTGTGCATGTGTGTCAGCTCTGTCTGCAGGTGGCTGCGTGTCTCATCCAAACCTGCAGGTGTTTCCCTCAGAACTCTGGCACCCACAGTCTTTGCTGAGGGTCTCTTCCTTAATCAGAGCAGGAGGAAAAATCCAAGATGAATATCACTACTTATTGAACTCTGCAAGACGAAAAAATAAAATAAATAAAGCAGATTCGTTTAATAGAGAAGTATAAAATGGAAGACACATGAAATGAACCATCTGTCCACAAATAGAAGGAAAAGGTTTTATTGCTGAAAGCAGGCACTTTTTGGTTTTGTCCAAAACATTATTAACAAAAAATAAAAACATAGAAATGCATATTTCAGTTGATCAAAATGTTTGGGAAATAAACATCTGTTCTGCTGAACTCATTGAGGCTTTTTTTTTTTTTAATTTTGAAAAGAATCCTAATTTTGCTTTGACATGCACATTCAAGTGAAATATTCTAATTATCAGTTCAAATTATGCTGTCTCAGAAAATGCGTTTCTATTTTTTATTTCCATAAAATTTGAAAATGAAATAGGAAAAAACGGCCCTATATGAAATGAAATACCTATTTAAAATAAAACATTATAAAATGTAATTTTAAATTTTGTGAAAAAAAAGAAAAAAGGAGGAATTATTCAAAATTTCATCTTTACCTTAGTGGCATCTCTGAGTGTGTACTTCCCATGCTTCATTTTAACACACCTCTTCTTTCATAAGAAAAGAAAAATACAAACAAACAAACAAACAAAAAACCACACACCAAAAAAAAACAAACCACAATTTCATTTCTAAATTAGGTATGATTGAGTATGAGAAGTAAAATAAACCCCAAACATTTAGGGGCCACATATATCAAACACCTGACTTCTCATGCAATTTTCTTAATGTTTTCCACCATAAGGAGAATAATTTTCCTACCCCTGTGGTTATAGAATCATAGGACTATTAGGTTGGAACAGACCCCTGATATCACTGAGTCCAGCACATTGCACTGTCCTGATTAACACTGCAGTAAATTTCCCTCAGACATCCTTATTCACATAGGAGGAGAGCCAATGAACCTCTAAATCACAGCAAACCTTTGCATTTATTTATAATACTGGGGGCTGGGTAATGTGGAAAGAAAGTATAGGCCTCTGCAAACTCCTGCTCCAAAAAATTTAGGCTGAAAAATTTCTAACAATGTGGTCCTTGGGAAAAGACAGATTTTGATTCTAGTGGTGGCCTTCATATGTCCAAGTGTACACTACAATGAAAGGCTCTAACAGCAAACTCAGAAAATGAAGAGATTACATTTCTAGTCTGCACTGTTATGTGTTGATCTCAGTGGAATATAGAATAATCCTTTCTGGACAGTCACAAGGGAGGCAGAGGAGGAATAAAAAGCTCTCAAAACTTACCTTTAAAAGACAGAAAAGAATATTTTTTTTCTATTTTATAAAAATATATGATTTTTTTATAAAAAATAAATACCTAATTTATTTTTTTATCACCAGGTAGCAATATTTACAACGTAAGAGGAGAATGAGCTACAAGAGTGTTATTAAGCTCCTTTTTCCTAAAGCAGCAGATTCTGAGAGAATCCACAGCTTCTAATTAACTAGATCTTTCTACAGCTTCACAATATAATAAACCAGAAAAACGTTTCTTAACTCATCTGTAAAATTATCCAAATCCAAACTTTCAGATTGTGTGCTGTTTCATCTCCCATTTTAATAAAAATATAGATGAAAAATATCAGTGAGGGTTTGGGAAACATCTGGCTCTGTCCTCCCACCCACACAACTTCCCAGGCACAGAAGATCTTTTAATCCTGTGAGTTCAAAAAATCAAAACATTCAGGCTTTTGCTAGGAACATTCAATCCTGCTCTTATCAGAGCTTCTGATGCAGGGAGTTTTCATAACAATAAATGCATCCCACATGCTTCAGAACTGTCCCTAACAGCACAAAGTGCAGGCAGCTGCTGCTGCTGCTGCTGCCTTCAATTACACCTCTGCCTTTGGGGTCTGAAGTGAAGGGAGGTCTTTGACTTCTGCAAACTCCACAGCTTGCTCCTGGAGAACACTTATTTAGATATCTGTCTACTGTATGTGAAGAAGACATGCTTTATACATGTCAGTGTCAGCTTTAAAATTTAGAAAATACCTGGGGCTGGTGTGAGGTTGTATGTTTTTCATGGTGGTTTAAGCTAGGGATTGAATCTGTGAAGATTCAATCTGGGAAGAAGGATCTGTGTGGCAAGGGAGAGTGGCACCAACATGAGGAAAAATAAATCTTGAAGAGTCTGCCTAATTTGGCAGCTTCAGCAGAGCTTTCCTTTCAGACTGCATAGTGTCCTCTCCACCAGGAAAAAATGAATTCTGACTTCTCAGGGCTTTGTACATTGTGTCTACTGGAACTTACAGGTGAAGTTGTCCCAGGAAGTCTTAAGGAAGATACCTCTGTGCTGTGTGAAACTCTCTGTGCTGCATTCACAGAAGCACAGAATGGATAAGATCTTAAGGAACTTGAAGCTCTTCTCATCCTTCCCTCTCATTCCAACTTCCTCTAGAACAGGTTGTTCCAAGTCCCATCCAGCCTGTCCTTGAACACTTCCAGGGATGGGAAGTCTGCAACATTGTCTATAACTAGTTAGGAAAAGATAGATTTGGTGAACTTTTTTCTCCTTTTCTGAGATCTTATTGATATATTTCTTTATTCAAATATTTTATGAACTGCTTGAATTTTCTTCCAGGAACAGAGTTGCAATTTTCTCTTTTTCACTCTGGCCTTTCTTCTTCTGAAAGGAGTCAGCTTCACAGTGCCCTTCTGGAATTGACAAGTGACATGAAATGGGGTTTGGATTTGACCCCAGAAAAAATGAGGCATAAATTGTTGGGAATTAAAAGGCTAGTTCCATTTGAAATGAAAGCATCTGGTAATTCTTCCATTTAGTGTGTGCATGCCTGTTTCTGCTTTTGTAGTAGATGTGTGAGCTTTATTTTTTATCAAATTTATAATAATTTTTAAAAGATCACTAGTGAAATTCCTTAGAAACTCAAATAAAGTAAATCAGCAATTAAAACCACAGAGATTTACAGGGATATAATTAAATGAGACATAGAAGGGTGTTTTCACTATTTTGCACCTCTTTTATTTCTGTATTTCAACCAGTTAATTGAAATAATATTGGCATTCAAATAAGAACAGTAAGTTTTACTACAGAACAACATTTCAACTTTTGTTCTTTTCTTGGGATTTCAGGCTTTTTATTTTCTTTTTTTTCTGAACTAAGAAAAGAAGATAGGAAAATTTAAAAGGCATGAAAAATAAATTAATAGAATTTCTTTAGCAGGAAATCACATGACAAGAATTAAATATTATATAAAAACTGTGTAAAATTGTTATATAAAATAATAGCTGTATAAAGTTAACAGCTATATTTTTCAATGTCTTGATTTTGCTGCTTTGTGATGTGATTATGTGTGTGTAGACACATAATATTAGTGAGGAGTGGTGAAAATTTTGATCTTTGCTGCCAAGGGTCCTTGACATGAAGAAGAGGAGTTCTCACAAACACAGACTGGCTTAGGAGTTCACAGTGGGGAAAGATAAAAAGGGGAGAGAAAGAAATGTGAGCTGTGTGCAAATATTATTAGAAAAGGAATAAATGATGCTGGCAGCCTCAGCTGGGGACCTGCACTAGGACACAGGTGAGTTCTTGGACATAGCAGATCTCAGAATCACAGGATTTGTGAGGAACTTTTCTGTTCAGTGACCAAGCCCAGGAACAGATTGCACAGAGAGGCTGGGCAGTCTCCCTCAAAGGAGGCATTCAGAACTGAGAGATTCAATTCTGTGCAATGTGTTCATGGACAACCCTGCTTGTGTAGGGATGTTGCACTCACTGAGGTCCACTCTGAGTTCAGTTGCTGAAGGGGTAACTGGAATATATTTGTCTGCGATGCAAAAATTGCCTGTGATAAAATCTGTGATGTGTCAGCAACATCCGAGAATAAATAAGATGAGAAAATCTCCACATGTGTTGGCTCTGTTTTTACTGAATGTTTGTCACAGAAGAGTAACAGGGAGGTTGGAATTATCAAGGAATTTCATGGTAAAGGGAAATATGAAAAATTCAGAAACGTGGCTTATTTCTGTAAGGATTCAGGGAATAGAAGAGTAGGTTACCCTAGGCCTTAGTTAATAAGTAGTTGCAGATGAAAGGACAAAATCAAAATACAGATCAGAAATTTAAAACATTTGCTTTTCCATTCTCAGAGGAAATGGGAAGGACTGCTGAAGTCCACAAGACACTGTCCTTGAAGTTGAAAAACCAAAAACCAAAACCAAACAAACGAACAAAAAAACCCTAACTAACCCCCCCCCAAAAAAAAAAAAAAAAACCCAACCAACCAAAAAACCAAACCAAACAAACAAACAAACAAACAAACTACGAAAAACTAACTGCAAGCTGGTGTTGTGTTGTGAGGGGAAAAAAATTTTAAAAAAAAAAGAGACAAATTGTTCTTGGGTAGGAATGGTGGCTTTGATTTAGAGACTGGATAAGATTTGAGAACTGAAATAAGCTTTGAAGGTTTTTGTGGGGATTTTTTTTGGCATAAACCAGAATCATGTGTTCACTCTACTTGTGGTACACCAGTAGCACCAGCCTCTCTTTGTAATTCATGGCCTCTCATTTTAACTCATAATGTGTGTCCAATAGTGAGGTGCTCAGAGGTCAGTCTGAACTCTCTATCCCACTTATCTTTTGATTACCTACATTCCCCTGCCCTCTTTAAACAAACCATTGCTCAGATATGCTAAATAACAGCTCTCCATAGCTATAAACTTTTGACTCTAAGAAGACCCCATCTGGGTCTGTTTAGCAACATTGCTTCTCTGGTTGTAAGGTCTGCTAATAATTTGGACCAGGAATGTAAGCAGATAGACAAGAGAGGTTATATTGGTTATATTTTGTCTGTAAAGCTTACATACATAGGGTAAAACATATTGAGAACATAGAACTTTGGGGAATAAAATGAGTTTGAGATAAAAAACAAATGTTTCATAGCTCTTGACTCCTGTATGCCAGCAATCAGCCCTATTGACTAGCTGTGGATTCAAAAGATGGATTAAGGTTTGGACCATTTTGCCACTGAGCATTTATAGATCATTTAATCCAAAGTGCCTCGGAGTTCCAGTTGAAGAGGCTGCAGACTTTGGAAATAAGAGTGTTATCACAGTGCACACAGACTCAGTCTTCTCCTACTGTGTTTCACCCTGGGACTGAACCCTGGCCTCCTGAAATGTTCTCAAAGGTCAGGATATAGCAATCATTTTGTGCTGAGTCCTCTGAGGTTATGAATGCTGCCCGTGCCAGTTAATTTCATCTGTATTCATTCACAAAGTGTCAATATAAGTCCCAAAACATCCATCAGTGGAAAAGTCAGTTTTGTCAAGATCAAAAATTATCTTTGCAACAAAATTCCTCAGAGCATTCTTATGAAGGGAAAAGATTGAGATTTAAGTCACTGTTTCCAATCAGAGGGAACTGAACCCGTTGAGGTAGGCATGAAATGCGTCTGTTCGCTTTGTTGAAGAGCAAAAGAAACTTTCCTGAAATTGAGCCTCATCATTTCACAGACAGAAATTTCCTTTTTTCTGGCAGACCTGCTAATAGTTTGCTTTCACACTGGACAGCTGGCAGTCATCAGTGGCAATTAAATCACAATTAGAGCAGACGCAATTTCCAAATTCTACAATTTTTTTTTTAATTTTTTTTTTTTGTAAATGTTCCTGTTGGGGGTTGGGTTGATTTCTTATAGAATTTTTCCCCAGAAGTTGTTAAGAAGCTAATGGCTGGGTGCTTTTCGGTACTTATGGGTGCTTAGGGCCAAACAAAAGAAGGGCCAAACAAAGAAGACATTGATTTCACTTTGCTCGGGGCAATTTTCTGCTCTGGGGGGACGGCCAGGGCTGCTCGTCTCGGCGAGGCGGAGAGCTCTCACCATCCTTCACCTGGGACTCCGTCGGACCACGGTCTCTTCGTGTGTGCCCCGGGATTTTAGGAACCCGTTTCCTCCCTGCCCTGCACCCACGGTTTCTTCAGTTCTGCTCGAGGTCTCCCCACGCTGTTTCTACAGCCCCTGCCAGCCGGGACACTTTTCCAACAGCTCCAGCCACTGTGAACCCTCGGAATCATCTCACCCTCCTAGAGCTGCTGCTAGCCTATTAACTTGTGACGGTACTGAGGGGGGTGGGGGGGGGTTACCAGAGGAAAAACTGTAACTGGTTTGTTGGGTTTTTTTCCCTTTTTCTCCTCTAGTTCTGTTTGTTGTCAATATTGTAGTTATTATTGTTAATTTACCTTGTTAGACTAACTAGTAAAGAACTGTTATTCCTACCCTCCTTATCGTTGCCTGAGACCTCCCCTTCAATTTTGGAATTATAACAAACCCCAAGGGAAGTTTCCCTTTTTTTCTTTTTTTTTTTTTTGGTTCCTAGCAGACACCCCTGTCTTTCCAAACCAAGTCAGTTCCTTAATCTAAGGAAAACAATAAATAGAAGGAACAGCTTCCAGCTTTTAATATACTACCTCTCCAGGAGATCAAAACAGTTAGCATCACCAGATAACAGCCCATCATGTCTAATAATAATCACATAAAAATGCAGCAAGGAAAATAATTTGATATGTGATCCAGTGATCACTGGTCTCATCTTTCCAAGACAATTTGAAAATATCCCAAAGCTCTTTTATTTGTTTTCTAAATCACAGTCTATTTGCAAGTCTGATGACACAAAATGTTATGTGCTGTGTTTCTGAATGATCATATTTCATTTTTGTTAAATTGGACAGGAAGCAATTTTGATTTTTTCTTTCTTTTTTCTTTTTCTTTCTCTCCATATAGGAGCTGATGTAACATGAATAAGAGTTCACAGCTCTAGTGCCAATGGGGTATGGAACATTACCAAAAACTGTAGATTTTCAGGCAAGTAAGATATTTGAGAGAAGATGAGGGAAAGAGAGCTTTAACAATATTGAGAAGAAAATAGCTTAACCCTGAAATACTACAAACAAATAACACTATTTTTTGAGTGGTTTGCTGATATCTACAAGGCTGAAAACCCTGTTAATCTAAAACGTACCTGTATCTCCAATTCCTGTGATAGGTGAAGAGAGCCTCTGACATTTGCCCAGGGCCCCAGCTGCCTTGAATGCTCTTGGTGTTGCCCATGGTTAATGAGGATGAAAATGATATAGGAGAAGATTGAAGGAGTTCAGTGTGTACAATGTCTTTTATTTAGTATGACATTAAAGGTTTCTGCTGTAGATGTAAAAGCAGCCAGAAGGAGGAAGATAGAATTTTAGGGACAGATTTTGCCATGAACATCATGGTAGGTTATGATATCCAGTACAATAAGATACAGAAGTTAAAAGGAAGAGAAATTTCCATACAGACTTAAGGGGAAATTTATGTTCAATAAGACAACTTTTCCTTTCCTTTTTTTTTTTTTCCCAACAGGAAAAGGTGTCCTAGAGACAAAACAGACAAAGAAGTCAACACAAGACAATTTAACTGCCAGCATCAAAAGCAACACTGAAACAGATAAAGGGGGAATGAAGAATCTGAGGTCTGACCACAGCTCCTGAGGAGTGTGAAAGTACAAATAGTATGGCAGTGAAAAGTCTGGAGTTTTTTTTCCAAACTTCAAACACTATTGGTGCTCTACAGTAATAGCTGTGTATGAGAAATATCTGCCTAAAGAAGACTGGATTATCAATTATGATTTTGTTTGTTTGCTAATCAGTGTAATCTGCTCAATGTGAAGTAAAAAAACCCAAACAAACAAAAAAATTAATTTACTAGCATCACCATTATGAAAAGATGCAGAATACTTTGATATAATAATGCCTATAAACTCATATACAAGTTATATTTTCTTTATGAAATGGAAGCTTTTTGTCTAAAACTCTGAGAAGAATGTTGTGCAACTGCTGTATAACAGCTTACAGCAGGTTTGCTCTACAGCAGTGGTGGATTCTGTAAATAAGAGGTGCGAGCTTTTGGAAGGGGATCTGGCTTTTTATTACACTAGTATGTGTATTTATGGGGGAAAAAGTGACAGCTTTTAATTGTGAAAGTTCTTTATGCATGGGGAGTTTGTGTGATAGTTTGCTTCTTTTGTTTTAATAGTTGAATAAAGGTTAAAAAGGTTTAAGAGTTTACTATAAATAAATTTAACAGATTATAAGAAAAATCCAACACATGCCAGGTGTTCAGGATTTCTACTCTTTGGTCTGTATGTTCAGGAAACTCAAACCAAATATTTGTATTATTTGTTTTCCGAAGAACAATCTTCACTTTTGCCAACAGATGGGAGTAGAGTCAAGGAAATAGTGAGCTGCTGGTGTTAGCATATTTTTCAGGGCACTAAGACATCCTTCACAGAATTACAGAAAGAAGATAAAATACTATATTAAGAGTGTGAGGGAGAAAATTCCTAAACAGTTTCTTAAAATATTTGTCTCAGTCAGAAGAAAATATGCAAAGCAATACTTAATATTTTCAACATAGTCTGGTTTTTGACCTAAGCTTCCCAAATTGTGCCTCATGTTGTTGCACAGTCTCCAATCATCAAGCAGTGTTAAGGAGAAAGAAAGCACAGAACTGTCCATCTGTCACTGAAAAGGTGATTCATGAGCACAGAGTGGCCATCAAGGTCACCCAATGTGAATTCCTCCAATGATGACCAGAGAGGAAGTGACCTTGTATTAAAAGCTTCTAATTACAGTAAATGAAACCACTTATATTCTTTTCAGGTGAATGCATTTTCTCTTACATCTCTTTGAATGATGATTACTGTCTAGTCTAAATGAAAGTTTGGGGAAACACATGTTTATAAATAGCTTCTATTACTAGAAGATTTGCAAGCTCTGCTGCATCTTTAAAGGAAAATGTTTTTTTTTTTTTCTAGGCACAGAGCAGAACACCAGAGCCTTCAATATGCTCACACAGATTTAACTGCCCTATGTTTTAATGCTTGGGTCAATGCTTATTCCCATTTCCAGTACATGCCCTAAGATTTGGAACACTCACCTGTGGTACCTTCATTTCTACATTGACTACAGAGACAGGCTAGTCAGATGTACACCTAATTTAGGCAGCCCAAATACCTGATAAGATGGGATTGGGTCATAAGGATGTAATCTTGACTAGTGAATTGGTAAAGGTTTTATTAGAATGTATCTGAGGAATAATTAAAATTATTTTCTTTTCAGAAACTGGGAAGCTTTAAAATCACTTATATAGTCCATTTGTCAAAAACCTGCCATGTCTAAACATGAATAAAAAGTAGAAATTTCAGGCCTGTGTGATCTGACACATGCTTAACTATTTAATTCCTTTGTGAAACTGCATACTTAAATAAATTCTTATCAATTCTATTGACAAATCTAACACATTCCCTCAAAATATTTTGATTTAATTGAATCAACAATTCTTGGTGAAAAGTATTTAAATATGTCCCTGTCAGAAATCACTCAAGTGTGTGTTATATCTACGTGAAAGGACTTATGTCAGCACTGGATTACAGTAATGCATCAGAAAATTGTTCCAACACTGATGAGTTTCCAGTGATAGACAGTGAAATACATCATGTCCCTGGCACATCATTCAGCTGTGCAGTGGGTTGGTCAACTCTTTGAGGAAGAGGCAGGCCATCAGAATTATCCCCTTCAGTCCTTCAGGAAAGCACTTGGGAGGATCATGGCCACAAGCAGTGACCAGAATTTCCACTTTGCCTCCCTGCATGAGGTGATCTTGACTGAACAAAGAGCAAAATGTAGAAACGCAGGTGAATGTGTCTAAAGTTAAGGTCCCCATCACGGACCATTGTCCTTTTTTCACTTTTGTCATTGAGCAAGAACACCAGTGATCTGTCCTTACCTCTCAGAATGGATACACTGACTCCTAACTTTTGTTCCCAGAATAAAAGTCTGGAATTATTAATATGAAAATCAATTTTTATTAGCAACTACTAAAATTATATTCCTGTTTTATTAGCATGGAGTTTTATGAATATATCAGGGAAAAAAAACCCTTCTTCCAGTTAATGATTTCTGTTCTGTGTGGTCTTAATATAAAACTTCCAAATCTCATTAGCAGAACCAGCCATTGAAATGCACAATGTTAATAAAACACAATGGAAAACTGCTGATACAGTAAGTTTGGAGTACAAATGTGGTAACTTTTATAATCACAGTAGAAAATTGAGTACTGATGGTGTATACTATTACCTTGACTAATAGGGAAAATACCTTGGAAGATGAAAGAGTGTAGGAATATACTTTTTATTCTGTGAGTTGAGGCAATCCAACACTTTGGTGGATCTCTTAGAGACTGAGATTTGATTAGAATTTTGCAACAATCCACTGCTCAGGTGTGGGTTATGGATTCACAGAGATGATCCTGTCAATCCTTTAAGCATATTTTGTTGGGGTTTTTTGTTTTTGTTCAGTTTGTTTGTTTTTTTCCCCAAGTATGTTATCTAGGATTTTAGGTATAAGATACTTTGTTCCATGGCTTGATTTGTAATCCAAGATTTATCTGGTAATCAGGGGGATTTAACCTCCTTTCAAAAGCTGAAGTCCACGAGCAGAGCTAGTTAATCTGTTTACACAAATATATATTAGCCATATGTGCAGCTCTTTTGATTGCTTCCCATACTATTCCCTGGATACCAAGAAGGCAAACAGTTTTGGTAAGGTTACTGAGACAGGACATAAATAGAAACTGGGATGGGAATTGGTTTGTGCAGTTGGACAAATAAAAGCAGGAAAAAACAAATGAAAGTAGACATCAGTACCAGGATGTCCCTATGACAGGTTGCTACCAAAAATCAGACTTTAGCCAATCTTGACAGCTTTAGTTCTTAGGGTCTCAAGGTCCATTTGTCTGCCCTAATGTGGGCTGAGTGACTCTCAGATTCTGGATTCCACCATCAGTGGTCAGGCTCTCAGCCCAGATATCCCTGGTGCAGTCAATTTTCTCCCAACTAGAAATGAGCAGGCAGAGCACACCACAAAGATAACTGGAATAACAGTGGATGAGCAACACACCCTTCCAGGTCTAAAAACAGGTTTGGCTCGAGACCAACCTGGCTTGTTATCTGCTTACATTTTTTCATAGACATGCTCAACTCTATGAATTCTCAGTACAAAAGGAGTTCTTTATGGCATGTTATGTGGGCTGCAAAACAGCAGAGCTTTGCACATTTACCGTGACTCACAGTAACATGCATGATGTTGCTGGACATTTGGAAATGGTGATTTTCATTGCTGTATCACATTTCATCCTAAGCCTTCTAAAAGACTCCAGCACAGAGTTGATAAACCCACTGGGTGATGAGTCCTTTGAGATGTTGCTGAACCAAAGCTAAAAAAGAGAGCCCAGTAAGAACCTTGCATCTCATCACTTTTTATTCTGGGGAGGTGTGGGGGGCAATGCTGTGTATGGCAGTAGTTCAGTTGCAATTAAACAGGAACTGATTTCCTTCAGTGAAGTACAGAAGCACTTCTTACTAATACTGCTAATTAGACATTAGAGAAGGTATCATGAAAAAATAATGACCACTTTGCCAGTTCCTAGTTTCCTGGGCTGGGGAGAGGGAGCAGGAGATTGCAAACACCATTAAGATATTTCACTCATTTTGAAATATCTTGAAATATCATTGAAACCAGAGCTAGAGAAATGCTGTTTGGATACGATGACCCACATTTTCAAATTTATGGTGTGGCACTTACATAGATTTCACTTGAAGTAGAGGATTTCTAGATTTCAAACTTGAGAAATCTACATGATAATGTTTGCTTTTAAACCAAAAAAAAAGTGGATGATGCTGTTTCCTGAAAGTAAGTTTCTACAGTACCCAAACAAAACCTGTGAAGATTCCTTTTATACTGATTAAACAGCAATTATCTTCATAATCGTGTTGTGCAGCAGAGTTTTGGCTCAGAATATGAGCATACCTCATCAGCTCTCTGGTCCTGCATCATACCTTGAACATTGTTTTTTTTTTTTTTTTCTGATTAATGAATTAAGTTGTTTCCAGGTAAAATGATGATAGCATTGCCCTACTGACTCTGACAGAGTAGGGGTATCTCTGGTGAAGTCACATCAGACTTCCTACAAAGGAAGTCAGTAATATTTTAAACTGGAAACAAAAAATTTTCTGACGTTACTTGACATGCCCCTGTGTTTCGGATAATCACAGAAGAGTTTGGGTTGGAAAGGACTGAAAAAAACACCTTGTTCCATCCCCTGCCTCAGGCAGGGACACTTTCCACTTGGCCAGAGTGCTCCAAACCGTGCCCAGCCTGGTCTTGGACACTTCCAGGGACAGGGCAGCCACAGCTTCTTGGGGAAACACATCTTTGTAACCTTCTTTATAGATTCTCAAAACTCTCCTGGATATAATTGTGTGCAACCTGATCTAGGTGAACCTGCTTTAGCAAAAGGTATGGACTAGATGATCTCCATCCTTCCGATCCCAACCATTCTATGATTCCACAGTTCTGAGATGTCCTCTTCAGGATGAGCCTATGGATCTACATCAGGATTTGGAACCACCTCTGGAACCAGAATCCTGATTTTGGAAACCAAACCCAGAGAGACAAAAGTGGTATCAACTAAGAAATCAATGTATTGGCTATATGTTCTGATACCTTGCTCTAGCCAACTGTTGAAATCACTCTTGTTGGCCTGAGATTGCCCAGGTCTCTTTGTAACATACATTTACCCTCTCAGTGAAGAGAAGCCCCAGTGAAATGGAGAATGGCAGCTACACTTGCATTGCAGCTGTACTGATACAGAGTGAAAGGGGAAGAAAGAGAATAACGGAGTAATTTTCTCCCCTGAAAAATCCCAGGGCAATTTAGCTTTGCAAGTACACTTCCTTAGCCTACCCACTCCTGCAAAAACCGCCTAGGGAATAAATTCTTTCCTGTGAAAAAGGACAGATCTTCCATGGTGACAAGTATTTGGAGCCCTAGTTTTTTGCTCCAGCTGCAAAAACATTTCTAACTATTATTAAATGCTTTACTTTTTTTTTCTTCTCATGACTGTTTGCTTGAGTTTTCCTTCCTCTGTGCTCTCACATTCCCTTGGGGTTCCCACATGCTATGAATCACTGTCCCTCATCAAATGAATGCCTTATTATCTTACTTCTTAGTTTGTTATTTTGACAACTTTTCTTTAAAGTTTTTTCTTTCCATATTTTCCGGTAATTTGTGTTGTTTGTTTCTATAAATGAATCTATAGTAACTGAGCTCCTTCCAACTGAAATCAACAATTGGTGCCACAAGCACCGAGGAGAGTTATTAAAGCTTTTCAGATGTTGAGACTTTTCCCTTTCATTTTTTCTGTTTTTAAATATAGGATGAAGAGGTTATTTATTATTTACAGCACAATTTGTTTTATTACCCTTCATTACTCCCAATGATGCTAGATGAAGGCTGCAATGCTGGGAAGCCCCAGCATTTTCCTGGAGTACCTATCCTTTTACCATGCATTATAAATTAGATAATGAATTTCTAAAGAACCAATTTGTATTTTTCTGAACAAGTTAGACACTGGCGGCTCTGCTGATACTCCCAATGTTCTCTTTAAACACCAAAATGCTGATATGGCCAGGAAAGATTTTCAATAACACTGCAGCATGCAAACTACGCAAAGAGTGACCTCCAGGTCCAAGATAAGCACAGCACGGCTCCTGCAGAGTCAGACAGAAAATGAAACCTTTTTGTCTCATCTGCCTTCAAAACCCACAAGATTCCCATTTTAATAGTTATATTTTATTTATAGAGCAGCTGCCAACAGGGCTAACCCTGGGTATACTGGACACTTGGTGGAAGAATTACTTCATCCTTTTTTCTTTCACTTCAGTAGGCTTTCAGTCTTCCTTTGCTTGCCCCCTCAACTTTTCTTCCTCATATCTCACCTCTCCATCACATTTTCCAGCCCAGAGTCCCCTCAAACCATATCCCAGTTTTAGGGAGGAAGTCCTTTTTTAAAAAAAAAAAAATTACTTTTAATATGACAGTAGTTATTACAAATGCTGAAAACTATGATGATCGTTTTCCTTTCTCAAAGCATTGGCTTTCAAAGAACAAACTCAGAGCTCTAGTTCCCAGTTTTTGAAGTGCTGTTTTGCATTCACGTTGTTTTGGTGGGGAGTGTAATCTATGGTATATATACATCTCTGGGCTTATCATGTGTCACTGCCAGTACCTCACTGAATCATGTGGATGCCCCAGACCTCTTCTCAGCAGTGAAAAATGCAGATATCTGCTTAGGATATTTTATTCAGTCCTGAATTCTAATTCAATTCTTGCAAATATGGCTTCAGGTCAATAAGAGTAGGCCAGAATGGTAAAACTTCCCCCTGAGATTTCTTCAGCAGGTAGGATAAACTTTACTACAAGGGGCCATTTTCTCTCTACCATCTAGAGACAACTTCAATTCCCATTGCATTGCCCAGGACAAAAATACACTACAACTTTTCCTTTGCATCTGGTCGTTAGAAGCAACAGAAAGCAAAAAGCAAAAAAAAAAAAAACCAAAAACTTAATCTCTTAATCTTCCATTATATTTAGCTATTTTTGTTCTATGGAATTATTATTCATAAGACTTTCTTAAATGGGAAATTAATAAGAAAATAATACATTACACTTTTTCTGTCACAGAGATGTATGAAGGGCTTAGTGGAACACCTCCAGCATTCGCCTGAAAACCTCACTATTTAGTGCACTTCATTTTAATACCAATTCTCTCCAGAAATTCTTGCTGCAATTAATTCGAGCCATCTAAATTTAAAGCATACTAATTAGGCAGCCAACAAAAGGGAAAGTCTATCCTTCCAGGAAATTGGAGCCTTAAATATAGCGCTCATCATTTAACTATTTGGATTTTAAAGGGAAGAAAGATTTTTTGAGGCAGAAGCTTCCTGGACTTAGAGATATATGAGCTCAGGCACTCACTATCAAACAGAATAACACTCTGTATTAGTCTGGGTGAATAATGTGATTTCTATTACCTTTTTAATTTTTTTCATCTAAAATTTTAAGTAGTATTGTAGAAGATTCAGAACTAACAGAACAATCTGCCTTTTCTTACATAAAACTCATTAATTGAAAAGTGTTGAGTTAGACTGGATATCTCAAATAATAAAAAAAAAAAAAAAAGAAGTCTAAAAGATACCTGAAGCTTGTGACAAGGGCTCACAAGAGTTATGATGTGCTCCCAAACTACCTAATAGACATTTGCAGCACTGCATGTAGCCCATGAACTCCAAGAAATTAATTTCAGAAGACATTTCATTCAGAAGAAATAAATTTCAGTAAGATCTTCTGTTTTGCAGTCTTGACAAAAAAGCAGCGCAGGAAATTTAATTTCATTTAATTACAAGTTTCCTCAAAAGAAATCCGACTTTCTTGTCTGATATTTTTCTTTTTATCCACTCGTGGCCTAAAATCTGAGGACTCAAACTGAAACTAATGATGTTGCAGGCTGTTACTTGCCCTGTAACACCACCTGATGAGGCAAGATGCCAGCTGGAGAACTTGCCCTACGAACTCTATTTTAAACTGGAACTTTTTTCAAATTGCTTGTCCAAGAGGTTAGTGGAAAACTTTCTCCTTTCTCATCCTTTTTGGGGAGTTCTTAGAAATATGAGGAGCAATTTATATGAAAATTTATTATTTTTGCCTTGTCCTGTCTCCAGCTCCCAAATACAGTCACTCCTTTAGAAAGATGTGAAAAGCTTCATGCTGCCTTAATATCAGTTTCTGGGTGAGTCAAACTGGTTTCATTTAAAAACTTGAATTGGAGGATGATGCCATTGCCATTCTCCCTTCTCCCAATACCGCAGTCATGTCACAATGAGATGAGAGAATATGGTGGGCAGGACACAAAGAAAACAACATTCAAAGATTCCTTCATTCAAATGCAGTTTGGAACTGAATGAGCTGACAGTTCAGGTAACATACGGTTATAAAGATACAGCTGACCTGCACCCTAATGAGGCACTATCAAGTTGGACAAACATGAAATTTATGACCTAATCTCCTCAAGTATTTTTCTCTTCCCACCATTCCCACAAAAATCTACATCAATCCACACCAGTGTTATTCAGTCTAATATGCACTGAGTTTGAGGAGGCTGGTGTGAGGTCTAATTACTCTACTTGTCTGATGGATGATACCATTGGAGGCGTCAGATTAATGTCAACCTAGAAGAAATACAAGCAACTACTGTTTTTAACTGCTTGTTTTCTTTTACTCATCTTTTCAAGCTTTGCATTGCTTGAAAATTGCAAATGTTTTTAATTATTTTTAATTAGTTAATAATAGCTATTGGTAATTTTCTATTTGGGGAAATATGTAGGTATTTGTTCAACTTCTGTTAAAAATGTTTAGTGGCAGACCTGAAGAGTGGTTACATTAGATCTTTAGCTGTATATACATAGTATTAGTATTATATATTTTTAACATTCTGATTGAATGACAGAACCATGTGTAGGTGTCTGTCAAAGGCCCACTGTGTTTGTACACACACACTGCAGGTAAACACCTCTTCTGTTTCCAATTTCAGTATAAAAATGTGCTGATTTCGGCTGGGTAGAGTTAGTTTTCTTCCCAATAGCTGGTGTGGAGCTGTGTTTTGGGTTTGTGCTGAACACAGTGTTGATAACACAGAGATGTTTTTGTTATTGCTGAGCAGGGCTTGCACAGAGCCCAGGCCTTTGATGCTTTTTGCACTGCCAGGCTGGGGAGGGGAAGGAGGTGACTGAGAGGAGACACTGCCAGGACAGGTGACCCCAAGTGTCCAAAGGGATGTCCTAGACCATGTGACATCATAGTCAGTGTACAAAGTGGGGGCAAGAAGGAGGAAGGGGGGATGTTTGGAGTGCTGGTGTTTGTCTTCCCAAGTCACTGTTACACGTGATGGGTTCTGGCTCTCTGGAGGTGACTGAACACCTGCCTGCCCATGGCAAGCAGGGAACTAATTCCCTTTTTTGCTCTCCTTGTGTGCATGGCTTTTTCTTTCCCATTAAACTATCTTTATGCCAGCCCATGAGTTTTCCAGCTTTTATCCTTTTGATTCTCTCCCTGATCCTGCTGGTGGAGGAGTGAGTTAGTGGCTGCAAGGGGCTGGAGGCTGGATGGGGTTAAACCACAACAGTCAAAAAACTTGGTCGTTTTAAACATCACAAAACTCATCAGAAACACTTGTAGGACTGGGATGTCTTGTCTTCTGTTTCAAAGTGCTACATTCATAAAGTGGTGTTGATATTTATTTCTCTGAATTATTTTGAACCTCTCAAAATGGAAGTCACACTATTGCAAATAATTTATGTGTCTTTCAAGTATTTCTTGATCATAACCACTATGAAAAAATCATCCAGAGCCTATTACCAGGGACAGTGTAAAGTTTTTGTTCTGCTTCTGTGGTTTCCTGAGATAATTCCTGATATGCACAATGAACAAATGACTGGGAGTATTTTGAAATAATTTTAAATACAGGTGTTATAATTTTACTTTGTTTTAACAAGTTATAATATAACTTATTATTAAGTTATCACTGTTAAAAAGTATTAATGGGATTTCCTGACGAGTTGCCCTAAAATCTGTTTGTGGTAAAAACTTTTGTCAACCAGATGTTTAAAGCAAAATGGCCACCAAACACCTCAAGGCTTGAAGGTTTTCTTTTAATCTTTCCTTCTTTCCTTAAAGTAATCTAATAATATTAAAACTATCATAAAGACTGTGTGTGAGAGAAAAGAAAACCACCTTTTTAAAAAAACCCAAACAATTATTTTATAATGACATATGTAAAGAGATGGTTTTGATAGGAAATTTTTTCTGTAAGGGTAAGTACTTTTGTAGTTTGAGTATTTTTAACCTCTGCTTTTTTAACCTAGCCATTGTCTTGTTGAAACCAGTTAGTGCTTTGCAATAGAATTTCCATTTTTGTCACATCTATGACTTAGAAGACAGATATTCAGTGAAGCAGACTTATATCAAGCTTCCAATTGCAACAGATCAAGACAAAAATATGCCCAAAGATGAGATGATTGTAATAGTATATATTCAGTGATAAAAACATGAGCCAATAGTTTAAAATCATTGATGAAATTTATATTGAAACAAATTCTTATTCATGCAAACAATCCAGTATATGATGATAGTAAATATCAGTTAATATCTCTTACAAGGAAAATCTAAGTATATCCCAGCTGTCAGAACAGAAATTTGGAATTTAATTATGCCATTGCATTTTTACATTTTTTTACAATGTTTTGTATTTTTTTTCCCCAACATTATTTTGGCATTTCCTGCAGTTAGTCTATGTTGGATCACCTGTTGTTTTTTTAAGTGGTACAACTGCTTTACTCCTCAGTGAAGGAACCCATATGCTGTATAATATGCTTCTCCAAGATATGGTTCTATCTCAGTTCTTAGGGATTCAAAAGTCTTATAACCAGGTCTCTTTTAGGAAAGTTAACCTCAGGGAAAATTTTGAGAACGTATGATTTGGGAGTTATTAAGTTTGTTTCTTGTGATACTTACCTTGACCGACAAGTTTAAAATATTAAAAGATCTACAAAATAAATCTTTCTTTCAAATGTTTATGTAACTTAAAAGCAACAAACAAATAACAAAAATCTTGCCATCTGCTTCATACATTTTAAAGAAAATATTTTTAGAAATGGGAAAAATTAAGGAAAAAGATGGAAGAATATAAGCCTCGAAGACTAAAGTTCATTCTCTGATACCTATAGACTAAATCTAGTGTGAAATGATTGATCCTTAGTTTTATATTCTAAATGTTTCAAGCACAATATTAATATTATCACAGATAGTCCACAAATGTCAAGTTTCCTATAAAATAGATACAAGAATGTTTAGATAAGACTTTGAAATTAGAATGTATAAACTGTTTCATGGACTTGCTCATTTTCCAGTTACTTTCCATCAAAATGTTTTTGATGGAAACAAATATAAATATAAATAAATATAATATTTTCCATATAAAATTTCTTAATAAATGAAACGCAAACACTTATTTGTTATCAAAATAGATAAAATTTCTTGTTATTAAAAAATATGAAGTAATAATGTTACACTGTAGATTTTTGCTTAAAAATGACTTCAATATTTGTAAATTCAGGAAGAAAAAAGATTATAATTTGATTCTAGTAGCCAAGCTATTATTACTTAATGACATGATTACAGATTGGCTTTATGACAAGAATTTACTGAATATTTTAAAAACAACTGAGAAAATTAGTATTTTGAAAGATTATTGTTATTCATTTGAACAATAAAACCAAAGCCAGCTGATGGATAAAAGGGTACAAGGAAATTCTAAGGACAAAATTTTAAGCTGATATTTCTTTTCTTTCAGTTTTTGTAAATGTTTCAATAAAAAGATAAATTGCAATTCATTTCAACATACCAATTATCTTTAAGTGTTTCTCAAACCATATTGTTTCTTCAAGTCAACATATCAGTTGTAAAGACTATTGACAAACACATTTTATTTTCAAGCAATTGAGGAACTATGGAAAAAAATTCTTCAAAAATAGTATTTTTTTTGAAACAAAAGCTGCACAATAGTTCACCTACAAAACGGAGGGCAATAATAAAAGAAATAATATTAGAAATTTAATTATTTGAATATTTTAAGCCAGAAGAAGTACATCTGTTTTATTCCTTATGGAATATTATAGCTAAACCTTTGTCTTTGGACTGGTAAAGTAATCTGCACTGTTGTACTCAGAGCTCAAATTATGAGTACAGGCACAGAAGACCAGGTGATCATCTCCCCTTTTCTTGACCAAACTTGTATATAGCCTCTTAACTAGAATATTTTGCTGCACATATACCATCAAAAAATTCCCGGAGGGAACTTTTTCTGTCAATTTAACTCATCTTCTGGGGAAAAAAAAAAAAAAAAACAAAACAATAAAATTTCCTGCCAGAAGCTAAGCCTGGTCACAGAAGCTTTCTAATTTATACCAAAAACAGTGTTTTAGCTTGGTTCTGATGGAAGATTTGTAAAACCCCTGTTGCTAAAGTCCCAATGGGGTACATATGGCCAGGACAGTGTTAAGAGAGAAATGTGAATGAAGCTTGATGTACCTTCTAACCCTGCTGTCCCTGAAAATTAATACAAAGGTGTTATTGAAGGATTTCATCTACCTCATGTATGTATTTGTGAAGGACAAAAGTACTAAAGGAGGAAAAAGGATATGGATGTTTCTGGAGCAAAGATGTGGAATAAAAAGGAATTGCAGAAATACATGAAGAGTATCCAGCAAATCTGGTAAGATTTACTCTTAACAAAACTCTGATTGTTTTAAACAGCATTTAAACCAAACCAAAACAACAACAAAAAAATCATTTCACAACTTTTGCTGACATTTAATACTTTGGTGTTATCTAAGGCATGCCTAATAATTACTATTACTTACACAACACATGGAACTAGGTAACAGTGATCATCATAAACACTACAGCTTCCTAAACCTCCTTTCGATGGAGAGTGGTCTTGAGAGCAGCAGAAGGAATTTTGACCTCCTAATCTGTGCAATTTTGCCCTAAAAAGAGTCAAGTGTGAGACTACTTCAAGGACAACAGTAGGAAGCAGATTCCTCCAGCAAGGCTTGATGTCCCTGATGCTGAGGCTCTATAAGACTACAGAAATTAAAAAAAAAAAAAAATATCACAAACACATACATATATATACATATATATATATATATATATACACAAGTCAGTTACTAACTATTTATGTTTGTATGACTTGCATAATTGTACATGTGATAATCTGGAGAGGCCAGAATTTATTTTCAGTCTTATGATAATTTGTCCCTAATCAAACTTATATTCAGAAATAGCCTTTTTAATTTGATTTTTTAATGACTGACCCAAGGGTGGGCACAGAAATTCCTGTTATTGTAAACCAAAATAGAGCATCTCATGAAGCTTTTCTCTAGTTTCATCATTATTATCCTAAGTCTGTTACCATTCCCTGAGCTGAAGGGTGGTAACAAAATATACAAATAGTCTGCTTGAGTGCAATGTCAGCTAGACTGGTTTAAATTCATAGCCTTTCTGATTTAAAGGTCTATTAAACTGACTGACCACACCAAAATTGATTAGAAGCAATCGTTTGATCTGTTCCTGTGACTCAGCTGGGAAGATAGTAATGAACTAATAGTGGCCAACAGCAGTCTTAAATCTCAACAGCTGTTTTTGAAGGGATCATGTATTTATGCCCCAATATCCTGATGTTGAATACATTGTTAATGTGTCTCAAGATAGGTTTATCTCTCTTCTTACTATCTAGTATATGTTATTAAAAATATCACATCAATTAATATTTATGCATGTCTTTATAATATTTTATAAAGTCTCTGGTCAAAATGACACTCTCACTTTTATGGATTGCTGGGATATGTTCCCTGTCTGCATAGATTATAAAAAACAAACAACTCAAAATACTAGTAACTATTCAGTAATTGTTCTATCATAGGGCAGGATACTTCACTTTAAATTCACCCACCATGTACCAAATTCGACTTTATCACTGCAAAACTTGCAATATATCCATTATCTTCAGATTAAAGCTAAAAGCTTTTGATATGACAAGCAGGCAATTCATTCTGTTTATCATCTGACAGCTAATTCTCCTCCTCGTGCTGCAATAGTGGAGTACAAGTGTTCATTTTGTCACACTAGCTTTACCCTGCCTGAATTTCTTCCCTTAATGCATGTTTGTATTAATCTCCAGATTGTCTTCAAAGTGAGAAGGTGGATGTCCCTGCCAAAATTTTAGCACTTCTAAATAATTGATATAATCTCACTGGAGCTCAGAGAGAATTCTTAACCAATCCATCAATCTATTTTAAAGAGTGAGCACAGACTTGGAGAAGTGGGGGAAACAGAGATGAAAGGTAATTACTTTCAGAAATAAAATGTCTAGCTAGAATTTCCATCCTTTAAATTTACAAATTCTCATTTGGTTCTAACTGCCTTTGTAGATGAACAGACCAATTGTATGACTGTTACGTTTACTGTTTGCTCTGTTTCTCTCTCCTCTCTTTCAAATCTGCCCAGACATCATGTAGAAATGATAAAAGGCAGATGTACAGCCTTTGTGACTGTAAACTCATTAGCTGAATGATAATTTTGCTTGTGGATTACAGGACTTGTCATTTGAAGTTAAAATGCTTCCATGGGTCCCCAAATAAAAATTAGGCTAGATATTGAAAGGACTGAAATTTATTTATTCATTAGTTTATTTTGTTTGATTTGTGGTTTTTTTTAATGGAATAACGAAAAAGAAATCCCTAAAGACAAAAATATGTTTTTCTTACTGAAATGAATTTTAGGCACTAAAGGATTCTTGTCACTTTTGATATTTATTTAATTACCTGTGGCTTAGATACAGAACAATATTATTTCTGCCAGTTTGCCAGCTGCTACCAGATTAAATTCACAGATTTTGATATAACACTAATTGGGGAACTATTGTCATCATCAAATGCACAGGGAAGGTTTATGGTGGGGAGGGACAAGAATATTTGTTCGTTAAGGTGGCTCAAACCTGATTGACATTGCTGCACCCAGTGTCATGTCTGAGTTCACTCCTGGGCTTTCTCTGAAAATCTACAAGTCCAACATTTACTGAGTAGTTCTAGAGCCCAGATTTGGATCTGCATTAAGGAAAAAAAAAAAAAAAAAGAAACAAAACAAAAAACCCAAATGGAATGAAACAAAAAAGCACTGTCAGGATGCAGGAGTAAGGTCTTGGGGATGCCTTCCATACTGTTGCTGTGGATCACTTCATCCCTAGAAACTACTGATCCGAACAGAGGTGTTATAACTTTGAAAAGAGAAAAAAGCAGGCTCCTTCCTTCAACATTTATTATTTGTAGATAACAATTTGAGTGCAGGGACAATGTGCTATGCCCCGAAAACATGAGTCATTAGCTCCCCAACTTTTATGTGACAAGTAGGGAACAGAAAACTTTTAGAAGTCTGGGTGCAGCTTCTCTAAACATCTCCTGCAAGGGCCCAGAGACCAGGCCTTCAAACAGCATAATTTTTTGGGGGAATATCCAAAATATTCTTATAATGAAAAGGAAAATACAATTAGGAGAAGAACTAATTAAGCACATGCTAGAGAAAACCATTGGTGAGGCATGGGAGCAGGCTGTCTGGAGAAGCTTGTGGCTTCCCAGTCTCTGGAAAGGTTCAAGTTTGGGTGAAGCTTGGAGAACTCTCTGGAAGTGGAAACAATGATAGGGTGCTAGAGTGAGATGGTCTTTAAGGTCCCTTCCAATGCTAACTGTTCTATGATTCTATGATTCTCTGAACTGGATCAGCTAAATCTACTTTATTGATGTTTTATGAACAAAATTGAATAAGGGTCAGCTCTTAAATCAGACCCTGTGAGACAACAATCACTACCAGAGGATTAAAATAAGTGTAGCATCAGACTTTCTCAACTTCTAAATGTCATTACACGGACAATGATCCTGATGCTGAGATACAGCAGGAATCTTTCAAAATAAACAAGCAACCCCATTGTTTTTCCAGTAGTGAGAGATGTGAGAATACATGTACTAGTGAGCTAATAAGTCCATACCCTTATTAACAACAGGGCTTGCTGCAAGCAATAGCAAAACCTAAACAGGTCCCAGGATCATTTTGCCCTTCTCTGATGCATGAGGAGGCAGTGGAGGGGTTGTGATTGATATCTCTGATACACTAACCCAGCCCAAGGCATTACAAGGTGAGAGTAAATGGCCTCAAGTTGCACCAGGGAAGGTTTAGATTGGATATTGGGAAAAAAAATGCTTCACTACAGCACTTTTCAAGCCCTGGCACAGGGGGGAATATGGTGGAGTCAGTATCCCTGGGTGTGCTCAAAAGGCACATGCATTGCACTTTGGGATATAGTTTAGGGGTCAGCACAGTGGTGCTGAGTTAATAGATGGTCTCGAGGACCTTAGGGGCATTTTTCTAACCCTCATGATTGCATTTTACACTAATTCTGGTGGTATAAGCTGCTCTGGCTTCAGGCATTCCTGAGGTGTCTGCAACAGAGCTCTAGCAATCCAAGGATTTGTCTCCTTCACATGAAATCCTTTGAGTAATCTCCATCTTAGAGGACATCTTCTCCTTATTTTCCTCTCCTCTAAATCTTACTTATAAGCAAAGATAGTCAGTCCCTCTTTGAAAGTTTTATTTTTAATGACCTGTTTTTTCATCTGAGTGTAACAATGGAGGATGATTGAAGAGCTGAGACCCAAAGACTCTTCAATTTTACAAATTGGTTTAATTTGATGAAGAAGGAATGCTACGTTTTGTTAAATTATATTATGATAAAGAGGAGCTGGTAGCTTCTCAGCATGAATCTGAAAGCAAATTATTTCCACAAAAAAAGGACGATGTATTTAACCAGACAAGTAATTATGTTGTGGTGCTACTATCTCCCCTGCTTCAGATTAGAAAAAGAATTCAATTATCACTCCATTAGATCAAAAAATAATTTTAGTGATACATTCAAATTGAATTCATTTATTCCTAAGCATGCTCTGGATTAACCTCCATGCATTTGGCTGATTAGAATCTTCAGTCAATACTGTTATTCAAAAAATCTACATTAACTTGCTACAATTTGTATTTTATGTTAACATGTTCTGTTATTGATTTTTCTGATGCATTATACAATAAATCATATTTAATTTTACAGGTCAGATAAGTGGGTTTCTCACACAGTTTAACAAAAATTTTTTTTTTCTTTTATCTTGCTTCCTTACCCCCACTTTCCAGGTAACAATTACATTTCCATGACTGTCTTGAGATGCTGTAAAGGTGCAAGTTCAGAGGTAGTATTCTAAGTCCAAAAGGAAATCTTATCCTTGTTTTATAAATCTGTGATTTTCTTGACTTTTGCGTTTTACATTTTGGCTCATATTTTATGTGATTCCCTGTCTGTTTCCTTCTCTGTCACACCTGATCCAGCAGAATTCAGTCCTGCATAAGGACAAAACTGTAGTAAAGCAGAAATAAAAGTGAGGTGATGTTACAAGTTTGGTTCCATATATACCACGTGTAGATGTCAGAGGTTGATTATGGCAAGTTTCCACACTGCCCAGGGAGACATTTAAATGCTTTCTAAGCAGATCAATACCAGCAATTTGTTTGTTTGTTTGTTTGTTTGTTTTTTCCATAAAATCATTGTGCCTAGAATTTTAACACACGCAATATCCCTGATACTCCAAAAGTTTTAAGTAAAACATTGCATCAACAGGCCAAGGAATTTGTCCAGGCCATTCAGAATGACCTTTATTTTTTCTTTTAAATTAAATATCATAGATGATAAAATCCTCCCATGTAGGATAAAGAGGCAGGAGGAATATTCTGTAAGGAGCTGGGAGAAGTCTCATGATCACTGCCCCTTGGTTCTCATGGTTTGCATCAGCTTAGCAGGTGTCTGCTGGAAATAAAGCACAGCAGAGAGCAAAGAGCTGGGGTGGATCCTGAGGTGTGTGGAGCAGAGGTGTGTGACTCAGCTGGTGGGTGAGACAACCAGAGGAGGAGCCTCGCTGGAGGTGGTGATGGTGAAGGGAGGAAGGCTGGTGAGAGATGTGGTGGCTCAGGGCTGTCTTGGGCTCCTTGACAACAAAAGGTTTCCCATTTTCAAAGAAGTAAGGAGAGAGGTCAGCAGAGCTGTCCCTTGGGCTTCTGGAGTGCAGATTTTTGTTGGTTCAAAGACCAGTTGAGACATTCCCCTGGAAGGCAGTCCTGCTGGCAAATGAAGTCCAGGAAGGCTGGATGTACCTCAGGAAGGAAAACCTAGAGATACAAGATCAGGCAGTCCCCACATGCCAAAAGACTTTGCCTATCCAAACAGGAAGCATTGGCTGAGACTTGGGGGAAAACAAGTGGACTGTACCTCCTCTGGAAGCCCAGGTGGAGCTTAGGAAAAAATTCTTCACCAGAAAGGGTTTTGAAGGGCTGGAACACACAGCCCAGAACAGTGGTGAAGTCACCATCCTTGGAGGTATATAATATTTGTAGATACAGCACCTAAAGACATTGGTTAGGGATGAGCTTGGCGGTGCAGGGGTAACAGCTGGACTAGATGACCTTAAAGCCTTTTCCCAGCCTAAATGATTCTGTGATTCTATGATAATATTCTCACCTCAGTAGATGAGTTTAATCTGTTTTATCATCCTTATATGAGAGAGCATAAAATCTTGTGCATTTTTAATTACAGAATAGATGTGGGCACTTAAAACTTCAGAGAGGAGTAAAAATTTTATTTTCTATAATTTTTAGGGGTTACATATGGTTGCATGTCCCAAAATTACTAAAATCTTTCTGAGTTACGTTACCACTATGCACTGAAATTTTTCCTATGGTGTTCTAAATTACATCACCCATTTTATGTAGTTCAAAAATCAATATAACTCCAGAAGCTATGACTATTTTCTGTTTTGTTCTCCGTTGACATTTGTTACCTTTTATTTCTATTTATTTCATTCTTTACCACAGAACTTAGAAGTGTGATAGAGTATTAGCAAAATAATCAACGTCTTTGATAGCTGAATTTTGCTTCTGACTAGCTCTAATATTGAAAACACTTAGTTAATTTATGCTAATTTATTTGCCCATCCAGTTAAAGTCCTCATCTATTGTATTCATAATTTCTCTCTGATTTGGACTAATGGCCTACTAGAAAGAAATTTTATGAAGTACTATTCAGCATTTATTTTCCCTATTTAAAGTCCTCAGAAAAAAAACCCTGCTCTTAATGATGATTTCTATCTGAAATAGAAAATAGTCTTTTTTTACAGCAGTCCCTATAGCATAAGGCAAACCCTCAACCTTTGCCTCTTACACTGAATACACTCTAACATAATTTTATGTGTGCTTTAAGAAAAATCTCCTCTTGCTTTCCAGCTCCACTTCATGGCCTGAAAGCTATCTTTACTAAAAGATAAGTAGCAAGTTCAATCAGTTCACTGAAGCAGTGGGTTTCTCTGAGGTGTCACTCACAAACCATCTACCAGCTTTATCCCTTCTGTTCTTGTTACAGCCCAAATGTAACATCCCACTCAGCAAAGCATACCAACATATAAAAATGTTAATTTTATCAATATAGTCTCTTCAATAAGTTTTCTACCTCAGCCTCCTTAAAAAAAATCTGCAAGTAGTCAATAAAAAAAAAAAAAAAAAAAAAATCCCTTTGTTTCTGAATTTGAGGATTATGGTCATTTATTCCTATTTTTAAATTCTCCTGAATTTCCCTGTACTAGTACCTTGTTTTCCTACTCTTTGACAATCATCTTGTGTCTTTGTATAGGGAGAAGAATTTGCCTGTGTGGAGACAAGCTTTGTTTGTCTCAGGTTCAAAATTTTTTTCCATAACTTCACATCAGAACAGTTTGATTGCAAAATTTTACACCTTACCCAGACCTTGCACAAAACCGTAAATGTTCCCTAGAAGAGGGTTAGCAGGAATGTCCTTGTTTCTTCCTAAGTCCTCTAGGCCTACTCCAACCTGTGGATATTTACAATAGAATACGATTAATTACAGTGTCTATCATCATCCATGGATTTGCCAATTTACATTTTAAAAAAACCCCAAAATTATAAATGAAGAAAATATAATTCAATTTCATCTGCCACAGGCTGCCCAGAGAAGTTGTGGCTGCCCCATCCCTGGAAGTGTTCAAGGACAGATTGGATGGGGTTTGGAAGAACCTGGTGTGGTGGAAGGTGTCCCTGCCCATGCAGGGAAGTGAAATGAGACAAGCTTTACAACCCCTTCCAAAACAAACCATATTGTGACTCTGATTCTGTAACACTTAAAACCTGCAAGGCACTAAAACTTGTTTCCAAGCCACATAATTTCTCCCCTGCATCAACACTAAATTTTTGCTTTTCTTTTCCCAAATTTCTGGCTTGCCACTTTGAAGAAAACATTTTACATGTGCAGTACATCACAGCAATTTTTTCTTTAGTGTTTGTATTGGCTTCCAGCTGCTAAGTGTAATGTAAAACAGGAGGAAACAGCCTCTTAAGCTTCCTCTTTGTAATTCCTTTTCACCTATGTCATGTGCTGGCTTAGAAAAGGAATCTATTTGAAACTAAATTTGGTTGCTCAATCTTACTACCTTATCTACCTTCAGTGTTTGAGCATTCCTATTAGTGTGTTAACAAGCAGAGACTTATCCATGTCAAAACCTCCCAAGAGTGGGTGGTGTATGGATGAGAAACTTACAGCTTTATTTGATCTGTGTCTATCAGGCTCTGGCCACTGGTGATCTCTACAGCTGTGAGAAAAAAAAATCCCCAAAAACAAACTCAAAACACATAGGTGTGTATCAGCCAGAAAAGCCTTCTCAAGGCATTAAGGCTTCTCAGAGTCGTAGTAGGGTTTGGGTTTGAAGGGACCTTGGTCATGGTCTCATTCCACCCCCCTTTCACTACCCCAGGTTAATCCAAGCCCCATTCAACCTGGCCCTGGACCCTTCCAGGGATGGGGCAGCCACAGCTTCTCTGGACACCCAGTGCCAGGGCCTCGCCACCCTCACGGAGAATTGCTACCTGATATCTAATCTAAATCTATCCTCCTTCATTTTAGGGCTGTTCCCTCTTGTCCTATCACCTCATACTGTGAAGTGTTCCCCTCCAGCCTCCTTGTAGGCTCTTGCTTTGGAAAGTGCTATAAAATCTCCCTGGGTTGTTGGAAGAAAAGAGTAGCAGCACAAAGTGCAGTGGAGGAGACAGTAAAAAGGGAAGGGTCAGAAGGGAGTGGGACAGTGTCTTCGGGACCAGGGAGGAGTTTCTGTCCCTGCTGCCAGTGTGGTGCAGTCACTCCATGAGTTCAAGCTTGGTGGAAGTCTCTTTGGAAAGGCTGCCGTTTGGAAGCCACCAGCAGCGTATGTTTCCTGATAGGAGCCTGTGGAGAAACATACTGAAAGCTGATCAGCTTTAATGTACACACAGACTACAGGGAGAGGCAGCACCAGAACTGCGTGCATGGGGAGAGGAGCTCTGCTGGGACTTGTTACAAACCCCACAAAGCTCTCTGGCTTGGCTTCCTTCTCACACTTTGGGATGCCCTGACTTCTTATCCTCCACAAGTGGAGCCCATGTGCTGTCCAAGCAGATTGGTGGACTCTTTCTGCCCGAAGAAAAGATAGGTTTTCTCCAAGGACAGCTGAAACTTTTTCTGAATTTTTCAAAATATTTTTTTAAATTTATATAAAAAAGCATTAGTTTAAAAAGAATGGCCACCTGCATGTAATAGACAGATAGTCCTTTTAATTTCTGTGAATTATTTCATGTCCTAAGTATTTTTCCTTTTATTACTCAGGTTTTGGTGTGCTTTTATTCCTAGTAGTTTATTTCATAATTTCCCCTTTTTATGGGGTGGTGCTCTTGCATTTCCTGGGTTTTGGTTTATCCGTTCTGAGATGAGCAGCAGGCCTTGGGCATTTTGTTTGTTTAGTTTCTTTGTTTTGAGTTCGGTTGGGCTGGTTTTGATTTTTTTTCCCCACTGGTTTAGTTTTTGGTTTTGTTATTTATTTTTTTCTGTTGAGGATATCACAATGCCATTATTTCAGTATTCTTGTAGAGTGTGTTGACTACACAGCATTGGCATCAATTCACTGTAAGATATGGAGAAAACTACACAGGCATTGCCACTATCCTTAGTAATTAAGTGTCTTATTGTTTGCATTTCAGAGTTCTTATTGGGGTGGGTTTTTTTCTTTTCCAAACAGGAAACATCTCAGATCTCTTTTTCCAGACAGGTACCCGGATTCAAAATGCTACAATTTATTTGAAAGAAGGAAGAAAATTGTAACCATTGAGTTCAGCTCACACACAAAAAAGAGGAAAATTTCGCATTCATTGAACTAACCACTCTTCACTGCACTGTTTCATTTTAATCTAATGCCATTCCACCTCCTCTTTCTTTTGTCCTGGCAGAGTCAATTATAACCACAGATTGCTACATGGAATTGCAGCACTAGGGAAACTGTTAGCACCTAGCTGCTCTGGCACAAGATCACACTAAACAGCTTATTAAGATTCAGCCATCAGCTCTGATGAGTTGCTTGCAGTAAAGGGCTGGGATTTACTTCCAACTCATTTAATTACAGAAATCAATGAATTCACAGAGCAAAGCCATGAACAGGAAGATCAACTCGACTTGGCCACCGTTTCATTTGAGATCTCAAGACGTTTCAAGTGAGACAGTACTGAGAATCTGTTCAGTTTTGGAGGTTTGAACAAATGAAACAATAGTAACACAGTTGCACATATCTTTACCCTGATATCAAAGTAAAATTAAATTGAACAAATTTTATTTGTCTTACAAAAAATAGAATATGTTATAAATAGGGGCACAAGGCTATTTATCTTATACCACAATGGATTCTCTCATAAATAAGGACACTAGAATATCCTGTCAGAAAAGTATTTAAGAATTCTACACAACTGAAAATTCAGTTGGTTGTGCCCAAGAGCGTTTTTGGTTTTTTTTTTTTTTTTTTTTTACATTTGAATAGCTATCTAAACACTCTTTTACCTCTCTCTTTTAAAGCAGAGAGTGGTTAAAGAACCTCACCCAACATGGTAACACCAAGAATCTGATCCAAACTGTTTTGGTGATGGCTAAAGTAGCAGTTAGGGTATTTAAATTTCATAAAATGTACAAAGCTGAGGTAACCACAAGATATTTTCCTCAGCACACACAAAGTTGGAACAGCATGAAAGGATGAGTAAATGTCATAAAATAAATTACAGCTTTTTTTTTTTTAGGATTTTGCAGTGCATCACTCTATTTCCTAGCCATCCCCTGTGAAAGTATGGCTTTTGTCACATGGTTTCACAATTTATTCATTAAACTTTAATATGTCATATGCCTTGATTTCCTGGTATGCCATTACTGTGTGATGTTAACTACAAAACCAAATACTAAACAGAGTTTTGGCGAGAGCAAGCCCTCAGGAAAACATAAAAAGAGAGCAAAGGTAAACACAAGCAGGTAGAACAGAACATGAAGGGGGAATAAGGACAAATTAGAGAATAAAAGTAACCACAATTTAAAAATGCAAACAGAAGTCCAAGATATGCTAATCAAAAAATGTCCTATTATGCAAATGTAACAGTAATTGCTGAGCATATGTATTTGAATCTCAAAAGAAGAGAAAAAAATATGTAACAGCTACTGATGCCATATTGTACATTTGAGTAATTTAAGATACTGATTTATATTTCTTTTGGAGGTTCCTTTTCTTTCTTTCTCCCACAAAGGGCATCCATCCTGCATACAGATGAAAAGCCCCAAAACACTTTGTCCAAGATTAATAGTTTTGGTGGTTTTTTGTTTATTTTTGGTTTTTTTTTTTTTAAAAAAAGATTTAGTAAGTCAAATAGTTTCTGAGCTTTGTGGTGTGGAATTATAGCATCAGGGCAAAAGAGGAAAGAAAATGATCTGAGTGAAATGAAGAAATTGAAAAGACTGATTAAAAGAAGGATTATAATAGAAAGTTAAATTAATTAATTGGATGAAAAATTATAATAAGACAGAGACTCAGGTTTTAAGAAGGTGTGCATTCCTTAAAGTAACAGTTTTTAAATTAATTTAACATTAAAATGAGGAGGAAAAAGTAATAAATATAGAAAAGAAAAAAAAAAGAAAAAAAAAGAAAAAAAAAAACCCAACAAAGGGGCCTTTCCTCAATGTGTGATTTGGTTTTTGGTTTGTTTTTGGGGGACTGTAAAGCTGTTGAATGGGTTTTGATTTTTCATTGCTTTTCACTGGTAGGAGGTCCTTGAAGGTAAAATTAACTCTATGAAGCAATACCCAGAGCCCATGGAACTGCCTGTGTAGAGTTTGAGCAGAATTTAATCTAAGAAAAGTTATTTCTTTCTTCTTCTAATACATGTTGATGAGCCAGCAGGGTCTCTGGAGGCAATGGGGAAGAAAATGTCATTGCCTTCCTAATCTGAAACTCTGGTCTTACTGAACTGACTCTGAAGAATTCTTGGCTAAAAAAAAGGGCTAACTGCCATGATCAGGTTTCCTACCCCAAATTCCAGCACAACCTAAATACTGAAACAGGACTGGGATGTTTTCTTTCTGCCTGCAGCACAGCACAAAACACATGGGACCATCAAAAGTTCACAACATTTGGGGAAAATCTGGGGCAAAATGACACATAAATTACAGAGGATGCAACACACTAGAAAGATTCATATTGTGAGTGTCATAATGAGAAGTGAACAGTTGTGGTTATTTCTAACAGAAAATCTATTGCTGTGATTCAAGATTCTTATACAGAGACAAGAGAGAAAAAAAAAGTGCCTTTACCACCAAGGGTTGTAATAGATATAATGATAGATAATAGATAATATAATAAATACTTAAAAAATAGATACTGCTCTGCAGCACCTGGGGTGATGCAGCTCCAGACTAAGACACTGACACAGAGATGACTGTTGGGAATGGAGATGAGAGAAACTTTAGATCAATGAAGGCATCCCTGTAGGCTTGATATGACTTGGAGACCAAAAAAGTCCCCTACATTTTTGTGGTAGTTGATGAAAACAGTGTGAAATAACCTGAAATTCTCTACCTGGTACGGTAAACCTTAAATTTGAGCAATAAATTACCCTTAAATAACCATAGTATCTGAGAACAGAGGGAACTATGACCCCTACCTCACACATTGGCACCTCTATCCAGGCTATTTAATCTCATGCAGAATTCTACACCTCAAGCATTTCATATGAACTATATTAAGTGACCACATATGAAACTGAGTTTATTTTTACGAAAATTTACACAGTGGCTGAAGTCTGAAATGTAACTCTGGCAGCTGGCCCTCCTCCAGTAACATGAATCAACAAAACACTGGCTACCACAATTTTCAGGCAGAAAAGTAGATCCAAGATTCTCCCTGTGTGTTCTGCAATTAAATTTTGGTAACAGACTAAAGGAGAAAATTAAAGCTAGATAACAATGGCTAGCATGTGTATTCCATTTAGGAGGATGTCAATATGATCATACACTCAATATAAAAAACAAAACCACATAGAAAAATTCTCTTAAAATTATATCAAGATTTTCATTTAAGGGATGATGGGAGAAGAATTTTCTGGGAGGTAGCAGTTAAAAAAACACAAACCAAGACACCCAAAGACTGGAGTCAACAGGTATCTATCTACCAAGTTATTCTTTCCATCTAACCCTTTAGTGATTACCCTCAGGTTACTTGGTTATCTCTCATCCAGCTTTCATGTCCACGCTCAGGTGTGAGGAGGTCTCATACAATGATTTTAAAGCCTTTGGCTATTTTTCTTTAAGAAAATAGAACAGTGCTAAACTACCTCTTATCAGCCCATGCTCTGCCTACTTGTCCTGCTATCCAGATGGATGATACTCCCTGTTAGTTTTACTTTGTGGAGACAATAATACAAAGTCCACTTTTGCAGGCAGAGTTTTGTTCCTGATGCAGCAATACTTTCTTTTGTTTTGTAACTGTTGCTTTTCATTTTCCTCTAATAGCACCTCTGCAGCCATTCACTCCTACCTGCTCTGCTCATTTACCAGCTCCCTGAGTGATCTTTTTGATCTCACACTGAAAAAGTAATTTAATATGGACATTTACAAATTTTATGGTCAAGATATTCTGTGATTTCTCCTGGATAAGAAATCTCCTGGATGAGAAATACCAGACAAGAGATGGAAAGAGATTGAATGAGGTGAGGAACCTTTGGAAATGTGCTGTAAACCTCTGAGATACCATTATTTGCAAATGTGTAACAATAATCTCTGATGAGATTGCCAAAATACAAAATTCAACTCTTCAGCATGGCTCCTCTCTAATTACTGCAGGTCAGTAATCCTAAAAATCCTTTCTCTAAATTCACTGCCTCCTTCAAAGGTGACATTGCCCAGTTCTTTCATTGCCTTCCAACTTACACCTTAAGCTGGATGGAAATTTTCCCAGAGGGCATAGCCAAGGTTGGGAATGCAGAGTAATGTCTGTGGTCTACACAGTGCAGGTGCAAGACTGTGGATCTGTTCTCCATTCTGGGTTGTGGCTCTACAGGTTTGGAGTAAACTGAAGGAAGGTATTTTGGTCCCTCCTTTAAGCTTCCTGTGTTGGAGTATTTAAAATTCATGGGCTTTGACTTCTCAGAAAAGGATGTCAATCCAAAAACATTTTGATCAGCACATTATGTTCTGTTGGTGAGATAATCAACGTTAGAGCAACTGCTCACAGCCGGGCACAGAAAGCAAAGTCATTTCACCTTTCTGCTAATCAAATCCTAGCTGAATGCAATTTGAATAGTTTTGAAAAACAAGTAAGACTGATGAGGGCAAATTGAGTTCTAAAAGAGGCATTGCAGAGCAGACAGGACAGCAAGTAGGATGCCATAAGAAAAGGCCATATGCATCACTTTGCAACATTACTGGGAGAAAAAAAAAAAAATAAATTAAAAAAAAAAAAAAAAAAAAACCAAAGAAACAAAAGAATTCCCACAGATCTTGAAGGAAAATTATAAAAATAAGTGTTCCACATGTGGGCTTTTAAAAAAATGTGATAAAAATTGTAATGAGGAAGAAAAATATAAAAAGCTGAGATGTTTCTTGGTAGAAAAATGTGTGTGGGAAATAGAATATGATTCCCCCTGGTTACAATGATCAGAAAAACATCTTCTCACTACTCTGGTGCTTCCATACATCAGGTTTAGCCCTTGCTGACCGTGTTAGCTTCCCCCAGCAGTACAGATAGAGATCATTTCTGAGATGATCTTTGACTAAACAACTGTACCTAAACATTTTTAGGGTTATTTTTTTGACAGATATATACCTAAGACATTTTAAAAGCCTCCAGCGAAGTGGCATGTTCAATGTCTCTAAATAAATAAATAAATAAAACTTTATGCTAGGAATTTTTCTCTAATTGCAAACCTAAATCTCCTTTACTGAAATTTAAGGCCATTGCTGTTTGCCCTAGCCCCAGTAAACAATTTATTAATTTCCTTTTTGTAGCCATTTTTCACACATTTGAAGATACTTATGTCTCTCCTCAGTCTTCCCTCCTCTAGACTAAACAAATTCCATCATGCTGAATATTCAAGGCCTCAGTGGCTATTTACAGAGTGCTCATATATCAGGGCACAGCAGACCTGAATGGCTGTCTAAACTCCTTGGTAAGTGATGGCTCTACCCCTCTGTCCCAGGGGAACTGTTTAGGTTGAGGAAAAAAGGAATGTGAATGAACTTGAGGTACTTTATGAGTGAGTTCAGATGCATGCTGTGTGTTCGTCCCAGAGATGAAAATGGATATTGTGGAACCAGCTGGCCTCCCCCAGAGGGAGACAAGAACAAAATAGAGCCAAAGGGAGGTGGTAGCTTTCCAGAAAGGGGTGGGAACTTTGTCTGGACTCAAAAAGGAGTTTTGTTTCTCCTACTAAACCTAAATTAGAAGTAAGGAGCTGAACAGAACCTTTGTGTGTCCTGAAACCTCTGCCTTCCATCTAGAGCACATGAAGGATCAAATGTGAAAGCTCTGTTGACATTATAAAAGCCGTCCAAAGTCATAATGTGTCCCTGAAATTGAATTGAAAATTAACAGAAAACTAAAAGCAGGGCTCTAGGTTTAGTTGTTTAGGGCAGAAACTGATGCACAGGAAATTCCACCTGAACATGAGGAAGAATTTATTTACTGTTCACATTACTGAGGACTGAACAGGTTGTCCAGAAAAGGTGTGGAGTCTCCCTCACCAGGAATACTCCAGAACTCTCTGGACACAATTCTGTGTCCTGTGCTCTGGGATGGGGTTGGACCGGATGACCCACTGTGGTCCATTCCAGTCCCACCCATTCTGTGATTCTCTGTGTGAGTTGGTGAACTTTGCCAACACCAGATCAAGTACCAGCTTCACAAACTGGCAAAAGATTTACTCCTCATCTCTCTCCTCTTTGTGCTCAGTGTCAAGTCATTTTTTTTTACTTTTTGCCTTTTTTAATGTGTTGGTAAATGCAGGCACATGGCACTGGACATAGCTAGAGGAAAGAAAATACACAGGCAATCTTTCCCTCCTGTGGAAAGTGAGCCCCTCTTGACAGATGCTAATTACATCACTTAGATGATGAGAAGGTGCTCAGATGCTGAAGAGATAGGAATGGATATATAAATACGGTAGGTCTTAGATCCCATTATGCAATAACTGCTTGAATAAAACCTAGACTGACTCTTAATGATGCTGTGGTAACTGAGTGCTGTGAAAAAAGGGAGAAATACAGCTCTTCCTTCCCACATCTAGTCTTTGCAAAAATTCTTCCAGACAAAAAATTCAATAGATTTGCAAGGAATTTGCTTTAATTCTGCACTGCCTCTCTCCTGTTTCTAAACTCAGCACCTGAATATTTTCCAGAAATATTAAGCAGTGTGACTAAGCATCTGTCAGGTGTTTGCTCTCTCATCTTCCCAAGGGCAGAAGTAGGAGTGTGTGGATAAGCGGAAGCAGATGGCAGAGTAAGCATATTCTGTATATATGGATATGGTGAATGCACTAATATTGTTTAAATACCAAATCCTCAATAGCTTTGCTTTAAATAGCAGTGTATCAAGCTAGTGGGATGAAAGTCATGGAAGTGTTTTGAGGGAGAAAGCTGTGTAAGAGAGGACATGAGGGAGAGAGAGAGAGAGATGTGCAGAAGGGGATTATTTAGCACTGCAGCAACCCAAAGGCACCACTGGATTAAGTCTCTAATCTGCAAACAGAGAATCGATTAGGTACTATTAGAAGGCAAAAAATAAAACTGCAGCATAGTTCAGCTGCTTTTGTAGAGCTAACAGGCAAAAGCTGTCAGCTGATACATGAAAGAAATATGCCTGGAGTAATGGTGAGAGGAGCACAAGGAAGCTCAGAGTGGGGGAATGGTATCTCACACCTGAGAGAGAGAGAGAGGGGGAACAGAAAGGAAGGCACTGCTGACTGGCCTTGACATACAGACACTTTATAACTTTCATCATATTTTAGAACACTTTTTTGGGAGCCAAATTCCACCAGACTGGCTGCCCTTAACACCAAAAAGCAGAAATTTCTGAAGAGCAGGGACAGCTTTTGGGGCCAGCAGGGTAAGCATGAATGACTCTGAGGGCACAGGGTGGGTGAGTGGCAGAAACCTGATTGCCCTGATGGCTGGCAGATGGAGAACAGAGCCCTGAGTTGTGACAGCTCCAGCTGAGCCTTTTCACAGGCACAGAAAGCAGGCAGCATCCCTGAAGTTGCCTTATCATGGTGAGGGCAAATTTAAATGGCTATTGTAACTTGTGAAAGCAGTAAGTAGGTCACTGTATCTTATCCAATTTCCTCCCTCATTTTGTTTTCTTCTCTCCCTTCAGGAAAGCACACTTCCTTACACACTTGATTGCTTGTTTGCAAATGGGAAGTGCTTTTTACGGAGCACCCAGATGGTATAACACACTCAGCATTATTGTCCAAACATGAGCAGTTTGCATGGAGGCTCAAGGCAGTGTTTATTAATGAGTCGTAAAAACAATGAAACCTCACCAAGCAAAGACTAGGAAAAAGTTGTAAATAAATTCCACATATGTATAGCTATATATTTTATTATTATTTTTTTTATTATTTATTTTATTTTAAAATTTTTTTCTTTGTGAGTTCTGTCACTTCAAAAGACTCGACTTCCCTTCTAAAGTTGCAAATGTCATGTGCTGGTTGATGTGCTATGGGAGAGACATCAAAACTCAGGATATCAAGTTATTATGAAAACTTGATTTACTCTCTTTTTTTCTTTTTCTTTTTTTCTTTTTTTAACAGAAGATAGTGATTTTTATTTTTTTAATCATGAAAGGTGGTGCATGTCTTATTTTTTTAATAATATTATTAATTTTTATGCTGTGTAAGTGCTAAATATCACTTTTCTCTTCCTCATTACAAAGTCTAAGGGAAGGTAACAGAAGTCTCTGAGGGAGCAGAGGAGAAGATTAAGAAATAGCAAGCCAATACTAAATACTGTAGAAAGTGGGGAAAAAACATTTTAAAATATTCAATTAGGATAACATAAAAGAAAGTTCATTTTCTTGGGGAATATAAATACTCAGCAAACATACAAACAAGGAAAGTACTGAAATAACAAAGGCTCTAGAACTGAGAAAGGAAGGAAAAGAACAGAAACTCAAGTCACATTCATTGTGCGTGGATAAAGATGCAAATTCTGGGGTTTTTTCATGTATAGTTTGTTCTGGCTGAACCACTGAGTTTGTGAGGTACTGTATTTAAAAAAAATATTTTTCCCACTTTGCAAATAATCCAAAATTCATTAGCCTATGCAATAACTCAAATATATAATAGTAGGAAACTTTGGGTTTTTTTCCTTATATGTTATTTTCCATAGCCAAATTTTCTATCAGACTCTACCATAGTCTGTTTTAACAGAGGGGTCAAAATGTTCAAGGGATGAGTCACATTCATATTTTTACCATATTCATATTTTTAGGCTGCTCCATGAGAAATTGCGCAGTAACAACCCCCAAAAAAATTCAGCTCTATCTTCTCCTATACTAAAAATTATGGGTATCATAAGTTCATGGAAGACCAATCACATCCTCAGCTTTCTTAGTCTAGGGTTTGAATTTCATTCCCTGCATGCAAAACCACAACTAGAACTAGTACTAGTGAAATATGTCAGGCTGCAGACAAATTAAACTCACGTGTCCTCACTTGAAAATGTCAGTGCAGGGGAAACAGTGTTAAGTTGAAGACAAATTCCAGTTTTATTACCTCCTCTTGAAGGCAACTTTTCAGTGGGAGCCCAGCTGAGATTTCTTTTGGGAAGGCCAGAAATTTATCTGAATGATCTTGAAGTGACATCATATCAGCCATGGTTCAGTGAGATATTAAAGCATGTGTCTAATTTCTATGGGACTGTCCAAATGTCTAAAAAGAAGAGGATTTGAATTTCAAATCACAGCATCTGCTCTTCAGATTAAAGGTAAATGTGTACCCAAATGTCTTGTAGTACCAGAACTAAAACTTATGCTCAACCCTGAAGCCCCTCTGGCTCATTTTAAATATTATCTTTGAAAATTCATCATTTAAAAATAAACCAATTTTTTTTTTTTTTTTTTAATTGTTGGTTACTCTCTTTTTGACTCCAGTGACTACATGCCCTCTCTGGGGCTCCATGGCCACATCTTCTAAATTCCCTTCCTACAGGTTTGCTCCACAAGGTGGCAAAATGTAATATAGCACATCCCTATGTTCCTGCCCTGCAGTTCACCTTAAATGAAAAAAATCCAAACTAGATTTGATTCCTCTATCAATGGAGGCTTAAAACAGGAGAATCAGGGACTGCTCTGAATACTTTTTATGCGCTTGCTGTTGCCAGGGAAACCATTCCCCTGGCATTCCAGCACTGAGCATATCTTGCACTTCTAGCATTCCAGTTCTCAGAAAATTAAGACTGTATCATGCTATCATGGTGTGGGGAGACTATTAGGAAATCAGGACAGATGCTGCTTAAATTAATAGTCCTGGCTTTTAAAAATAAAACATTTACTGAGATCAGATTTAAAATGTTCTATATATTTTCTTTTGTTTTTTTTAAGGACTCAGCCTCATACTGAAACAGATTAAGGTGCAAGGACAGACCCTGGTTCATGCTGAATATGCAGAAGAGACTGCTGATATTTAGCAGTTATTTTCCCCACTGTAACACAAAATTAGCTGTGGAGTGTGTGGCAGACAAAGAAGACTGTGAATAGCTGTGATTTCTTGTGTCATGTCATAATAAATGTGATGATCACACACAGTTTTTATGTATGGGTAAACACATTAGGACAAATTTATTTCTGATAAATCTATTGATTTTGCTAAATCATCCAGGAACAAATTTGCTATGGTGATTCATGCCCAGACCTTTGATCTTCTAGAAGTTATTTATGAAGAGAAGAGCTATTAAATTTTTCCATGGGGACCCAGATATATGATCAGATTTCAAATTAAAATCTCATATTCAGTGTCCACAGAAGGCTGGAACTCATTAAAAAATGTGTTGCCCAAGTAACAATGGTAACATCAGGGTAAGGAAACACTGCCTTAATTTGAAGAAAAATAAAATTTGGAACCGATCACTGAATGTTTGAGGTACAAATGTCTTTGTCCAATAGTCCTTTAGGTATCATCTACTCAATGGTCAATAGGAAACACATTTTCCTTCAAGTTATCCCGGTGTCCAAACCCTCATTTCCAATGATAAATGCAACAGGAACATCAAAAGCCACCATGAATCTGTCTCCTACAGGTTTAAAACATGTTCTGGGAATTACTGGGTTGGCCAAGTACCACCAAACAGAAAAATTCTGTTCTTACCCCTGTGCCTGCTAGTCACTACCTGCTGCCAAGGGATAAGGCCTCTTCTGGAACGTGATTGTCATTTTCTAGGCTGGAACTTGGAGTTTGCAAAGAGACATCTTCATGGAAACCTGTTTGTAAACTCATCTATTTACAGAGAATACAAAAACTCTTTAAAATAGGATGACAATGAGAAATATGAAGAATGAACAGATGAAAGCACAAGGCAATTGGGACATCCAGGGTCTGACTTTGAGGAGAAAATTATTACTTCTTGTGTACTTCAGCTGGGATTACAACATGTGTCCAGACAGCTTTGTAGAAACATAATTTTTTTCTTCTTTAGGGGAAAAAAATTAAAAATCAACTTATTTTAAATACTGTTTAAATATTGTTATTCCTTTTTTTCCTTTTTTTTTTTTTTAACTGACAAAAAAGAAAAATTATAGAGTATAACTGAAAAATTATAAAGTATTTTCTGTGTAGTTTCAGGTGAAAGTAGTACCTGTGATTGTACTGTTCATGCCTGCTGTCCCCAGCTGAATCCAGGAGTCAGTGTTGTCAGGCACCATACCAACACATTCCCATTTACTCCTCTTCCACATCATTGTTTAAATCAACATCATGAGCAGGAACTGAGGCAAGAAACAGCAGGGTAAAATCAGTTGTTTGAATCTAAAAAGCAGATAAGGAGAGCTTCAGATGGTATCTTGGCCTCTTTATTATTGCTCAAGTTCCCTTGAAATTTTAGTTCTTTACTGCAAGGAAACAAGGAACATAGAACCTATATAGCTATAGAACATAGCTGCCAAGGAACACAGAACCAAATATACTAGAGAACTAAAAAATTGTTTTGTAAGAATGATTTTTTTTCTCTTATCCTGCCAGAAAAATAATAGTGAGACTTTTTTTTTTTTTTTTTTTTTTTTTCCTGGATCTACATACACATTGTTCAATTCCAAATTAAAAATTTAAACTTGGTTAACATTTGTCATGGCCAACTGTCATTCAGGGAAAAAAAATAAAATTCTCTAGTAGCATGCATGAAAAACTCAACCTTTGTTTTTAAACACCTGTTTCAAAATGGATATTTTTCATAGGATCACTATAAATGTTACTTTGGCTACACACAGGATTATACCCCAACCTGTTAGATTCTGTCAATCTATTTTTGGAACAAAAGCTATTCAGAGCCAGAGATAACAACTTGGTTTATAAAGGGAAACTTATTTCAGTTATCATTCTCTAATAGCAACTGGATGTCAAAAAAGAAAGAAAAAAAATAGCATAATATGCAACTTTCCTTTTCTTATTACTGTTTTCCTGTCCTATCTCAGAATATTTGAAAAGTTGATCCTGAGCTCCCTGAGTATTCCTTGTAGGTAATGTACACAAATAAAGACTGACCCTGTGTTAGAGCTTTTAGAAGAATAGATAAAGGATGTGAGAAAGTGAGACTTATTGTAGAGCTAGGGAATTGAAACACAGAGAAATCCCACGAAGACAGACATACAAGCTTCATTTGAGGCAAGTGAATAATAGAATCACTAACTTTGTCCAAATAATAGCAGGGGGCATGGGGAGGTATCTCCAACTGAGTGTGGTTCTGAGGAGAACAGTTTTTTATTGAGGTGAGTATAATTAGGAGTGAATAAATGAATAATTGAACTGAATGTCTAGAAAGAACCCTTAACAATGCTTGCTCTGTGGGGACACAGAATATTTTCCTCAGGGGATTGACAGAAGATCTGGTACTTGAAACATTCCAAACCAGACTGGATGAAGAATTGAAAAGTTTAGTCTGTCCCAGAAAGAAGTGCTCTGTAAGTGCCTTTAATGTAGGTTTTACCTTCTTCCCATTCTGTAATACTGTGATTTATGACAAGCAAGCATTCAGATCTCTATTAGAATTAGAATTACTACTTAGGGGTCTGGTTTCTCATCAATATATGGGGATTTATAGACCTGATTTCAAATAAAGTTAATGCGTTTTACCTCTGTAAATCTTTGCTTGGTGATGTGAGGCTAGACCACCTAGAATAAAAAAAAAAAAAATTAAAAAAAAAAAAAAAAAAGAAGAAAAAAAGTCCTCTGGCACACGTAGCAATTTAAAAGCTGCATTAGATTTACTTGATAAAGGATAACAGCTCCTCTGGTGCTGTTAAGACCTGCAGGAGAAATAATTATACAGGTACTCATATTTACTTAAGGAAAAGTGTATGCTATTTACATAATCCTTTGTTGTGCAGCTACAAGAACTGTGGATGAATGCCCAAGGCTGAGTTTAATTCTGTGATATGTATGGGCAGAACCTGTTAAACAAATAGAAGTGATGCATGTGCATCCAAACTCAGAGGTATTTAAACATACCTGGAGAAATTTCAAGTTTTTGAGTAATATAGAAATCCAGATCTTTATGCCCTGAGGAGCATATTTCTATTTAAGTGGAGTTTTCAAAATTGCAGCTTGAGGTTTCTTGTATATAGGAATCCTAAGTCTTATTTTAAATTTCATGTTTCCCATGGTTTTGGATTCTTGCTGCTGGGAGCCACTTGGAGTGTGTCCTTCTAGTTCATGTGTTTGCTAATTTTAACTTGCAAAAGTCCAGAGCTGCAACTCAGGACCATGAGGTTGTGCCTGAATCATGCAAGAGTTATACAAAATAATATTCTCATAAATTCTTATTCTCACTGAAGTCAGGGAACATGGCTGATGGGAACATGAGGACCCCCCAGTCCTTGCTGGGGTCTCAGCTCACCCAGGGCCAGGAATGCCTGCTGCACCCCACAGTCTTTTTACCAAATCCGTTTCAACCAGAGAGCAACAGTTCCAGGCTGTAAATCACATTCTTTCTTTTTGACTACAGGATCTTTTGCTTTCTCAACATCCCTTTTCACAAGTGACTTTCTTAGGGATTGTTTAGAGAGGCACAGCTGAGAAGTACAGATAATTAACTCCATTTAATATAAAGAATGCAAAATTAACCAGATAGATGTTTGAACACTGTCATTTTGAAATGAAGTTCATACTCCAATAAGTTAGACTGTTTAAACTGTTGTCACTTTATTTCTTCATGTAGAGTCCTGTTCAGCTTCACTTAGAAATATTTTAATTTATCTTTCCTTATTATTTATCTTTGCCTTTCCATGTGGTGAGCAGACAAATTCTCAGGACAGTCTTGTTGGAAGTAGGAATAAAGATATTCCTTCCCTAAGACTGGTAATATATTATTCCTCATCTCAGTTTCGCATGTCACATTGATTATTATGGTACAAAACTAAAGAAACAAATGGTAGTCGTGTTACTAATGTATTATTCTGAGGTTCAGGGGCTGGGGATTTGTATCATCTACAGCAACGTTTTTTCCCCTACCTTTTTTGGTTTTATTATTTTTTTAGACATCAATCACCTCCTCTCTCTCCACATCTATCTTACTCTTTTACACTAAGGATGGGGCTCCATCATTTGTACCAATGTCCATGACTTTAGATGTTTATTGTGACAGAAATAAAATGTTAAACGAGTGTCAGACAGTTTTCACAGCCTTGTTTTCAACAGGGGAAATAGAGGGGAAGAAGTTCTGCGGGTGTCTTTGTGTTTCTAATGCCTGTTGAGGTCATCAGGACCAGGATCTGGCAGGTGGGTCTCCTTTCCTTTTGAATGTTTAGTAAAAAAATCTAAGATTCACACTTGGTGGCAGTGTTTGGCAGAAAATCTGGAGAGAGCCCAGAAGCAGCATCCAGGATCCAAATGCAGGTCTGGGCTCATGTTTATTAGGATGAAAGATCCAGTCTGAATTTGTGGAAGATATTTGTGTGTGCTAATCAAAGCTCTGTCAAAGCCTGCAGAAGTAATTTAAGCGACCATTAAAATAAAAAGAGAGAGGAGCTTTCCAGCCAGCCCCCTCTGCTGTAATAAAATCTTGCTCCATGCAACTTTCCCACCTGGATTGTCAGAGCCCGTGATCAAACAGACATGGGGGGGTTTGCTGAACCCCCTCTGCTGCTGCTGGAGCTGCTTCTGCTGGCAAGCAGGACCTGTGACACCAGTCTCTTGCTGCTATCTGCGTTTGCCATGTTTATCTAACACAGAACAGGGGCACCGGTGCATTGCAGAGAGCAAGGCTCTTGTAAAGGAGATTGCAGATAACCAGATGTCAATGGCTGTCAAGCAGCTGTGCCTACCTGTGTGTACTTGTGTGTGTGTGTGCTGTGCAAAGAATTCCTAGGAGATGTACAGAGAGGGATTTTATTTTCTCTTCTTCAGGTCATGGTTCTGTTATCATGCTTGTTTTACCTAAGCCAGGTAAATGGGAAGGTTTCTTCAAATAATCATGCAAGATAAGTAGATTTGGACATCTTCCATGTTAGGATACAACCAAATCAAGGCTCTGAAGGCTGATCTTGGAAAAAAACACCTTTGCAATGTCAAGATCTGTCTCTCAGTGATGCACACAGTTTGAACCTAATGTTTTGGCATTTCTTTATTTCCACCTCTAACACCAGAGACTGTTGGTATCTATTAACATCTTATCTGCTTAGGAACCATCTGCTTATCAGGGTAGAGCTGTGAACTCTGGCACCAGGGTGACCTTTGCTCACTTTCAGCAGTCTTAGCCTGTTTGATGCAATAAATTATTTGTTACTTTACTCAAAGGAAGAAGCCTGTAGTGATCACAGGGATACTTTTATCCCCATTTCAGCTCTCTATTTATAAGTGTTCAGGCTTTCAGCCTGCCAGTAACACTGCTTATAAACTCATATGTATGGGAAATATTTCAAATTGAGATGAAGTAATTTCACTATACCCTAAAATATCATAAAACTAGCACAGAGGTTTCTAGTCCCAGAAGATGGATAGATGTGATATGTTCTTGGAAAGTTATCACTAGTTTTCTCACCTCATAAGTGTTTTTGAGGCAAAACTGAAATACTGGAAATGTTCATGCTGATAAGCTAGAAGAATGTACTTTGAATCAATCAATGTATTTTGTTTCAGTAATTTAAGATGTGATTGACTGAGGTTGGAACCTTTTTAATTTTCAATAATTTAAAGAATTAAACTAAAATTTTGAAATCAAAAATTCTGTCAAATCAGGAACACTGTATAGCATTTGGTACACTATATAACATGTATGTTCTATAGATCTCTGTAGGTAGATGTACAAAACACTGAAGAGCCATATTTTACTCTCTGTTTATTTCCTGAGATATAGGAAAAAAAATAAAAAGAAAGAAAAAATGCAAAAGGTATTAATTCAGTTCTACAGCAGATGTATTTAGACTTCCAGGCTGGAAAATTAACCACTGACAGCAGTGATCCAGAATAGAAAAATAATTTCAGGTCATGGTTGACTAAGCTCCTTGCATCATGAATGAATAAAACCTACATATACAAAGAAATTCCCAGCTGAGGATTTTATGAAAGGAAATGACCAAGGCTCCTTCATTTCTTTACACAGAGTAAGAGAGAGATGGGGGCTGGAGCTGGATCACCAATGTCCCCTTCTAGCCCCAACCATTCTATGATTCTGTGAACAACCCCTGGTGGTACTGCAGGGACAGGAAAATCCAACTGGCAAATCCAGCAAGTCTAAAGTGAGAAGAAAAAAAAAATGTTTGGAGAAACACCATCACAATATCAGTATGACCTGTGAAAATAATTCCTGTGACTCCAATGGCTAACTGGGAAATTCAGAGAGAGATAACTCTGCGTGTTGAAAGTACCCCCTTAAAGAGACATATAAATGCCCATGGGATCAGACATCTGAGCATTCTTGTGGTTTAAGAATTCACTGTGTGTCAAGCAATCTGGAGTAAATGTCTGATTGCTTAATCTTAGTTTATGCAAAATATGAAGTAATTTTGCATAGCTTAATGCATCACCAAGATGATTAAGACAAATCGCCTTGCCTTGTACTTGCCAAGTGCATGCAGAGACAGCTACTGAAAAACATTTGCTGTGGGTACCCAATTAAGTCATGATTAGATAGCTCAGCCCCAGGAACTGTTGAGAATTTCTAAGAAACATAGTTGTGAAGATGTTTGGGAATTTAGAGATGAAGATAAGCTCTTTCGAAGCACTTTCTCTAAGGGCAGATTCACCATCCAAGTTTCCTTGTCCAAACAGCAGCTAGATGGCTGGTGAGTCAATTCATAGACACAAACCAACATTCCTGAGGACCAGGCAGTGTGACCACATCAGGTGTCTTCTGGGAAGACAGTTTGGGTCTACCTGGTGCATAACAAGCCAACAGTAATTGTCTTTGTTCTTGTGGAACCTGACAGTCTAATTGAGAGAAAAGCAGCATGGGACTTGGATAACTATACATTAATAGACTCAAACTGTATACATTTACATAAAATAAAATGTTAGTCCTAAATCTTAAACTCTCTGAAAATCCAGAAAGGAAAGAAAAAAAAAAAAAAAAAAAAAACACAAAAAAGGCATCTTAAGATAATTCAGGGAAGATACGTGGTGTGGATTCTCAGAAAAGATTATTAAGAGGTTTTTTTTGAGAAGTGTGCAGAAAAATAACAGTGCTAAGTGACAGCACAGGATTGTAGATTAAAAATTCAGTAAATATTAATTAGAATAAATGCAATTATACATACATCTGAGAACAGAGAGGGAAATGAGGGAGACAAAGTCAATTAAATGTAAATTTAAATTTAATTGAAATTCTAGATAGTAGAGATATTTTTTCGAGCTACTGAGGAATCCCTGAGTACTTTCAATTCCTGATTGACATCTCTTGCCCAGCTAATGCAAGCTAATGGATGTTTTTGTGTGAAAAAGGGGATTTAGTATGCTCTGTACCTTTTTCTGGCAGCAGTGTCCTTTTCTGAAGCCACAAGTCTCCCACAGAAGAGCAACAGCATATACTTAGGGTGTTAAAGATTAGGTTTCTACTGAAAAAAAAAAGCATATATAAATATTTTCCAGGATATTTTCACATATTATGGCTAAATTACAGTCAAATACTTACTTGAATTGATTTTAAACTCAAATAAAATCATTCCAGAAAGAAATGTGACACATTCAAGCTTGAAAAATACTTCTATTTATTATTTTTATTATTTTCAATGAAAAAAAAAATCTTTTTAGAAAAAAAATTGCAAGTGGGTGGAAAATGTACTAGATGAAGGGGAAAAAGAAACATAAAAAAAAAAAAAAACCACACCAAAAAACAACCACCAAAAAAAAGCCAAACCCCAAACCCCCCCCCCCCCAAAAAAAAAGCAAAAACCCCACCCCCCAAAAAAAACCCCCCGAAAAACCCCACCCAAGGATTCTAATCTATATAAAAACCTGCCTCAAAAAATCATAACTCTCAAAATAAGCCAAAAGTGGTATTTTTAAAATGACATTAAAACACTAGAGGATGAAAGATACTCTGTTACATGCAGCAGTCACATGTTTTTTCCTACATTTACATTAAAAAATCACTTGGTTGGTACTTGTGCTTGAAAATATTTCTTGTTTAACAAAAGCCTAATATTGGTACCATGGTTTCCTCACATATTGTAATATTATTAATTATCATGGAGGACAGTGGAACTTTTCAGTGAATTTCAACATATTGTGGAGGTAGGGCTGCCTTATGACAGATGGAATTCAACTGGGATACAAGCAAGGTTATCCTTGTAGACAGAAGTACTCTAAACTTCTCATATGTTTCTCAAGCTGCAGGATTCTCTGAGGATCTAAAACATTTGGAAACTCATGGAATGTTTGACTAAGATATCTGTTCATTATTTGGCAGCCACGGGAAAAGCAAATATGATTTTCGGTTGGATGAAAAAAAAAAAAAAAAAAAAGTTAAAAAAAAGAAAGAAAGAGAAAGTTTCTATAAGATACAATTTTTGGAATAATCACCTTCATCTGGAACAGGTGTGATTACAGGTTTCTTTATTCCCACAGCAGTATCTGGGCATACCTGCATATCTGTGGTATGAAAGACCATCCAGCAGTGAAGAGTAAGGATTATTTTTTTTTTTTTCCTTCAAGTTAACAAGGAAATTTCATAACGAAAAACTTCAAGAGTATTTTAAAGAACAATCCAAACTTAACTTCAGAGGGTGTATAAAAGCCACACTATTTATTAATTTTATTCTTTTAAAGCTTCTGCCCTGATCTTAAAAAAGCGAAGTGCTAAGATATGAAATTCACAGAATCCTAGAAACGTTTGGATTGGAAGGACCTTAAAGGTCATCCTCTGCCATGGGCAGAGACACCTTCCTCTATCCCAGGTTGCTCCAAGTCCCATCCAACCTGATAGGGCAGCCACAGCTTCTCTGGGTGCCCTGTGCAAGGGCCTCACCACCCTCATAGTACAGATCTATTTTTTTTCCTAATATTTATTCTAAACTTTTTTCAGCTGAGAACACTCTTGTCCCACCACTACAAGCCCTTGTAAAAAGTCCCTCCAGTAGGACTGAATAAAGTGAAACAGCAACAGAAATCCTCACTCCCCCAGTGGGTTTCCCTGCTTCAGGAAGCCTTCATATCAAACATGATAAGAGTTTTCAGAAGCGAGATAAAGCAGTTGTTCAGAAACAGCAAGTAGCACTTGTAAGCACAGACCAAATGGCAACACAAAATGCCTGACTTCAAAATGTATCTGATAGACTCACAGCAAAACAATAAAGAGATCCCAGTCCCTAGGCTCCCTATCTAATCAGTGGAGAGTCGTGCAGGTCATGACTGACAGGACCCCAACTCAAACATGCCAATGACATCCCCTGGGATGCCTGAGACAGTGCTCCTTGTGCTTTAAGGACCAAGCTGCAGACAAAATCCAGGCAGTGAGAGTGCACTTCTCAGGGAGGCATTAGCTGCAGCAATGATTTTCACTATAAAACACTGCATAGCAGGTGTGGTTGTATGGATTCATCAGGTAAAAGAATGCAAGTGTCCTCTGGTAAATGTGGAGGGAATTGTACTCACAGTGGTTTGGATTTTAGGTTTTTTCTTCATACTCTCAGGACAGCATGAATTACTGGAAGCACTATTTTGATATTATCACAGAGAGCAAATATTGATGTTCATAGGCTTTTTGAATTGGATAAATGCTTCTTTTTATTTTAGTAAGGAGATTTATAGTAATAACTCATAATAAATATGAGAATTTTATCTTTCTTTAACCACACAAACCAATTAGATTACTGCAATATTAAGGAATGCTTTAATATAGACTAAGCTTACTGGAGTATGAACGTGAATCACAAGCTTGCTGTTCATGACAAGCTTGCTTAGAAGAAAGGGACACTGCAATACCCTGTTAAATTTTCGGTGTTGTCCTTTGTTCTCATCATTCTTCCACCTCGACAAAACACAGGTAAAATTATTCTTTCATTGTTCAGTGAGACAGTTCCTTAAAAATGAATTAGGGCAATAACATATATTTAATTAAATGGGAAAAAAAATTTCAAGGTACTGAGGTCTGTTTTGTCTATCAGTGAAGTAAGGGACAAACCTTCATTCAATTTAACAGAAACAGAGCTGGGGAGGACTACCATGCACCACCATGATAGATCAGAGCAGCTGATTTTTCTAATTAAGCCTGGCTGCAAGGTCACAAGGACATTTTTTCGCCTTTTTCACACCCTTTTCGTAGTATGATTCTAGAATGAAAAATAATTTCCTTAACTTCCATTTGGTATGGAATAGCCTCTGCTTCAAGTTAACAGTAGATTAACACTGTGAGAAGCAATAATATTTTTGCAAGTGATAGGATGAATACAGTCTGATTTCTCAGTCTTTCATCTCATCCCTCTTTAGCACTGTGTCCAAGAAAGTGTCAGACTTTCAAAGCATCTTTCTTATGCATAGCCTCACATAGCTAAAAAAGAACCCTCAACAGTGCACAAAATTTACTAATATGTGAGTCTGTAGCATTGGTACCTATTTGTGTACCATCTTTAAGCAGTGTTTGTATTTATTGAACTGATAGACAATATAGGCAGTGACATGAAAATATAATTTATCATATCATAGAGGAAGCATATACATTATTATCTAAGTTTTATTACCTATGTTTAAATTCCCTCCCTGGTGTGCAATGGAGTGTTGGTAATATCCAGACTTTAACTCCTTCATGGCACTTCAAGCAAGAGGATTCTTTCTGGAGGCACCTATATCACCAAACCTTTTCTGCTGGGAGTGGTTTCTGCCATGGTCTATGTGTCTGGAATTTAAATAAATCACCTATGACTTCAGCACAAGCTACTACAACCAAGGTAGAGGTCACTTCTTAATGTGCTTCTTATGTCTGCTAATGTTCCAGACTTAGTCCAGAAGGGAAAATGTTTGGTAAGAACAAAAAACAAACCAGGGGGTAACCAAAGGACATAGGAAAATATCTACTGCAGGACATGTGGACAACACCAGATTCAGGTGGCTTTGTTCAGATTTCCAGCTCTACCAAAGAATTCATGTAGAACATGGAAAATGGGTGAATCATAATAAGACAGAGGGAAAATCTTTAAATTTAAAGAGGTTGAGGGTGGGGTAACATTAAATATTAAGGAACTTGTTCCTCCCTGTGAGGGTGGTGGAGCCCTTGCACAGGTCACTCACTGAAGCTGTGGCTGCCCCATCCCTGGAAATGTCCAAGGCCAAGCTGGATGGGATTTGGAGCACACTGGGATAGTGGAAGTTGTTCCTGCCATGGCAGAGGGTTCAAACTGGTTGATCTTTGAGGTCCCTTCCAATTCAAACCATCCTATGATTCTATTATTTGACAAATATGCAAAATGAAAACTATATATTCTTTCTCCCTCACCCTCCATATATGTTTATATTAGCATTTTTCATGAGCAGAAACCATTTCTTCTAGGGTTTCTAAACATAAAGCTACAAAAGTCAACTAGAAATGCCAGACTGCCGTGTTGCAGGTGTATATCAAACTTCAGTCTTCCCTCAGGTGGTTGAATTGCCAGCTACATCAAGCTTCTCTCCTTATATGACACTCATACTGTCTGTGAGAGAAAGACTGCACCCTGCTGTGCAGCTTCTTTCTGGCTTGGGTTTCATTTCTGTGTTCGCTCATTTGAAGATAGAGCTGCTTTTTAGTCTGTTGGGAAAGAGGATCCAAACTTCATAGCAGTCTTTTGACTTGATGTGCTGGTGAAATATGTTGTTTGGTCCTGGTGCTAGAAGAACTGCAAGTTGCAAGGGGGGCTCTGCTATGAAAATACTCTTAACTGGGCTGCCAAATTCCACTCTTTAATTGCACTGTCAGTCTAGTAAAGCATAATTAAACAAGGAGAAGTTTGGGTCCACCAAGCATTTATTCTATTCCAACATTTCAGGTTGATTTTTAGATATTAAGGAGACATTTTTAAACTACTACACACCTCTGCATGCTGGATTGCTTCCATTTGCACTTTTAAAAGCTGCTATATGAACAGATAACAGCTTTTCAAGCTGAAAATGAGTGTGAACTTTTCTATAAGTTCACATGGGAGGTAATTTTTTCTTCCCATTCATCAAGTTTGCTAATGTCATTGCCTCACCTTATTCATCATTATTGTGTAAAATTATATTAAAATAGCATGAAGAATTGAAATATAAAGATGTGCAACCCAGGAAATTCACACAAGTGTTGTGATTTCTTCTTTGACTCAACCCCATCAGCTGGCGTTGCTTTGGTGTAGAATTAGACGTACATTAGGGCTAGACATGAAAGATACCGAACTGCTGTAATATCATCAGCTTTCTTGCATGTCAGAGGACTGGATAAACAATGTCAAATCATGAGGAAAGTGTGGATGGAGTGCATTGACCACAGAGTGATAAAGTATGGTTTGGTTTGAAAGGGACTTTAGAGATCATCTTATTCGAATCCCCTGACATGAGCAGGGACACCTCCCATTGTCCCAGGTTGCTCCAAGTCTTGCCCAACTGGGCTTGGACATTGCTACAGATTCTCTGGATGGTTATGGTAACAAGGACCAGGGGTACCAATGTTCAATTGCTTCATGCTGTACCAACTTCCCTGGGGAAGTCATCACTCATAATGAGCAATTAGCTGGAGTTCTGAATGCTGCTGATGATTCTCTCTTCCCAGGCACTGCTGTCACTGTTTGCTTTATGGTCCCAGAGTTTCCACATGAAGGACTTGGTATGCCTAGCACCAAAACACTGCTAGATTTCCCTTAATGCAGATATAATTGGCATTCTGACCATCTCATAGAATCATCAGGGTTGGAAATGACCTGTAAGATCAAGTTCAAACATGAATCCAGCACTGACAAGTCCTTGAACAACATCTCTTGGGTGAAGAGAAAGATATTTTTCTTCCCCCTTTCACATTAGTGTTCCCAGAACAATTTGTCCTTCCTGGTGTTACATTTTAGAAGTATCACAGAGCAGCACTGTCAGTGTTCTCTTTTTGTCCAGTACTCTACAAGAGCCTACCTTGTTCTCAGGGCAACCTGATCCCTCATACAGAGCCTGCAGGTTTTCTCCATTCTGGAGGGCACAGGATACACAACCAGTGAAGGCTGTGAAAGAAAGGAAGGGGAAAATCATGCTGTCCATCTCTGCATTGCTGAGCGAAGACTTCTAGATAACATCACTTTCAGATGGTGCAAGGTGAAGGAGCTGAAGGAGAGGCCTTAGCAGAGGCATAAGAAGGTCACATAATCAACACAGAACCACACAAAGTAGGGAATAAAACTGTTTTCAAGGGCAATATTATAACACAATGTCATATTAGAAGAGTGTCCAATCATTTTGAACTGCAGTCCTGCTGCAGTACAGACACATCTAACCTGGCTTACCCCTCTCTCTTCCAAACCATCTTTTTTTAAGGCAGGAACACTTCCTCCTGCTTATATGTTGTTATAACCCTGGGCCCATTGGGCCTTACACTGAATTATAGCTAGGTGAAATGAAGGAATTTAGGTTTAATAGCATTTTTAAAAATACAACGATGATAAGTATATATTCATAGTGAAACTACTGAGCCCTTCACAGAGAACATAGGACTAGCCCCTTGAAACAGCCAGGCATATTTCCCTCAGGGATAGTGCCTAAACTCTTCAAGATGAAAATAATAATAGTAAAACTATAAGGTATGTACTGGACATTGCTAACTTGGGCATACATAGTGAATAAAATTATTGTAAAACTCAGGGGGCAAGTCTAAATATTAGAGAAAAAAAGCCTTCTACAGAAAAGTCTGCTATAAAATTAACAGGAACTGGTACTGTTGGAAGTTTAGATTATTCCTGCACCCATTCCAGTTATTTCTGTGCACATGGGAGATCATGTGGTTAACCAACAGAGAGGCAAGAATTCACAGTACAGTTTCTTTTACTGAGGAGTTGCATCTCCTTATGTGAGGGTCTGAATTTGGTCCTTGATTTTGAGGAATTGGCTTGAAGCTAAGTAAGTTTTTTAGTCACACATTTTCAGATCCCCGTGGCTTCTACATAAGAACAAGTTCAGTTGCCCCAGAGGTGAGAATGTAGGAAGTAAATTAAAGCAATCTTTTGCCATTAAGCTAGTGTGTACATTGAGATTAATTTTTGGTGCCAGCAGGGTTTTGCTGTGAGGATGCTCTCAGCAAGGCTGCAATCCTAACCTATGGCTTCTGCTATAGGGGGAAAAAAACCTGTCAGGAAAGGGGTGCCATGGCACCAAAAGGGGAAACACTCCTTGATACAGCTTAAATTAATGCTAATTAAAATAAGAAATAGGTAACAGGAGGGAGGTGGCAGTGTTAATCAGCATAATATAAGGCAGGGGGCTGGAAACGCTCCACTAGGATCTGCGTCTGTACAGCTCAGTTTGTTTACAACAAACAAAATCTTCTCAGCTACTGTTACTGTAGCCATGGCAACAGTATTGAGGTTACATCTATCAACAAAGAGAGCAAAACAAAGATAAGGCTGGTGTTTAATAAAGATGAGCCATGATAATTATACACCAGGCAAAAGACTGCTGCAAAACGAATAGCCTGTGCCCCCAATTTATGTCACATTACCTCTGCAACAATGGAAATTAGATAAACTTGTGACACCAGTGTTACCATTTCCCTAGTAGGTGGTCAAAAAGCATTAAGCATACTCCCACTGCCTTTAAATATTAGACAGGGATGCAAACTCCTTGCCCTTTTATTCATTCCATGTGTAAGTCACGGTGGTTTGGGTGCGACAGTGACATCCGAGGTTGTGTCAGAGAGCTTAAGAGAGGAGTGTTGCTGAGGCTCACAGGCACAAATTACCCAACCAGAAAAAATAACATATTATAAAGAAGCATCATTTATACCACTTGGGATATACGCCAAATGCTACTGAATTTTGTCTGTGTATTTATTTACTATCTTCCCTTTACCTCCTTGTAAATTTTGCAAGTAGCAAAAAGAATGTCCATGTGGTCTTTTCTGAAGAGGTCATGTGTGATTCAGTTTCCTGGGAATGAAGTCAGCTTGTGTTCAGGATAAGAGGCTGAACAGCAGGAGTCTTCAGATATCCCCCCCCACTCCCAATTCCACAGCTAGGGACATGCAGGAGAAGCTGTGCTCCAGAAGTGGAAATGAGAGCAGTAGATGAAAGGATGGGTGACTTAGGAAGTCTTTGCTCTAGCTACTCACATCTGACATATTGATCCCTTTTTAAGTCTGAGAGGACTCATTGGGAATGATTTCAGCTGAATTTTCGGAGGACATTTTGTTGCAGGGCTTCAGTTAACCCACACAACAGGTGAAAAAAAAACAACAAAAACAACTCAAATAATTTGAGTAAAAGGAATGAGAAAAGTTCTTTCAAACAAAGGAATTTCACAGGATTATTCTAGTAACCTTTGCCAAAAATCTGGTCCATCACCTGGCCACTTAGCCTCATGAAACCCTTAAGTAAGAATCCCTGTTCGTCCCAGGTCATGTCTAACATTCCCAAGAAGATTTTCAGGATGCCATAGAATATATAAAATGTAACTTGCATATGGCTACCTTATTTAGAGAGTTGAATTCCTCTCTCAGCCACTATCAACCTGCTTTAGATTATACAGCATGAATTTTTTTTAAGATAGGTTATTTAAGATCAATTATATTTAATCATCTGAAACCTAGGAACTCAGCCCAAGAAATTAGTTGACTAGGCTGCCTCATTAGTAGCTGCAGAGAGACCAGCCCTGTCAAAAAACAAGTCATCACATCTAAAGATAGATGTCTAGGATGACTCACCCTCTGAAGGCTTTCTGCTGAAGACTAAATGACTAACTTAGAGCAAGCAGATCTTTCTCAGGAGGCCAAGTTAAAGTGAGATAAATTTTAAGTGCATTCATAACTCCTTGTAATAATTCCTTAGTTTTATTAAGTGACGCTTTTATTATTTTGAAATAGTCTGAGACATCATCTGGTATCGTTGTCCTTATGTCTTTTTACCAACCAGCAAAAATTAGGGTGATATCATTAAACAAAAGAAGAGAAGAAGATCTTTCTCTAATCTTGAGATGAGATGATAAAGTTTGGCTAAAGCCATTAATAGAGAATTATTCTTTGCATCTGCTCTGTGTCCTGGATATGACAAGTCATCATGACTCTTTCACATAATTCTGGTTTTTTACAATTTTTCTCAAAATATTTGACAGTGTAAGGTTCAATTGCAGATGGTGAGAGAGTCTTACACAGCATGAAATTCTCAGGTTTTGTTTCTTGCCTTTTGGTGTGGCATGAAGACATGCACGGTTCTCTCAGAAAATAATTTTAGAACTGTTGGAGTGTATAAAGATAAACAAAAAGCATGTCTGTATCTTATCATATAACCCATTAGAGATGATCTTTAAGTACTAATTCCCTTACATTGTGTCTCAAATAATATTAGGAAGCATGGCCAAAAAATCTCTCAGAGCGTGTGCAACCAATATAAATAAATGATGCAGGATTCCAGTACAGGCATTGTCAAAGCAACTATTAACTTCAGTGACATTGCAATTTTTTCTGCTAGCTTTTCTCTTGGCTTCAGTGAATGTGGGCAAAGTCAAGTGTGCTAAAACTATTTAAACTGTGAGTATGCGCCTATAGTTAAGTGCCTAAGGGTGAAAAAAAAAAAAAAAAAATGAATGTGGCAATGTAGTTTTAGATGTAGGAATAAAGCTTAGCAAAGAACAGTTAAGGCAATAGGGGAAAAAATGCCACTGAGCACTAAAAAAAAGACTGTTTTTACATTGTATAATGACATGTAGTGGCTCAGGGTGTTCTAGACAGATAAAACGCCTTTATCTTTAAAATCTGGCTTAACAGAAACTCAAATTTCCTGCCTGAAATTAGGAGCCATGAAAGGCTTACCGTGGCTTTAGGCATGATTGTCCAACTCTTTGGGAACTGCATGTAAAGCACAATGGCAAAATGTGTCCAGTAAATAATCCTACAGGAAGATGAAGATTGTGGAATGATTTGTGTGCTGCTGTCTTCCTGGATATGTGAAATGCTCTGAGTTCTCAACAGACCATCCCACCAAAACAGAATTAAAATGTGACAGAAAATTCTGCCGGTTGCAGAGTTCGTTTTATCCTGGGCATGGTGGATTTCCCACTGGAGGACTTCACAGAGGCCTCTTCTCTACCAATTGAACAGAAGCCCATGTACTTATTTTAGGAGTGCTGCTTCTCTTGGCCCATAAAATTGAAGCTTCTGTTGCATGTCTCAATTCAGCAAAATAAATCCTTTCCAATTCTTTTTACAGCACTTGTTTGCCTGGATTTTTTTTTGCACTTACTCTTTCAGGAAAAATTTAAATCAGTGCAGGACAATTTATGGTATATTTTATTGCTGATTGATCACTGTTCAGGCTGTAAGATGGACATGAATTTCTTACTTCCTCTTGCGGATCCCTAGTAATTTGTATCAAATGATTCCCATGGGGCAATCTAAGCTGGAACAGTTTGTGTCTGATTAGTTTCTCTTTCACGAATTTAAAACTCCCCAGAATCTAAAAATATATTTTTAAATATTTTGGTTTCTTGTTTAATCATCAACCAAGGAACAGGTTGTTGATTTTTCACAATAGACTTATCTCTTCTCCAGCAAGTTCTGTAAAACAGATAGAATTTTTAAACTTTAGGCAACAAAATGCTCCTTTCATACATATATTCCTTGAGAAAATTTTATTCCAGATGGTGTCTCCATGAAAGAAGATTTTCCCCTAAGTATATACAAAAAAAAAGTGCAACTAATTTTCAAAAGTGAGTATGAAATGAAGCAGGAAACAATCAAAAGGAAAAAGAAGTTCTGCTGAGACTAAGACAGATGCAGTTTGGCTACCGGCCTTGAATCTGGAACAGCTAATTTAATTACTGACAGTGTTACAGTCTCTCTAGCTTGGAAAAATCAATTTATCCCTGTATTCCAATACTACACTAAAGCTAAAGCACATTCTTCCATTTGAATTTACTTTGTCTGGGTTTTTTGGGGGTTTGTTTCTTTTTTTTTTTTGTGTTCTAGGATTGCTTTTAGCTCTGCCAGCTGAACATCATGCCATGTGTCATACATTCAGTAAAGGTCTTAATGAAGGTCCTTGTGGGCTTTTCTGTATTTTTTACACAGATAAATGTAATGTATAAATGGAATTTCTGTGGGATGGATACAAGCTGAAACTCTCCACATTCCCTCTGTCACCACAGGATGCCTATAACCCTACATAATTTTTATACCACTATTTCAGAAAACATTAGCAACGTGTGAGTCCAGATCTTGGAAAAGATGGAGAAAATCACCTCTGCAGCTGCTCTCTGCCCTTGGAGGTGCTGCAAGGTGAGGCAGCAGCACTGGGGCTGTCAGTGCAGGTCACTGCTCCAAAGCTGCAGCTGTAGTTTCCTCCTGCCATGCACTTTGCAGCTCATCCTTCACACCTTGATGGGCTGCTGTTATGTGGGGCTGACAATGCTGGGTCTCTGAAACTTCATGGCTGAAAGCCTGTCAAGATCTTTTCTTCCCAAGGGAAAGCTTCTCACTTTCCCAAGAGAAATCCTGTAAACAAACTCTCCAAACAATATTCGTTTTCAAAACAACAGGTGGTGTTTTTCATCTCTGTTTTTCTTAACATAAAATACATCGCTTTTCTTACTTAATCAATAGTAATAGAGAAAGTAGTGTTCCTATTCACCAATCACTTTTTGCTTAGCAAAGTAGCTTATATAAAGTGTTCCATTTGTTAATTTAAAAAATCCTTTTTTAACCTTCTAATAAACTGCAATTAAAGTTGGTGTGTTTCTGTTCATAAACAGCAACACTGTTAGAGTGGAGAGTTCAGTCCAAATGGAGGTGCAAGCACAAGGATACAGCCTGCCCTGGCTTTAAGAGGCTACACACCACCACATATGTCTGTGTAGTCTACACACAGCCACTTTCTGTCTAGGCTGCTGCTTTAGATTGTGGCACTAACTTTATTCACTGTAACAGAAGCTTAGGCAACCAGCTTGTGTGCAGACCATGTAGCTGAGAAATAATCCAAGGCCAGGCTGAGCTCCATCCTGTGTAGATGTGCTGGTGAAATGCTCAAGGCAAAAATGAAAATTACTTTGGAGTTTATTAGACACAGATGTAGGTCTTGATCTGCAGGATGTAAAGGTGAGGCTAAGTCATGAATGAAAGACCTGCATTTCTCTGCTCCACTATTGCAATAATCCACTTTAACTGTTGTAGTGTTTCAACTGTGCCCAGACCCAAAAGGGGACAAAATCTCATACAATATATGCTTAAACTCTCTAGAAGATATACATATGTTCATATTTATAAGAAAATACTTCAATTTTCTATTAGGGTTTTAGAACATAGAATCACAGAATCATAGAATAGTTTAGGCTAGAAGTGACCTCAAAAATAATTCCATTTCATGCCCTGCCATGGTCAGGGACACCTGCCATTATCCCAGGTCTCTCCAAGCCCTCCCTAAGCTGGTCTTGGACACTTACAGTGATGAGGCAACCACAGTTTCTCTGTGCCAGGGCCTCACCACACTCACAGTACAGAATTTCTTCCTAATATCTCATTTAACCCCTTATTCATATAAAGCCATTTTGCTGATCTTTTCTTGTCACTACCTGCCCTTGTAAAAAGATCATTAGAGTTCATCTGGCCAGGAGTCAGACTTGAATACATCTCTGCACCAAAATGACAATTCAATAGATCAGTGGCAGTAAAAAACTAGAAAACTTGTTGAAGTCCTTTCCAGTTTGTGGCTGCCTTCCACTTTCCTGATGGCCCTTAACTTGCCTCCAAAGGCTCAGTTTTTGGGTTGAGAGTGACACTATGGACTGCCTTACCAGATGGCCAGGGGAAAAAATGATCTTTAAATGAGTAATGGAAAATCTAGGCTGAAACCAAGGGTCGTGAGATCTATTAGAGTGGAGACTGATCTCAGGAGAGAAACAGTGGAAACTGTTGCATGAGTCATTTCAAAGTGGACTGAAAAAAGTGCTGGAAAACACACCACAGGGAGTAATCTTGCATTGGATGAGGGATAATGTAAGTGATTTACACTAACAGGTCTTTTCCATCTTTAATTTTGATGAATCTATGATCCCCAGAAAAACAGACTTATTTCCTCAGTTTAATATACCACAATCTGGAAGAGAATATGACAGAAGTGTTTGGGGATGTGGTCTTTCATACAGCCCAGTAAATGCCAGAAATCAAGCTGCCAGCACACAATACCATTTTGTCACTGTCAGTGATCCACACTGAAGAAGACAGAAGAAAGATTTGTGATGCTGTGTTGGTTTGAGGAGAGTATTTTCCTTTTTTTCTCCCCTTATTAAGTGAAAGCTCAGACCATATGACCTGTGTGAAATATCTGCAATAAATACGGAAAATAAATTCCCATTTCTTCCATTTCACAATACATTGTTCCTCTTAATTTCACTGGCCCACAGTCTATTTGCTAATGGGATGTTGTCTTCATTGTCTGCAAGGTCATTAAAAGGTACTTTGGCTTCTTGTTTTTACCTTAAGTGAGCACTTTTGTTACCCCTTTTAGAAAAGACGGGAATCACCATCTGCAGGTTTGTGGGTTTTCTATTTTTTAAAAAAGCAAACAAATCAGGCTAAATCACTTGAGAGCTGTGTTATTCTAAACAATTTATGAGACAGTCTGTCTCACTGTATTTCCCTGTAGAAAGGGATTAGGCTGATTTTATAAATGATTTATTACTGTCTTCTTCTATAGGCACCAACAGACTAGACAGAGAAATCAAAATAAACTGAATGCAAAATAATCAGTTTTCTTTCTTTAAAATGCAATTGTACATACATCCATAATCATACACTAAATTTTGCTAAAATGTGAAAGCAAATGGTTAATGAAAGAAAAGCTATAAAAACATAAAAATGTGTGATGGACTAACATTATTTGTGAATATAAAAAGTGGAAATCAAACAAAAATCTACTCCAGCTGCTGGTGGAGAGAAACCAGCTTGTTTACTCGGTGGCTCAAGATCTGATTAGGTCCAAGTGGCTCTTTTTCTTTTCTTTTCTTTTCTTTTCTTTTCTTTTTCTTTTCTTTTCTTTTTCTTTTCTTTTCTTTTCTTTTCTTTTCTTTTCTTTTCTTTTCTTTTCTTTTCTTTTCTTTTCTTTTCTTTTCTTTTCTTTCTTTTCCTTTCTTTTTTCTTTTCTCCTTCTCTTCTTCCTCTTCTCTTCTCTTCTCTTCTCTTCTCTTCTCTTCTCTTCT
>CM031878.1:2910185-2940401 GCA_018697195.1 Certhia americana | reverse complement strand
GTCATAGACTTTTTTTTTATTTTTTTTTTTTTTTTTTTTTTTTTTTTTTTTTTAATATTAGACATTTCCACAAAACAGAATCTTGTTACAAAAGGAAGCCAACTTTTATAAATACCTAATTCTAATCAAACTATAATATCTTCAGCCATGGTAAGGTCTCCTTTATCTTTCCAATCCTGTAGTTTTGTTGTTGCTCATTTGTTCAGTTGGCAGGTTCTGGTTGCTTTTATTTTGGCTTCTCATCACTTTGTTTTTCTTTCTCTGTTTTTTGGTTTTCTTGTTGGTTTTTTTGGGTTTTTTTTTCCTGGGGTGGTGTTGGAGTTGTTGATGCATTTCACTTGATACACTTTGTTTACATTTACCTCAGAGATGAGGCCAAAAAAATCATGTGCTTATGGTATACACATATATGTATACACAGAGACAGTGTCTAACACACACACTTATGTATGTATTTTTATATAAAAACACGCATTTATATGCACATATTTCAACTAATGGTGTTCAATCTGTTCCAGGGATGCTTACATTCAAATGTTTATTCTGCTGATATTGAAGAAGACTGGCTTTCTTAACAACAAAACTATTGTAAATGTCTTAAAATTAAACAACAAGCTTCGGGCAAAAAGATGTATGCACAGCAGAAAGCTATTACTTACAAGACCATATGTGCCAGAAGGCAAATACTCCCATGTTCAAAGACAGAATGGAGGAGACAACGTATTCCAGTTCTGAGTCCTTTTAATGCATCTCCCTTACACACACAATAAAGATTTTTGGATCAAGCTGACTGCTTTCTTTCTACCAGAGTAATCAAGCTCTACATCATTAACCTTTCTGTTTGCCTGGCAGATAATCTGGGAGAGTAGCAAGTGACTACTCCTCCGGGCTTTGGAGGCAAGCCAACACAATTACTCTCACCCTGTTCTTTGAGGTGGCAGCTGCAGAGAGATCAGGATGTAGCAAACAACCCTGAAATCAAAGGGTTACAGACTTTGGAGCCAACTCTTCATTCATCTGCCGATCAGCCGGAGCTCCTAACTTGGACGACAAAACCTCACAGCTCACTGTCCATGATGAGCAGTTACAAACCATCAGTCAAGCAAAGAATGCCTTCACAAAGGTCTAATGTTAGCCCTACTGTCCTTCCACCTGTCTTTATTTTCTGGTGCTGGTGGTTGTGGCAGTAGCATGAATATGTAACAGAGCCAAAAGTATGCTGTCTTGCAGATTCTGTTCTCCTAATATGTCTAGTTGGATAGTGTTATTGTATAAAGTCTACTGACATTCTGCCAAATGCCAGCTTAGATTTTTGGAAGTGGTTCATGCTCAGAAATTTTCATACACAGACTAAAAGAGCTTCCCTACCAAAATGCTCTCCCTACTAGGTAGTGAATATGGCAGCTCTTTTGTGTGGGTGATGAATACAGTTAAGGAGAAGGGGATCACCTTTGAAAGACAGGTAGCAAAATGAGGTGACACCTGAGTCATTGTCCAGGATCTGAAGCTTCACAGGAGATGAATATTTTCATTATATGAAGGCTGTGATATCTTCAAAGGAGCTGCTGAAGCATTCGGTAGGAGACAGAATAAATAAATGTATAAAGGAAAAGGGGGATATAGAAAGGTGAAGTAATTTATCCAAGTCATGCTAATCATGTTGGGCAGAGAAAAGATTCCAGACTCTCTACATCCTCAGCCTGTATCCCAGTTGCTAAGCAACTGTCCTGAATGTGAGGGTGTCCAAAGCACAGTACATCAGATGCTATAACATTGGTACTCTGACACCTCGTGCTTTGATTCATGCTATATCTGAGGTCAAATAAAGAAAAATAAATTATTATATGGGCCTCCTTGTCTGTCTGTGGCTTCAGTGTTCCTGTATTTAGTCTCTTAAATAAAACCCCCATATTAGAGGGACAGTTGTTATCTTCCTTACCAGCAGATGTGAAACAACATCACTCCAGAGGGTGAGTTGTGCCACCTCAGCTCTGCAGGATTACAAGCAGGTTTCTGTCTCACATGTCTTAAGGTGGGTAGGAAGGATGATTAGAGTGATTAGGCTCCTAACTCAAGATATGTCAGCCATTATCATAATATCACATTAGATTTATCTTGGCTTTTCTGTCTTGAAACTCTGCTGAAATACATATTTCATCACAATAAAAAAAAAAAAATGGCTGAAATGATTAATATTTAGGAAAAAATAACTGGGAATGTTCTGATGGACAGAAATGGATTCTTAAAATTACCAGGCCAATGTCTGGAATTCTTCCTTGACAGTGTAATTACATGGCACATCTGCTATAGCTGACTTCTGGATGATTTTCAGTTGGCAATGTGGAGGCATCCATCAACCAGCAAATATAGCTCATGGGCCTAAAATGACAGCCCTGCCTTGCCTAAAAGGCATCAAGACCAGAGAGGTGATCTCCAACAATGAATTCCACACAAATTTGCAAGGGAGCCAAAGAATGGATGGTAAAAGTACTGAAGGGCAGAGAGTGAAGTAGTCTGGGCTGCCTTACTCACAAAAAGGATTTGTTAAATGGCCTTTGTTTGTACAGATCCCATGTGCTGCACTCCAAGAATCACAGAGCTTACCAGGGCTGCACAGAATGAAGAAAAACTAGAGAATTGTGTTGGAAGTCACCAGAGAAGAACATGGACTGGAGAATGGAAGCTGAGAAATCAAGATTTCTAAGAAGATATCAAAGTCTAGATGAAATCTGATCTGCATAAATCTAAATGATTTCCTGTCTCTCACAAACCACTCATGGGCATCTAAACTTATGAGGCATTTTTCTACTCAGTCTAAAGACACATTTCTATGTGAAATCCTCTATTAATGATCATAAGGACATAATGATAGAACAGGTTCATTCAAATTGAGAACAGGTATAGATTAGATGTTAAGAAGAAATTCATAACTGTGAGAGTGATGAGGCTGTGGCACAGGCTGCCCAGAGAAGCTGTAGATTCCTCATTCCTGGAAGCTTCCAAGTCCAGGTTGGATGAGACCCTGAGCAACCTGGGATAGTCGAAGGTGTCCCTACCCTTGAAAAGGGGTGGAATGAAATGAGCCTAAAGGTCCCTTCCAACCCAAACCATTTTATGATTCTATGAAATCTAATGTCTACCTCCCACCAGCAATTCTCTGAAGTTCTGGAAATACTGCCATTCATGTTGGACTTGATTTGAGACTGATAGTCCATCTGAGACTGAGTTCATTGAACTTGATAATCATCCAGCCCTGATGATTGTAATTCTGAATGTTATTTCTTGCTCCAGAATTAGGATTATACATGTGCATAGAACTATACCATAGAAATAGAAAAGATATACACATATATATGTGTATATATGTACACAAATATACATATACAAGTACACACATATATACATATAGTATATATACATATATATGCATATGCACGTATATATTATTAAATGAGGATTGAAAACCAAATGCAGATACTACATCCATGCAGTTGAAATTGAATTCTGAGGGTCTCTGTACTGCTGTAGTTCTGGATACACAGTGCCTCTGTTTCAACACAGAGGACAGGGATTGCCAAGACCTTTGTCAAGAAACCTCTGAGTCAGTCCATGTTCAGCAGAGCCTAGTAGTTTCCCCAGCTTCTTCCTGGGATGATGGCATGGTTGGTTTTGATGTATTTCATGGAATGAAGAGAAGGAGAGATTTGGACTTTGCTTATCATGAGAGGTGTCAGTGTGTGTGCACTGGCTGAAAATGGGAACTGTGTTAGGTAGATAAAGCCTAGGATCACAGCCATGCAGGACTATAAAGACAGAACAAAAGACATGCTAGCATTGCAACTAAGGGGTGTTTTTGTTTTCTTTTTTTTTCATTCAGTGACACAGATTTCCTCTCTTTGTTCTCTAAAAAGTTTTCTCTGTTTACCATGAGAGTTTTGGGTTTATTTTTAATTATAAGATTAGTTAAAGGCAAATAAACATTTGAATAACTTGCTTAGATTCTCCATCTACTAGAGAATCTAAGTAGAAAATCCAAAGCTTTCTCAGAGATGAGGTCATGAAAACATTCTTGGTTTGAAGCAATATTATTCACCCTTTGTCTTAGAAAAAGCTCACCAGCTACTGAGAAATTCCATTTATTTTCAGTCTCTTTACTTACTTGACCTTCATTATGAGAGAAGTAGTTGTAAGCTTCAGTGAAGCTACAGCACTTCCATCAAGTGAGAAATGCATCCATGTGCTATATATATTTTACAGAACAAAATAAAAAACATTAGACTAAGGGTTAGAAAAAATTCTGAATACAGGATCATAGTATTCAGCATTTAAAATCTCATTTTGTAAAATTAAATCAATAACTGAACATTCAAAAATGAGTTTTGTTACCATTGAAATTTTAAATAGTGGTATTTTTTTTAAATTTTATTTTCTGTTTTTAATTGTTTGGATTTGTTTTAAAAGACTTGTCTTTTCTGCTGTTTGTTGTTTTCTACTCTCTGCTGTTTCCATCATGATGCAGCAACAACATAACAATGTTGGCTGAAAGCCAGCTTGGGAATAGACTGAGCCTTCAACGGATTTTTGATGCATGAATATTTTGAGGGGGCATTTAAATGATGTTTGTGCTTCTCACAGTGTGAAAAAAACAATACTGCCAGGTTTCTTTGATCTACTGGAAACAGGCTATCATAATACTGAAATAGTTAGCTGAAATAAGTACATTCAGGTAGCTTCTTTCTACTTAACTGTGCATCATTTGCTTCTACGCTCACAAAGGAGGTTTTTCATTCAGCTGGGGCAAAGTGCACGCAGTTATTGATGGTTCAAGTATTTACTCTTTAAAATGACAGTTCTGAAAACATATTTCTCTCACCACACAGAGAGTGGGAGGGCAGTGGAAAGGAGGAGATAATTGAGGGAGCTGGAAGTGAAATGATGTTCATGTCTGTCAGATGCCATTTCCATTTTAATGACTGTAAAGAGGAGTGTCAGAGAGCTGCTAGACAGCAGAGGTTTGGCTCACCACTCATAGTGTCAGATGTTGGGGTACTCCAGGCTGGCATTCACTACTAAAGGGAGGAAAGTGTCTCCTTTGCTCTTTCCCTGGGATGGACTGGTACTGCTTCAAGTTCTTGATATTTCACAACCTAAGCCTCCAATGAGGTGGGAACCTTGTTGTGTTTGACAGCCTACAAACACAAGGGCATTCATCACAACTTCAGTGGGCAAACCTGCAATCTGAAAGAAAAACATTGATGATTTGATGGAGCAGGCAGCCCAGGAGAGGGGGAGGACAAATAATAACGGGTTGAACCAGTGTAGGCAGCCTGGCTCAATACACAGTTTAGAGCGAGGCATGTGCTGCTCTGATGGGACTCATCCTGAATCCCTGTAGCCCAGTGTCTCACCTCCATGATTTGTGAGCACTGTATCTAAAAGAATTTGGGGCAGTAAACACAGGATATCACACAGAACCTTAGTGTCCCTCTTCAATGGTCATGCTGGTGCTGAGGAACTTTTTCGAGCTGAATGTCTGGAAATAAATATTTGGTACAAAGCTGAAGTAACATTCTGTGTGCAGAGAATCAAGACTGGTGCTCAGCATGCTCAAATATAGGAATCACATGATGTGAATTATGAGCCACTAGGTCCTCAGGGTCTCTTTCCTCCAAAGTTTGTGGGATTTGGGCACAAGACTAAAAGAGCTCTCCAAAGGAGAGTTCAAGAAATCTGGCATTCTAAAGAGAGCTTTCAAATACTTCCCAAAAAATATTTGGCCTTTTTATTTCTACTTTAGCAATTCTTGTTGTCTGTTTAAATATTTATTTGAAGAGTCCTTTAGTTATCACTTCTGGTGTCTCAGAAGGTTCCCTGGCTTAATTACTCATTGTAGAAGAAAAAAAGACCACTGTTGCCTTTTATCTGTTTTGAACTTGCCAGCCTCCTTAATTTTATTGCACGTTCTCTTGTGCTGCCACTAGCTGAGAAGAGGAGCACCTAATTTATCTTCCCTCAGTCATTTATTATTATCCTTTCATTATGTCCTTTTGTCCCTCTCATTTCTAAGGTAACTCTTTTCAATCTTTTCAATCATTCTACATGACAATTTTTTTTATCTTTCTATTTTTTTTGTGTGTGTTCCCCAAAGGATCACTTTCATTTGTCAATTTTTTCCTTTCTTTTTTTTTTTTTTGTTATTTTATTTTTACAGTAGTGAAATGATACTTCACAAATTTTTCCAGATGAGACCACATTTTGATTTATAGTTTGGCTGTGTAGTATTTACTGCATCAATCCCCATCTCAGTTCTTATGAAGCCTCACATCTTGTTTGAATTTTTTTTTTCTTAAAACTACAGCTGCATATGGTGGAGAAATCTGTCTTCATTGATACCCAGATTCTTTTCCTGGGTTGAGACAGTGAATGTATACCCCTGTCAGATGTACAAGCAGTTTAATTTATTTTTTTCCCTTCAGTATGCCTTACTTTGCATTTACTGGCATTGAACTTCATTTGCCCCCACATGGTTTAGTTAAGTCTCTTTGAAGTTCCTCACGGATCTCTCTGGTCTGTGCTTGCTAAATAACTTTGTGTCATCTGCAAGTTTTGCTAACCTCAGTATTACCCTCTTTCAAGATCATTAATACAGATTTCAAACACAAGATCTAATGCAGAACAATGAGGCGAGGCATCCCACTGTTCACCTTGTGCCACTGACTATTTATTCCTTCCTTTGTTTCCCATCTTTCACCGATTTTCAGCCCATTTTTGATGCACTCCATGAGCACATCAAATAAGTGAAACCATAAGCGTGGTTTAGCATCACCATGCCTAGCTTTTCTCACTGCCTTGAATACAATTTGTGTGGTAAACACAGTGTGTTTCTTCCCTTTGTCTGAGAAATCCCCTTTTCTTGGCGGATTTATTTAATTAACTTTCAAACATCTATAGAAATTCTATTTAGCAAACCTAAACTTTGATACTTTCTGAGAAAAAAAAAACAAACCAAAAAACAAACAAACAAAAAAAACCCACCCCAAGATGTTTATAGTTAGGTCCATAGTTCAACATTTTCAGAAATTTCAAATTTCTGCCTATGGGAGGGCTTTGTCAGTTCTGAGTAGTTAAGAGTTAGGGAATGACATACAAAGATATTTCATCACTTGCTTTTGTGAGAACTTTACTTCTATCTCCAGAAACATCAGCACATGTGAAAGCACATTTTTTTTTGCATATAAGGTTAACCTTGATTTTGCCCTCTCTCTTAGGAGGAGAATATAAGATAAGACAGCTTTCAGCTAGAAAGGATGTCCTTCTCTTCACTATCTTCTGGATGATCATGCCTGTGCTGCTTCACTGTCTGAAAGCTCCTTCCTTTATTTTATTGTGTACATCAAACTCATCAAAGTGACTCCTACACCATGGGTACTCCCCAAAATGAATATGAAACATATATATATATATATATTTCTTTTTTTTTTAATTTTTAAATTTTTTTTCAAAGAATTTGCAATATGAGCTTAAAATTGAGCTGGTTCTGCAGAGAATATTTCCAGTTATCTAAAGAGCCAAAATATCAAAAGAAAGGGAGTATAAATGATGTATGAGTTCAGTCAAACCAAACATGTTTTTTATTTGGAAGAAACACTTATAGAAAATGTTTAGTTGCCTGTTTAGAACCTCTGCTCAGAAGCCTTCACAATGGATTGAGAAAAAAGGGAGATGTCATCACTCGAGTATCAGAGAGCTGACACTGATATTGATCCTACTTCCTCCTTTTATCTTGGAAATCTTACTTTACAGTAACAATTTACAATCCATAAACATTTAAGCATTGAGTTCTTATGATTATTAGTTCCCTGGGAGTATGGCTTCTCATGTAATGACATCTTGATTCTGATCCATTTAGTAACACACAGGTTAATTTTTTAGGTTCCTAGTCACTGTGGGAAGATCCACAGAACGTATTTTGTTTCTGGGAGGTAGAAAATTAGTAAGTTTTTTTGGGCAACCTGCAGGAAGGTGGTGGTAACATTAAGCTTGGAAGTGTTCAAAATGTATGTAGATGTGGTGTAGGGGATATGGGTAACTGGTGGTCCTGGCAATGCTGGGTTAAAGCCAGGGCTCAATGATCTTAAGGGTCTTTTCCAAACTTCTATGATTCTATGAAATGCTGAGAAATATCCCTCTCATTTCAAATTTATTCCATCTTAACATTGCCAGTAAAGAGGTCTTTTCTTCCATTTGGGATGTTCAAACATAATCCCTCTGTCTCGTCTTAATGAAAACAAACAAACAAGCTCAGGCAAAAGACTTTTTATTATTATTTTTACAGTTGGAATGAAGGGAATTAACTATGGTTTTTATGTCTTAAAGTCTTAGATCCACCTTCCAGCACACAGGGGATCAAAGTTCAGAATCCACTCTTGTGCCTGAGGAGATTCAAAAACACACTGCTTATCTCCTGATCCCGAAACATTTCAACGGCAGTGACTCACAAAGACTAATTTTCAAATATCCAATTTGTGTATGTTCTCAACACTTTGCTAAAAACATTAGAGAACTGATTTTCAGTCTTAGTTTCAAAGTAAAAAGGATGATCCTTCAGTTACAGAACTCCTCACTCATCGAGTGCATATATGTTTTTTTCTGTCATTTACAATGGAGGAGCATCTCTGTTCCTCTCTGTTTCAGTTCCATCTTTCCCATTAGAAAGTTTAGTGAGCACTTACATAAGCTTGAGACCTTCCCCAAACCAAATTTTATTCACTTAGCTCTCTCTGTCTTCCATAGAAAGCCTAATAATTGTAGCTCTGTCAAAGTTTAAAGATTTCTCTGAAATTCAGGAAATTAAATATCATTTGTCATCAGAAAGCTTACACTGGGTTCCCAAGTCACAACTTCAATCACAAAGTGAATTAATGACTCCTGGGAACCAATTTAGTTTTAGGAATCTGTGCTTTTTCATTTATCTTGAGCTTTATGAGAAACTAATGCCACATTTCCACTTTTTGTCAAGAGCGTACTTTTGAGGAAATCTGGTATCTCCTAGTTATTGCATAGTATGGCAGGGTCTCAACATCTTTTACATCAAGCAAAACTAAGATACACTCTTGAAAAATATACTTGATGTCCCGCAGAACCTGTTGCATCCCAGTACATAAGTCTATACTAAAGATAATCTGAAGAAAAAAAAAATTATTTTAAAATGTAAAATCGCACTCAACTGCAGCTGTTTCACTCTGCAGAGCTGCTCCTCTTGCACCATACTCACTCCTTGCAATGACAAATTTTTGAAGTAGAATACTTACCTCAGTTTATGTGAGGTGTATTCCATAATTTTCTTGATCTTGCTAAATCCTCTCAAATAGCTGCTGAGCATGCCTTCCTCTGTGATAAAATAATAGCACATCACTTGATTGTTAAGACAAAAAGTTTCTTATGCAACCTAGATTGCAAAATCCATTTTAGCCTCTTTATTGGGGGAAAAAATTAATAAATCAAAATGTGTTAAATCTCGTGCCAGAGAAACTACTAAACAAGTAGTTATCCTTTTTCTATAAGTTGAGAGTCACTTAATAAAGAATGAATAGAATCAGTGAGATCTACAAAACTGGAATAATTCATACTTGGCAAGCTTTACAAATATTCCTTTCTTTCTTCAAATACTCTTTTCACCACAGACCTCTTTCCCCCAAGACACCAAGTCACAATCCCCAAATTAAGAAATCTAATAAAACATATGTAGTCACTTCTCTTTTAGGAGTGAAACAAACCTCTGTGGGATTATTTTTTATCTGCATTTAAAGAAAGAGAAATTAGACTAAATTAATCAGCATAAATTGTATGGGCAACACTATGACTCATCATGAGGAAATTCTGCTTCATCTCGATTTAAAAAGAAATAAAAAATGAGGATTTTTAAATTTACTGAAAGAAAAGGAAGATTAACTGTGCTCTGAATGCAAGAGCTTTCCAGGAGACCAAATAAGTCTTCTATAAACTGATTTGCCTTTCTGACTGCGATTTAGTAGAGTGACACCTAATTTGTCCTGAGAGTCATTGATGCCTCCAACACAATGGAGGATGACAGCTTGCATAACCTCTCTTTCAGCTCTCATCTCATTTATTCCGTTTGAAGTCGAGTTCCGACAAGCGAGAGGCACAGAATTAATATTACCTTAGATCAGCTCAGTCTCCAGAGGGAGCAGCAAAAGCTTTTCTGGAAACAATAAACCCTTTAAACATGACAGGAGGAATAGGACCTTAGGAGGTATCTGAAAGTAGCCATTATTAAAGGAAAAAAAAAAACAAAAATATACATATATCTATGTGGGTCACTTTGATTATGAGTTGGGATTTTTTGGTTTGGTTTGGTTTTTTTTTTCACCTTAACTACAAAAGATGAGATACTGCCAGTCTTGCAAACAAATTTAAAGATGTTGGATACTTTGTGGTTAACATCTATATTATACACACACAACACACACACATACATACATATGTTTTCTTTTTTGTTATTCTAGCACAGTCCCTAGCCATGGATGGTATTTGTTTTGACTTTGAAATTCCCTGCTTGTTTGATCTGGTTCCTTTCCAATTTAAGATTAAAAAAAAAAAATAAAAAAATCAGGAAGGGAAATTCCCATCACATCTGATAGTTTATAAGGTCAAATTTAATTATTGCAATTTACATTTAAAATTAACATAACACTTTTAAAGTGAATCAGAGGAAGCCAAAGAGATTATTTGTGCAGACAGCTTTGTAGAAGGAACAAAAATAAAGATGCATGACAGTATACTTTAATCAGTGGTCTACAGAACATCAGAATGGATGGAACTGGCACAATTCCATTCAAGTAATAAAACTACAGTGAATTATGCCAGCTAGTGGTCAATCCTTATATATATATATATATATATATATATATTTATATTTAAAATATACATATATTAAATATTTATATCTATATATGGATGATGTGTTTGAGTTTGGCTGATAATTGAGATACTTAAGGGAGAATATATATGTATATACACGTATATGAATGTATATAAAAACTAGAAATAGTGTTGTTTATCTAAAATTTTCACATCAAGCTACAACTAAAGAAAGGAAAAAATATGCCCTTGGGATTTTAACAACTAAGAGTAGATAGTATTAAAACAAGGGCTATCCATTAATAAATTATCTAGCCAATGGATAAGCCTTGCAGCACTTTCTTTTTGTGAATTCTCTGTGGACTTCAGATTTCTATCAGCAGACATCCAATTTACATGTGAATCGTAATTTCATCATATCATATCCTGTCACTCCACTAGGAATAATTTCCTGTCATTCCACTGTGAATCATTGCAGGAAAGTACAGATGACTTAATAATTTACAATTAAATAGTTCATGTCATGCTGGAGCAAACCATGTGAAAAGAATCAGTGTATTTGCCACACAAATGCAAATACCTCTGGGAGATGCAGGGTGAAGAAGAAGAGAAAAGAAGGGAGGAAGAAGAGAAGAAGAAAAGATAATAACTTAATGATGGACAGGAGAATGGCAGCATGTGGCAGGACAGTGGAGTAGGAGCCCAATTTTAGTAGAAGTCAGAAAGCTAGATGTAAATGAGGATGTTAAGTAGGTTGGAGAGAAGGCAACCCAAATATCTCTTTGATAGGAAGGGTGATGTAAACCTTTCCTGTTCTGCTGAATACAGGAGAACGCTTAGCAACCTCTAGGGACAAGCCATAGACTTTCTCACTGAACAATTTACTAAATGACTATCACTTGTCTTCCCTCCAGTCCCTTCTCCTTCATGTACCCACCTCCACCATTTTTTTTTTTTTCTTTAATAGGCTTCTAACTTTTGTTAGAAGTTTGACATTATTTGTCAGCAGCTTTGAGAGGTTCTACATATGGCTTTGTGTTAATCTGTTCACTTTGGCTGTGCCTTTTATCTTATTTGTGATGTGTGGCCAGCTCCACTGCATTCCCCTCCGCCTAGAAGAGAAGAGAGAGGAAATATATGCTTGTGGTCTTTGATACAATACTATTAGTTCTGTTTTCTGGATGGGATTCATCTTCCTTAGCTTTAGACAGTTACAGTACAGATATCTCTGTCTGAGATACTCATCACTGTCTCTCTGTGGAAAAAAAAAAAAAAAAAGTGCTTTAAAAGGAGACTATTCTGTCCTACATTAAACATTTTTATTGAAGATGAGATAAACTTCATCTAAAATTGCCTATTTCATAGAATCATAGCATGATGGGATAATTTGAGTTGGAAAGAACCCTGAAGAACATCCCTGCCATGGACAGGGACCCCTTCCACTATCCCAGGTTGATCCAAGCCTTGTCTAACGAGGCCTTGAACACTTCCAGGGATCCAGGGACAGCCACAGGTTCTTCAAGTAACTCATGACAGTTTCTCACTATCCTCAGGGTAAAAAATTATGTTTAACCTAAATATACACTTTCCTTTTATAAATTTCTCTCTATAGTTTTGGCAGGGTTGTTTGTGGTTTTTGGGTTTCGTTTTGTTTTGTTTTTTGTTTTGTTTGTTTGTTTTTAGTTGGGGCTTTGAAAGAAACACAAACCAACCTATTATAAGAGCCCAGATGGATACATCTACAAGCTGGACTGTTCAAAAATAGGTGCATTAGTGCAATAATTAGTGCAATATTCCAAGTCAGATTATTTTGGTAATAATATAGCAGGATATAAGAGGTAACAGAAGAGATGCTGGAAAGGGTTTTTGAGCACAAAGATGAATATACATCTGCAAAACAAAGTAAACAGACAAAAGGTGACCTTCTAACCAAGATCCAAAAAAAATCACTTTCCTACTAGACAAACATCCCTTGGGAAAACATTCTACCAGCGTGAGTCATCATGAAGAAGGGCAAAACTCAGAATACAAAGGCAGAGGAAGACAGATAGAAAAAATTAGTGCTTTGATGACATTTAGTAGTTAGGGCAAATTAATTCCTTTCATTGCATTTATTGAATCATATACAACAAGGGCAAGGCAAAGGTGTCATACATCTCCACAAACAGTGCTTTAAACTTGCACTTTAAAAATGCTTTGGGTGTAAAAGAAGAAATAGTGGAGAGTCGATGAAAAATGCAATGTTTCACTAGGAATCTTTACTGCAAGATTTGTCTCCAGCTTGTAAGGAAACTTGAGCAATCCTATATAGAAATTCTCAATTGATTTTAAGAGCAGAAACCATAGGAAAAAGAGGTGCCTGCTTAGATACTTTTCTTAATGCAAGGTACATTGGATAGTGGAAAGGTAAATTACCTCCCAAAGGAGTAACTTCCAGTTATTCCATGTAATTGCCTGAAAATGGTCAAACAAGTTTTATCAATAAAAGACCTTGCATATTCAGTGGAATTTATACCAAAGATTACTGCAATTTAAAAATAGCAATTACTTCTCATTATGTCACCCTGAGACATAATTGATAAAAGCAATTTAATCTTTGGGTGGACTCATAGCCCAGAACAAAATAAATAAGAACAAAATAAAATCCCTGGATCTCATGGCTGTATTTCAGAAGAGTACATACAGTGAATCCAAGTTACATTCTGTAAGTCTTTCATCTAGCTTCCCTCCAGAGAGTGAGATTGAAAATGTAATGATAGAAACTGTCTTTATAACAGTAACACCGTGGTTATAGAAGCCCTCCAGGACTGGAAAAGCTATGTTCAATTCCTCCCTGCAGGAATTTAATCTATTTTCCCTCCTTACAGCTGAGAAATCTTGAAAATTTTTTGTGCTAAATGACAAAGCTTCAACAGGGCACCAGGAATTTGCAACTGACCTCCTTAATTCATAATAAGGAAGTATCCTATATGTTATTTTACAAACGGGGTACAAACATTCTCTGCTTTGAAATCATTTTAGTTTTCTAGTTATGAATTAAAGATTAATTAATTGGACTCAAGGAAAATGAATGACACCTGAGTTAATGGGTATGTCCTTGAATGTTCAGCTAGAAAAAGACTCTAGTTCTTGCTCTTGATTCTATATTTCATTCAACTGATAAAAAACTCCCCTCTTACTCTCTTTGATATCATGGTCTCCCAGGAAGATAGAAATGGCATTTGAAATATAAGAGGAAGAAAAAAGGAAATTAAAACTGGGCCACTCACTTTTTTAGGGCTTCCTTGAGTGGCCAAAAAAACCCAACCAAACCAAACACAAACAAACAAACAAAAAAGAACGAACAAAAAAATTGTTATGTTCCAGAGAAATATTTGTGACTGTAACCATGAAGTGCTGTGGTACATTCTAAATGCTGAGCAAAGTGTCTAAGATTCAAAAATAGATAAGGTCTCAAAAACATATTCTTGTCTTTCATGTTTCTCAGTCAAGCAATTTCAACTTTTATTGTTGCTATGGGATCTACCTACAAGACCTGCAGGCCCTCTGGTGCCTCTTGCCCTGACAGCTTTGCAGATCTTCTGCCAAAGAATCTCCCCCAAGCCTGTACCCCTATTTTTTATTATTTTATTTATTATTTCTCACCACACAGTGAGAGGGAAATGATATGATCTGCGTTTGCAAATGCAAGTAAATAGCAAACTGAAATGTCTGACATGACATATTAGGAACTTCTGCCTCAGGTTCTGCCTCGTTACTGCCTGTTCTGTGATATGGGATCACTTTCTGATGTATCTGTATCACCAAGGGTTATTCTCAACAACTCTATCTAGAATGCTATCTCATGGCCACCTCATATAAGCTGGATAATTGTATTTTCTTCTCTTGGCACAGCCTTGGACATGCTATTTGTCTCAGAAAATATTAGTATTAATTATTGGTAGTATTTTACATCAGTGTCCATTTCCTCATTAAGAGGTGAAATACTTAAGTGCATGTACCCACATTAATTTTCATTAATGATGCCAATTAGCAACCAGTTATAAACTTCTAATAATATTGCAGCTATATAAATCCTTATTGGGATTAATTTTTATCTGTCACATAATCAGCTAAATTACTGAATTATTCTGCTGTGGATTTGTTACTTCTGCCACAAATTCATTAAACAATGTTTTGGGTCTCAAGCAATTTTCTCACAAAGTAAAAAAAAACCCTGCAAATATTTGGGTAGGGAAGAGGAAATGAAAATATTTGGTTCTTCTTGATCTTGGAAGGCAGGGAATGTTTTTCTGTTCAAAACTCAAAATACTCTTGTGTAGGACAGAATTCTTCAGTGACTTCAAATGCAATGAAGTGTTTCACTTTTTGTATTTTTCTTTATATGTTGGTTTTGAGATGCAGATAAAAAAACAAAACAAAACACAAAAACAATAACAAAAAATAGAAAGGATGTTGTGAAACCAAGAACTTTAATTGTCTGGTGACATTATGTTGTAAAACCTTGTGTTTCTCCTGTCCTCCTGCATGCTTTGGGCTTCCAAAAATAAGCTGCCAAAAAAAAAGCTTCCATTCAGCCTCCAGCTGTCACTTTGCAAAGGTGTTGGTCTTCAGTGGCTCCTGGCTGCATCTTTCAGGCTCAAGAAGATGTCAGGCACTCCAAAATTTTTAAATTAATTTAGACATCTTTGTTCAGCTGTCTAATCTGTTGTTGTGGAATTAAACATTTCAATTCTCTCAATAGAACAACACATTGTGGATTTCTTCAAGAATTGTCAATTTTTTTTGCTCAGAAGCCTTTTTTTCAGCTAGCACAGATATGCTGATTTTGAAGGGGTTGGTGGGGAGTTTATCACTGAAGTTTATTCTACGTTTAGACAGGAGAACAAAGGGTTATCCTGGAGCACCTCCTGTCAGGCTTCTCTGTTTAAAATTTTTATTTGCATCCAAAACTTACCAGGCTGATGACACAGAGGAAAACGGATTCTAATTTTTTTTCCCCAATGCTGCTATAGCTTGACATCTATTAACCATGATAACTTTACCAATGTTTTTCTGCAAAAACAAAACCCAGCAACAATTATTTTTCAGTTAGAATTTCAGAGGGACAAGAGTAAAATAGCATGCAGAAGAGAAGGAAAAGGTTCTGTAGAAGGCATATAAGACCACAACTAGTGTTCAATAAATTGAGCAGAAGACAGCTCTGCTTTATCTAACAGAAACTAAGGCAGTAGGCTGGAAAGTTAGCAGAAAAAATTTTAGCATAATAAGTGCAGAGTGACTTCTGGAAACATGAATTAAATTGTGGATGTTCCTTAAAACTTCTCACACAGCATTGTCATATCCATGTGAATGTTACAGACTAATCCTCTCACCACAGAAGGACATAATGTTGCCATTACTTTTAAACATGACCACATTTTGTCCATTATCTAGGTTTCCTCTTTTCCCCACCATATAATTCCCTCACGCAGGCATTTTATCCTGCCATCTTCAACTGAACAAGCTAATAATCAAAATTATTCAACTATTGACACTGTTCTGTCTTCACTCAAGTCATTTAACACCTGTAATATGCTTCACCTGGTAGCACTGTAGCATCCTCAATTGTTAATGGAACAAATATCAGCTCCCAAATGCCTCTGGCTCGACAGAGAGAAATGGTGCTATCACAATTATCATGAATCTGTGCATCCAGCACTGTTCCACATGCCACATTTTAAGCCAATAATAATTTTAATAATAGGTTTAAGGCTGCCTCGAGCAATTGGAGAAATCCCTGAGTTAGTGTCAGTTGAGCTGATATATCCACTCAGACAGGTGGAAAGCCAGACACAAGCACTTGTTTATGCCTCTAAAGCAGGGAAGCCTCATTAATAAAGGTTTCCATTGTATAGGACCCACGGAGTGTCCAGCTCCAAAGGTCACACTGCCCATCCTGCCAAGTAAAACATCTGCCCCCTTAGATGCCTCATGCTTCCAGTCACAGTTCTGGTTAGGTGTTCATGTCTCTGCACACATCTTGCAGAAATAAAGGTTTTGACTGAGGTAGGAGAAAGGGAGCTTCACCACGCCATGTTGTTTCCATGGGAGAGGGAGGGAGGGAAAGAGGAAGGGATAGTGGAAGAGGAAGGGTGCAGAGGCTGTTGTATTTTGAATGAAGGACATTGTCCCAGCAATTCTGAAGTGGCTTTTTCTCTCCTTCCTCATAACTACAAAAGAGGCCTGAGATGAGCAGCAGCATAAACTGAAGTCCTGAAGTAGTGGAAATGAGCTTAGTTTTTTAATTTTTAATTTCCATTAAAAAGCAATAATGACTGAAAGAGCTGCCAGCTCCCAGGCTGCTGTTGGTTTCTTCTATGAGACCAGGATCTTTATATTTGCTTGCATTTTCTTGCGGGTCACCTGTCTTTAATTCAAGCTGAGTAGTTCAATATTCAACGAAAGAGCATGTAAGATGCCTTACCCTGCACTTTCACATCCTACACCAGGGATCCTGCCTGTTTGTTTACCTTGCTGGGAAATTTATGCATGTTTTTAAGCACCATCAATTACCATTCACAAAACAACTAGCACATAATTGTGCGTATTTTCAGATCAAGGCACAAAAAGCTTGTGCCAGTACCTGTTAGATTTGATTGGACAAGGTCACACAGAAGAACATTAAGAAATGGAGACAGAGATGTCAAAGCATTTCCAACGGCAACAGCAACCGCCCCGCTCGTATCAACAGGGGGGAAATGGAAGCATAAACCAAATTGCATCCAAATGATTGCAATTGGAGCACATGTGTTATGGGAAAGGTTTGAAGTTAGCACATGTGCTGATATAGCAATATGACGATGAAGGGGAAGAAAATTCCAGCATTCAGTGTCTTTGCAGCACAGATGGCTGGGTTTGCTTTGCTGGCCTAGCTGCTCATTAAAATGAATCAGATGAATCTGGCTATCCCAAACTGTTAGTATATGTCTCTGCCTTATTATTCTGTGCTTTGCAACAATGATGATACTATTCTGCCCATGGGCCAAATAATGCTTCAGTGCGGATCACACAATATTCTGGTGGCAGGCTGGCAGTGCCTAGACTAAAAATCCACTCTGCAGTGAAATCTAGGAAAGGTTACAAGGCACCAACTGGATCATATCTGGGCAAATCATGTTCTACAAAATCACTTTGTAGGTACTACACAGACTGTAAGCAACTACATGTGATTAATTGCAGCATCACAAATGACACCCACTTTGGGGAACTTGCCTTTCACGTTTAGAATGTACTGAGTGGTAAACCAGCAGAGTATCTTTTATTTTTATGTTCTTTTCCCTTTTTAATGTGGCAAAAGATGTGTATAATGCAAAGAACACCACAGCTTTCCTCTTCTTATTGTTGGTTTTTGGGGGTTTTTTTGTTTTGTTTTCTTATTTTTCTGTCCTTTTTTTTTTTTTTTTTTTTTTTTTTTTTGTTCGTCTCCTTTTGTTGTTTTTTGCCCTTCCAGAGAGTGAATAACAGTTATGAAGAGTGGGGTAATATATGGTCGCACTACACAGTCATAAAGTGTAAATTTTCAACATGAGATGCCTGTGGGGAGGGTAGATTTTCCTTCAGCCTCACAAGTCCCACTGATGTTAATAAAGGAGGCATGTCTACAACACCCCTCACTGAATAATTTACATCTGCACAGACAGAAAGTCAGAAGGCAAAGCTGGATACACATCAGAAAACTGGCTTTAAATCAAGTCAAAAGTTTGCCTGTGTTTGTGGGTGGTTTATTATTATAAAAGGAAATCAATGCAAATTGAAATTAAAGCTGTCCGCTCAGCTTTGAGGGTTTCAGGATGGGGTTTAATGGGAGGGGTAGGAAAGTAATAAGTATGAGGCATGGATGAAAGATAAAGAGAGGTTTAAGGAGGGAAATTAAATGCAAAGGTTAAATGAACAGCAAAGAGTTATTTTAACTACAAAGCAAAGTTGAAGTAGTTCTTTTGGAACTTCTTTCACAAATATATTATTTTGTTTGTCAACAAAGCAGAAAAGAAAAATTCAGTAAGTTTGTTCAAAATCATGGAAATTTGAGATTAAAAAATTATTTTGAGTAAGTGGCTGTGTTAGATGTACAATTAGTACCAAGGCTCCAAAAGAATCCAGATGCCAAGCCATAGACTGCCAGGGGCATCATTAAAAGTGCATCTTATGAGATTATATTCCTAGAGGCACAATGCAAAAGAGGCACATAACATGGTGATACATTAGCCAGCCCTGTGTGGACCAGCTGAGGTGCAGAAAGAATATTATTCTGTTAGCACAGACATTTCTTACTGCTCTGAAGATGCACTTTTACTGAATTAGCATCCTGCTCAAAACTTAATTAATTTCCTATGCATGACTTAGCGTCACTATGAAGAGCTCTAAAAATGAATTTAAGTCAGCAGATGATAAAGTTACAGATCCCCATCAGGGGTAAAGTGTTGGATCCCCTCTGATTTTCTGGACAGGAAGGAACTATTTCCTCTGCGTGGAGATTTGTCTGATCCAGTTATTTAAGCCATGGCTGAAACCTGCAGTTTTTCAAAAGACTTAGGAATTTTTGTCATGAAACAGTTCTCTCTCAAAGTCTAAGCAAATACAAACCAAGAGCACTCACAAGAATTGCAGTATCACAAAATCCCTGAATGGGTTAAGACTGGAAGAGACCAAAGTGGGGTCATCTGGTCCCACCTCCCTGCTCCAGCTGGGCCATCCCAGAGCACAGGGCACAGGACTTTGTCAGAGGGGTCTGGAATATCCCCACTGAGGGAGACTCCAGCTCTCTGCACAATCTGTTCAGTGCTGGGCACTGCCCAAGACTGAAGTTCTGCCTCATTCCCAGGGGGAATTTCTGGGATCAGTCCCTGCCCGTGGCTCTGGTGCCATTGCTGGGCCCTGGAGCAGAGCCTGGAGCCTGCTCTGACCTGCAGGGATGGGGTCCCCTCTCAGCTGGGGCTCCTCTGGGGCTGAACAGCCCCAGCCCCCTCAGCCTTTCCTCATCAGGGAGATGCTCCAGACCCTTCCTCACCTTTGTATCCCTCTGCACCCTATGCAGGAGCTCCCTGTCTGCCTTGTCCCGAGAGCTCAGAGCTGGGCACAGCATTCCAGGTGTGCCCCCCCAGGGCTGAGCAGAGGGGCAGGATGCCCTCCCTGACCTGCTGGCACCCAGGATCCCATTGTCCTTCTTGTCCCCAGGGCACTGCTGGCTCATGGGCAGTCTGTTGTCCACCAGGACCCCCAGGTCCTTCTCCTCAGAGCTGTTCCATCAGGGCACCCCCAGCCTCTGCTGCTGCTGGGGGTTGTTCCTCTCCCAGGTGCAGGACATGCCTCTGCTCTGTTGAATTTCAGCAGGTTCCTCCCTCTCTGCCCATTTCTCCAGCCTCTTGAGGCCCTTCTGAAGGGCTGCATAACCCTCTGGCACATGAAGACCCAGGGGAAAGCAAGGTTTTGTTTACTGTAAATCAGTTGAGTATTCACATTTCAGTTTCATAGCTTCACAGAATAATAGTATGGTTTGAGCTGCAAGGGCCCTTAGATTTCACCTCATTTCAAGCCCCCTACCATGGACAGGGACATGGCACTAGACAGGTTGCTCAAACTAGACCTATTTACTGGGCTGGAGCCCTTTCATCCAACTGAGGAGACTCAATATGCCAACAGGTGTATTGCTTGACCCATCCCATAGGCCTGTCTTTAAACAAGACAAAAAATTTCCTCAGTAATTTTTTTCCCTTTTAAATTTTCTTCTGCTTATAAAAGAGTATTGGATAACTAACTTCATTTTGAACACCAAAGCTCCAAATATTTTTTGTTGGAGATTAAGGTCCTGATGCTGCTAAACCACTCCAACAATGCAGAGTTTAGTTACATTTGTGGGTCAGGGACTTAGTGTTGTTGTCCCTTACTTTTCCTGGGTGTTACTGTGTTCACTGGGCTGATGGCTAAGACGCCTGGAAAATCCCAGTCCCTTCCAGGTGGGCTTCTAGTGTGTTTTCTGAGCAGTACTCCTACATTCTGGCCTACATCATCCTGGAATGATTTGTTTGTTCTTTACTTTTCACTGCAGGACTGGTTCTAGTGCTGTTGCTAGCACATCTCTGATAATGACAGCTCCTCTGAGAACTTATTTCCACTCCTCTGTCTGTCCTTATTACCCATCCTGCTCTAACAGAGCTGTGTAAAAGTTTCCATGGTCTGTAATTACATCATGACTAAGGATGAGCTCTATTACATCTGTGCTCATTCTACATTAAGAAGTAAGAAAAAAAGTGCCTTAATCAAAACTGAAGTGACCACTGTGTTGCAAAGCTGACACATCCCACATAACTCTTCTGTGTTAAGTGGAATCATCTGTTTCCCAGTTCAGTAAGTCACAAAGTGATGAGGGTTTTTTTACTTTTCTTAGAATTTGCACTGTTGTTTTAGATTAATTCAGGGGTTTTTTTTTCCCCTAAGATATCAAGCTTGGTGATAGTTTAGTTGGAAAATGCACTATCTGAACAGATGGAGGAAAAATCTTTCACAGAAAATATATGCCTATTTCTTTAACTGATGTTTAAAGTGTTTTTCACTAGGTAGGAACCTGCTGAATATCTAAAAAGGTTATTGTTCTGCCATTATCACTACACCACTGTGAAATAAAGAGTGATTTTGAATGAAACAAAATGAACTTCACAGAAGTGTCGGGTGGATGTTTATGATAGCAAATTGTAAGGCTGTTCTTAAACCAGCTGCTTTCAATAGGATGTGGGCTGTCTTTCCTCAGTGCACTCCTCTTTGGTTCAGAGCCAAGAACTAGGAAAAAAGAAAGAAGTTTGCAATAAATGTAGGAAAATGGGGAGGGGAAACTGAAGTTAAAAGGAAATTAAAATATTGTTTCACTATACCTCCATATTTCACTGTTTAGTTTGATGTCAGTGATCACATAAACATGTTTGTTTCTTAAGAGGAATAAGAAAGAATTCCCTGGTATATGTATTCTAACTGTAATTTGTTTTATTTACAAGCCTGGCATAAAATGGTCAAACAGCAGGCAAGATAATCTATTCTTCTAGGAATCTTAGTCTTGTGTGAAGTTCCTAGGAAGCAATTTAACTTTCATAGATAAATCTAAGCAAGAGCCCAAGAAGGAAGACAATCTTTCCTTATGTTTTTATGTAGTCTTGCTCCTTGACATCCCTCTATGATATCTCTCTATAATTCTAATTTAATATTATTAACATATTTTCCACAAAATCATACTTTTTATCAATCAAGTGCAGGAACTTTGAAGCTTGGGTATTTTCAATATCAATAACTACACATGAGCTAATCATTCTAGATTGCTCTAGACTCTACAGTTCATGAAGAAAAAATGTCTGCTTTTGGGAAACAATCCCTCTCCCAATCTATCTGGTTTTTAGGATGGGAGGGCTGAGCAAACAGGAGCAGCTTTGACAAGAAGTAGCTGAGAATTCTGATGGCCAAAAGGCTGAGCAGGAGTTAGAAGTGTTCCTGTGCATCATTCAGGGTTGTGCAAGCAAGAGATGATCAGGGGGAGAAAACTTGTGAGACATAAGGAGAAGGTGAAAGTTTCACCTTAAAAGAAGAATAAGCTGGATTTTACTGCTGTCTGCAGCCACCTGTGCGTAGAGAAACTGGAGTTGCTGAAAGTTAGAGGAGGGATATTTTGGTTATTTATTTGGAAAAAAAATCTAGATGGTGATGAGGGTGGTGAAGTACTTTAGCAGGTTGTCTGGGTGAAATCTCCTTTTTTGGGGATGTTCACAGATTGACTATACAATGCACTGAGGAAATTGATCTAATTGGGTGTGCTTAGAGAGGTGGTGTGAACTCAATGCTTCCAGAAGTCCCTTCCAAGCACTCCTGAATCTGTGATTTGTGCCCCCATAAGTTTGTGTGGACTTAGCAATTATGAAGAAAGCCAAAGGGCCATAAAGAAAATTACACATTCCCATAGAAACCTCTCTGTTTTATGACCTCTTCCATTGTTATACCTTCCGAGCCAAAATCAATCACTCTTTTAGTTCTACATTTATTAGTGTGCTCTCTAACCATCTGCCAGTGTAGAAGACATAGCACCAATGCATCTTTACCACAACAGGCTGCTCTGCTACTAGTTTTTGTATTGGTAGTCAAACTAAGCTCTCACATTAAGATTACAAATAGAGATGCCCTACTGTGTCTGAGACAAAACCATTTTTCCTTGGCCACACAAGAAAGAACTAAAAGACTTGAGGCAACAATTATTTTTATCTCAAACCCTAAGAAAGAGCACACATTTTTGTGTGAAAAGAAACAACTCTCCCTATGATGGAGAGACAAGGCTATAACCAACAAGGTGATTTTGATTTTATTTCATAAGGTTTGTTTCCTTTTTCTTCCTCAGCTTAATGAAGTGAAACAAATTAAATTAATGAAGTTTCAGGGAGACAGCTCAGATTCAGGTGCATACTTATCTGTGAAATAGTTCTCCAGTGAGTGTAAAAGCAATCCCTAAAATGAAAATATCTGCAATGAAAGTCCTGTCAGTCACCATGAACAGATTACCACAGCTTGACTTGGCTAGAAAGACCCCCAGGAGCTGGGCTAGACTATCAGCATGGAGTCTTATGTCCCAAAATCTCATTGTTTTCAATGTGTCAATCAAGGATGGTCAGAGAACAGTGGTCAGACAGGTGAGAGGATGCAAACGGGTTTTACATGTGGAGTGACTGAGATACTTTGGAATATCCAGCCTGAAAAATTCCAGTTGAAGGAAACTAGGACAGAGGTCTGTAAAGTTGTGGCATGGAGAAGCAAGAATGGGAAGATTTCTACTGCATCTTATAATGCAAAAATTATGGGTATCAAAAGAGCCTTTCAGAGGGTGACTTTTGGAGAAACAAGAGCAATTTCAGCTTTGCACAACACGTATTTAAGGTGCCATGGGATGCTGTGTGTGCTACAGGTTGATACCAGCTCAAGGAGAGACTAGGTTTCACAAAGTCCTGCAGAATATATCTCTCTATTAAATACAAATATCTAGCTCAAAGAATTCCAGACACTGAAGTTTCTAAGTTTCTAACAGAGTTTGATTGACTGAGAAAAGTCTCTACCTTGTCTTGTAGCCCATCCCTGGGTTTCTGAATTGTTGGTGACAATGGCCAGATGGAATAGAATATTCATATGACTATTAAGGTGTGCTTCAAAGAAAATGTAAAAAGCTCCTGAAAATCCAGTATTTGCCCCATCTGATATGGGACAGATCTTTGCCTTCACGCTTTTGAGATTTGGTGTCACCTTGGAACACAGCCACAGCTTTTGAAAATTGATAATTTCAGCCATTGCAATATCAGACAACAGTGAGAAAAATGTTCTTGAAAAGATGTAGCAATGTGTTCTCTTTCATTTTCTGGCTGCCACAGTTTCTTGTTATTCATTAAGAATATTATAGTGAATAATCATATTGGGAAATTAGCATTAATAACAGAAAATATTTACAGATCACTCTTTAGTCAAATCTTTACATAAAGGATTAAAAAAAACTTCATTCTGTTGGTTGTGGAAAGAAATTCAATACTATATCATCATCCTGCTAGGATCCAAAACACAGGATGAAAAAAAATCCCTAAAATTAAACTTATAAATCCATATTTAGAAACCTGTGTGTATACCCTAAAATTTGTCAACAACTCAGAGGTTCCCTGTGGAGTTGGCAATAGAATTCAGAAGCTGTTACAACACAGTTTGAGGTTTGAGTGGGCTCCTCTTTTCTGAGCTGACTATATTATTTCCAGTTTTGTGAATTCCTCCACCACAACAGATGCCCTGAAGCTTATACCTACCTACAAAACAGTTAGATAATTTTCTTGAGGAGCAATATTTCCAGAAAAAACTCACTGATACTTGCATTCCAGTAATTTAATTTTATCTTCCTTTTTGTTGTTATTATTATTTTATTATTTATTTGGGGTTTTTTAATAGTTTTAAGGTCAGATTCTTTACTGTGAGGGTGGTAAGGCACCCTGGAACAGGTTGTCCAGGGAAGCTAAATGTCCCATCTCTGGAAATGTTCACATCCAGGCTTGGAGAAACCTGGGAAGGTGTCCCTGCCTGATATCTAAAATTTTAGATTTATATTTTTCAGATTCTGTGCTGTTTTATTGCATAGCTGTGGGCTTCACATTAAGTGTTGGTGAGCTCTCAGAGTAGGGAAGACAAAAAATTCCTTTTCTATCTTGGGACCAAGGACAACCCATACAAGTTTCAGGCCCAAGAACAAAAGCAACGGTGAAGTGAGAAGAAAAACCAAGGAGGATGGAGCTTCATAACCTGAAGCTGTGGTTGGACAATTGATTCTAATATGCTAATGGATCAGAATTTATAAAAGTGTGAGAACTTGTGATCTGTTCTCCATTTTGTGACCATTTTAAGTGCACCTTGGATGTGGCCCCACTGGGCTCTTGTGCTGCCCAGGAGTACACAGTGAGGCCTTTTAATAAATCCCTGCTTTATCCTTTTGCTCTGCCTGGTCTTTGTTCTTCTGTTTCTATGGAGGTCAACCTCCAGAAGGCATCTTGGCCATGGCAGGGGTTTGGAACACAATGAACTTTAAAATCCCTTCCAACTCAAACCTTTCTGTGATCCTGTGAAAGAGATTTCATGGATTTTTATCATTTTAAAGGAAATCTGTTTTTTTTGTCAGTGTTCTCCTGGATGCTCCTGTAACTTATGGCTATTGGGAGAACCATCAAAGTTGAAAAAAATCTTTCTTTATGGGATTCATTGAATAAAAAAGGGGAAAAAATATAAAACTCTGGATCATATGGCATATCAAAATATAAAACTCTCGTCATATCATATCACATCATATGTTAGACACCTTAGACTCCTTTTGCTGTCAGTTTGGGAACAGTCAGACTAGGGCACAGTTCACCTCATGGTCTCAGGACACTGAAGATGGACCAAATTAATCATTCTTTTCAAATGCCCACTTGTCCCCATTGACTTTATTAGACATCACAAGTCAATGTAACATACTCAAACTGTGTGTGTTTAATCCCTTGACACCTTGTTCAAAATGAATAAACTTCACTTTGAAAACATAATATCTAATTTATTCTCTGCATTTTTATGTGCCATTACCACTAGAAGATTAAGCATAAAATATTGAGTAGAAAAAAATAATCCAAATTTTTATTGGAATTACTATTACTAATTCAGTGTTTTACCCCATTTTAATAGTACTGCCATGGTTTGTTTTTTTTTTCCCTCACACATTAATAGTAGGACCACAGAAAAGGTAGGTGCAGTAGAAGCTAAGAGCAGGTTCCAAATTTTCTATTCAGAAAAAAAAAAAAAAAAAAAAAAAAGTGGTTTTTTTTGACAGAAAATATTCTTTGACATCTGCTGTCTGTTTGTTTTAATTTTTATGATTTTTAATAAAAATGACACTTGATGTAAAGAATTGATGTTCAAATTTAGCAATACATAAGGGACCAGAATTCCAACTTGTTCTCCACAATGTGCTTTTTCTTTTTTTTTCATTTTTCAGTCCCTGGTTGCAAATATTTTAATGCACTTGTTAAAGCAAAATTAAAAATTTCTAAGTAGCATTTTCATGCATCAGAGGTGTTGAGTTCATGAATGTGATTTTAACTTTAGCCAGAGCAGCAAGTGACCTGCACTTCTGAAAGTCAAGCTCTCAAGTCTGAGTTTAATTTGGCCTTTGTTAAATAAATAGATGAATTGTTTTGGCATTTCACAAGCATTAAAACAAACAAACAAACAGATGTTGTTTTGAATAAAAAATAAATAAAACATAGGCTCTAGAGGAACCATTTCAATGGCAATTACAGCATTTTGCTTTTTTCTGTTGGAACTCAAAAAATCTATTTATTTTCATATGAGGGAGGAAACAGAAAGGTTCCCCAAAAAACTGAAGAAACAACTCCAAACTGGCATTTTCATAGCACAATTAACAACACTTTAAAAGGGAAAGTAAAACTGCATGATACCTTATCTATTTCCTTCAACACCCTCACTCATCAGCTGACCACACAAGACTCCACGTCAGCTGTAAAAGCCATAACACTCACAACGCAAACTAGAAACTCAACATATAATATCCCAAAATGCTTGTTAAAATTGGGCAAGAGAGAGCTCCAGGCTTGCCTTCTTCTCTGTATTTTGTGTTCTGAATGTCAGCGTGTTGAGCAACTAATTTTGTTTCCTTGCATTCTGCTGATAAAATATTTTTTTTTGGTTTGCAGAGGTTTAATTTTTAGATTGAATTAATGCTTGCAGAAGATATTTCAAAGATGTTTCCTTGTAACTATTGTAAAAGAACTTCTTAGTATTATTGCCACTGATAACAAATCCATTTAATAGCTGCTTTTCATGTCATCTGTTCCATACATCCTGTTTTTAATGAAGACTGTTTTTCCACATCCTCTGTACTTGCAGCCCCAAAGAGCAGATAACATCTTTTTTAATTTCATTGTAATAATAGAGGCTACTTGACAGTATTATTCTACACATGAAAAGAGATTTCAGGATCCTGAGGTAGGGTTTTTTTCAGACAATACTATCAAACTCCTTAAGCTGAGAACTAGGTTCTCATGAGATTAATATCAGACCTAAAATTCTGATTATTTTATGTTGAATGATTTTCTCTCCATCCATTGCCTTGAGCATCACAGTCATACCATTTGAGTATGCCACACTCAGGTACAGTTTTGTCCTTTACAAACCCTCTGAGAAGGATAAATTCTCTCTATTCCACAGAAGAATAAAACATGGAGGGCCAAAAGCCTTGTCTGTAGTCACATGGGCCATACTCAAGAAGGAGAAAAAAGGTAAAATCTGTTGTTATCCATTGTAACCCAGCCTGCCTAGCAGCCAGGGAAACAAATGCAGATTTTCATGAATAACTCTTTTGAAGTTTTGAAATAGATAATATCTCTGAATAAATAAAACACATTTAGCACCAAGGTGTAAATCTTGTTCCTACACCAAGATGTTGGTTGGAGGATTTGCATCGTTATTGCTTGGCTCATGTTGACTGGGGACTGTTCTGTACAAAATCCATCTTTGAGCACTAAAACAGAGCTGTTTGTACCAGTACAGTATCTTCAGGGATGTTTCAAATCTGACTGGTGACATACAATAATACATATTTCATCAGTCTTGTTAATGCAGACAGCTCTACAGAAATCATCTGTATATTCTGGGGAAATTTTCAGAAAGAGTAGTGAGGTGTGTATCTGTGTTCACAGGCATGAGATTTATATTTGTAGACAGTGGATGTAGTTTTGAGATAGTCCTTCTAGACTTTATTTCTTTGAATGCCTTTGGATATTTGTACAGAAACATAAGAAACATATAAGAGTGTTTTCCAGAGCTGAAATTCCATCTGTTTAATTAGACCTATTTAAATATCAAGGTTGTTTTTTTTTCTAAATGACATCATATGGCTTTTTCTTTAGTCCCCTCTTGAGAGACATTCATGCCATGTGAAGATCTCTCTGAACAGAAGGAGCTGACCTATCAAGATGTTCTTTGTGATAGAAAATTATACTCACCAAACTTCTGGTCATGAAACTTACAGATTATTTCAATTTTGGAGTGGCACTCCAAAGGCCTTCTGAAAATTTAGCCTTAAAAGCACCTTGGAATTTGCAATCAACCTACTTGATAAAAATGACCCCTTCTGACAAGTTCAGTTTTCAACAAGAATGTCTGTGGCTCTTTATCACTAGGAAACAGTATTCACAGGAAAACACATAGATAATGTTTTCATAATGTATATTTAAAATATCAAGTCAGGAATTTTTACCAAAAGTTAATTTCAAGGCTAAGTAACATCAAATCTGTCTCAGCACTTGCACTTTGTCATGGGAGAGATTTAAGAGGATGGAACTTCATGCTCGTCTCCTCTGTACCAAAGTAAATATAGTTTGGGAAAAGGCTTTGCAGGGAAGGTAAAAAAGACCTTATTTGTTTTTTGAGGGTTTTTTCAGTTATATTAAACTGAAAGTTGATCCCTTCTCATACTCCAGAGGTCCTTTTTAAAATATTTAGTCCTAGAAGTTTACTCAAAAACTGAAATCAATTTATGGGTGGGTAGCCTACAAAAACAACCTCTCTCTAACACACAAAGTCTTTTAAATAACATCCTCTATGAGGCACTAAAGCTTTAATATCAACGATATTCCTGAAATGAGGGTAGTGAAAAAAACAAAACATGAAGTGCAGAAACTGCTATCAATTCCAGTCACAGTGGCAGAATGACTCTAATAGCTGAGACGTTTATGAGTCATAAATTACCATTTATAAATGCAGTGTTTAGCATTCATTTCAATGGACAACATATGGTAGCAACATTTCTAAATAGCTTGAACTGATAAATAGGCCAGTGAAGTGGCTCAATTTGTTAAAATGCTAACACATTAACTACTGCATGTGGTGGTGGCATGTTTGCATCCCTAACACTGCCTGTCTGCTTGGGCCTTATGGAAATAGACACTTGCCTTGAATTTATGAACTGGCAGAGTCAGTCTATTTTTCATAATGATTTATGAGGAATCACCATTTGCAGACTGGGTGATCCATCTATGACTGTGTTAGCCTCAGTCCCACCACGTTACATAGCATGACTGCATCCCACACACTTTAACCCCTGGTACCCAGCCTGGAGAGCCTGACTGATTCCTCAGCAGTGTTTGGATCTCTTTAAAACACTTCGTCCTTTTAAAGGAGTTAGGGAATGATTTGCGCCTGATCATTACTACAGTGAGATTGATTAACACAAAGTGATCAGCTGATAACTCACCTGAGGTCATCTTGGCTTCTATTAAAATTGTGGTGTTTCTCACACACTATTTATAGCCGCTTTTTCTTTAGCACTAAGTAATAACAAAAGTAATTTGCAGTTCAAAAAACAATTAAAATAAATCAGTGCTAGGTCTGAAGAAAATAAAAATGTCCCAATAACTGTAAAATTACAATAATACAAACTTGGAATAATATTTATGGAAGCTTTGGGCTCTATTTTTTTCTATTCTACCTGTGTTTAAATAGCTTTTTATTTGTCCTGTCAATTACTTTTAAAAAACACTCTTGGCATGTGTATACAGCCAAAGCAAACCCCCAGGTGTCCAAAATACAGTGAAGATTGGTGGGTTCAGATGCTCCAGCACAGCTGAATAAAAACTATCAAAAATTCAAAACAGCAATTTCTTTTTCTTTTTCATATTTTAATTTTATTATTTTGCTTTTTCTTTTCTCTCTTTCTCTTTCTCTTTCTCTTTCTCTTTCTCTTTCTCTTTCTCT
>CM031878.1:2872960-2910175 GCA_018697195.1 Certhia americana | reverse complement strand
TCTCTTTCTCTTTCTCTTTCTCTTTCTCTTTCTCTTTCTCTTTCTCTTTCTCTTCCATTTCTTTCTTTTTTTTTCCCTTTTTTTCCCCTTTTCTTCTTTCTTTTTAAATTTTTTTTTCACTTTTCTTACTTTTTCTTTTACCTGTCTACTCTCTTTCACTACAATTCTCAATGTCCCTCACTGCATGGTTATTTTTTCTTTGATGGGTGAGGAAGGTCCTTCATAACTTACTTTGCTCATTGCTGATTGTAAAGCTACAGATTCATGGGGCTATTCTGTGACAGACTAATAATATATGAGATGGAGTTCATTAAATCAAAATCACAGTGGAACAGGTTTCTACATCCTATTAACACCATAAAAAAAATTTTCTTAGTTGTGTTTTATGTGGGGTTTAAGAACAAAAGGTGCCTGAATACTTTGGAAATAGACCATCCCCTGTAACTGGTGGGTGTCATCCAACAGAAGCATCTACAATGGACATTGCTGTCTCCAGACATATTTGGGACAAGTCAAAATCCTAAAGTGGATTTATAAACCAGGCCAGGTGAATTTTTCTTCATAAGTTATAAAGAGAGTCTAAAATTTATGTCAAGCACCAACTAAGCACATATTTATCCCTTCCTAATAAGATTTTTATGCTGATAAAACTTTGTTTAGGAATGAGGATGCTTTAATCACAACAACAACTGCAGCAATATTAATATGAATAATGATAATGTCAAAGATAATGATGATAACAATAAAGAGAAAATGCTATGCTACCTATTTATTAATTTTATGCAGTCTGGATCATTGCATTAGATATCATAGAAACTTTGGGGATTAATCAAACATGCTAAGATAAATCAGATTTTGAAAAACCAACCACACATACGCACAAAAAATTTGAGTTTTTTCTTCATGTTTCAGGAAGGGAATAGAAGTGGAGTACATCCTTGCAATCATTTGATAAATCCCTATGTCCCATATTGGTTTGTAATGGCAAAACGGTATATAATCTCGAGGTGATTAATTCAAATATTCTCTGCCCCTCTCTATAGCGCGTCCTTCAAGATGAGGTGCTCTGGTAAGCTCGTATTTTCAGCTTCTTCCCAGAGGGAGCTGAGAGGCTGGGGTTGTTCAATATTTACACTTTCAAAACCTGTGAATATGTAAGGATTGGTTGTGTTATTGATTTTGAAGCTGCAACCATTTGAGAAGTAATGCTGTGCAACAGTTAAAGGATATAGATTAGAAAACTGTTCAATATTAACTGCTAGAGAGAATAAGCCAAGCAGAATTAAACATTTCACACTGGGATCAGTAAAGAAATGAATGAAAATGTCTATTCTGCAATGACAATGTCCACTTGCAAGCTGTTCTTTTTGTTGGCTCTTATGTTTAAATCAGTTTGTGTGAAAATCCAAAGCTTTTATGAGTAGTCATTGCTAAAAAAACAAGTCAGCTAATACCTGAGGAAGAAAGTTTCAAGACAAGGAAGAAGAAGGTGTGTCTGACTATCAAACATGATCTCAAAACTACCGATATGTAGAAAGGTACTTCAAGGGACATATTGTCTTTAAATACATACTTCTCAACAGGTCAGGTTCTTTCACTGACTTGATTTCTGGAGAAGATGGGCAGCTCACCTCTATCTGTAAGAAAAGCTTCTGACAGTAATATCTGGTCAACACTTTAAAAATCAGGCCCTGAAAACTGACCTAAAAATTGTCATCCCATAAGGTTTAGAAGTTTACCTTTTTATTTAAGGAATGTCTCTTTATGTTGCAGTTATATTTCTCCTTTATGGTTGGCAAAACAGACAGAATTGTCTCTGCTGATCACATATAGCTCAAGGTGGTGTGGAGCTGAGTTCAACCCAAATGTCTGAGAAGGAGTAAATGACTATAGAGAGGGGACTTTTCTCTTTCATACTTCAGAGATTGCCCTATAGAGTCCTTTCAGATTGCCTTAACAGCTTTGCCACTGTACAGCTCATTAGTTCTTGCTATTTCTTAACGGAACAGCTGGGTAAAACATGTTTAATTTATACTTAGCTTAGGACTTAAATATATTCTCCATAAAACTTTAAAAAGGAGAAAAATGATATAAAAAATGTTCCTTCCAGCATAACCATCACTAACAAATAATGAGCTTGTTTATCATTGCTTTTTTATGTCTGATACTTCAGGCATTTCAGAGCCCTTTCCAGACTATTATCTACTGCCCTTCAAACCCTTCATGTTGTTATCCTGTCTTTTATATCAGTAATAGGTTTTAAGACTCATAGTAATGAATGCAAATATATGACTGTTTTAGGGCAATAAAATTGTTCTATAGCAGTTAACTACACTCTTTGCAACACTGAAAAGCATTTTAAATTAGCAGTTGGAGAAAACTAGGACATTGGAACACAGAGACAATATAAGAGTGCAGCAATCTATTGGCTGTTACCTAATGGAAAAGTTAGTTCATTAATGCTCAAGTCAGTTGTTGATCACTAAGGGCTGCAATGTAAAGTTTGACTCCAGTTTAATGTGTTGTTGTTAGCTGAAACAGTTTTCTAGAGTTTGTGTCTAAAGTTAATCACACAAGGTTTTAAAAAAGGAGAAGAGAAAATGTGGTAATCTTGTTGTTGGTGGTGGTGGTTTTGATGTGGTTTGGTTTTGGTTTGTGTCATTGAATTTTCTGTGTTTCTAGAAATTCAGTAATCTTTACTTCAGTTTCCCAGGAGTCCCTTCGTGCAGTAACAACTTGGTTATCCATGAAGGTCTCTTCCAACTCAGTGTATTCCATGATGCCATGTCTCAGCCCCAGTTACAGCAAGAGGCTGGGAATATGCACTCTGATCATAGATATGGATAAGCTAGTTAAAACCAAAGGCACTCTCTATCTAGTTCCTTGGAGACAGGTTACCCTTCCATTAGGATAACAGTTTGAAGTCCTAATGATACCTAAAAAACTTTTGCTTTCTGTATTTTTTTCATATATTTGTAGCTTTGTAAACTGTTAATATATAGTTATATGGCTCCTAGAATTTTTCTTACCCTTTCTCTTAGATTTTAGAAAAGTAAGCTAACCTTCCTGATACACTTTTTAGTCTTATTTTCAAGATCTCCACAGAGGACATTTTGCTTTCCAAACAGAATCTGAGGGGACACAAGAGGCTCCTGGACCAATTACAATGGGGCAGTAGCTGGGGGAAATTACCAAACCAACTGTTCTTCTAATCGCACAATATTTGTTACGTGTGCTAAGTTGTTAAACTTTTAAAAAACTGTAAAAATCCAATGCCAGGTGTGCCCATAACCACCATGGCATAACCTGGAAGTTCCAAATAAAGACCTTCTTTTTATCTTACTATTTTAACACTGTCACAAGAGTTTTGTCTTTTGATATTAAGCAACAATACAGCTGGATTCAGTCATGCTGCTTTCTGGAGAACTGATGGGTGACCAGTGCAAAGATATTTAAATCTACACTGTGGATGTCGTTGCTCTCCTAGCTCAAATTATCCTGTGGGGTGTCCATGATAAAAATGATCCCACAGTTCTTCAGGATGCCCCTTTTCAGAGCTGGCAGCATCCCCACTGCATTAGGATGCTGCTGTGCCCATGCCAACAAGCCCTGCTCATAAGCAGGCTGAGCTGGCTGAACCTGAGTGGTTCAGGTCTCTCTGTGCCATGCTTCACTGCACTGCCCAGATCTATAGTCCTAGACCCTGAAAAGAAAAGAACTAGAAACCTACTCTAAATGTGTTTTAGCTCCCTCCCATAACTCAAGGATAATAGATAGCACTGTCAACTGCACGGCGGAGACAATAAATATATTAAAACTTTGGAGCTACTAAGTTACTCGCACACTGAGGTTATTTAGTTCTGTTCCTCTGATGGATGGATGAACATTAGCACATGTTTTAGTTCTTTCCTTGACCGTAGTCAGTGCTGTGGGAAACTCTCCTCGTAACTGATCTGCCAGCTGACGATCTGCTTCCTGGGTTGTAATGATCTATAATTTTGTTAGAGGGAAGATGCATATGAAGCAGCTTTTACTTCATTTCCTTATGAAGACACCACACTGATGGATGGCTTAATTCAAAAGCCAGTGTGTTCTTGCAGAAGAACTCACATTCAGACTCCAAATCCTGTCACTTATGTCTGTTTAATATTTCCTAAATGTGTCTTTGTTTTTGCCTCTACCTCTGTTGCTAGAAATAAGGCTTGTTTAGTCATCACTTCCATCAATTACTATTCTGCTCTCCTCATTGGTTCTTCCCATCACCCTACACAAGCAATCATTTATCTTACCCTGTGCTCAGACTTTGTGTAACAACACATTCATTTTGTGTACATTTTCACTTGATATGTTGCCTTTGGTTAAAAATGTGTTTAACCTAAGACAGAGTTGTCTGTAGAAATAAAAATATTTATTTTCATATTTTTATTGAAAACATAAATTGATTCCTGTTTTGTTCACAAGCTAAATAAATTAAAGGTGGAGAATGGAAGATGTTTCTTGGCTGATAAGTCCCCTCCAAGTTTGCTTAGCAGTAAAATACCCAAGAAAATGAAACTTTGTAAGTTTGGGCTTTCCAGTGACTGACTCATACAAAAAATGTCAGAAAAGTGAAACATTATTCATGGGGTTTCTGTAAATTTCCTGACACATTTGTGGTAAAACTAGCATTTTTCAGAACAAAATACTCAAAGATTTCATTTCTAACACCTATTCAAAATTCAGTGTTCAGTCTTGGGAAAGTAATATGCCTGAGCAGTAACATTGTTCAAAAGTATGGAGGTAAACAGTCTCCAAAAGGATATTCTTAAACAGTGGCACTTAATGTTTCTGATAATAAGGGTGTGTATTTGCTATGAATAGAATTGTTTTTTTAATTATTGGTTTTGCTTTGTGTTTTTGTCAGTTTTTTCCTTGTAAATTTCATCTGTGGATTTTTCAGTTCTCTCAAAAGCTTGATTAAGATGAGGTATCATGACATAGAGAGTTTCAGAAACCAGATGATGTTCTCTGAAAATGGAGGTAATATTTGCTTTTAGACAATTCAATGATGTTCTGGCAACCCTGAAGTTCAGCTTGCACACTTTCAGCACTAAATGATGCACAGGTAAGATGGAAAAGTCATTATCTCAGAAACTATACAATTAGGAAAGCTAGGCTGTGGTCATTTCCATCATGTTTTACAAGCCTTTAGTCCAGCTAACAAGTCTGTGAACCCTAAGAAGAGATTAGATTATTTCTCAGTCTTGACACAATAGTCACAAATCAGTGACTATTTCTCAGGCATGACACAATCTCAGTGATTTTATTCCAGACACAAATGATCTACTTTAAGTTTTCTTGGGTTTCATATAGAAAAGAAAGTAATATGTAGATTGTGACTAGCTGAACTACCCTTTCTACTTCTACCCTTTCTACTTTCTACCCTCACTACTTCTTTCTCTGTAGTGAAATGGTTATAAAACTGGACCATTTGGCTTATTCAGACAGGTGTTTTATATAATAAGGCCTATCATAATATAAATAAATATAAATAATGGTCATTAAAACCATTAATGCCTCTAGCCTTCAGTATATTGTAGCAAAACCTGCTTCCATTAATCTTCTACAGATTCAAGAGGCAAGTATGACTTTACAGATGATTTGCTGTGGAAATGTATTGAACATCACTACTGCTTTAAAACATGTAAAGACATCCATAAGAAACTCTGCATGGAGCCAGCTCAAGCACAGTAAGGTCAGTGCTATGGTTGAGCACAAAAATGTTAAACCCAAGTCACTATACTTTGTCCCTGTACCAAACTCCCCAGAACTACTTAATTCAAGAGAAACATGCAGAGATACCCTGGTTCTGCATGGGGCTGGCTTGTGTCCTCCGTGCTAATTAGCTTGGGCTCTGAACACCATGTGAAGAGGGTTATCTGGTCTTGAAATAACCTTGGAAGCAGTTTTCTTTCACATAGTGTTGTGCCAGAGCCAAAGCTCTGGTGGACCCAGCTGGCTGTCACCATTTCTGTCAGACATGAGCTGGCTCTGAGAGTGGCATTCATCTCATTTAATGTTAGATGTCTGCACTACAGACGTCCACATCTCAATTAGTCACCCTTGTCTCCCTTTATAGTCAACGGAGAGAAACAAGCATGATTCACCCCATCCTAAAACAGACATCTCAAATGTGGATGAATCATGCCTCAACAGTGTCTGTTTTGTGCAGGCAGTGAGAGGAAATGACGGAAACACAGGGCTGATGTCAGGAAGGAAATTAGAGCTTGAAAGTTACTGACTGGCAGCACTGCAGGAGAAGGGTATTTGTGGGACATACAGGTAAGCAGAGACAAAAAAAACACACATAAACTACTTATTTGTGATCACATGGCCATTTGTTTGAAAACCCAGGAGGCAGAGAATCATCTCAGAGTCAGGAATGAAGGTGGGCACTTTGGTATTGGTTTCAACATTAATGATAAAAACCACTGTGTTTAATCAATGACCTGTAGGCATCTGCCTCCTCATAAAGCAGATCATTATGTATGATACATCTCTCCAGTATCACAACATTATTTGAGTTAAGTGAGATACAGAGAACTTCACTGGGTTTACTGATCAATTTTAATGCCATTTGTCATTCATTATCTTTTCCTTTCTTTCTGGTGATTTATCAAAAAGAGTGAAGCCAAGCTGAAGCAGTGTCCCATGGCTCCTATAATCCAGGCTGGTTACTTCACCTCTCCACTCAATGTTTTTACAGCCTCAAAAATTAAGATAACAATTCTTTCATTTTTGCCCAGTAACTGCCCCTTAAAAAAATAATACTTTAGTAGTATGTAATAGTGTATTACAGCTGGACTTTCTCCTCTCTAATAATGACAGAATGCAATTTTTTTCCAAACAAATGAGAAAGCTTAGACAATAAAATTTGGATGTTCACAGAACTCATGATTTCGGACAGCCTTCGCTTCTGACTTATGTAGCATTGACAAGAAGCCTGGGGATCCCTGTGGCCTAAAATAACGAAAATCAATGTGAAATAAAAAAAAATCTAAACGTGGCATTCTTCTACAGCTTGAAACATGAGCAGTTAGTCAGGGATACACAATGTGGTGCCCTCGTTTTCTCAAAGTGGAGCTCTTTAAAGCTCGCATCCCATGCCTTTCCTGTTGACATTCAAATTGACTTTCTGCATTTCATAATGGTAGTTCCTGACTTGCTTTTTACTTTATCTGCCAAAGCCACTGCTGGGTCTTTCTCAGATGCAGAAGAGTCAGGGATAAAGCTGACGGAAAATGCATCACTTATTGCAGTCATTTTGCTAAAGTACACCCCAATAACAACACAGAAAGACAGGAAATTATTAGAATTGGACTGCTGTCATCAACTGCAATTTCATCAATTGCTCAGTTTTCTGACAAGCCCAAGTTCTTCTTAGATTTAAGCCATTAAAACAGTAGCAGTAATAATAATAATAATAATAATAATAATAATAATAATAATAATAATAACAACAATCATAATGCATTCAGAGAAAAACAAGGCAGCATTTTAGAGAGAAAAGTGCCATGTTTTTGTCAGTGAAGGCTATCATCTCCATGCAACCTACCACAGAAATGTCTCCAACCCACTGCTCCCAGGCTACTGCACTGCCAGGTTGCCTTTCCTGCATGGTCTCTAGAATCCTTGTTTCTGCAGGAGTGAAAGGACTTATCTCAGGGTCTGCTGTCTCAGTTCCCTCCTGTCTGATGGAGAAGGAACCAGACACTGACCAATGATGTATTTGAAATGTAGGTGGTGGGGAAGAAAGGTTATACCCTCTCAGTCCTGAAGGAGCTAGTTTCTGCTTTGCAGCTTCTAGGAATTGCTCTGAAGAAACATATGCTGGAATTCCAGGCCCTGGCTCTGCACATCTACCAGTGTGCCCTACCACATGAGTTCTTTGGGCATGAAATATTCCCCACTGTGTAACTGGACAAGGTTTTGTAGAGCCTGCATGGCTCTACGGCAAAGAATAATTAGGTGGATTTGAGGGCAGAAACCACGCATATTCTATTTTTACAGATGAACCAGGCCAAATTGTCCTGTTAACACCACCAGCCTGTATCCAAAAAATCCCATTGACCTCTGCTGAGTGTAGCTAAGAGGAGAGCTCAGCCTCAGCACGTGTCCCCTACGGCTGTACCACAGTGTGTAATTATTGCTGTTTGTTATCTCTATTGCTGCAGAACCCACAGGATCAAATAAAGTTCAGGATCCCAACTGTGCTGGGTGCAGTGCAAACATATAAGCAGTCATGGTGTCTGCACTGAAGAGCTTACAGCTGTGTCTCTTAGGAGAACATTTCTTCGTCTAACAGACTTCTCTATTAAGAACTGCTAATTGCTTCATTCAGCCTAATTTTTTTGTGTGTGTGCTTAGTTTCTTTATTTCTCCTGCCTGGCCCCCCTAGACCGTCCTTAATAATCCTCCTTCCTTCACAGTATCAACAGCTTTCCACACTGTGCTGACAATTATTATTTCCCCTCTTGCTTCTTGATTGTCTGATCAGACACTTCCCCAGTCACTTTCTGCTTTTCAATATATATATATATTTTTTCCCCTTAAAACAACTATTCCTCATTCTTTTTATTGCAATAATGTTTTTGAATCACTGCAATTTCAAAACGGCTGAGTGACACTGCTTGTGCCTCCTTGCTGAGTCATGATGTCATGTTCCCTTGAAGGACTCCCCAAAAGCACATTCACACTCTGCTATTCCCTTTGTCTATGTTTTACAACCAGAGAAATGGCTGATTGACACCCCACAGGCTTCCTTCATTGTTGCAATAAATACACATCATCTATTTGCCAAATGTCTGCTTCAGATTACCTCTTTACACACCTCTCTCCAGCAGCATTATATGATAGGTTTTACCACTCTTCCAGGCTCTTTTCACTGAACCTCCTTTCACTGTTTCCTGCTCATATTTCTAATGCCTCTTAGTCCCTTTGTATAACTTAGGTGCTTTAATTCGCACACAGAAATCTCAGCAGACCTTTCCCAGTGAAGGGTCTCTGTGGCTTTCAGAGTCAAAGTGTACCCAGTGCAGTAGAAACTCTGACTCCCATAACTTCAATGGTGATGATCCACTGGTTTCTAATCCACTACTGGAATAGCAAAACCCTGCTCCTGAAAGGGATTTTTCAGAAATGTAATGCTCATGCTGTTTATTTCTTATAAAACACATACAAGGCTGTAATAAATGGTCATACTAGTCCATGAAAAATTTAGCATTCTGTTGAAGTTCCCCATAAAATCTCCTAATAAGAAAGAATATTCTTCAAATGCAATTGCTTTCTGGTCTGACATTGGTGGCCAGACTAGAGCAGGGCATAGTAGAAATGGTGGGTGTTTCCTCTTATTTCTATCCATTTTTAAAGGTTGAAAATCCATCAGACAACTTTAAACTTGTAACTCATTAATCATATGTTGCTGGACATCTCTTAGCCATCAAATTTTCAAGAGGGAAACCTGAACCATCATATTATGTCTGGAGATAGGTGGTTAGACATCCCAAAAAAAATCCATGCAAAGAAAATCCAAAGGAAATGTCTGGAACTACTTTCAAGTGGAGAAAGTTTTCTTATTCTTTCATTACAAGCATTATCTCTCCTCAGAAGTAATTTTCTTAACATTATATAAAGTGCAGCCTCTTCCTCATATCTGTTTGAAAAACGATCATGTAAGGATTAGGTGGCAGACACCTTGTTTAGTCTAGAAAACTACTAGCTTTCAGAGATTATAGTGACTTGACTGCCTCCACAATTTACCCTAATGAGAAAAAAGTAGGTGACCATGTTCCCTTTGATGGTATCTAAATTTAATACAAATTTAATCCAAATGTCACAGCAATGATGTCATTAAGTGGGAGTTATTGTGACTAACCACTAATACCAAACCACTTTTATTACCAAAATTGATTTGCTAATTGGTCAGCTGTTATCTTTTAGCTGTTTCCTTGGAATTGGAAACATTGGGTTCAGGAGATAGAATCTTCTTTCATCTCAGGCTTTTGACAAAGTCGCTTCAGTTTAAGAGATCCTCGTCTTGTAATTTAAACTTCTTGCCTGTAGCTTACACGCAGGTTTTAAAATCAGTAAATTTAAAGTTCTTGAGCTGGGATTAACTCCTTTCCATTTGTGGTAAATCAAACTACCTCTTATATGCTGCATTTAAGAATATTATCATAAGATCATAGAATCATAGGTTGGTTTGGGTTAGAAGGGACATTAAAGATCATCTCATTCCAACTCTCCTATCAAGAGCAGGACACCTTCCACTAGACCAAGTTGCTCAGAAAATGGATTGTAGCTCAAAGGGTGTCTGGTAATAATTAAGATACAGTAACTTAAACTTGAGCTTTGTCTCTTGGACTTTCTAGTAAAAATATCAGAGAAAACTAAATGTGGGGATTAGGGAAGAAAATTTGTTTTGGTACATGGAAGTGTCCAGATATTTGTTACTGCTCTGCAACACCACTGAAAAAACACAAAGGCGGAGGCTGAAGGTAAATCTCACCTTACTCTGTTCAAACATTTGAAAGTTGGCTAAATCCACTGCATTCTTCATACTCACGAGAGGCAATTTGACAATTTACTGTGAGGTTACACCATTTGAAAACCTTTAGTAATTTTGAAGGAATATCTTGGTGGACGGACTTGATCTTTTATTTCAAGTTAAACTAATTTCTGCTGTTGGAAGAAATGCTTGACCTTGTGCAGCTTCCTTGGGTTTGGGACAGGAAAATTAAACTTCTCTGCAGTAGATTAATCAATTCTTTATGTCATAAGGGTACTCTGCAATGATCAAAATTAAACAGTATTAATATTGGTAGGGTATCTTCTATTATCTGCAGGCTCTTGAGCAGTTTTGAACATATCACTTCAAGAAAAGCATGGTCTGGGTATTCTAAAAACATTAGGAAGGGAAATCGGGGGGGGGGGGGGGGGGGGGGGGATGTCCGGAAAAATGATCTTAGCAGAGGGATTGAAGGGATTCAGGTTGTTTAGTCTAGAGAAGATATCCCTGAGGGTGCTACTGATAGTGGTCACACATTCCTCCACAGTCTTCCTGAGACTACATCTGAGCAAGAAGAAATTATGTACACTTGACATCTCTGACAGGTAGATCAACATATAATTTCAGGAAAAATGTTTAAATTAGTGTTATGGAAACTTATATCAGTGAAGGTAAAAAAGCCATGGAAGAGAACATTTTGGAAATGTTTGAGTTTCCTGTGTTAAAACATTGGGCCAGGATAAAAATGGTTCCAGAGTGCTGAAACCAGTGGTCTACACAGACCATGGGAGTGTTATATGAATATTCCTACTTTTGCAAGGATGAAAGGAGATATCTGAAATACCTAGCAGCCACATATACACCATCTCACAAAAATCTCATGAAATCAACGTAATCCACACAGCAGTATATTGTATGTGATAAATAGTTCCTCAGATTCTGTCGCAGTAAACTGAGCTCACCTCTAGTTTTGTGCATTATCCCATAATCATAAATGCCTGTGTAATAATCGTTTATGCATTTAAATTCATGCATGATAGGCCTAACCACCTTTTGCCACAGCATTTCTTTTGAGATTTTCTTTATTTAACCTCCTTGTCAGGTTTTGCATATTTTTTGATTCAGTAGCTATCACTAGAGTTTGCATAAAAGGCAATGCAAAAATTAAAGCAAATACTGTGAATACCCTTTTCTTCTGTCTGAATATGCAGTCCTTCTCACCCTGGCCCAGTGCTATCACACTTCCACCAGCCTGGGTTTTTTTGTATTTTTTTTTTTTTCAGATGGACTCTGAAAGGAAGAAACAGCTAGCTGAGGAGCTGACAGAGAGCAACTGAAGCAACAGATCCCCTGACAAGCTGTTTCAGCTTCAAGGTCAATTAGATATTTTGCAGTCAAATAAGATTCTGAGTCCCTGTGTATAACCGATCAAGTTGCCCAGCTTTCTTATTTTTCCTCTACCTCTGCTTTAAAAAGCTCATCTCTGGCTACTGCAGTGATCCTTTCTGTATGAAAACTCTGGGAAAGAGTGTCCTTCATCACAATGTCTCAGGCTCATCTGCTTTGTCAACAAACCACAGTGTTTTTGAAGCTGCTGTGGGAACCACAGGGAAGATGTTACAAACACAATAATGTATTGTCTGAGGAAGCATTTAAAGGCAGCGAAGGAGTCAGATGTCACTGGAACATGTTGCTTCTTGTTTCTTGTGGTGAGGGTGAGCAAAAGGAAATAATCCATGAAAGACACCCAGGTACACTCACTCGTACACTTTCATTATTCTATACACCAGTTACAGCCAGAAGGGATTTAAAATAATTGTTTAAACTGTGTGAGTTCTAAAATGGCTTCCTGCTGACAGAGAGTGTCATACTCTTGCTGTCTGCGTGCCTGCATTTCTAAAGCTTATATTTGGGTAATATCTATTTTGGCACCTGCATATTGACAGTAATGGAGAGTGATGATTATCTACAGAGGATGTGGAGGCAGTGCAATATTCCCCATTGTCTCACAAGCCCAGCTGGGTCAGACTTCAAACAGACTGGTCACCTCTGGGTGAAGGAAGAGAGCATGTCTCTCTTTTCACTGCCTTTTTATATTTGGGCTTTTCTCTGTTCCTTCGGATTTTTAAGAAGTTGTAGCTCATTAATGGGCACAGCCAGCACAAAATGCAGTTTTTTGTGCCTTAGAGTATCTATCTGGTGTAAAGTGTAGATTTTTCAAGCAATGATGATGCTTTCTGATTTTCCTCAGGTTTGAAACACTTTTGTCTCTTTCCAATTGTGAAAATTCAGAATAATATTTCATAAAATCATAGAAAGACTTGGGATGGAGCAACCTTTGAGGCCATCTAATTCCACCCCTCTGCCATGGGCAGGGACATCTTCCATTATCCCAGGATGCTCTAAGCCCTGCTCAACCTGGTCTGGAACACTTCTAGGGGTGGGATAGCCACAGCTTCTCTGGGAAACACGTGCCAGGGCCTCATTACACTCCCAGGAAAGAATTTCTTCCTGATATCAAATCTAATCCTCCTCTCTGTCAATTTGGAACCATTTACCCTTGTCTGATCACTTCATACTCTTCTAAATTAATTCTAAGCTGAAATAAATTATTGCACTGTGTCCAGTTGTCTCAAGTTTTTAAAGTGATTCCAGTTGGATCAAACTGTGAGTCTACCAAGCTCTCAGTGGACTGACTGTGGGCTTGTCACACAATATAAAATGCAGTTCAGTTCTTTGATCTTTACTATTGGGATTTCTCAAAGTCTGTCCCATGTCATCTAAGAGTGGTGGTCAGTACTTCACAGCCTCTTTTTTCAGTTAGAGAAATAGTTAAAATAAAAATAATGACCTCAGAAAAAACAGTACTGTCCACCCTTTTTCTTCAAGTGCAAAGACTGCTTCTTGGATCTTATATTTACTCTGCTCTGAAAGGGGACATGGGTATATTTTTATCAAACAGAATTTAACAAAAAATACTGGATTTTTTTTTTTTTCCCCTGACATGGTGTGAATTAAACTCAGAAAAATACATAAAGTCAGTTTTCCGATGCTGGCACTACATAATGAATCAGAATAAGGTAAGATAAGACAGGACAAGACAGAACAGAAATTAGATGAATGCCCAGAAGTTTGTTGGCTTCCCACTGACACAACCATTTCCATCTCACTTTCATTAATCCTTCATGAGCCTCAAAAAATTGAGTTTATTAAGCCAGGCTAAAGTCAAACCACCCATGGATTTTCAGCATGCTTGTGATTCATTTCCCCCTTTTCACACAGCTATGAAAAATGTAAATATCTTGCCATGTCTGTGTAGAAAATTTGTGAAGAAATAGGATTTGCCAATGTCTGGAAAACAGAGATTTAATTTCACACAAATCAAAGGTTAGTGTTTATTTTTACTCATGGTGATAGAATAGATGTACACCTATATTAAAAAAACAAAAACAACAAAAAAATAGTTGTCTGGTTGGCTTGCAAGAGACAGAGGTGGAATTTTTCATTGTTTTAATACTAAATATTAATTTGAACTAAAATTATGACTGGATTTATACTTGGTTATTGATACAATCTTTATCAATGTTAGGACACTACAGGAGTTAGCTTTTCCTGACTTATTTATGTACTCTAAATATAGCAGTCATGCATCAAATAAGAAGCACATTTATAAATAATTTATGGAAGATGAATAATGGATTGTTAGATGTCTTAATAAATGACTAATCAATTGTTATAGAATCCACAGGTCAAAGGTTACTTTTAAACAAGGCAAATAAACTACATGAATAATAAGCTGTCCAGAAAGCATCATCCTTGCAACTGTATAGAAAGCCATTCATATCCATAATATCCATATAACTGGGCTTGATAAATAATAGAATAAGAAACAAAATGTAACACACACATATTTGTTGAGTATACTTCTGCAAACCATTTGTCTTATTGGTATCAGAATTCTAAAGATGTCAAAACACAATGGGAGCTTGAAATTTGACCATGAAAATAGGGGTACTGTCCTCCTCAAAAACACATTTTTGGTTTTCAACTGGTTTAGGGAAGGTGCAGATATTGTACAAATCTTTTATAAGATCAGGACGTGATTAGCATGGAGAGTGATGCAGGTTATTTCTGTACTGTTGCTACTCAAGATTCTTTCTGATATGTATATATATTTGTAAACAGGAAGACAAGTTTCCTCATCAGCGGTTCCTTATGCTATAAAGAACTTATTCTGTATCATATATATATGGTGGATGCGCAGACCTGCTGCTAATGGCCAACAAGACAGACTGCAGAAAATCTAAAATTGGTAATAAAGAGTGCTGTAGGATTGCAGCCCGACCCCAGACTGATCTGAACAATATCTTACATGGCCATCCTGGAGAACGAAATGATCTTCACTGTGCTCCTGCCCAGCACAGGAAAGGACGAATGTTACACTCTGTGGTGACCTTCAAAGCCTTGTCCCTGAGTGGCAGGTCATACATATTGCATAGATTTGATTAACTGCTCTTGAAGGTCTCATAAGAACTCAATAATGAAAAGAAAAGCCAGATGTAGGCAGCAAGTTGTACAGTATTTGGGAAAATGGAAACTCTTTGGCTAGAGGTAGTTGATCATTTTTCTTCCTGAAAGAGGAAGAATATACATAAAATAAATTACTCTCATTGCATTTTTAATAAGATGATAGAATTAATTCATTGTACAGTCTTGTTTTTCTTAAATCCTGAACTGTTTCTTAGAGCCTTTAAAAGTCAAGAAGTCTACAAGACTGTTTCAGCACGTTAAATAATCCAAAGGAAAAACCTGAAAGACAACTGAATGTGTCAGCTAAACAGTTTAAGCTCTCCAGCTTTAGTCTCTATAGGCAGCAATTACATTTCGAAGGAAAATGTTTTACAATTGTAATTACACATAATAGGAGGAATGTATTTTTTCCCTTTATCCTACTCCCATGGTGAGTCAATTTAATTTTTAAATACAAGAGACATAATTGATTTTAGCCCTAGATTAGTACTGAAAATGATCTATATGTGCTCTCACTAATGGAACAAGAGAATTGGCATTCCTCAGGGACCTTAACCCAACCCCGTTCATGGCAACAATTATTAGACCCTGACAGGTTAGCTACTAGGAAGAGAGGAGGGGGGGCATAGAATACCCTGCTGATTAACAATCTAGTGAAATAATTAATGTTATGCTCTTCTCATTTAATTACGGATTATTCACAAATATATTATTATTAGAGACCACAAAGGGAAGTGGCTGTGTAGAGTTTTGACTTCATCTATGCTGCTTATAAGGCCTTTTGTAAAGGGTTTAGGGAAGCCTCTTGCTTTGATTTGCTTCTGAGCATATCTTAAACAAATGAGGAGCTTTTACAATTTCATTAAGGTCTGATCCAACAGCCATGGAAATAAAAATTTCACACCAATATCAGTAGAATTATATCAGGCTTAAAAGTATTATATCAGGACAGCATGCTTGCTCGATATATTAAAGTAATGGGTGAACAATCAGCAGCAGTTCACCTTGTTCAATTTATAATACCTTTTTTTTGTGTATGTCATAATAGTTAATATCAATCAGAGCATGTCCTTTTACAGGCTGATACCATAGCAAGAATAGGCACAAGACTTTAAGTATATTTTTTTTTTTCATCTGCAATAACCTCAGTCATTTTAGATGTCAAGTAGTTTATTTTGAATAAAATGAAAGTGAAGTGAATGGGAAAATGTTCATGGCATCTGGGAAATGCCAGCCCCTGTGGTTCACTGACCAGCCAGATTATTTATGGGTAATTTGGCTCACCTATAATTTCAAGTGACATACAGATGTGGGCATGTAGACTAAACTACCTTGCTTTGATAGCAAAATGTGTTTTGTTCTGCTGAATATTTGTCTGTTTTCTGGAAAATAGGATCTTCCAAATCTCACATGAGTTGCAGTTATCAGCTATGTGTAGCTTCCAGTTGGATGAATCCTGGGTTTCAAATGTATTTTATATTCTTCACCAAACCTGCACAAAGACTTAGACAAGTCAAGGATAGTGAGAAAAAAAACAAAACAAAACAAAACAAAAAACCAAACCAAACCAAATCAAAACAAAACAAAACAAAACAAAACAAAAAACCCACAAAACCCAAACAACAAACAAACAAACAAACAAACAAAAAAGCTCAGATTTTCAAATGTGGGAGTTCAGAGTTAGACTCATTGCTAATAACACTTGGTATTTGTAGTGACAATGTACTTGTGTTCTAGATTTTCAATTCTTTCCACTCCCCAGAAAATCAGAACAGGAAAAGAATCTGCACTGCAGATTTTCTTACTAAGCTGTGTGGTCAGGATGCTTTTGTCACTCTTGTTTCTTGCCACAGAATTTTGTGTGAGAAAATTCTTGTCAAGTCCCGTTGACTCCAGGCTAGGCAGGGCACAAAAGCATTTTCAACATGAGACCTGTAGACTGTCCTGACTCCTTTCTCTGTGTATCCTTTTTGTCCTTGACCTGCAGCCACGGATTGAGTTTTTAACAGAGAATACTGGCACTCTTATGAACATTTAGTGAACAATGCAGGTGGTAGTGCAAATCTTCACTCCTTCAGAGGGATAAGAATAACCTGGGAAGGATCACGCTGTTGACTCGGGAAACCAAAGAGAGAGCAAACTGATCAAAGCCCAGCCATGAACACATGAGAACCAATGTTTCAGACATCCCTCCTCAATGGAAGATGGAGTAGATAACCTTTAGAGGGCCCTTCCAACCCAAACTTTTCAATGATTCTGTAATTTTATGAAGGTATCAGCAAGTGCCAGACTACAGAGGTATTCTGTAACCATCAGTGAGAACATACATGCAAAGGAAGTGTGTTATGTTGTAAATAGAATAAATAAAACTGCTTTACACTAAAGGCCACACCTAAAAATCCCTTTGATTTGTCCTCAAGTGTAAATTTTGCAAGAACAGGATTATGTGCTGCAAGCATATCTTGAGGTCTCTGGCAGCCCAGAGGGTTACACATGGAACTTGCATTCAGCAATATTTTATATGTCTCCTATGACTTTACAATTGTAACTTTGTGCTGTGTCTCATAAAGATCACTCACTGTTTTAGTAAAACCAGCACGGATAACATCATCTGGTCTGGCCTGGAACCTGAAAAACACTGTTTCTAGATAAAAAGAGAAAAAGTACTATTCTGACAATGCGTGCAGCAGAATTTTGGGATTGGAAATAGGAACACAAAGCTAGTCCCAATGTAATGATGTAAGATATCAGCAATCAACTGTCCTCCTTGGTGTCTGTGTAGCTTCTTTCATCACTTCAGTTTTACTGCAGGACAAATGCAGCTTTGCTCATTTTGGACTGTACCAGGATCACACCTGATCTTCTCAGAGCACAGGAAGAACAGATAGATGAGAAATGTCCCTTTCAAAAAAGGCAGCAGTGTAGAGAGTGGACCACAGTTGTTTACTGTCACTGTGTAAGGCTACACAATATTGACAGGGGATAGCTCAGTTGTGCAGCCTTAAATCTGCTCAGAATTTCAAAGGTTGATGAGGAATACCAACTGCTGACCCATTATACTCAAACTTTTTCCTCTCAACATGCATTCTAATTGGAGACAAGCACCTCTATAGCAAACATAGCAGCCAACATGCTAAACTCAGCAGGAGTCTATAGACACAGTAAATGTTAATTGATGGTACTGTGTCAGCTACTGGTAAAATTCTGCTTCAGTCTAGTGTAGCTTTGCCACAAAAAATAAAAGCACAGTAAGGTGTGTGCAACTGGTATTTCCTAACTTGAGCTGTAATGTAAGAGGTAGGACATGGATTCAACTAAGAGGAGAATTATCCAAACACCCAAATATTACCTGAAGAATTGTGGAGATGTGTAATGTGGGAGGTAATAAGCTAGAATTTATTCTGGTAAAAGAAATGAGAGATTGGATGCTGGGTTTTGTTTCATATTTTCTCATCTTACAGTGTTTCCCTCTTTTCTGATATATAAACAGAGAGGCAGTTTCTGCCATGAGACCACTCTGCTGACTCCCCTTCTCTGTGATGGCCAGCAATAGGAGAGGAGGCAATGGTGGAAAATTATGTCCAGGAAGTTCGACATGAACATGAGGCAGAACTTTTGTCCTGGGCAATGGCTGAGCACTGGGACAGATTGTCCAGAGAGGCTGTGGAGTCTCCCTCACTGGGGATATTCCAGACCCTTCTGGAAACAATCCTGTGCCCTGTGCTCTGGAATGATCCTGCTGGGGCAGGGAGGTGGGACCACAGATAACCCTTCCAGCCTTGCCTATTTTGTAATTCTGTGATCAGCTAGCCCAAATGGTCATGCATTGAGTGCTCCTCTCACAATGTTGCTTGTGATTTAGTCTTGAATAGATGCAAGTGTGATGCTCTGTCTGAAGCATTGCTTACTGGGCACCCCTTCTATCCCCATGGGACAGGAAGTATAAGCCTTTTCAGATGGACACAGACTCAGCCCCACACCCTCACAGAAAATTTTCACTGGAAACTGAACGGTTCATGATAACATGTATGGGGAAGAACAGGTGCTGTTCATTCTTATATTTGCCTTTGCACGCATATCCTTACTGTCTTACTCTCCAAATAAACACAAGATTTTTTGTGGAACATCAAGGACGACCAGCAGAGTGCAGCAACCATTTGAGAAGAAGGTCTTGCACATTACTCTTTTTAGCATGTGCCTGGACAAAGAGGAGGACCCTGAAGACAGATTTCAAGCCCAGATGTGCACACATGCCAGTTACCAGGACTGGAAATTCTTTAGTGAAGCACTTGCAGAAGGCTGCTGTAAAAAAGAAAAAGAAAAAAAAAAATGTTCTTCATACCTAATTCTGTGCTAATGGGTCTAAAACAACAACAACAAAAAACCCGAAAGCAACAAAAACAAAAAAAAAAAAAAGGAGATGATCATGCAGAAACTGGGAAAAGAGTCCCTAGATGCACTTTTTTCCATATACAAATAGCAATTAAAAGGTCTAAGTATCCTACTGAGAGGTCTGCATTACATGGACATTTTTCATCCGTTTATTCATGATCAGGATAATGATGGAGAGGAGTTTCAAATTTCACAATTTGAAAGTGTAGAGACTCTAGAAGGTCAGGGAAGCTCTGTTGCTGACATGATGACACAGCTATGATGATGGCTCCTAGCTATGGCACTCCTCGTTGGACAAAGGTAGAAATAAAAAAGGATATTGAAAATGTTATCAAGCCACTGATTCTGGACAATGCATAGTAAACAGCAAGCATAAAGTAGGTTAAAATTAAGTGGGCTACTGGCTTCTTTTTAATGTGCCTGAAAATGGGTGTGCAAATAATTCATACAAGCTCAAAAAGGTGTATAGAAGTCCAATAGTGTCTCATATATATTTAATTTCCTCACAATAAAAGATAACTGTCCTACCTTTTAAGAAAATATCTTGCTCAGATTTTAAGATGAAACACAAAGCAGACCCACTGCAAAGTGACTGGTTTGAAGAGTGATTCACGTAAAGGCACACAATTCCCAGAGGGGTTGGATGTATCGTGAGAAATATGGGATTCCTCCATTCCACAGATTTACCTAGAGCACCCCTGAGCTGGAGAGCAGATAGAGTACCATAGGCAGGCCATAAAATTAAAAGCTACATCTTCCCTCATATTTGTTTAACAATTTAGCTTGATGCAAGTTTAACAACCAGAGGAATTATAGATGAGATTTTTGGCATATTATGACAAAGCTGAAGCCATTCAGCAATTCCCAGTGCATCTTATGAATCAGTTTGTGTGGAATGCTGGATAAGAAGGTGGACAATACTTAGGGCTTCCAGCTCAAAAAATGCAGGCTTTGAAATATAACTAAGAAAAAATAAGGAGTTTGTATAAAAGATATAGAACACATTGTGGTACCCAGGATTTATCTTTCAGATTTGGGAACTTATTATAGAAAAAGGTAATGGGTAGAGAAAAAGCAGCAGGTGTGAAAGGGTTCAAGTCTCTAAACTCTTTATTTATTCCTTCTCATTAAATAAGATTTCTTCCATATACTTAGTGATGTAAATATCAGTTTACCAACTAAATTTGTAGCTGAATTTGGTGAGAACCTTTCTGAGGTATTTATGCTCCAATTCCAAATATTTGAACAGATTCTTATTCTTGTCCTCCCTGCCCAACCACAGGCTTTTAAGTGTTCTTCCTGGTTTCCCCTTACTCTATCCAAGCTGCACGGGAGAATTTCATAGCAGACATTTCACTTTGCCTCTTCCTGAAAACAGTTCCTGCTTCTGTAACATGCAAACTGGGTACAAATAATAGTACAGATGATGCTGGGCTGCCCTCAAGGTCAGACCTCTAGAAGCGTACACACCCTGAAGCATCCAAAGGAAATTCTCTCCCTGTTTTTAGTCCTTTGTATCCTTTCCTCTCACATTAATAGATCTAGTCTAGAAATTTTTGACCAAATCCTGGAGGTGCATAATGCCACCCTCAAGCCAAAAATCTCAAAACCTGATCCACCACAGTAACAGTTTATTGAGGGCAGCCCTGCAGAGGAAGACTTGTGGATAAAGGTTGATGAAAAACTCGTGAGGCAGCTCTGTGCACTCAGAGCCCAGAAAGCCAAATGTGTCCTGGGCTGCATCCAAAGGAGTGTGGACAGCTGGTATGGGGAGATAATTTTCCCACTTTGCTCCCAGCTGGAGTACTGTGCTCAGATCTGGTGCCCCCAATGGAAGAAGGACACTGGAGAAAGCCCTGCTGAGGTGGTTGTGAATTAGGTAAGAGGATGGAAGCACCTCCTCTATGGATGAGGAAGTTGGGGCTGTTCAGGCTGGAGAAGAGAAGGAATGTGGAGACTTCACAGCACCTCCCAGTATCTGGAGAGGACCTACAGGGAAGCTGGATGGGGATTTTTCATCAGGAACTGTAGTGACAGGACAAAGACTAAAGGGGTTAAACTGAAAGAGGAGAATATAGCTAAAATATTAGGGAAAAAATCTTTACTGTGAGAGTAGTGAGGCCCTGGCACAAGTTCCCCAGAGAAGCTGCTCCTGTTTCTGCTCCTGCAATTGTCCAAGGACATGTTAGACAGGGTTTAGATTAACCTAGGATAGTGGAAGGTGACCCTGCCAGAAGGTGGAACGGGATAGGTTTTAAGGTACTTTCAAACCCAAACCATTCCATGATTTTTCTAGCCAAGAACCCTAGTTGTGAGAGAGTTTGATTTAGAGCTACCTATTTACTTAGGATGCTTACCTATTAACACTTTATATCTACTTAGAATACAAAAGCCTTTACCCGAGATTCAGCGCAGCCCTACTAAATTGTGACCCACCAAGTGACTTTCAATTATTCTCTACCTGGATCTATTGGAAATATTTTGTGGTTACATCACCTTACCTAGTGATTATCTATTCAGTTGATTGCTAAGTAGAACTGCATTCTGTTTTCTCATTGATGATTTTTAATTATAATCTGAACTCTGTCATGGGCTTTAATCAATAAAGTGCCAGGAAACCTCAGAAGCTGAAAGAGGGAGAAATAATCATTAGATGTTATTAAAGTGATGGCCAATATAAGCACAATTCTTTGTACAGTGGCCAATGTTTCAAGTGCTTATTGATTTGCTTTTATAACAATTATGCTGCACTCAGGGAAGCTGGGAAGTTAGAGGAAGGAAAAAAGTCAAGGAAAAAAAACAAAATAACAAAAACCCCACAAATCTGCAGCAGTCATCCATGCCTCAGAGGGCACAAGTTGGAATATGCTCAGTTAGATGATAATCTGTTCTCCTAAACCTTTACAAAGAAGCCATGCTTTCTGAATGTGTTTTCTTTAATTTTTCATGTTAAATATTTTAATGCTGCCATTTATACCATAGGCCTACGAAACCCAGGGCTAGCCATACTGTGATATCCCCATTCCATGCAATGTGATAATTCTTCAGACAGCTTTAATATGAAAAAAGTGCTCCCCATGCATGATTTATAACAACTTTATAAGGTGAAGTAATTACATTATCAGATATCCCTGATGTGTTTGAGCAATAAGGCACCTTCATAATAACAGACGACATCTTATAATTATCACAAGGCAATTGCACTCCTGGGGAAAGGAGGAGGTCAAAATACATGTCTTGCCTATACAATGCCCCCAAGGAAGTTATTATCAGGATATAAATAAATAAATACAAGGAAAAGAAGAACAAGGAGGAAGAAGCTGATACTGAATAATGTTGAGCTGTCATATAATGTAATTCAAGATTTATGGGAAAGGGCAAAAGTATTTTCATGCTAGGATGCAATGTGACAGTTCAGAATATCTAAACATCAATTTTGAATGAGCAGAGCTAATCACAGAAGTTGACCCATCTCCTCGGAAATCTCCTTGGCCAATCAGAGCCATTTGGTAAAAAAATCAGACTGGACTGAGAAATATATTAAATATTCAACGTGCTATTATTACTCACAAAACTGTTGCAGTATATGTTTCTAGGTGATTTAGCACATTCATGATTCCTACATCAAGGTTTCTCCCTCCTCCCAAATGGTCTTATAGGTCTGTTAATGGAATCCTAGAAACCAGCCATGTCCTGAGCTGCACCCAATGGAGTGTGGGAAGCTGTTAAAAGGATTCTGCTCCTCTGCTGCACTCTCACAGCTTTCTCCAGTTCTGGGACCCCCAAAACCAGAAGGATGTGGAGATGCTGCAGCAAGTCAAGAGGAAATAAGAAAAGGTGGCATCAGGGCTGAAGCCCCTCTGCTCTGGAGCCAGCCTGGCAGAGCTGGGGGTGCTCCCCTGCACAAGAGAAGGCTGCAGGGAGAGCTGCCAGCCCCTGGCAGGGCCTAAAGGGGCTCCAGGAGAGCTGCACAGGCACTGGGGACAAGGGATGGAGGGACAGGGCAAGGGGGAGTGGTCTCTAACGTGAGGGAGGTTGGTTTATAGGAGGGATTTGGAAGAAATTCTTGTCTGTGAGTGTGATAAGGCCCTGGCACAGGTTTCCCAGAGAAGCTGTAGCTGCCCCATCCCTGGGGAAAGGTTGGCCAGGTTGGATGGGGCTTGGAGCCACCTCATCTAGAGGAAGGTGTCCCTGCCCATGGCAAACTGTTGGAATGAGATGAACTTAAATTCCAACCCAAACCTGTAATTCTGTGATCTGATAAACCTGTTAAAAATTTCTTTTCTTTTTCTTCATAGAGTGCAAAAGGAGAAACAAAACCTTTCTGTCAGTAGAATCTGATTTGGGTGTTTTTTCAGGTTATTTGCCTTATTTTTGTGCAAATTGTAATTAGTTAGATTTCTGGTGTGTGTTCTATTCAGAGGTCCATTCACTTATCCTGCATTTACAGCTTTTATAAAGTTTTTAATTTCATGGAAGGCCTTAAAAAAATAAGCAAATGACTAATCTGGTGGGCAACAAGTTAGACAACCTTTATGTATGTTGAGAGAGGATCCAACATCTGTTGATGGGAATTAACAAGATAATGTTCCCAAACTCTTTCCAGGAGGAACAGATCAGAAGATAAACACGGACTGTGGTGTGAGAAGGCAGTGCAGCACTGCAAGAGGTTACACGGACCATTTTAAATACTCAAAAGATTCAATTTATTTTCCTTTCCTCTGCCATCCCACATGCTTCTAGTTGAACACAGGACATGGAAATAAATTTATGTGCCATTTCCCACCCAAAAGTTACTTAATGCTTTTTTTTCAGCTCAAAAGGATTACATGTCTTATGTTGCTGTTTTCATTTTACAATTAAACTGAAGTGCTTAATCAAAGAAAATCATGTCTCAGCAGGAAGCCAGAAGTCGGTAAATAGGCTGTAGGGGGCAGGGAGAATACATAGTGTTACCTAGCAGTGCATGTGGCTCAAACATTACCCAAATAATCAGTAAATCAAAGAAGCTTTGTCTCCTGTACTGCATAGGGCAGAGCAAGCCATTAACTCACTCACAGTGACAAATGGGGATAGATGGATTTTAGTTTCAGGTTTCATTCCTGAGGTGCATTTCACGGTACTCTCCAGAGCTTCACAATGTGCTTTGTTTCCCATTAGAACTTCCCTGACAACTGCTACTAAAGCTATTTATGCACTGGGAGCTTTAAGGTGGAGACAGTTTTGCCTGGTTCCTGCTAGCATAACACCACTAGCACAATACACAACCAGTTAGAGATGTCACAGCAAATTCTTGGGAATTTGTCTGAGAACCCATGAAAACTGTTTTGTACAGACAGGGTGGCAATGGTAGAGTATCTGTTCATCCAGTTCTCATTCCTTCTATCTTCTCTTGCTTATCCTTCTTCTGTCTCCAATTTTTCTTTGTTCCTTTTTTTATGCCTCTTGTTTTCTTCCTCAGTGTTCTCCAAGTCTTTTTTGTTTGGTTGTTTTTTGGGTTTGGGGGTATTTTTGGTGTTTTTTGTTCTTCTTGTCAGAAAGCATCCCTACACTTTAGTATAAACAAACACGTTTCCCAAGACAAAATTCTTTCTGGAGTGCACAATCTGATTTTAATGACCGTGTTCAGCTAGTGGTGTGACTCAACCTGTTGGTAAAGTATAGAAATTTAGAGATTGGCACATAGATAACTAAATGTGACCTCAGTTTCTACATTGTCCTTTAGAGACTCAAGTCAGCAGCTTTGGCACGAAACCTGAGCACTCTGAAATTCCTAGGGCATCCTGAGTGATCTCCAGCTGACCAAAAGTACCCTGTAGATCCTGAGTGATGTGTGCCCTGGGTAACTTGGAGCCCAGCACATTTTCAATGGCAGTCAGTGCTATGTGTATGACAGAATCATTGCCCAAGAGGTTCAGTGTATGCAGAGATCTAGTTATCCTGATGTAAAGGGGACAACCATCTTCATTTAGTCATCTGAATGTCTCTATTGACTGTAGTGACCAGATCTCTAATGGCTACAGTGGAAGTGATGCCAGAAGCAAGTTTTTGAAAACCTGTATTCAAGTCTTTTTGTACCCTAGTCTGTCAGTTGAATCCCAACAAGTCTGCCTCCCAAAACTAGGATTAAACTTCATGAGTTTCATATGTGCTACAAAGAAAGATGAATGAAGTAAAGGACTTCTGCTACTTTTGCCTATTTTTTTCCAGCAAATTGGCATGTAAACAGCAGGGATTTACACAGATGTAAATAGGAAATTGGATTTGTTTCCCAGCACCAATACTTCCAGGACTCTGTTAAGCATATATAAATGTTTATAATATGCTTATCAGTATTTTTTTTTTAATTTTTTTACTATAACAGGGACATATGTTTGTTTTCCAAAAGCAGCATCTGCTTTTCCAGCTTCCCTAAGAGTTCTTCCATATATACTATATATTATGTCTTAATTAGAAATACAACCTTAAGAAATACCTTAAGTATTTTATTAGTTTGAGATATACTCAGCACACATTATGTTTTGGTTTTGTGCTTTCTTCTATTTTTTCTGGTTTCTTTGTCTTTCACATTCTTGAAATAATAGGATCTTTGTGTCAGTAAAAAAAAATCTATTTCACATTTTCTTTCAGCTTCCTGAAAGTTACAGCAAGAGCACACATCCACAAAGAGTATAATTCAAACACTAAGCTAAATATATCTATTAATGGGCTTATGTGAGAAAGTATTTAGTTCTTTCATCTGACAAACATTGAGGGACATGGAAATAGTTGGTAAAAACACTGGTGATATAACAGAAGGAAATCTGTAAGCAAGCTCACAAGACTTAAAATGTTTAATCATTAAAGAAAACAAATAAGAGTTCTCACAGTATACCCAAAAAGAAGACAGATGCTACATTCCATATCTGGTCAAAAACTTATATATCAAATCAAAGCCAACAACTTAATGGGTAGAAGGTTCTCATTAAACTTTAATAAAAGTCTCAACTATGAGATAAAATCCATAAGACTTTATTTTAATCCTACTAAATCCTGTCAGGAACTTTTGTTATCAGTACTGCCCACTATTCCAAATAATAGTGTGTGATAATCACAATTCCCATACTATTCCAAAAAGAATCTGAAGTTTCTATGCTCTGTATCATTTTTTTCCCCTTCAAATTTATTCTTACTGTTTCATTAGAAAAGTATTATACAAATAAAACATCCAATAAAAATCCCTTTTAAGAATGTTATGTTACTATTAAACATTGCATAAATTTAATATGAATTAGATTCTATTAAATTTAATAGGTTTCGAGTTATTGAGTTTAATTCATTTTCAATAAATTTCAATTAAGCCCAATTTGTTTCAATTTTTTATTAATTCCAGTCACTATCAATTATGTTCAATTAATTTCATCTTGTGCTACATTTTCAGGTAATTCTCCATTACTTTCAATTAGTTTCTATTAATTTCAAGTGGGTTTTGTGTCTGTTAACTGATTTCATATGAAAAAAAATGTCCTTCTTTAATGTGGGTCTGCACTATTACTGCTTGTCCTCGTGCCGTAAATGGGTAATTCAGGGCCAACCCCTCGTGTGAGGATACTGGCATAATCCCAGCAGTGTCAGCCTAGTGTTGTTGAGCAAGAACAGCCAGGAGTTTGATGCTTCCTGAGAACTAAAGGATGTCTGGGAACTAAAATCAGCATGATTTTCACCTGAATCTTCCTTGAGGTCTGGATTTCACCGTAACCTTTCCAAGCATGTATACTAGTTATCCAGCCTTTCCCGTCTCTTTTCTCAGTAATGCTGTGAAACAGAAATTTAATGGTCAAGAAAATGTGACTCCTCTCATCCTAAAGCAAGATGAGATCACCTGCATTGAGAGTAGTCCTGTGATTCTGGATCTCTAAGCCATATTATCCATACTGACTGCCTCCACTGATTACAGTAAGCATGAAGACATTTAAGTTTCTATGCAGACATTGGCAGAGCAGAAATGTGAAAGTAGGTCAGATCATCATCAATCCAAACGTGGTTTGGTAACTGGCCTGATTTCCATGAAGGACAGATGAAAGATAAAGGAATAATCTTCTGTGTTGTTTCCAGTTCAGTGCTCAGTTTAAGCTTGTGATGGTTATAATTAAAATTCTCAGTACACTAAGTACATAGCTGTTTTGGGTAAAAACAATTATTATCATGGGAAAACTCATGTGGTGGAACAGCATGTAAATATCTTTTGAGAACACGGATGGAGAGATTCCTGATGGAGCTACATGGAATAATGGAATCACAGGTGGGATTGGAAGGGACATTAAAGGTCATTTAGTCCAACCCCCCTGCAATGAGCAGGGACATCTTCAACTAGATCAGGTTGTTCAGAGCCCAGTCCAAAATGGCCTTCCATGTTTCTGGGGATGGGACATCCCCACCTAGGGATGCAACCTCTCTGGGCAACCTCTGCCAGCATTTCACCACCCTCATTGTAAAAATCTGACTTAACTCTACTCTCCTTTAGGTTAAAAACATTACCCCTTGTCCTATTGTAACAAAGTCTGTCCCCACCTTTCTGTTTGTATAATTGTACTGGTTTATTTACTGTCAAAGCAGCAGTTACCTCCAAACAAGCTCTGCAAAGTGCAGAATGATCTTGCAACAGCACCAAGGTCACCCACAACAGACTTTTAGTTTTATTATGTCAAAATTAAAGTTAAATTACCTCTTCAACATATCTGCACAGCAAAATTAATGAGAGATACCAGCAGGTTTTACGTCCTAGAAATGAAATTAAATCTTCAAATCATTCAAAAACAAGGGAAAACTGTAATGTATTTTAGCTGGAATACATCTCTGGCTGCTCAGCTTGGTTAGGTCTCTTCTATTCATAAGCCACTTCTGCTATAACACGTGCCAGACATCAAAATCTGGGGAAAGAGCCAAGACTGTTTGAAGTCATTGGAGGCTTCCCATTTTCCTTCACTGAACTTTTGGGGAATATCCTGAAGCACAATCATCCCAATGTTTTGGTGGTCAACCCTCTGTGTTTATTTTAGTCTGATATTATACATCCAGAAACCTGAAACTCAAAAGGTCTGTTCAAGTGTATTGTGTCTGATCAGGTTTTACAGACTCAGTAACATGTATGTAGGGAGTGCTGGCTATTTGTTCCCACCAGGCATGTAAATGAAACACACCTGGAGCTAAGAAGCAATTTCACTATGCAGTCACAAAATTATGCAGTTTATTATCACTGACTTTAATTCTCACCTCATCCAAAATTACCATCAGCTACAGACTTCTGGTGTTGGTGAACCACAGTAAAACAGTTCAAATTTGTTCATCTAGTAGCAGAACCTGCAAGGGTTGCATGAATACAAGCCTCTTTCCAGCAGCTAAAAATGTGAGTGACAGAATCACTTTTCTGGATTAGTATATTCATCAAATATAATAACATAATTTTGTTTGTGCAGATCAGTGCTCAAAATAAGTTACTACATTCAGTAACTAAGTTACTGCATTCAGACCAGCCAGGTAGAAATGTCTCAGCACTACTTTTCTAAAAGCTTTTCCTTAGGGTTGTTCCATCTCATGACTATTTCAGAATTCACAGAAGACAAGGACTGAGAAGACTTCAAAATAATTACAGGTGTATATCTTGGAAAGTTGCCTTCCCTTCCAGATTAATTTATAACATTGGACTGCTACCGAGAAATTGCAGAATGAACCTGGAATCACAGGCAAGAATTCTGCTTTTGAAAGTGTTTCTATCAGAAACAAAATAAATCAAACTAAACAAATATAGAAAGATGTTCAGCAGAGATGAAATTGAAAAGAGGAAAGATAGCATGTTATCTACTGCTGTGTCAGCTGACACTCAGGAAGCTGGTGGGTTTTATTGAATATACACTGCTTTGGAAAAATGTATATCCATTTGCATTATAAAAGCTCATTTACAAATGTATTTTGGGTTTAAAATCCCATATGTTGGCTGCCTTACTAATATTGGTTCAAGCAAATTATGGCTTGGCTTCACTAAATGCACATATCTATTTCAGTTAGAGTGTTATAATTTGGCAACAAATACTGTATTATTTATTCTGTGGCATAGATCAGGTTATATAAAATTAATGGCTGAACTTCATTCATATGGACTGAATTAAAATGCATTGGTCAGAATGGAAATGAAGTGGAGAGAAAAAAAGAAACCTGGATTTGATTATATTTATGTCTGCTCCAGTATCAGCACAGCACAGTGATGGACAAGTGCTGGCTGCATTTAAGACTAATTCCAAAAGAAAAAAAAAAAAAAAACAAACAAAAAAAACCCCACTAGCATGTTTTTTTGCTTATGGAGGTTTTAATTTGCAACATATTGGGCTTTGCAGGTACCAATTTAATTTGATTTTTTTTTTTTTAATGCCTGAAAATATTTATTGATTTTAAATATCACTGCTTTGCTTTGTTTTTTATGTATGCAAGTTTCAGGCAAATATATTCTGGATACCCTAGAATATTCTGAATGCTTTTTCTGTCTATAAAAATATCCTTGTGCTATCTTGTCCACATACATAGCTCAGAACCCTTCTGCAATGCTATACTAACCAGCTCTGCCCTGTAGTGACAATTCTTACGCATAGATTCCCCATCCTTACCAGCATGGCAGAGAGTTTATCAGTCATTCAGGATTCTGGAGGTTCTGAGGATAAATCAGAATGACTGCAGAAACTAGTTGTGTCATTGATAAATATTTCCCCTTCCTATGGCAGAGGTTCTTTTATTGCATGAGACAGTAAGGGTTCGCGGTTTGCTGATTTTTTTTTTTTTTTTTTACAGATATTTGGATAGTGGATGGTGCTGGTAGGGTGTAGAAAGAGCTAGGTGGTGCCGGAAAAACATCAGATAGGGACTAGTCAGGCCATTTAGCCATTCATCATACATCCATCCCCATCATCCATCCACCATCCATCATCATCATCCATCCATCCAGCGATCAGCATCATATCCATGGTCCATCATCTAATTCAGCCCATTCTATCCATCATCCATCCATCCACCCATCCTCCATCGATCCATCCATCAGCCACATCCTCATCCAGAAAGCATCATCCACTCAATCCATCATCATCCTCATCCATCAATCCATCCATCATCCTCACCATCATCCATCTATCCATCTAGTCAATCCATCCAGCCATTCATCCATTATATTAATCCAGCCAGCTATACATTCCATCTATCCATCCCCCCTCGTATCCATCCGATCTCCCATTCCATCCATCATCCATCCATCCATCCATCCGCCATCATCATCATCATCCATCAGTTACTCAAGCCAAGCATCCATCCATCAATCCACTCATCATCCATCCATCCATCATCATCCATCCATCCATCTATCCATCCATCCATCCATCAGCATCATCCATCAATCCATTGATTATCCACCATATCCATCACCCTCTTCCATCTATCCATACTCATCATATCCAGTGCATCCAGTACATCATCCCATGTCAGCAATACCATACACCATCACCTCATACATCAATCCATCCATCATCCATCCATTCCATCATCATCATCCATCATTCCTATCCATCCACATCAATACATCATCCCTCCATCTATCCATCTTTATATCCATCCATCCATCCTCCATCATCATCTCACCATTCCATCCATCAGACCATCATCACCATCCCTCATCATCCATGCAATCCATTCCATCAATCCAGCCATACATCTGTCCATCATCCATCCATCCATCATCCATCCACCCATCCATCATCCTCCATCCATCCATCATCACAATCCATCCATCCATCCTCATCCATCATCCCATATCCTCCATTCATCATCATCCATCCATCATCCATCCATCCATCGCATCCTCCGCCATCCATCCAAACCATCCATCACACATCCATCGCAAAACAATTCTATTTCTTGTATCCTATACATGGCACAGAGAGCTGAGATTTTGCATGCCTCTCCTCGCATGTGTAACAACATCAGGTGGCAGTCCACACCTTCCTGTAATTCCTTTTTGCCCCTTTCATTTGAGGCAATGTGTACATTCCATCTGGGCCCTGGTTTCACGCCTCACTCCCCATCCAACCGACATGTGACGATTATGAGATATCCGGACAAGAATGGTCGACAACACAGTAGGTTTTAGCTTGGATAACTAATTCAACATTGCTCTCTGTCATTCCCGAATATAGAATATCTATATATTTGTTTTTTTTTAATTTTTACGTCTCTGGCTACACTCAAAATGAAATAACATTTTTTAATTTTACTTTTTAATTTTTTGATTAAAGGCTCAGAAAAGCAGGCAATGCTTTCTTTCAGTGGCTATTCCCCATTATATTCAGATTATGCTGTATTCACATGTCTAAGAGAAGGTTTCTCGTTAACTCTTCATGCACTGGCTGGGTGCCCAAATTGTCTCAGGATCAATCATGTTACTACTGTCATTAATTTGTGAGCCTGGATTGCATATTCAAAATCAGTGACACACCCTTCTACCAGCCCTCAATACTTCTGAATTTGGACCTTGATGGCTGCATCAAACGAGACAGGACAAGTGTCTCTCCGCTTCAGGGGGAGAAAAAAAATAAAAAAACAAAAAAAGACCACACACTTGATGGAAAAACCAGAGCACCCCAAGGAAACCCAAAAAATTCACCTCCAAGCTGGAAGGTAAATACTTGTATTTGAGCTGACATTGATGCCTACTACATGACATACAAGAATTTTCTCTTCAGTTTTCAAAAACTCATATTGCTTTTATCGCCATTATCAGAGAGATGGCAGAAATGGAAGCTTCACTCCCACAAAACTAGAAGGAAACTCATGAAAGGAGACAAAGGTGTTTTGTACTGGTTGCACTGTGAGAGGCTTCTGGAACACATCAGAGTGATGAAACCTCCAGCAGCAGTTTCAGAAACAAAATGTTTCAAACATTCTCCATTGACGTCCGTTCCCGCCCAATAACACCACATAAGAATAACAGAGAAAGAAAAAAAAAAATATAGATGGCTTTAGCGTGCACTTAATAAATCAATAGGGGGTTTAGATACCACAAGTGGAGTGCTGTATAAAATTACCCGACAGGACGATCCTTGTCCTGGAAAAATTAGAACTAGGCAGTTCCTGAACCTGTTAGTTGTCCAGTTTTGCTTGAAGTATTGAAGTAGGAGAAAGTGTTATTTTTTCTCCTAATGTCAGAGGAAAACTCGTTATAAAATAAATATATTCTTTGTGCTCACTGGTGATGGGACACACCGAAGCCTTTTCTGTTGATCCAGCAAGGGAAAGAACTGCAAATTGTTTGTACTCTGGTTCTATAAAGACGAAACAGAAAAAAGCACCAGCAGAGAATTGAAATTAACTTTCTGTCTGACATTAAGTAATGAAAACAGGTTGAAAAAAAAATGGTTTGTTCAGGAAGCTGTTATTATTCTGAGTTCAGAAGAAACTGCTCCAGAGATATTTTAAACTCTTGATGATTTCGCTGTTTTACTGGTGGCTTTTTTTTAAATGTTAATTATGTCTCTTCTGAGGAAAATACTGGCTTTTTAAGCTAAATTAAACTGGTTTTAAGCTGAGCAACTAAGGACTCTGACTGTCACCAAATTCTCCAACAAGCAGCACAGCTAACACACTGATTTCATTACAGGTACAATTGCTCTATTTTACCTTTGAAAAGCAGAGGTGGAAGGATGCCACTACAGGGACACAGAAAAAAAATAGCCATGATTAAGCTGAGAAGCGGGATTCAAGAAAGCCGTATTTAGTAAAACTGCCGAGAAGGTTCATCTGAACGTGCAGAATGTTGGAAGCTGGAGGAGGATCAGGCTTATAAACAGGCAGGGCAGAGTGCTATGGAACGGTGTTGAAGAACAGCCAATCAAGAAAAAGATGGTGCAAGGGCAGATTCTTGTGGACCAAATGGGTGATAATGCAGAAGCGTGCAGGAGGATCCATGGACAATAGAAGAGAAAATAATAGTGTGGCTGGGAGAAAAGAATCTGTGAAGAACTGAATGAAGTGGAAGCGAAATAGAGCTTGCAGGAATTGAAAGGAGGAAAGAGAAATGAAATTAGATAGACAATTCTAGGAATGGATATTAGCCCAACGTCCATCTTTGCAGTCTGTGAAAGATTGAAAAAGAAAAGGCAAGGAAAAAAGAAAAGCAGTGTCGGGACGTATTGCCACTGCAGAGTAATGAATTATTAACAAGTCAATATGAACTTGAGTAAATTCCCTCTGTCTCAGCCAGCTGTGCACTTCGACAGTCACCAGAGAAAGCAAAGCTCTTTTAACAATTCCTTTCACTGTCTGATGCAATGGCTGGCAGCACATCCATAGGATGGTTCCTTCAGACTGTTGGACACCTACCGCTTGGCTCTTTTGGGTGGAATTCTCCCACCACAGAACCTCCACAACATGGTGAGGTTTTGGTAAAGAAGCTTACTAATGATATCTTTACCAAGGTTTGGTTCATATTCCATGATTTATCCCAGACTAAACCCCTCATCATTGCCATGAATTATTCTGAAACCAGCAAAGAACCAAGCTAATGATTTGTACAAAAAACGTGTAAACCACAGACCATAGTGTAGATTCTGTTTCTTGACTCAGAGAATTTCCTTTACAGATTGCGATGGAAAAAAAGAGGGAACAGGTGTTAGGAGCCCACTTTTAAATTGTCCTCATGCGTTCAATTATAATTGCAAAAAAAAAAAAAAAAAAAAAAATTATTACAATATGAAATAAAAAACTGCCACAGCAGTTATATAATCTGGTATGGAAACACATAGCCCTCTGTCTTTTGGCTGAGCTTCTGCATCTTTTTCAGTGGAGAAGAAACAGAATGTTTGTCATGCCTCAAAAAAGGGATAGAGATATTAAATAGGAACCTGCCAGGGGTGTCAGAGTAGAAGAGGGTGAGGGGCACCATGGTTCATCCTCCACCTCAATGCATTTATAAGTCATAAACATGAGATAATATTAGTTACCATCTTCTACATCTCCAGTGCAATTTGGCTATGTCAAATATAAGGACTAAGGAAATATGTAATTATTTTATTTTCCTAAATGGAGAAATAAAAATAACAAGGGGAAACCACACAATCTCACAACATGATTTTTCAGAAATTTCAAAGAAGTAACTGTTTAACCTAAACAGGAATATGCTCAAACCAAAGCTAACATCATCTGTATACAGAGGTTTGCTAATTAGTCAAAACAAACTTATCATGGTGAGTTTTTTCAACTACATTTACTGATATTTGTGGCTTTAGCTGTAGGGTTTGTAGTTCCTGCTGCCATAACCTGCGTATAACATTTATATGCTTGCAAAATGAGCGCATGACAAAATGTCAAACTAGCCTGGCCTCGAAGGAGAGAAGGAGGAGAAGGAGGAGGCGAAGGAGAAGGCGCCGGCGAGGGAAGGAGCCGGAGACGGAGCACGGAGCCGGAGACGGCGCACGGGAAGGCGCAAGGAGAAGGCGAAGGCGAAGAAGAGAGAAGGAGAAGGAGAGGGAGGGCGGACCGGAGAAGGACAGAAGGAGAGGAGAGGCGAAGGAGAAGGCGACGGCGAGACGGCACGGCGGAAGAGAAGGCGAAGGAAGGACGGAGAAGGGAAGGAGAGAAGAGAAGCGAGCGGACGGAAGACGGAAGAGGGGAAGAGAAGAGAGCCGAGGTGAGAACGAGAAAGAAGAGAAGAGAAACAGAGAACGAGAAGGAAAGAGAAAGAGACCGGAACAAGGGAAAAAGGGACGGAATGGGAGCCAGGATGAGTGAGAAGAAAGAGACAGGAAGCCGAACGAGCGGAACCGCACGGAGACGAGAAGAACACCAACCCACGCAGTCGGAGAAGGAAAAGCGAGGTGCGTGACGGAGGCCGAGCCCGAGCAGAGAAGATGAAGGGGTCCTACAGAAGGTAAAAGGGGTAACTCGAGGGGAGAAGAGCAAGGGTAGAGAAGAGACAAGACGAGGCCCCAAGGAGGAGGCAGAGCACACGACTGCGGTAACGGGCGCAAAATGAAGAGAAGAAAAAGGCAATTCTTGCCCAGATGATATGGGACAGAGACCAAGGATGCTGCTGGCTCTAGCACCGATTGCATGCCGGGAAAGGCATACCTTAAACCTTCCCAGGAAATCGTGCTGCTTTTCCGCAGTGTTACTGTTATGTAGAGGACATTTTTTGGCTCATTCCGAAAGTGGGTGCAGGGAGTACTTGTGAAGGTCTCTCTGTCCTTGCCGGCATCCTGTGTGTACGTCGGCATGCGACGAGGACAGCGAAGTGCTTTGAGGGACAAAGTACGATTATTGGATGTAAAGTCTGGAGTTGAAAAAAGACGTGCGGTGTTGAGAAGTCACAAGAGAAGAGAAAAAAAGGAGAAAAAATAGGGAGAAGGCACAGGGAGCCAATGCTTGTTCCAAGAAGTGGAGATGTCTGTCAGGAGTCTCCCAGAAACAGTTGACCCCCAGTTAATGAGTGATACAAGAGCAGAAGTGAAATATGTGCTATTGAAACATTTGAGTGATTATGGCTTTCTCACAGATGCCTGCAAGCAAGAAGAAGGTAGTATGTGGACCAGTTTGTCGCACCCAGAATTCTCTCTTTCGCCTGCGAGAGGCTTTGGTCTTCGCAGTTTTGCCGCAAGATCAGTATATTTGTTTGTCTCTCGTTAACCGTTTAGTGAAAAAACTATCATAGATGTTGGATTTAATGATTACCCAGCATTTAAACGCGCAAATGAGGAGTAAGGTAGCAAGTGCAGCTCCGAGGACCCCACCTGAGAGGGAGACGAGAGAAAAAGGAAATCCTCCAAGGCACCGATAAGAGCATTTTTAAGCCCCAGAAAATCACAACGATTCTCATAAGGCTAAAGACCTATATTGTATAAAATATGGGAAAAGAGGCTTAGTGATAAGTACAGACCTAGCCTTATGGGAGCAATTCGCAGATCTTAATCCAGGTTTTCTTACTGGGCATAGGGACGGGGGAAAGGCAAATAGTAGTTAACTCAGGACTAGCACATCGACGGAGGAGGAAACATCCATAGAGAGCCGAAGAAAGCAGAGGCGATGTTACCGTTGTTGAGAAGGCAATACTGCTGCCAATCCTGTCCGTACCTGAACTGCTATTTATGTAACGTAAAAGCCACCAATTGAGCAGATGTGGTGATGTTAATTGTCCAGCTGAGCTGCATGCCAAACATGATGATCTTGTTCTCCCATGTCAGGGCCCAGAAACGATAAACAACAAGGTAAGTATTTGAATTTTTACTTCTTTTGTGATTGAAGAGGGTGTGGGTGATTGACGGAGACAACGATGAAAAATAGGTATGGAAATTACACTTAATTACTTGTAGGTGATTTATTTTTTTTTCTTCATATGTTAGTTCTTGGTCGATATATTCTTACTCAGACACCTGCAGAGCCAAATCTACTCATTTGGTGAGATTTGTCCTTATCAATTTGTATCGTAAGCAGAGTGAGAGAACGAAGGGAACACTCAGAGGGTTTATTATTTCAAGAAATTCATGACCTGAGATTGAGAGAACTTTAAACTGAGGTGAGCTTTGCCCCACAGAGGGGGACAAATTGAGCACCTGATTGTTATCACAGAAGGGAGAGGAAAAAAGAAAAATATGCCCACAGCTGCACTGTGACGGTTGACTCGTGCCTGTTTCTTTCTGCCGTTACTGGTGTGTGAGTTTCGAAGTCCTGGAGGGAGGGAGACG
>CM031878.1:2817304-2859761 GCA_018697195.1 Certhia americana | reverse complement strand
GCCCTGCTTAAAATCTGCACGGGTGATCTGGAGGAGGGGATTGAGTCTGCCCACAGCAAACTCCTGGAGGACACCAAGCTGGGTGGGAGGGTTGATCTGCTGGAGGGCAGGAGGGCTCTGCAGAGGGACCTGGACAGGCTGGATCCATGGGCTGGGGCCGATGGGGTGAGGGGCAGCAAGGCCAAGTGCTGGGTCCTGCCTTGGGTCACCCAAACCCTGCAGCTCCAGGCTGGGGCAGAGGGGCTGGAAAGGGCCCTTTGGGAAAGGCCTGGGGGTGCTGGAGCCAGTGGACAGGAGCCCAGGGGTGCCCAGGGGGGCAAGAGGCTGATGACTTCCTGACTTATTATCAAAATAGTGTGTCCAGCAGGACCAGGGCAGTGATTGAACCCCTGTAGTCAGCACTGGTGGGGCTATACCCCAAATACTGTGCTCAGTTCTGTCTGTTTGAAAGACATTGAGAGGCTGTAGGTGGGGAGGGAACTAGAGACGAAGTAATACAAGGAGTGGCTGAGGGAGCTGGGAAAGGGGCTCAGCCTGGAACAAAGGAGGTTGAGGGGGGCCCCTGTGGCTCTGCACAACTCCCTGCCAGGAGGGGACAGCCGGGTGGAGGTTGTGCTTTGCTCCCAGGGAAATAGAAATAAGGTAAGAGGAAATGGCCTTAAGCTTCACCAGGGGAAGTTCAGGTTGTACAGGATGGATTTCTTCACTGAAATGTTTGCTAAGAGTTAGAAAGTGCTTCCCAGGGAGGTGATGGAATCACTACCCCTAGAAATATTCAAGAAACAACTGGACATGTCACTTCATGCTTTGGGCAGGTTGGCCAGGTAGTATTCAGTCACAAGTTGGACTCAAGGGTCTTGGAGTTCTTTTGCAGTATTAATGATTCTGTTTTTTCTTTGATGTTGTGGAAAAAAATATAAAAAATTCTCCTTTATTTGATTAAAAGGTAGGAAACATATTTCTTTAGCATCAATGGGACAGAAAGTCCATCATTCTGTCCTATATCCAAGGGACAGAAAAAGTTAAACTACTTAATCAAATCAAACACATTTAACCCAGTATGTAAGGAATCTTTCTAAGTCTGAGATTGTCTGGAAATATAAATAAAAATACCCTTATTTATTTAAGAATGTGTTTTTTCTTGTATCTGTAAACTGGGCATTGTCAGTCACTGTAATTTAAGTTCTAAGAAAAATGATGGAGCACATAAGCAGTGACATATAAAACCATAAAGGAATAAGAAGATCAACATCCATCAAGGATTTATTGAAAACAAGCAAGTCAAAGCAATGCATGTTACTTCTGAGAAATTCAAGGTTCCCTTGGGTGCAAGAAGCCTAAATGCTTGATGCAGCTGACAAAGTTTGCATAATGAGTTATGATCACACTGAGTTAAAAAGTTAGTCTGTCAGAGGAAAATAATGGATTTCAGCTACCAAATCAACAGAAAACCACACCATGCTAGTGGGAATAACCCCAATAAAGAGTGGTGGGAAGAGGACACCATATGCACCAGATGGACCATGACTGACAGCAGTTCTGTAGATAACACTCTAGATTTTAGAATAGCCTTTCTCTCTTAGTGGAGAGAAACAGTAGCAGCCTTAAATTACAGCAAAGATAGCTCTGCTTCAGAATTAAGTACATTTTTTTGGATTCAGTTAGAGAGATCATAATAATAATATCATGAATCCTGAAAAGATTGCAGGATAAAAAAAATGGATTAAGATTTTGTAGCATCAAGTGTCTTTAAGAACAAATTAGACAGATGTCCATCAGAAATGATGTAGAAATAGCCAATCTTGCCCTAAGGAAGGAGAATACCCTGGGGACAGCTATCAAATCAATCAATTCTGTGCTTCAAGCACTGATGCATGTATATCCCATTATGTCAACTTTTACTTCTGATGACCACAAACAGAGATGTGCTGGAGTATTGCTGTTGTTATTACTTTAATCTGGCCAAAGACATAATCACTTTTTAAGAGTTGGTTTGTTTTTTTTTTTTTTTTTTTTCCAGATCAAGGACTGGAAAATGCAGACCCAGGCTGTAAGGAAAGCAGACTTTTTCCTCTGTTTTGTGATGTGGCAGTCATATCAAACTTCTATGTTCTTAGGAATGCCACAGTTAAATAGTCTGTCAAAAACTTACATAATTAGACACAGACAATTAATATGAGGATGATAAGATTGTACTTGTGCTTCTGACTTCTAAAATAGGCATGGATAAGAGTTCTATTTCTTAAACTGGGAAGACAACACCATTTTTTTCTATCAGTAGAGTGCACGAACAAACTGTTACCACTATTCCACTCAATATGTAAGAAGTTTCCATAAAAATGTTGCAGCCAGTGTTTATTTCTATTTGTTATTTAATGTTTTATACTTATATTGTTATTTGGTTTGTTCTATGCTCCCCTATTTCTCTCCCAAGTTGGTTTGTCCCAACTTGGTATCCTCCCTAGTTTGTACCTTGTATGGAATTTCCCCTCCTCTTATTCCAGTACCTTCCCTGTCAATCTCCCCAGCCCTACCTCTTATTCCAGTACCTTCCCTGTCAATCCTCCTAGCCCTACCTCTTGTTCCAGTACCTTCCCTGCCAATCCTCCCCCCATCCAATCTCAGATCTGTTCCACCCCTGGGCGTTCCTGGGTGTCACCCTTTACTCGATGCTCCATTGGGGCATGTGACCTCCCTTCTCCTCACCCCTTACCCTCTTGGCCCAGGGACTCATGGGTGATCCCTTTACTCCTCCCCTGAGATCCTGTCATTGGTTGAGCAATTGTACCCTCCCCTCTGTGTAACCCTGTACAAAAACCTGTGCACAGCAGTGCTTAGGGTCACTCCCTCTGGTTTCACCTTTGGCTGCGTCACCTTCAATAAAGAAGCTGCTGGAATCTCACCGAGGAGTGGCCTCCCCTTACTCCTTTGCCTCGACCCTGTCGCGGTGGGCAGACCTTGGTCACTGTTGAATGCTCAGCTCGTCAGGTTCCACCACTGTCGCAGACACTGCCGTGGTGGTTCCCCACTCTTGGCGTGGCGCCGGAGTGATCTGACCCCCAAGCTAGCTGCACTCCGGTGAGCTGCATCATGTACCTACAGTCAATGGAGAGAAAAATAGGATGACTTTTGTCATGTTTAAATCTGCCCCTGGGTTCCTTTGGATCCATCTGCATGTGTCTCCTGGCCAGGGGAGACAAAAATCAGAAAGCCACATCTGGATCACATTATTTTCTCTTGGGTTTGTATCACTAGAACTTACATCTTCTACTTCTTCAATTCCTGCCTCAGCCAGAAAAGAGCACCGCCAGGTTTCCAAATCCAGTCTTTACTTTATTGGGGGAAGCAGAACCTGAATGCAGTTTATAGGAATTATAGGAATGGAGAAGTTCTGAGCAAAGACTTGAAAGAGGCCGTTGGAAGGTCAATAGTGAAAAAGAGTGAGAACAATATTTACGTGGGCAGATGGTGATGGGACAAGGGGAAATGGTTTTAAAACAAAAGAAGAGAGATTTAGATTAGATGTAAGGAAGTATTTCACTAAGAGAGTGATGAGGTACAGGTTGCCCAGAGAAGCTGTGGCTGCCACTGGATCTCTGGAAGTGTCCAAGATGGGGTCTGGAACAACATGGGATAGCGGAAGGTTTCCCTGTTCATGGAAAGGAGGTGGAACAGGATTAGCTTTAAGGCACCTTTCAACCCAAACCATTCGGTGGTTGTCTGAAATATCATGGATGGAAATTTGACGCTCTCATTTACAGGTATCTCACCAATGAGGATTTACAACTAAAAAGCTAACCAAATGGCTAGCTAAATGATGGTAAACTTTTCTTTAGTATTTATTTATTTGTTTGTCTGATTGTTTGTTTATTTGTTTATAAGGGAGAGAACAATGTTAGATTTTTGTGTTTACAAGTAAATTGTCACTATTAATCATGCAATCCAAGCAATTAACACTGCAAATTCACTAGATGTTAGACACTAGGTAATAAAGGAGATTTAGTGTCAAGAGTTCTTATAAGAGATTAATGAAGCTAGGGTATGTTTTTGTCAAGCTGCCTACAAAGTTGGTGTTTGACAACCCGGTGTGTCTGGTGATATTCCAATGCAAGTGTCATACTGATTGATAGACAAATACAATATAATCAGAATGTAAAGTGCAGAACCAGGGATTTTATTGGAAAGGGTTACATACTGAGAGAAAACTCAAGTTACCTGAGTTTGTATCGTTAATTCATAGTGCTACTGAGCCAAAGGTGTAGGGATTATGGTAGTGAATTATTCACGTTTTTCAAAATCCTTAACATTTATAGTGCTAAAGGATCATGCAATGAGTTAATAATGAAGATTAAATGTGAGGGGGTTTTGCTTTTTCAGTGTTGCTTCTAATATCTTTCCAAATTTACATGTGACTCTTTAGAAGAGTGAATTAAGCAGTGCGTATTTAATTGACTCATTCCATCTACATATACAAGACTACTCTTTTCCACATTTTGAAGCAATGGGCACTCCAGTTTTTTTTAATACATCTAAGCAGAATAACGCTTTTTCTTAAGCATTTGTGGAATGAATTTTTTTTTTCCCCCCCCAGAATATCTCCTTGTTTGACAAGTTGTATTATGAAAGAGCTTATCTGTTACCCACATCCTTCTTTGCTGAAATACCTAGATTTTTCTAGACTTTTTTGTTGTTTGTTCTATCTTTCAGATCTGCTATGGATTTAGACAACAGTGTTTTGTTCTGTAATATCAGAGACACAGAAATTTGCTAAAGTAAAAAGACCTGCTTCTTGAGTGGATGCTCCTGAATGGTCTTCTCAAATAGGTTCATACATACAAGCATGCATGATTATCTGAGAAAACTTTGCAGAATAAATCTGCAGCAGTTAGTAACATTCTCCAGTTTCCTCACAAGGGAATTGAGACTAGAGAAGAAATACATGACAATGAAATAAAACTGATTAATTTTCACATGAAGAAGTTTTCACCACTGAGGATTTTGGTTTCTGTTGTTATTGTTTTAATTTTTAACACATGCATGTGCATAGAAATAGCTAGAGTCTGCTTTAAAAACCACTGGGGTAATTAAATGAAATTAACTTGATGAATGCTATCGTGTGCATCCTGATTGCTGAGTACTGAAGTTCTGTCTTCCTTTAATAACTTGGTGAGATAAAGTGATTTTAAACTGAATGTGATGTATTCAGTTCAGCAGGCAGCAACTGGAGAAATCCAAACTCATCCAACAGATAAAGAAAACTGTATGGCTTGTGAAATACACATAGTGAATTCTCATCACACTCTCTTCATTCAAGAAAAGTTGTCTGAGACATCATCAGTGAAGTGACTTGGTTTCATTCAGATGTGATATAGATGACACACATAGCCAGTTGTGGTTACTGAAGACTAATTACAGCTGCTAGGATGTAAAAAACCTCCCAAGGAGAGTAAAGATTTCTGTTTTCTACCCTTTTTCCTCCTTTCCCCCTTTTTCTTTTAATCCGTGTTTTATTTCCTCTTGTCTAAATCACTTCCTACATTTCTATCATCAGTTTTCCTCACTTTTACTTATCCTTTAAACAAATAACTTTCTTTTCCTCCCATATATTCTTGCAGACTAGCACTCTTCCTAAAGAAGATTCCCACATTTTCTTTCTTTCCTTGCATCCCAAGCCTTCAGTTTCTCTTCCCATATCCTGACATTGTTCATGTCCTCTATGTTTCATAATTCCTTTTTTTTTTTTTTTGCTGCAGAATGACCATTCCAGTAAAACAAAGTACTATTTTCACAAATTATATGTTTCTTAGGTAATTAATACAGCTAAGTATCTCACACTGCTATTAGTCAGTGTCTCCCCTTCTCTTGATTGATGGTTTAAAATCAATGGAGCTTCCAAAGCATCCAAAAAACATGTAGATGTGGCAGCTGGGGGCATGGTTTAGTGGTGAGCTTGACAGTGCTGAGTTAATGACTGGATTCAATAATCTTGAAGGGCTTTTCTAACCTAAACAATCCTATGATTATATAAATCTTTTACTAAATAGAGCTGTATTAAAGCCACTGTAATTCAAGCTGCTTTGGCTCAAAGATTTGGGGTTTGGCAGATTTTTCTGTATCCCACGTTCTGCTCTGGGCAAACTCCTTGGGGAGAAGAACAAAAACAGGAATCCTGTTTTCTGGTACACTTCATCCTCTGACTGATCTGCTAAACATTGCCTGAAACTCTGAAAGGTCTTCAGCTGTAAGTTTCTAATTACGAGGTCAAGTCATCAAATAAGTAGGAAGAAATACTTCCCTGTAAGGGTGGTCAGAACCTGGCACAGGTTGCCCAGAGAAGCTGTGGCCACCACCCCTGGAAGTGTCCAAGACCAAGCTGGATGGGGCTTGGAGTAACCTGGGATAGTAGAAGATGCCTCTGCCCATGGCAGGGGGTGGAACTGGATGATGTATAAGGTCCTTTTTAACCAAAACCCTTCTGTGATTCTCTGATTCTCTTCTAAACTGACTGAGGTTGCAAGTCCTAGACAGTTTCCTTAAAGATATGTTAATGTCAACATCTAAAACTCACTTTGGATCATGTTCAAAATCCAAATCGTCAAAATTTACCTCAGAATGGAAACCTTGACACTTCCGGTGTGGCCTCATTAATTTGACTTGTATTACATGCACAAAATGATTATTTTGTCCTTGTAGTTGATGTATACAGTCACCAGCAGCAGCAGCCACTCAGTGGCTAGTGGGTGTAATTTAAGGGATGAACTGAAAAATCTCAGACACGAATGAGAAACAAACTCTGTTATATGTCAACAAGTTTGAGGGGTTTTTTAATCAAATTAATATCCTGTTCATTCATTGAAAAAGGTGGTAATATTTTCAAGGTTCCTCAGTGCATAAGTTCACTTGAAAATCAGACAGGGTTGAGGTGTTTAATGAGCAGCTGAAAATTTCAGTCTCCCTCTCTTCCTTGAATAGCCATTAAATAATTCAATGTCTCAGTCTCCCCTTACGAAGTAGGGATAGCTGCACTTCCCTTATAGTTCATAGAAGTTCATAGAATAAATAACATTTTTTAAATATTAATGCATGTTATGTAGGCATTTTGAGTCAGCCAAATCCCTGTCGTCAACTACGAGGTCTAACCCTTCATCGTTAAGTATTACCAACCTTTTATTCAGGGATTTTTTTCAAAATGGACACTATTCTTTTGCAAAAAATGACCATCAGAAAAACCTTAATAAATTATGATTTTCAAAGCCAGTGGTAAAAAATAGAAATCAATCATAATGGTGTTCCAGAAAAGCCTATTTTGTTTTTATGGGCATATCTTCCATGAGAAGTCAGAGCAGAAAGGAGACATGTATAATATATTTCTCAGTATTAATAAGTTTCTTCTGCTTGCACATAACAAAGGAGATTTTAATCACCATGGTTATCTCTCTCTTTGAAGTGAATATCTCATATTAATCTTTAGACAAAATTGGAGCAAATGAAGGTAAAAATCTATAATATAAAAGGATCCTAAGAATTCTTATTGAAAACAACGACAACCCTTATTGAAACCATCATATTAAAATATCCAGTTGTTTATTTCTCTCTTTTTTCTTTTTTTCTTTTTCTTTATTTTACAGGAGCCTCTTATTTGCTGCTCTTGAATAGCATTTCCCTAAATAAAAGTGCACACACAAAGTGCCACTATGATTTCCAGCATTCATTTCCAGAGGGGCTCCTGCTAGTCCGTAGCTATAACTATGATGAAAAGGGGCTGTGGACAGCCTGTTGCAGTAATGCTAACTCCCCATCTATCAACCCAGCAGATTATATGAGTAGTATCTCCTTAGAATAGAAACTCAGAGATGTAATAATCAATGAGATCTGGCATGCTGAGTACCTACACGAATCCATTGCTATAAAGGATGCCAAATTATTAGTGCTTCACAAAAAATCTATGGAATTCTAGTCAGCAGGGCTGAGACTAGGAATAAAGGCATTAGGGATTGACAGAATATTTCAGTGATGGTCTCTGTTTTTAGAGTACTTTATGCCATTATAGTCTATGTTTTGGAAGGTCTGCTTTTTCATGTTGTGATTTCATGATGAAGGAGCCTTAGTGGCCAAAACAGGGTCAAAAGTGACCATGTCCTTTCCACATTGCTTTCTCCTCCCTTGGCACAACCTGGTTATGGGCAGCATCTGTGTGTGAGATGGATCAGGAAGCTGAGCTTTCTCCCTCTGGTTCTGAAGGTAAGTATCTTGTTTTCATGTTATTGTAGTTAGAAGTATTGAAGATTTTTAACATATTTCTTCCTGCAATGTAGGAAGAAGCAATCAAAGGTAGAAAGGAGCAGCTGTAACTCCTCAGTCTGATATTCCTTCCAGACATCTCTGATCAAAACCTTACAGAATGCAGAATCAGGTAATCAACCCAAGGTCTGATCTGTACTCTTTAGGCTCATTCACTCTTCAGTGATGCCACAAGACCAAAGACAAGCTTTATCTTAATTTAGGAATAGCTGTTGAGGGCCTCAGTGGAGTGAGATGAGAAAAATCTCACTGTTAGTCGCCCATATTAAAGGTACCAAAGCTTTTCCAGCTACCTGAATTCTGGAAACAGGATCACAAAGATTGGAAGATCCAGATTAATCAGCAGTATAAAAACGATAACAACATTCTGAAGTTTATATGGTCTTCAACTGACAATATTGTTCTCATAGACAGTTACATGCATAGTATGTAAGGTATAATTAGCAAGTTATTACAAGTTCAGGTCTTCATACACCTGTGGCATGCTTACTGTTACAGGTGTGTCTTGAAGAGTTCCTGAAAGGTAGAGATCTGCCTGAACGAAACACAGAGATCTGCTTGAACTATCTATATAAAGGGAGTGAGAGATTATACAACTGCACACAAGAGAAATAAGTTCTGCTTAACCAGTTCTCTTACAGACGAACTGAGCTGTTGACCTTTCATTATTTGAAAACACACACAAAAAACACTGCACACCTTTAAGCACATGAAATAAATAACACTAGAAGCAAATTAAGCAGTGATTCAAGAATCAGTCCTACCCCCAACACTTTAATTTGCCTTATGATGCTGTAAGTGTTTACTCGAGGAGTCTGAGGGAACACCTCATTGTGGTCTACAGTTTTCTCATGATGGGAAGGGGAGGGGAAGGCACCTATCTCTCCTCTCTGGTAGCAGTGACAGGACCCTAGGAAATGGCCTGAAGTTGTGTCAGGGGAATTTATGTTGTCAAGGTTCTTCGCTTGGCTTCATTCAGATGTGATCTAGATGAAACACATATCCAACCAATTGTGGTTGCTGGAGAAGACTAATTAGAAGAGAGTGAGACTAAAAGAGGGTGATTTGGCACTGGAGCAGGTTCTCCAGGGAATGGTCACAGCACCAAGCCTGACAGAATCCAACTAGAGTTTTGGCTTCACTCTCAGGCTCATGGTGTGACTCTCAGGGTGTACTGTGCAGGTTCAGGTGTTGTACTAAATGATTCCCATAGGTTCCTTCCAGCTCAGGACACCCTATATGATTCTGTAAGATTTTCTGAATGGACTGAGACAGCTCTCTGGGTCAGCAGGACCTGCAGCAAGTGTTCCACTGTGCTGCCTACCACTGCTGAGGGTTGTAGCAATTGGCATTAGCATGGCACCCACTGTCCTCAGAGGCTGAATACGACCTGCAGTGCATTGTCTGCAAAACACTCTTCAGACCAATAGCTCCTTCACTGCCCTACATTGCCTTTCATATGGAGCAAAATATTAGGAGGTGTTTCATTCCAACAGTTTAACATTAGATGAGAATATTTAAAATTCCTAGGAAAAGCTTTTGTTCATAGTCTGAGGCTGGGTTTTGAAGTCTTTACAAACTCTCTCTCCAGGGAGGCTGTGTGGAGAGAGCCATCCTTTCAGCTCACCCTTGAATGCACTTTGAACAAGCAGCTGCTTTTACTGTAAGCATGTTATTAATGGTCTCTTTTCAAAAGCAGATATAGTACCCTGGAAAACGTTCTATTGATTTTTTTTTTTTTCCCTTTCCCTGTCCCTGTTTCAATCACACTCGTTTGAATGGCTTTCATTTTTAGCAACAACAAGAGATTTCTTCGAAGAAAAGTGGTGTCTAGGTGCAGCCTTAAATAAAATCACTGCTCAATTTAAGCTCTGAAAAATACTATTGATATTTTAATAGAAGATTGGAGAACCAATTGCTAGTTCAATAATAGCTACAAGGAATTTATACATAGGAAACATGCACGAGGATCATTTTATTTCTTCTGCTCTACGTGTTAACAGAAAACAGCAGCCTAAATCTTGACTCACTGGATTATTACATGTCAAGGATCTCAGGAACATGGAAATATTTCATTCCAATTTTCTAAAGTGGAAGCGTGCACTGAGATACCTGTGTGCAGAGTGAAGAAGACAGGAATGCAAATAATATGGTACCTTATATTCCTATATAATAAAACTCATGCAGAGAAATGTTATGTAATAAATTTTGCACAGTTGGGAACACGATTTTGCTTCTGACTTTGGTTAATGTTGTTATTCATATATGCTTATATCACATAGAACCAAACAAATTTTTTCTTAACTCTTTTTGCTGGGGACCAGAGAAGAAATCACAACCATTATTTTGGAAACCTCTGAACTGAGGACATGAAACCCACACTAAATTATGTGCTGCATTAACATCTAGGGAGAGATTGGTGATGTCAATTTCCATGAGTGCATCTCAGGGTGGCTGATATTTATTCCCCATCCCTGGAAATGTTGAAGGCCAGGCTGGATGGGGCTTGGAGAAACCTGGTCTAATGAAAGGTGTCCCTGCCCATGGCAGGAGGTTGGAACAAGATAAGCTGTAAGGTCCCTTCAGATCCAAACTCTGATTCTGTAACTGAGCTCCTGGAAATATGAGATGATGTGAGAGGTTCTGCAGGAAGGACAGGAGAGGGACCATGGGGAGAAAGATAAGACAAGGCAAGATGACCTTGCTGTTGGGGGAAGAATCTTGAGAATATATCATAAATGTGCTTACTATTTGATTCTAAAATCAATATGAAAGAATATATTTAAATAAATAAGCTAATAAAAGATATATGCATAACTAGAATATATAAAATAAGATATATCATTAAAGAAAGAATCTGTATAAATGTCATCCATATCAGGAACAGCAGAGGGAAAGGGAATTGTTTAGCCTCAAAGAAAGAAGGCTCAGGACTGACCTTATCCCTCTCTGTAACTCCCTCAGTAGAGGGTGAAGCCAGGTGGGGGTCAATCTCTTTCACATGCAACAAGTAATAGGAAAAGGGGAAAGGCCCTCAAGCTATGCCAGAGGAGGTCCACATTGGACATCAGGAAGAATTTATTAATGGAAAGTGTCATTAAACATTAGAATGGGCTGCCCAGGGTGGTGGTGGAGTCCCCATTCCTGTAGGTCTAAGGCATGGAAGTGGCACTCAGTGCTTTGAGCTGGGGACATGATGGGCATCAGGCACAGGGTGGATTCGATGGTCTTGGAGGTCTTTTCCAACCCAAATGATTCTACCATTCTAAGATCTGATATTTTCATCAAACTCCTCTCTTCCAAGGACTTTTATAATGACGGCAAACTTAAAAGTTCCACCTTTATGTACTTTTTTCAGACACAGTGAGTAGAGAAAATATCTCTCATGAATACTAGAAGCTGTTGGATATGAGCCAGAAGTCTAACTTCTATTTACTGATCGAGATGCACAATTATGTTATGCATAAAATTTACACAACTTTGCTCATAAACCCATTCGACAATTTTTTATTTTTGTTCCCTGAGATCAGTCATGCTGCACTTAACTCTGAAAATTAAAGTTCTTCTTTAAAAACCAAGACACACGTTTGAGTATGTGTAATTGCTTTAAAATTCAGGCTTGACTATCTAAACTGTTTACAACCAAGAATATTGATTTGTGCTTTCACATGTAGATAAAGCATCAGCCAACTGAAAAAAAAACAAAAAAACAACCAAAAAAAAACTCCAAGAAGGGCTGTCTGTACTTTCAACCCATTTCTCATAAAGACTTAGATGTTTATCTGATGGCTGCTTGCCTTCTGTAACAGGCTGTGGTTACCAGTGTGAGCCTCGACAGGAGAGCTGTTACATTTTTATTTTAACACTATGTCCTACATAAAAGTTGGCAATAAGAGAAAGTACTCTATAGGATATGACTCCCCCATGGACTCTTCCTTCTCACACTGACATTTTTTACATGTCAACAATGCTGGAGTAAAGATATCTTATTTAAAAAAAAAAAAAAAAAGAAAAGAAGAAAAAAAAACAGGATGAAAAAAGAGTGTGGGTGAAGGCAAATAAAATATGCTCTCGGATCTTCTAGTCATGATAGTAATTCAGATGTTTCTTTTGGCTAAATCTAACGTATGAGAAATTGATACAGATGTAAAAGAGGAGTGCGTGAATTAGGTGGCCTGATGCAGGTATGACAGTTTATTTCCCCAGTAACATTAACCATTTAGAGTTCCTTTCCTTTGCCTTGAGTGTGTTCTTTCCAATGTCGTCCCACCTCAGATTTGCTCCCTAGCCCCACTCACTCTCACATGGATGTTTACATCTGTAGCTGTACATTGCCTCTCTGTCCTGCTTGCTGTCTCTTACAAAATTGGTGTTTAAGTCCATGGTTTGTGGAAAACCTTGGACTCAACTGATAACCAGCTTTTAAATAGATGCATTTTCTGTCAGAATATGATCCTGATCAGGTTTTCACATAAATATTCCCTTTAGGTTCTGCTTACATGTTGCAATATAGAGTTGGAAAATTCAAGAAGTCATCTTATATTCTTTGTTACTTACCTTAATACAATGTTTGTCCTCCAAAACTATACAAAATTATTAGCTGGTGTTTAGCTTGTGGTCCTTAATGAACTCCTCATGCTGTCTTACAGAATGTCTCTCAAGCCTGTCATTTCCATCTTGTATCTGATTATACCTCCAAAAATATGTTATAAATAGTTATTTTCATTCACTGAATTTCAATCTGGATATGTTTCAAAACATTTTCCTAATATATATGTGTCAATTTAAATAAAATTTCTTTCCGTCAAAAATGCATCAAGATTTTCCCACCTGTCCCTGATCCAATAATTTAGAAGTCAACTATTGAATTAAATAATTAAATTTGGAACTTTATTCCACCATACACACCTCTGATATCAGGAATTCAGTAGTAAAACTCAACCTCTGTCCTACCACTGATTGAGAACTTCTGATAAATACTATACAGGAATTTCTTATTTTCCTTTAATTAACTGACTTCTACTCTTATTGTAAACAAATGCTCATTTAGGTTTCTTAGCAGAGATGGGTACATGATGTAGTTATCAATCAATCCTGCTTATTTTCTGTCATGCTTTCAGTTGCTTAGCAAAAATCCAAATAAGCAGAGCAACTAGTTTCTCATTCTTCAAGGGAGTATATTTTGGTTTAGATCACAATAAGTAGCACCACTGAATCAAGATGGTGCAAGCTGACTTAAACTACAATACAAAATTTTGTCATTATTGCACTCCCTCAATTTTTCCCTTGCTTATTATCTTATGAAATGTTAACATTCTGTTTGATGACTGCTTTTTGTGCTGTTTTGACTGTTATGTTTGAGATTTTTGCTATCCTTCCTATTTGTATAGATTAAAAAAAAAAAATTCTTTAATTTCCTCCTTAGCTTGTACAGTGTTCTTGGGGTTTTGTTTTGTTTGTTTTTTTTCTTTTTTTTTTTTTTCTTTTTTTGCTCTATTTTACTTTTTGTGTTCTTATTTATTCTGGGTGTTATACTAAACATGGCTTAGTCATGAATATGATTGCTGCATTTTTGATCATGTGGTTCATAAATTCCACCATGGGAGGCTCATCACATTTGTATCTTAAGTAGATTTCCTTTTATCTGATTAGTAGACCAAGTGGCTTCTTGACATCTATTGTTCTCTCTGGTCTGAAAACAAAGTCCCAACTAAACAAAACACAAAAAACCCCATCAAAAAATAACTTTCAGAAAGTGGCAAAAATTGCTATTGAAAGTAATTGCATGATCAGTTATAAAATATTCTACAAACTATGAATGGACAAGTCATGCAACCCTACCTGGAGACAGAAAAAACAGCTTTGTTACATATACAAGAGCTGTTCAGATTTCTTTGTTTCCCTGAAGAGGCAGTCTTTCTGATAATTTACATTTCATAATTCTCCTCCTTATTGAATTAAAAGATTCACTATTTTCTGAAGTGAAAAAAGATAGAAGGAAAGTGTTGTCTATTAGTTGAGTCTATATACTGAAAAAAAAAGAAAATTGGTAACTTCTGCAAACACACTGTAAGTAACAATTTCCACATTATGAGCTAGATAAGGGAACAGGAAGATTTAAACTGAAAAAGGAGATTTAGGTCAGATGTTCAGGAGAAAATTCATTTTTCAGATTGGTAGCAAGTCACTGACACAGGTTGCTCAAAACAGCTGTGGCTGCCCATCCCTGGAAGTGTCCATGGCCAGGCTGGACAGGGCTTGGAGCAGCCTGGGATGGTGGAAGAAGATGTTCTTGCCATGGCAGGGTGTGGGAATGAATAAGCTTTGAACTCCCTTCCAACTCAAAACTTTTTGTGATTCTATATTTCTTCATTAGTTATATTCTCAGCACTAATCTTTCAATAAGGGCAACAAGTCAGCATTATGAAACAGTCATAGAGAGGGTGAATATTGGTGTTTTTGAGAGTGGCCTGATGAGGTTCTAATGTCATGAGTGAAATCCCAGAACAGAAATAATGTTCTGATAGAAAGGCTTCTTTTCACCTTTTTAAACCTCGTTGCCAATTCAGCAATCCAAAGCCTAATTCTGCACTTTACTACAACAGGCTCAACTTCCTCTGCTCTTGAAATCATGTTTAGTTCTGTCAAGTGGATATGACAGGAACTGTCCTGTCTCCTCAGAAAACAGTGAATCAACATATAGCACAGGCAGCACCCAAGCTTCTACCATTCAGAACATATTTTTAAACTCTCAAGTAAGGATGGCAAGTCACAGCTGCAAGGATCAACTTGAGAACGGGTGACACCAAGTGCCAAGTCTGTAGAGAGCTGGTGTCACTCCCTGTACAACTCAAGATTACTATTTAGACAATTTTTTACAGTACAATAACTTTTTTCATGCTTCTGGCCAGACCCTTTTTATCCTACTTTCAAACGGCAGGTCTTGTAGACCAGGTCTATTCTCTTCACCCTGCAATTAGTTCCATTTCATACAGTCTGTCTCTGCTGAAAAAAGTGCCCAGTTCTTCAGAAAACCAGCCACATTTTTCTTTTTTTTTCTTCTACATCTTCTAAGAAAAACCTTTGATTGATTTGGTCCTGCTTTGATTTCATTCACCTACATTTTACAGGTGATATGACTGACCATCAAATGATCAGTGTAAATGTAGTCTGTGGACAGACTAAACTGAATTTGACTGGCTGTATTGACTACAATACAATAATCCTTTTTTTGCTTCACCTGAGCAGCTACCTGAATACTACAAGTCAACAGTCTTACAATGATTTATTTTAGCTGAGATATGTATCACCTGAGAACAATATTCCACATCTGCCTCAAATTCATGATTCCACAACTTCTTTACCATGAACTCCCTATGTTCTCAGAGTTCCTTAAGTTGTTCATATCTGTTCTGTTGTCTTTTTCAAACATTTAAACATGAATTCTCACTCAAGCTGGCAAATAAGTTATCAGAATCCCTTTGAATAAAGACTTTATTTAATTCTGGTAATTAACATGGCACTTTGAACCTGTGTACTTTTCTATTTCACTCCATATTCTTTGCAAACTCCTTTCATGTGTCTAAAAGATACATAAACAAGATACTGGTTTTCTAATGATAGGCATTGTTAGTGTGTGCTGCTGAACTCCTTCAAGTGTGATAACCTAGGAATGGTGGGTTGTTGGACAAATGTGATGATTCTTGGTTGGACTTACACAACACTCAAAGTGGTTGCACAAATATCAGGAAAATAGATTCACAGGCTCAAAGAATGGTTTGTTTGAAAGGAGTCTTAAAGTTCATCACATTCCAACCACCCTGTCCTGTGGGCAAGGACAGCTTCCACTAGATCAGAGCCTCATTCAAGCCTCATTCAAGCTGGTTTGGAAAACTTCCAGGAATGGGGCAGCCACATCTTCCCTGAGTTTGGCCTCACAGCCAAGAATTTATTTCTAATATCTAATCTTACCCTTCCCCTGTCCTATCATTTTAGGCCCTTGTGAAAAGTTTTTTCTGCAGCCACTGGTCTCCACTCTGTGACCACCCAACCAATTCCTTATTCACCATGTGGTTCATCTGCCAAATCTTGTCTCCCCAGTTTACAGACAAGACTGTGGTGTGAGACAATGTCAAATGCTTTGTACAAATCCAAGTAGATGGCATCAGTTCCTCTTCAATCCTGTAGTTTTATGACTGCTTTTTGCTGCAAGTTGCCAGGAACCTGAGGACGGTAAGATGCCTTAATTTTTCTGACCAGGCTTCCTCATGTACCCCTGGCCTTCAATCCCTATTTCTCAGTAGATCTCAGAACTTCACTGTTCTTATCTCCTAATTTCTAATAAGAAATACACTGTGGCTTGCCTCCAGCCTTCTCCTTTGTGCTGTTAAAATATTGAAAGTTCTTCAGGTCGAACAGAATTTCCAAATCTTGTCATTACCATTGATCCAAAGAAACTCCTCCACATCTTTGCATAAAAAGGCCATCAACCGGTGAGTGGATGTCTTGTAGTCCCAAGATGTAAAATCTATCCCCCTTGAAAGCATTTGATTTAATTTTTTTTTTTCCTCCAGAGACTGAAAAATTAGCTCAATCCAGCTTCAATACAAGAGCCACTGGCCTCAGGAGGAAGCACCTCACTGTCAGATGAGGTGAGATTGCAGGAACTGCTCCTGAGGGTGCACCTTGCTTTGTTTACTATGAAAGGAGAAGGAATAAAGGATAAAACTCTTTGGTTTTTTTCATCTTTGTAAGATGTGGCAATTTGTGATCTCTGAGAAACATCTCATCCTCTGATCATTCCAAAGTTACTGCTGTGTCACAGGGGTGAAATGAGAAGTCACAGGAGCTACTGAGGGCCTGACACTGCACAAATAATGAAGAAAGACTTGGGACTAATATATAAAAATATATTGTTTGCTTTGGAAGTCCCTGGTGAAAGATCTTTCATGTCAAAAGCAAATAATGCCCATCACAACTGATAGTGGTATGAATTTCATGTGTTTGGCATGTTTAATTGCTGATGGATGATCAGACACACTGCCATTGATCGCGCCAAAACTTACCCTGATTTACATTAGCTGAAATCTGGAGAAAGCCCAGCAGAGTCAATATAAATTCCTTCAAGTTTACAAGAAATGTCTGTGAGACATGTTTGGCTCACAAACTCAGTAGCGAGGGAGGACCAGAATCACCGTGTTTTTACATGTGTTTTAATCCTGAACTGAATAGAGTCGAAATCTGAAAATGTTTCATGGAATGAAAGTTTCTTAGAAATTATATGAGAAGTGAAATCATTCATTCCTAATAGTTTTGATGTTAACTTACTCCAAGATGTCTTTTTTTTTTTTTTTGATGTTAGCTTTCTCAACAACAGCTGAACATCTCAAACACTGTTGGCTGTGGGGTCCTCACCTACACTGTCTTTAGGTAGACACCTATCTAAACACCTAATTAAAGCTGAACAAGAGCAGGTCTGAGGATAAAAACTGTTAGTAACCACAATTACCCATTGTCACTGGAGTTAGGATCTATTTATTCTGAATTACATTGAGGCTGGAGGAGTTTGTTAATGGCAGAGGAGTTTTCTCTGGAGTAGGAGTAATCCCAGTTGGCCAAGTAAACTTTATTCCCTTTCTCCTTTCTCTGTTAACCTCTGTGAAGTCTGCATGAGTCACTCTCTGGTTAAATAGGTTAGATGCTAAGAAGGGCAGCTGGTAGGATGAAATTGAAGAGCTACAATATGGACAAATGACACCCCAAAACTGCCATCTGAGTGGAGCTTATCAGCTAATTCAAGAGAAAATTTCATTTAATTGGATGGGTGAAGACAGTCTCAAAGCTTATGTTTAATACTGGATGAAGAAAAAGCCTTTAATAATGGAAATTGCAACACTTACTAGCTGAGCACGTTACATGAAGAACAAGCTTGAGTGGTAATTATTACTCATCATCTTACACTGTTTAATCTTCACATGTGCAACCCAGAAATGCTGAGCTGAGGTCAGGCTGGTTTCCAGGATATCTGGAAGGATATTTCAAGCCTATCAAGTCAAAAGAATGATCAACTACTTTTGTGGGAAAAATTCTGTGTGTCTAGTTAGTAACAAAACATGCTGTAATTTCAACCAAGGCAGTATTCCACCAGCTGATTTTTAAATCTCTAGACATCAAGTTTGTTTCTGTATCTACAAAGCCCTATCAACACCAACAGCAAACCTCACTTCTGGCAACCAGGGGAGCTGCTTGTTTCCTTCAGCCACTCCTACCTGTTGCCAACACTTTCCAGAATGAGAAAGAACAGGGGACAGCTTGTGTTTTGCTTCTTTCCCCTCTCAGCAGAAAAGAAAATTATCGTATAATTTTTATTATTTTTATATTCATGTGTAATAATATCAAGTTTGATTTGTTTTGCTCACTGACACGTGTACTGCCTTGGAAGTAACTCCTCTCTCTGCTTTTTGCATGTTGTCCTGGAGTTATAAGATCCAAGTACCATCTGAGCTTTTCTGCATGGCACCAGACCACCCTCCCTTACACCTCTCAAATGGCTTTTGAAGGCTCCTTTTGTGACAGGAAAATGCACAGGCAAATATTCTCCTCCAAATCTTGTGGAAATAAACATCTTCTAACTGCTGTAAAATAAACAAAAATTTAGGTTCTATGCTGTTAGAAGAGAGAAGAAAACCTGTGTCTCAAAATGAACAGTGTTTTTGCTTCAGACTCTGTGACAGGTTCACAGGATGTATAGGTAAGTCTGGTTCCCTGAAACAACACTTAAAAAAACCCCCTAATTTGTGCTATCTGTCCTTTTAATTTCAGTTACAATGATCAGTTATGTATTTCTTCAGCTCAATTTCTTCAGTGTCAGTGGAAAGTGATAAAGAAAAAAAGCAAAACATCAAAAGGTGAGATTCTTTTGTTTCAATTTTTTTTTTCAGTCATTCATTTAGAAAGCACAGGTTGGTTGGCCTTGGAGCCAATAAGCTACAACACCTCATTTTATACATCAAGGTTGAATGTTTCTTTAAAAAAAGGAAAAAATTACTCACTCTCTGCCAAATTATTTGCCTGAACAACAGAAACCCCTCATCTATGGTCATAACTAGACAGAGAAAGAGAAAATATACATAAACCTGTTATCTTTTGGCAAATGTTGCTTATTTTTTTAACTGCATTTCTGAAAAAAAATCCCTTATTTCAGTGTAACTCTGGGAAATTATATATATTATATGTGCATGAAATTAACAACTCTTTTAATGAGGGTACCCAAGACTAACTGCTGAAACAAAGCAAAAGATGGAAAACTGTGTATATGGAAGATACGATTTTTTCCAATGGAGATCAGTGTGAGTTTGGTACAGTCAAAACTTATCCCTTCCCAATAAGAATAACTAATGTGGAAATCATTTGGTCCCTCCAGATTTTAGAAATGTGGAAAACCGTATTGATGAAAGATCAATTTAATTTTTTTCCCAAAAGGAGGACACAAACTGTGGCTGACCATGAATGCATGGAACAAATCTCTTACACAGAAAGCCTGAAAATAAGGTACATGGGAAGACCACAGAATTTCAGCAATGAAAGCTTACCTGTTTAGAGGTACAGTGAATTAAAGACTCATACAAAGGGCCTGAGTACTCCTCTTAAAAAGGGTACAAGCACTGCTCAGGAGAGTGCCTATACTACTGGAGCAACATCAAAGAGCCTGAAGCATAGCCCAAATAAAATAAAATTATAAAATTATATTCAAGTCTGTCATACAAATGTACTACTTGCATGCAAAAATTCTGTTTAACACTGCTGAACTTGCTTTGGATCAAAAGCAAAACTGGTCAGTTCCTCTTTCAGCAGTATAAAAGTTCTAATTATTAAAAAAAACAAAAAAAAAGATTTAATTTAACTTTAATCATGGTGATATTACTTAAGGAGGGTCGCTTGCTCTGAAGGCCCAGTATCTGTAGTGTTTAATAGGGGAACTGACTATATATAAGCATATATATATAATGATTTTGAGGTACTCTACCTTAACATTTTTTAAGTTCTCTGCTTCCTAAAGTGCTAAGCATCTAGTTTGGACTCAGTTCAGTGCTGCCATATGCACATATACTTTCCTAGAAGATTCTTTTTTTTCTTTCACAGCTTGTCTACATGGAGAAGTTAGATTAGTGTATGAATTTACAACACACTAGATACTGCATATGGTTGAAACACAGGCTATCCTGACCCTCATGAACTGCAAGTTTCTTTTCACCTTCTTGGAGGCCAGGAGAAGCTAAAAAATTATTAACAACTAAATGAAAACCATCCCATATTATGTTTGGTGTTGCTCAAGACTAATCTATTAAGATGGTAGGGACGACAGCTTGAGTTCATATTGAGATGAGAGAACTCAAGTTGCAATTACAAATGTCTTCCAAGGATTAAAGATTTTAAAATGACATTAAGGAATGGAGAAAACAGAGTTTCAGTTCTCATTTTCCATTTATGGAATACGTGATGATGGTTGCATTGTTCTGAGGACTGTGCTGCTTGTGGAAACCACTTGGGAATCACTGCAAAGATTCAGCAATGCCATTTACAGAGAGGGTGACATGACAGGATTATGAGTTGTCACCATTGTATCTTCCACCAGCACACTTGGAGATACATCTGAATTGAAATTATTATATGCCCTATACAATTATTGTGAAAATTACTAACCATCCAGTAGTTGGAAGAGCCCAAAAAGAAAAAGGGGAGAAGCTACTATAGTGATAGGACAAGAGGGAACTGAAAGAGAATAGATTTAGATTGAATACTAGAATTAAATTCTTTGCCAAGAAGGTGTTGAGGACCTGGCACAGATTGTCCAGAGAAGCTGGGCTGCCCCATCTCTAGAATTGTTCATCTAAAGCCATGTTGTTTGGGCATTGGAACACCCTGAGACAGCCGAAGGCATCCTTACCCATGGCAGGGGTGGGATTAGATGAGCTTTAGGGTCCATTTCAACCTAAGCTTTTCTGTGATTCTACAAAAAAATCAGATGTTCATTAAGAGATTAAAAAAATAAAAATATAAATTGAATATTTTTTTTTTTTAGCAGATTTCCATTTTCCTAGGTGGCAATTCAAAAGCACTTTTATTCTACATCCACCTGTAAGAGTCTAAGTAACCATGACTGAAGAATGAGCACAAAGAGACAACGAGTCTATCATTGTGCTCTGGCCCATTTCCTAACCTCAGTAAAACCATAGAAATGAGGAGAAAAGTCAAAGTTCTGTTTAAACCTGGTACAAACAATTTTAAAACATTAAAAATCTTATTCTGCAAAGTTACAGACTGGATGCACAGAGGTAACTTAAATAAGGTTAATTAATTAAAAAAAAAATCTGTGTAAATGGACTCATTACATGAAAACTTCTCAATTTTGCATTTCAGTTATCACAAGCTGTCTGCCTGTTGAACTAGTGGTGTGATTTCAAGCAGTCATGGATTTTCAGGCAAGGATTGAAAACAGATGGTCTCTGATACCTTTTTCATTATAACCTCCCTGAGTTTTCAGAAATTTGTAGCTTTGTCTCCAGGTCTTTTTTCCTCTTCAGCCTCTGACTTCCAATCACTGAAGGAAAAAAATGTCAATATTCCTTAAAGCATCTGAGGTGCCTTATACTACAGGACAGGAACTGGCAAACCTTCTTACTTCTTATCCCTTGGAGATAAAGATACAGGCAGCTGGAAGGAACTAGATGGTTTTTGACAAGGGAGAAAAAAAAAAAAAAAAAAAAAAAAGGTTTTTTAAAAAAAAAAAAAAAAAAAAAAAAAAAAAAAAAGGCACTTCAGTACCAGAAACTGTTTATTGAGAAAAGAGAAAAGGACTCCCAAGGTAGGTTCTGTAAAACACATGATACCATGGCTGTGGTTAAATGGCTTCAGGCCAGGGAAAGAAAATAGATGAGAGATGGGTTAACTCTGCTGCTGCAGATGGTAAAGCTGTGGGATGTGTATTATCTGCCCCAGCAGTGGAGTGAAGTCTCCCAGACACACAATTCCTGGAGAAATATCAGCAATAGCCACTGACAAGTTTACTGTATCAAATCTGTTCAGACTCCAGAGCCCTTGCCAACAGCTGAAGGACATTACAGCCAATTGATTTCTCCAGTGTAGACGACACCTGAAAATAACCTTGGCTGTCTGGAGTGAGTGGTTCTGGATTTGTTAGTTTTGTCTTTAGTTACTGCCTCTTTTATATGCCTTTTGTGGATTGTTCACCTGGAAGTTGAGTACTTTCTTGCTTACTCTGTCAGCTTTTGTTTTTTCAACCCATTACAAGGTCACCTAAGAAAAACTTTGAAGGTTTGACTCACAGTCATGCAACAAAATTTGCTTCAGGTGGTAATGTCTCCCAGTAGGAAAGTGTTTGGATTGTTGGAAAAGTAGTTTATTATGAGAATATAAAACCGTTTTCTAGGATGAACAAGTGATTTTTTTTTGTTCCTTTGCAGTGCACAGTTAGCGAGTAATAGCCTGAGGGAATCAACACTAAATCAGTCTGGATAATTCCTTGCTTTTATTTTGATATCTTTTTTGTTTCCATCTAGCCCTGGTCTGCAACATTATTTTCCTTTTTTTATATCTAACTGGGGTTTGGAAAACTATGATCAATAATGTAAGTGTGTGGGCAACCAAGTGAGACCGGCACTCTTCCCACGTGTGGTAATGTGGGATAAATACTATCTCTAGGATACCTCCTTTATACTGGGCACCATAACTCCTCTACAAACTTAGGTTCTTTAAAAAGCATTTGCCAACCTGTGCAAATGGCTGATTAATAGACTAATGTCAGTATTCTGTTTTTACAGGCACTGGAAAAATACTGAAACTGGAGTCATGCTGAGGTAACTGTAGTTTATCCTCTTCTTAAGACATTAGAAATTTCATTTGCTTTATTTTTTCACTGGCTTTATTCTTTCACCCTTGCCTGAAATGATAACTCAGTAAGCCTCTTCACCTTTGAAACTTACCAACATCTAGCTCTGCTCCATCTCAGTGGAGATTGAGCACAGCTCAGATCAAAAGTATTCTGTAATAATAGTTATTGCTTCTCTGTGTACAAACACTGCACTGGGGTGCCCGTGCAGATTCACTCATAACACACTTGCCTTCAAAGGTCAGGATTTCAGCTCTTCAAGCCCTTGGGATTAAGTGACTGCGCAACTAGGCTAAAACTTATTTAAAACCAATAGAATTTATTTTGGAATTGGTACATTCAGTAAGCTAGACAGTGTCTCTGGAATTGGTGCCTGAAATCAAGCAACTTTGTCACTAACTTGGATCTTTAGGCCAGATTTCTTAAATGGTGGCAAACCCAGTGAAAGACTCTGATTCCAGTTCAACAAAAGTATAAAAGTCTGAAAAATACACTGTTGAGAAAAATGTCATAAACAGAATGGACCACGAAATGGATTACACTGGCATATAACACAATGCGTTATCAACTAATAGGTCTCAGCAAGAAATTGTTGTTCTGTCTGCATGAATAAAGCCTTAAAGCAAATTCTACTTCAGTTCCTCAAAGCAAACTTACATCTGAATATATAATGATTGGATGGAAGGAACCTTAGTGAACTTAAAACATATAAAATCTAGGAATACAATATTAGCAAGCTTACTTGGTTCCTTCTATCACTGGAAGGTGTGCCAAGTGTTCTTTCAGAGACATCTAAACTTTACCCCTCTCTTGAGGAAGAAAATACAAGTGTAGTACCATGTCAAAAGAAGAAACACTGAGGCTGGGCACAAACTTGCTGTTCATGAGAGACTCTGACAGATGTGTTATGGGCCAACACAGAGGACTGAAGAAAGGAAGTCCATGGGATCCCAAAAGGATTTGAAGCTTTTTCTGTCAGGCCCCATTCTTTAGTCAAGGAAGACTGATTTGTGTCATGATGAGCAGTCTAGAAGGAAAGTGAATCACCTTACTTCTGTTCAATTTGTGATCTCCTCCTGGTATTCTATAAGAATATATTTGGTTTCATCCTTGTTTAAATCCATTAAGTATGCTAAAAAAAAAAAAACAAACAAACAAAAACCCCCACCACTTGCAAAGATAATTTTATAGAATATACTTTGCACATCTCATTTCAACTGAAAATGGAAATTATGGTAAAGAGTGCAAAATCCACGTTAAGTTTTAGTACCAGATCACCTGGTACGTGTATGAACATAAGAATACATTTTAAACAAACATAAATATATAAAAATATTTATAATTATAAATATATATTATTTATATATTATATATTTATATATATTTTATATAATATAAATATATATACATATATAATATAAAAATATATAATTATAAAAATATTGACATAATCTGTTGGCATCAGTTCTGCTCCTGAATTTTCCTATTGAAGGTACTGTTGCTAAACTCATAATTGATTATGTCTGTGCCATACCATATAGACTATCAATTCTGGTGGATGCTAATACAGATTTCAGTAATCTCAACTGTAGCATTTAGATGTGACATTTTGAAAGGTGTGCATCAACAGCCTCATTAGAGGCCAAGCCTATGTTTGTTAATTCTCTGGGGAGATGCAGCTGTAATATCTTTTGTGGAACATCATTTGATTTCTATTGTAATATCTTTAGAACATGATCCATCTAAAACTTCTTGAGCTTTGTTCACCATTTCAAGGGGAAAAATCCTAATTAAAGTCTAGCAATTAGATGAAAGATTTTTCTCTGTAATTCTAGAGAAATTCTCAAATTTCTCAAAGAAATTTGAGAGCTACCTGGAATAAAAAGTCATCAGGATGCACAGCATCCATAATACTTACAATTTCAATTTGCATATATAGATGACTGTAAAGTAACTTCTCATGAAAATTGGAGACATAAATTAGGAAACCTTTTATTCTGGGCTCGAGCTAAATGTTATGATAATTGGTGCATTTTTTATATTGACTACAATGAGGTCTAAATCAGGTTATAATAAAAATTTTCACACTAAGTGAATGACTTGAATGAAAATTGTGAGTGCCCGTCAGAATCCAGATCCAGAAGGGCTTCAGTATTCACACATCTGACAGCCAAAGAGAATTTTTATTTGCTGCTTTTCCTCTAAACCTTTTGTCACGAGGTGATTAAAGAAAGGCTGATAACCAATTTCTGACAAAATCATAATTTCTTGTTGGCTTGGGAGTTTATGCCTTAAAAATAAGCTTCCTGATGATAAATCTGAAGAAACAGTGTATGGATCTCTGCTGTCCTCTGTGGAAGAAGAGTAATACAGCTACAGAGAGACTTTACATGTCCACAATTTCTTTTGCTTTGAAATCCCCTAAGGTATTAGGAATTCTCCAAAGATCTTGGAATGTCCAATCAGCAACAGAATTTAACAAAGAAATTACAAAAATATTGTATTTCCTCTTCATGAACAGTTTGATGAAGCGTTCAGTATACTGCAAGTGCCTCTCTAGAACTGATCTTAAAAATCATAGAATCTAAAGAATGGAAAATATGCAAAAAGTGAGCAACAAAAAATCCTAGTTTGACCTAGTCTAAGACGTTGCTTAAGCCAGAAGAAACCAGTTGCAACAAGAGTCAGTAATAAATACAGAAACAAAATTACTGGAAAGATGGTGCTCAACTATTTTCCACAGGGGGAAGTTCGAAGTTCTGGTTAGAAGTTCCTTAGTTAGGTAAACAATCCCCACCATGATTTTATTGTGAGTACTGGACCTGTTTTCAAAAAATGTGTCTGTTCTCATTTTGTGATTTGCATTTACTGGTATTTCATCATGTTCTTATCCTGTAATAAGTAACAGAAACTCATTCAGTTTCAGTTGATGACTTTGCTCCATTTGTGAACAATCAATTCTGTTTGTTTTTTTTTTTTTTAATCCTCTCATATATCTCCTTTTTGAAGAAAATTCCTGATCTATTTAGCATCTCATTTAGAAGATGACACAATCATCCACATTACCACTCTTTGACAAAGACACTGCAGTTGTGTGTTGATGAGCATTTAGAGATTTTCATTCAGGCTAATATCAAAAAAGTCTTTTTACCCCCAAAGTGACATTTTGATTCCTCTTTTTGTAATAAAGCATTCTTTGGTTTATTCCTCATCCAAATGGTTACGAGTGAAAAGTTTTAACTGCTGCAGGCACCCACTATTACTTATTTAGTCTATACAGGTTTTCAAGAGATGGGTAGTCCACTGATGTTCATTACTTTTTGGAGATAGCTCTTGCTGCTACTATAAACCTTCCCTGCAGGCAAAGTAGTGGAGAGGTTGTCTTGAGAATGACTGTTCAGTGAAAAGCAGTGAGCACTGAAGGATGAAAAAATGGAAGTTACTATACCCTTTTCCACTGTGATTCATCATATTAGCTGAATGATCAGCAATATCATCAGTTACTGCACAGAATATACATTGTAGTCTTCCAAAGATGTGTGTACTGTGTTTTCCTTGAGAGAATAAGAGATATTAAGTATTCTTTAACTCATGGAGTCCCTCCACCTGTCAATGCAGAATTATTCTCTGAAGTAAATTTCTGAGGGACCTGCTAAGTACCTACAAAGACATGACATTCTGGTCAAAACTCAGGAATAATTTTATATGATATGTGGTTAGATTTACAAGGCCTGGAAATTTAAAATGTCCTTACTTTCTTTTGGATTTCTATTCCTGATTCTTTTGTGTTCCTTTGGAAATGCAAGTTTGCACTGTTCAGCCTGTACAAGACACTGGCATGAGTTTTTGTGGCTATATATACAAATGACTGTACAAGTGTAAAACAAAAATAACAATATCTTCTATATTTTCATGAACAGTAATGACAATAGATTTTGAAAGATCATTTCTTTGGGCTTTAAAGATAATTACTGCTGCTCTAGAAATGAAGGTTGAAATCAATCTGATAAAAGATATAGCTCAGCGTTTCTGTTTCTATCCAACCAACACTACAGATTCAATGGCATGAAGTCCTCATATCAGGAATAAAATTCAAGGGAATAAGCAGAAATTTAGCTGTGAAGTGATCTGTGTAAATCACTTATTCAATCCTGCCTAAATCCAGTCAAAATTCAGTAAAAGATCTGGTTATTTTTCCAGTCAAGAATGTACAAATGCCTCTGTGAACAGGAGCCCAGATTCCTCCCTGGGCTTCTGTCCCCATTGTGAACCACTGTTTTGGGAAGCATTTTTTAATACTCCATGGAATTATCCTTTGTTTGGTGTACCCTGCTCTTTCACTGTATGTGCATCTCTGGCATAGTCCTTTCTATTAATCTCTTCTTGGTAGTGGATGAAGAACTTTGATAAGTTTTTTCCAAACCTACAATCAATCTTAAAATTAAACTTTTTTGAACATATGTTCAAGTTTCTTGATCTTCATTGTTGCTTGTTGAATTGTAAGCACAGAGTAATTCTGTGTAACAGAGTACTGTCCCTCAGTAGTGGAGAGATGTAGTCCAGATATCAAAAACTGCACAAAATTTACCTCTACCACAGATGATTTGGCTGATGTATCCATAAGTTCTTACTGTGTGACAAAAATCTGTGAAAATTTACTTTGATTGCTGTTTTTATTTATTCACTGAATAGAATCTCAAAAAAACCCGAAGCAGTTGCTGGAATCAACAAAACTTTTCAGGCCAAATTTCTTTTGGCTGATGGGCAGAGCTGCATGGCACTTGAGAAGCATGCACAAATGATGATCATGAATTTAGATTAAAAGCCCAAAATCCTTCACTTCAAAGTTTTACAGAGCTGCCATTTACTAAATTAACTGTGATCCCTGAGACCAGTAGGCTGATAATAGCCAACTCTAGTAGTGCATTAAAGTGCCTAGTTCCTGTATATTTGTACAGCTCTGTGCCAAATGAGAGTATCCTGGAATAACTGGTATATTCCGTGTGTCCAGGTTATTCCAGGAACAGTTGGATGGTTGTTTTCCTTGGAATAAATCTTGAAAAATATGCTATCAAGAAGTGTGTATCTTTAATGGTTTTGGTAGCCCTGTCACCAACCTACTATATAAGTGTTAGAGATGTTCTGAACTGTGTGTGCCCAATCATGCAAAGATGAGAGAAGCAGTTCAGATTTCACGAGATTTTTTTTACCATGGATGTAAAGAACTTCCTTTTTTTCCTATTATTACACCCTGCTGTGTGATATTACACCCTGCTGTGAAATCAGGACTGGCTGCTGAAATACTAAATGTTTTGCTCCTAGTTTTTGTTTCCATTTTTTTCTCCATAACGATATGGACTACTACAACAATCTCACCATGAGTTATACAGCCAGGGAACAGGGGAATGAGCATTTTTGAGTGTACTAGTACTGGAGTGAATAAAAATGTAAAATTTTTAAAATGAACCCAAATGTTTTGGAATACATATACTGCTGTAGTGCTAATCATGCAAATTTTAGGATCACTGCTTTAGTGTAAGCTATCTACATGGTAATCACCCTCTGTCATCAAGGAACAGACACACCCAGAGAACTCATCATGTTACAAAGGTCTGAGAGGTCTGTATGCACACTGTCTCTACATCAGTGATGAAGAGAATAAGAGGAGTTTGTACCATGTACTTAATATTTAAATGGCACACTGAAGAATATTAAAAAAAAAAAAAAAAAAGTAAAAAAAAAGCATGTTTATAATTGAGTTTCACTCCCCATTACTGTAATTTTTTTTCCTTATTTCTCAACCACAGTTTTGTCAATTGTCTCATAATCCTGCAATTAACTGGAACACAAAGCACAATACCTAGTTTCCTCATGCCAAAAGAATAATTATAAATATCCATTTGTCTTTACTGCTTTGTCTTTACTTTTAGCTCAACCATTAGACAGAGCCTTCATTATAAATACGCATTTTCACCTAGCCTGTTTCTCTGACAGTGCCTGTGAGGTGTCCCTCTTGGTGTCCAGGACTGCCTGAAGCTTCAGAAGCAGCTTTCTGCTGTCACAGGTGTATGGCAAGCAACCATGTACAAGAGCTGCCTCATCAACAGAATTTAGAAAAATCTGATTATTGTCCTGCCTTGGACTCACCTTTTATGACAATTTTGTGGACATATTGAAGAACTTTTATTTCACTTCCATCTTTAATTGCATGGATAAAAGTTTCTTTCATCAAGGTTATTGTTCATCAAGTTCCTTCAGAGCCATAGGTGCTGAATAAATAACTAATCTGCCACAAATTTCTCAAAGGACAGGATTATATTGATGGGTAGCAGTGAGGACAGATGATCTTCTTATAAGTTAACACTCAATTCTCATGCTCCATATTGAACCACATATTCCAGAGGCTGTCTCACTTCTACTTCCAGTGGAAGGTGTCCCTGACTATGGTAGGAATGTTGGAACCAGATGATCTTGAGAGTTCCTTCCAGCACAAACCATTCTGTGATTCTAATAGAGCTGGTAAAAAAAATTTGGAATAAATATTTCACAGGACACTGCAAGACTGGTTTTATCCCAGGTCATGACAGAACCTCACGGGGACAGATAATGGGTGTAATTTTCCTAATCTTCTCCTTCATTCCCTGACAGTGAGTTTAGCAGCAGTCCATTAGTGGAGCCTCATAACAGAACATGGGAGTTGCTGTCTAATTTTGCTGCTAAACTCACTTTGGGAAAATGCCAGGACTGTACAGAACAAGGGGGAATGGCATCAACGGACAGACATCAGTTTTAGGGGTGATAATTGGAAAGAAATTCTTCTCTATGAGGGTCAGAAGGCCACACACAGGAGGCACAGGTTTTCCAGAGAAGCTGTGGATGCCTCATCCCTGGAAGTGTCTAAGGCCAGGTTGGACAAAGCTTGGAATAATCTGGGATAATAAAGGTTCCCCTACCCATGGCCAGGGTTTGGAACAAGGTGTGCTTTAAGGTCCCTTCCAGCCCAAATCGTTCTATGATTTTATGGTCCTACAAGTAGAAATGTATGAAATTAATAGAAAAAAAAACAAGTAATTTTCTGCCACATTCCATAGAGAATATTGAGAGCTTTGGCAAAATCAGATTCCTCATAAAAATTACACCAGACCTGCATAAATTTAGATAAGTAAGACTGAGAAATAAAACCAGAAAAATCCTACTACAGGTGTCAACACAGGCAGTAAGACTGCTCCTGTCTATCACCTGTAGCTAAAACAAGGCTTTGGCAGGGCTGAGGAGGAGGCAGCCTGTGCTGCTCATCACCCTCTCAAACTCAGAGATAATAGGCACGATTTGTCTGCTTTTACTTAAGCTGTTACAAGTTAAGTGTTTAGAGTCAGTGAGTAGATCCCTCAGGTCCATTTAGATTCAGTGGAGGAAAATAGTCATGTTCAGAAAGTGATTCACTGCATCTTATGAGATGAAGCATGAATCACCTGCTGGGTATGCCAATTTCTCTCTATTCACTTCAAACCCAGCCTGGGGCATCTGGCTCAGGCTTATGTTTCTAATACTCAGAAAATCAAGTTTAGGTGAAGAGAACCCTACCAAGGTAGACTATGATACTAAAGGTGTCTGAGTTAAGCACCCTCATCACCCAGCATGGACTGAGCTCACAATCCAAAAAAACATTGCCAATATCTGAGAATTTTTTTTTGGCACTCCTCAACATCTGAAGTTATTAACAGTCATGGATTTAAAAAAAAAAAAAAAAAAAAAAGAAAAGAATCAGAGTACCTTAAACTTAGATTTTTTACTTCAGTCTTGTTTGGTTCCAGGTATTTTTACAAGTCTTATTTTCACATTCCATGGCATGAGTTAACATGTGAATCACTGCAAGTTTCCTAAGTTGTTTTTGTTTTGTTTTGTTTTGTTTTTTTAGTTACCTTCTTGATGGTTAATTTCCAAAAAGAACCTACAAAACAATTCCCCCCCCAAAAAAAACCAAAACCCAAAAAAAAAACAAAACAAAAGACAAAAAACTAAAAAAAACCTAAAAAAAACCAACCCCTCCCCCCAAAAAACCCAAATCAAAACCAAAACACAAACCAAACAAACAAATAAAAAACCTTTGCATTTTGTATGACATTCAGTGGAATAGTACAAATTAGCAACAAAAAAAAATTTCTACTTTTCTTATGCATGAAAATTTCTATTTCCTAACCACTTGCATTTGTTTTATATGTGTGTGTCAATATGTAAATCATCAAAGAATTGAGAATTTCACAACCAAAGGGGGATTTTTCAAGAAAAAGATGAGCTTAAGAAAAACAAACAAACAAAATCAGTTGGAGTTTGGGTAAAGGGTTATTCCCTTTGTCTGTAGACCTTAACCATTAATGAAGATAGAGTCAATGTTTACTTAGACACTTCGGTTACTAGAGTGTATCTAATATCTGCAAATTTTGCTTTTAGAATATGATTACTGTGTTTTAGTGTAATTATGAGTGTTTTAGAAGCAGAGCATTTTCACTACCTCTTCATCTCTCTGATCACATAAGTGTATTTTGGGATGCCTGTCAAGAAAATTTGAGCAATGCATTTTAACAGCAATAACCTTTTGAGCAAAAAAGCACTTATGAAAAGGCCCATAAAACCCTGAGTTTTTAAGTACTCAAAGATGATTAAAGAATTATGCTGAAGGAGCCTGACTTGAGAGTCTGAATAAAGCCTGCTATGTGGAGGAACCATTTATTTCTCTGTATTTTTCTATAGTAGGAAAATCTTGGATTAAAATTTTACATAATGAGAGAAGAATTGGAATTATTCTTAAGAGATGTTCAAACAAGATGCTGCAGTTTTCAGAGCTTTCATTCTGAAGTTTCTCAAGCTGCTGTAAAAATCAGGTGTTATCTTGGTGGCTGCTTAAATTTATGTCATGGCCTTGCTCTGAAGAAGTAAATGTACGTGATGGGACTAAGGCTTAAGTAGGACTCACACCCTCCGTCCCTCAGGTGGAAAGGGCACAAATATTGTATTGGAAAGCAGCTAATAAATAGCTTTCAAGAGCTCCATCCTGACTTCCTATCACCATACCCTATGTCTGGAACTTGTCATGATAATTTTTTTAATGCTCTTTTGTTGTTTTCATCATATCTGATTTCTGCTTCCATGAAAGTTTAGCTCAGTTTGACAGGATTTATTGGCTGGATTGGTGCCATCCTTCTGTCCCTAGACAGACCCCATGAATAAGAAGTGGGATTCAGTACAGAAACAGGAGTTTTGGAGTCTAGTTATAAAAATAGCTACATCTCAGTTATTTATCATACCCCTACACAAGAATTGATTCAGTTGGTTAAATCCAGGTTCCAGTTACTATTTTTGATGTCTTATTGTGTGCTAGCTATCTGCAAGATATTGCTCTGTACTTCAAGTTACAGTCATGCATCTAGATCTTCCTATAATGCCATTTGATGGTCATGCAAGACATCCTAGAGCTTCTGAAATAGCATCAGCTGCCTGCATAAGCAACTCACATGTCCCTGGAGATCTGTGAGGCCAGAGGACTATTGACCAGCCTCCTGGGGACAAGACTAATGCTTAAGCATTAGTGTTCAGTGTCATCTGACTCATTCTGTAATCTAAATTGACTTTATTGGATAGCTCTCCATCAGCTCTCGTTGTTCAGGGTGACCTATTTGCAGCCTTTCAGTATCTGAAAGGAGCCTACAAGACAGATGCAGAGGGACTATTTACAAGAGCAGTGACAGGACAAGGGGAATGGCTTCACACTGAGAGAAAGAGGTTTAAACTGGATATAAAGAAACATTTCTTCCCTCTGAGGGTGGTAAGGCATGGGTTTCCAGGAGAAGCTGTAGCTAGCCCATCCCTGGGAGTATTTAAGACCAGGCTGGATGGGACTTGGAGCAACCTGAGACAGTGGAAGCTGTCCCTACCCATGGCAGGGTGTTTAGAATGAGGTGGTAGTGAAGACCTCTTGATTATCTGAAGTGATGAGTCACACTAACTAGATGGCACACAAGTTTTTAATCATTTAGTGTTTTAAATCTGGTGTGGAAACCTGCTCCATGAGTCCCTCCAGTTGCTCCTGGGTTGCTCACCCAGCACGGTCACTAATGGGTTTGTCATCCTGAGTGTAGCTCACCCCTGTGAGAGCAGCTGGGCACCTTCTGAATCTGGTAAAGTTGGAAGCAAGGCAACAGCATTCACACAGCCATGTATCTCAGCAAAAAATCCCCAGCCTTACTCCATCTTCCCAAATCCATCTCAGTTCCTGCTGTTTTGGTCTGATTAATGCTCACTGTGACAAAACCAACAAGGAGAGCTCTCCTGAGGCTTTTAAAAGGTGGGTCTAAGGATGTCAGATGTAATGGTCTTTCATATTAAGGTTTCTGTACCCATGTTTCTCTCTAACCCCTGGCCTGTACATGCATTGTTCCTTCTTACCTGCTTGTATAATTCTGGATGTATGGCTCAAGTACTAATAGCAGGGTCATATTATTAATGAGAAGAAAAAAAGAAAAAAAAACAAAGGGCAGGAGTGACAAAAGGAGAGAGATGGAGACTTAGAAAGCAGTTTATAAAAGCTAGTTGGTTTTGGGTTTTTTTATTTTTTTTTTTCCCCAGAAATATAGGCCCAGGATCTAACATCAATTTTCTTTTATATTTCATTTATTATTTTTTTCTGGAAGTACCTGGAAATAAAATCATGTGTGTATATATATATTTCCTAAAATAAAGCTAGAATTGTTGTTTTTAAAGAATTCTTTATGCCTTCCACCACTGGCCAAGTAAGAGTCAGGCTTCCCTCCATGAGTCATGGTTAATAGCATACTTTCTTTAGACACCTTTATTTATCCTACAATAACATGAAAAATATGCCTGAACTGGCTTTATTTTTAGCTAGTTTTATGTTGGCATTCCTTTAACAGCACATAGAGGGAGGGGTACAGGGGGAGTCAATAAAGAAGAATGTGAAAACGTGTCCTTCTATAAAAACCAAGCCCAAAGTAGTAGTTGGACTTTGGCATATGTGTGGCCTATTAGTGCCTTCTGTCATAATAAGCCTTCTGGCAGAGCAATAACATCAAGGTGTTGTTTATACACTATAAAATGTTAAAATGGCATTGTAAAGATTAGCTGAAAGGTGAGGATTGTTTCAAGGGCTGGGTTGTTTTGTTTTTGCTTTTGTTTTCCTTTTCTTTTGTGTTCTCAAGACCAAGAAATACCCATGCACACACACACACACAAATTGCCTTCTTCAACAGTTTCAATTCCTCTTTAATGGGAAAAATGTTACCTGTAGAGAGTCAGTATGGCCCATATCTTAAAGAGACTAAGAAGAAAAAGACTATTTCATTCCTCAATTCTGCCGCCAATATACTTTGTGACCCAGGTTCACATCCCCTCAAGTGTGCCTCTTACCTCAACCAACATTTGATGCAGCTGAGGGCCCAGGTACTGAGAGCCCCAAGATAATTACTAAATCCCTGCACCACAAAATAGTTAAAGTAAAGTGTCTAAATTATGGGTTTTCCATTCTGACCTGTTTTTACCTAAGGTTCAGAAACATAAGGCCATCAAGTAGTGTCATCAGAAACATCAGTTTAAATTTCTTAAACAGAATGAATTTAGTGTTTTTGAGTAGCTGAGTCCCTTTTGTGCAGGAGCTTTCCAGGAGGGATTCCTTCCAGGAAATTACCATAAAGAGAACCACCATGAGAGCTTCCTTGTCCCCATGATTGGAGGGACAAGAAAATCATTACACAGGAACATGGAAGAGATTTATCCTGAGCTCAGCCCAGCTGTCCACTGAACAAGTGATTCTACAATACCACGTGAGATAATTTAGAGGGTTGAGAACACCAATGTGGAGCTCACAGATATGGTGCAGAAACTGTCACCCTCTTCATGTGACAGCTGGAGGACAACCAGGATACAGACACAAAATAGTATGAAGTTAAGCCTCTATGAGTGAAGCTTCATGTTTCTGGACCAGCATTTCACACATAAATGTATCTGCCTCTGTCATCAAAAAGATTTCCTGGGATGAAGAGATGGAGCCCATCTTCAAACTCAGCTTTAAAGGCTTTAAATTCACAAGTTGGAGGTGCTGAGGTACATCTTCCAGAGTGCTTTCTCAAAATCCAGAACTCTGTGGAAGAAATAGAGTTGAGAATCATAATTTCCAATTTTTAAACATTGAGTACCATTTTCCCACCTCTCCTCAATATTATGACTCCTCTGTAAAAAAAAATTCCTTTTCCCAGCTGGTTTCTGAAGAGCACCAGGGAATGGGGATGTATTTAAAATCTTGATGTTAAAATTAAAATCTTTCCCTAACAAGAAATCAGGGATAACTTTACATAAGCTCATGGGAACACAACCTCCCGCCGCCCATTTTATTTACTTATATTAATTGTTGCTATTTCATTATTTTGTGTAGAACATATCAGATGTTTTTAGACAGATTCCAGACTGTGTGAGTTTCCCCTGTCTCTAGAGGTCCCTATGCATCAGCCTGCAGAGAGCTGGGAAGATGTGCCAGTCAAGCAACCGCTCAGCACTTGTTCTGTTTCTTATATTCTCTCCCAGAACATCTGTTACTGGTCACTGTCAGATGCAGGATACTGGGCTAAACTGAGAAGTTTCTACTGCCACAGAGATTATTTTTGTAACAAATATTTCCGGACAAAAGTGTATATTTTGATCCCTACCAATTTCTGATGAGGAGGATTTGGGTGGACCCAGGGAAAAGCCATAGGTTGGAAGAGGTTTAAAGGGGTTATACAGTTTGGTCCAATTACTTCTGTACCAGGCTGGCAGCTATTTTTCTAATAAGCTTATATGCAACAGCCCTGAGCAAAGAAGGCCCACAGACTCCTTGGATTTCATTGCCCTAACTGGAAATGCTTTCCTCATCTCCAAGCTATATCCCCTTTCCTACAATTTAAGATGACTCTGACTCTCTTCTCCTCATTAAACATGTGCTAATTCTTACTTTATTTTCAATTCCTTTTCTTTTTTTACCTACATTTTAAGGGTTTTACAGTGCTTTCCTGCAATTTCCTTCCTGTACCAGCATCCTCATCTGCATGGTTGTTGCATAATCTTAAAGTCTCTTACAGCTAAAATCATTCCATGATTCTATATTCTTGGTTTTGAGAACAGAAAAGAGAGCTCATGTTTTTTATCTGAGGATATTATATAGCTCGCTTCTTCATTTTCTCCTATTTTACTCTTCAGTCAAAAATCCAAGGCCCCAAACTGGTGACAGTACCAAGGCTGAAGGTTTATGCTTTTGAAAGTGGCAGGGCAAGAGATCACTCTTTGTATGATGCTATGATGCTTTCTCCTCTTGGGTAAGTCTGACTAAGTGTCACTAATTTCCTAGGGACTTTTTCCTTCAGCAAAATCAACCCATAGTAATATTTCAGGTCCCAAATATTAAAAAAAAAAAAAAAAAAAAAAGTGAGAAAAATTACTAGATCAAAGAAATAGGTTCCAAATCAAACCATCAAGGAAATTATAAGATATCGTTTGCTTTATTGTCATCATCAGAGCAAGGCAATAGATTTCACTTCACACTTCCTTCTTGCAAAAGGTGTATTATATTTTGTGGTGTACATGTAGTCCAACCAGTAAGCACCAAGAGAGATAGCAGCATTTTAATTAAAGTTGATAAAGCCTCTCTGAAAATTAGTCTGGGGAAAACACATCTTGTAGAATAGAGAGCTGCCAAGTTTTGGCTGGAGGCTGAAGCAGGGTTTGCAGGAACTGGAAAGAACCTGTACTGGGCCAGTGGGAGACTAGGAACAAAATCACAGTGGTACAATCACTTCTGCTGAATTAAAAAGTGCTCAAGGAGAGAAAACAACTTTAATTACCAATATGCCATCATGTGCAAACAAAAAGGAATTGAAGAGCTGGTGTCCCCTGTCATCTCCAGAAGGTTCAAAAATCCCCAGCTCATTTTGCATACAGTTGATGATGGAAGATACCGTGGCTTCTTACTTCTGGATTCTGAACAGTATGTTCTCTAGAGCAGGAAGAATTCCCTAATCATTATTTTCTCCCTATTTCTATGTCATATTAACATGGTCTAAACTCTAAACTGCGTGTACCTACTCAGTGTTCTAATAACAACACATGAGGTTTGAACCTAGTGGAGAGTAATGAGGTGGAGACATGTACCTGCTACTGCAAGATGAGTTTGGGCTAGGGCTGAAGGTCTCATGACATGGATTAATTCGCTCAGCCCTGCACATGTCACCACAGCCTGGAGTTTATTCCAGCCCTGTGACTGGCTTGTCTCTTCTCACCCTCAAAATTGTCAATTCTCACCTTCTCACCCCTTGAAGATATTTCGCTGTCCTAAAAAAATCCCTAGACTTACTTCAGACCAGTGGGAAAAGACACTTTTTTTGTCTCATAAATGTGGAAACCCAAAAGGCAGGAAGGCATCTGTAGCTCTCTGTGTAGTTCCACCTGATGATGTTCATCAAAGCTGGTTGTAGTATGCATCAGGAGATGTGTAGGGAGTCAGGAGAGAAGCAAGGGGAGAGCTGTTTTGCCATCCCTGCTGCATCTCTGTCTCCACTTATGTCAAACATCCCTTTAGCAGAAGTTCACCATCCCTGTGCAGGAGCATAAAGCACAAGCTGTGTGCAGGAGGCAGAAGATTGGCAGGCCAGAAGCATCAGCTGTGCTATAAAAAATATGCTAATGTGTTAAAATGGCATTTATTTGGAAATAACCACTTTGCATTATGGAGGATTGGGTTTCTCGGATTCTTGGGGGTTTTTTGTGTGTGTGCCTCTTTCTCCTGCCCACCTTCATCTTGACCTGGTTCCTCCAGCTTTCTGCCACAGACACCTGGGGCCAAGTGCAGAAGATGGGTTTTGTGTTAGCAGCAGTCATCAGTTGGCAGGAATAAACCACCTACCCCATTAAAAGCCTGTCACCTCTGCTGTTGGCTTTACAGAAACTTTAAATCCCAGTAAAATGAAACACTAACAGCTGCCCATTATTGCATATTGTGTCCTGTATTATTCCGTCTGTGCTGCAGTGAAGTTTAGTGGGGGAAGAATAAAAATATATATATATATATATCACACTTTCCCCCTTGCCAGAAGAAACATGTGCATCTGGAGAAATTTTCCCAGTGAGCAAAAACTGGATACAAAACCATATTCTGAGGAAATTGCATTCTATCTCATGTTTCCCATCCTGCATGAGCAATTATTTTTGTGGATATATGATTTATTTAGCCCATGTCTTTGACTGTTGGTGACTTCAGAGAGGTGCTAGTTTTCTGCAGATTTTGACTGTTGGCACGGCCTCCACATAAATAAATAAATAAATAAACAATAAAAAACATATTCACCCAGAAAAAACTACACCATCACCAAGCAAAAAGCCCCTTTTGTCATTGCATATGCAGTAGCTCTGCAGAGAATAGCCTGTTCTTTGTTTCCATCCAAAGAGACATTATTTTATTTGACACCCATGGAGCTGCACAAATGAGAGTCAGCAGGCATCAAGCCGTCCTCTTGGAAAAAGAGTTGGCATCTCCCTCCCTGGCACATCTGGTGAGTTTGAATGGCATTCACTGGCACGGCTTTGAAAAATTAATTACATTCCAAAGCCTTGTCACAAACAATAAACCCTTGTGCCAAACGCTGATCTTTTGTTTTCTGCCAGATGTAATGCATCTGCTTCTCTTTATCAGGTTTAATCCTATTTGGCTTTTGCAGTGTAGTAAACAATGCTGTAGAAGTTGGAAATGAAAAGTGGAAGAATGTGGAAAGGCACTGAGCAGAAGAAGAGACAGAGATGCCACGTGGTTAAAGCACTTGATGTGGAACAGCTGGGTAATGTGTTGGCATGAGGCACAGCTATGGTGAGAAGGGCCTTTCCTCCTCAGTGAGATTGCATCAAGCAGCAGTGTGAGGACAGATCCTCAGTGAGCTGTCAGAAATCCTACTGAATGGGCTTGGTGCTGAATGTCTTATTTTGCATATCTAATTTTTCTCAATGATTTCACCATATAATCTGGTGCAGGAAGATCTTTCTTAATGTTGCCTCTCAAACTCAAGGAAGGCTCCATCCAAAAGGAGAAATAAGGTGCAATTAAGCACACGTCAGAAAAACAATTCAAATCTTTATTTTTTTCCTTACATCAGAGCTTAATTATTTGTTAATGCTAAGAGAGAACTGGATGGGTTCAAAACAAAATTTAATCCACCTGCTGATACCACCAGGCATGGTCTTGAAAAGATCTGTGATTCTACAATGTAGAAAGCCTTGGTTTTTTTATTCCTCCCCTCTCAGCCAGCCTCATGTACCTCATTACATGGAAATTCATGTGTCCTTTTGCTGCTGTGCTAAATATATTTTCAGTGGTTCATGTAGCTGCAAGCCTGTGACCCCCTTCACTCCTTACACTCCATCTCCTGCTGTCTTTAATTTTTCTGTGGTACAACACAGATCCGAACTGCACAGCTTGGTTTCTCTTAAATTCCTTAAATTAAACAAGCAGTGGTACGGTTGCCATACTGGGAACTCAAACCTTGTCTTGGCTGTGACAGAGGGCCAGAAAGAAGCAGCCTGAAGACCCCTCTTAGTGGGGCTTGTGGTCTCTAGGGATGCCTTTGTGACATGTACTTTTCCTTTTTTCAATGCATTTTTCAAGAGGAAGAACTAGTTTGAGGTTAGCAGCTCCTGACACGTGTGAATTGAAAATAAACCAAAACAGTTTCAGCCACAGATGAGCTGGAACTGGAGTAAAATTTACTGGCTCAATGGTCTTCCATCCAGGTGTATTGAAATCAAACCTGTATGACTGAAAACAGCAGAAAGGAGAAAGAACAAGGGAGCAGGAGACTGGATTTCATCTTGACTGTCTAGTTTGTAGTGTTTCCTGTGTCTCAGTTCAAGGGCATTAATAGCCTCAACTGCCTGATACATTTAGAATTCTTTCCTGTCTGGCTCAAAAATTTCTGCAGAACTTCGAACTATGGACATCATTTTGGACTTATAACTGCTATTCATTACCACAACTTTACTTAAATTTAAAAATAATTGGACATTTAGGCATAAGATCTCATTCCCTGAAATCTCTTTCTCTTCTTGCGTTTGAGTTTCAGGCATCAGTCACAGCTTGGGTGTCTACAATAATTATTGCTGGTGAAACAACCCAGACCTCACACTGGGAAATAGTGGAAAAGAAAGAAAGTGGAAAGGAAAGAAATAGGGCTGAGTTAAACATCTGTGAGAGCCTCCATTGGAAAAGAAATATTTGCTGTTCAAAGGACACTGTCAAGTCAAATAGCAGGAACTTGAATGCCAGGTTCCAAGAAGAAGGTAGCAAGAGGGCTTCACTGGAACAAGGATTGTAACCTGTTGCCCAAGGGAGTGATGGAATCATTCCATCATCCCTGAAAATGTTCAAAAAACAAGTCAATGTGGCTCTTGGGGAAAGGGTGTACTGGTCAACATGGTGTTTCCAGGATATCAGATGGACACTAAGATTTTAATGATGTTTTCTGCCTTAAAGATTCTACAATTCTAAGTCTCCAAAAGTTACAAAACCAAGTTTGTTTTGTTCTAAGCATTTTTAAAAGGGCATGAGAGGGACTTTAACTTTTCAAAGGTTTATTTTGGAAGTTTGTCAGTGATTATTGCAATTTGACTTCTTTGTTCATTGTACACAATTCAGTGCCACCTGAATTCCTTTGAGAGGTTGTTTGGTTTGGAATTAGAGAGTTGGTGGTCATCATGGCTCATCCTAAGGCTCCCAAGATCTGATCTCTGCTATCATCTCTGTGATGGAGTCAGCCAGGACAAGCAATTCCATTACCATTTTCATGTTACAGGTTTACCCCGTCTGAAACATGTGAATTGTGATAATGGCTCATCAGAAAACTGCTCTGAGATCTACAGCTGAAAATGTGTCCTGTGACAGTGGCACTGTATATAAAACATGCTGGTAACAACCAGAGCAGCCATGGTCATGATATTTGAGGGTTACCCATCCATGGTTGTGTGAAGATTCTGAAACAAATACACAAGTCACAGAGCCCGGATGTCTCAGAATTCCTTCATAACAAATTACTACAAAATGACTATCAAATGTATCAATTGTGTGTATATATATATACACACACACACACACACACAAAAATACATAAAATTGTAGAATCATAGAACTTGAAGGCTGAAAGGGACATCTATAGACACCATGTCCAACTATCAATCCACCATCACCACCATGCTCACCTTGAGACTGAAGTGCAGTATCCATACATTTTTTGCATACTTACATGGATGGTGACTCCAAGACTTCCCTGGGCATCCTGTGCCAATGCTGCACAACCCTTTCTGTGAGAAAAAGAAAAATCACCACCTTTTCTGTGATTTTCCTAATATCTACTCTAAACTTCACTCAATGCAATTTGAGACGAATTTACCTCATTCTGTCACTTTTTACCTGTGCAAAGAGACTGATATCCACTTCCATATAACCTCCCTTCTGGTACTTGTAGAGAAGGACCGCCCTTCAATTATATAGAATATATAATATAATATTATAATATTACATATATTGCATAATATTATTGCATTGGCAATATTATTGCATTATATTATATAGAACATATAATATAATGCAAGCTATTACAGAATTTCAACCAGTGAAGTAGACACATACTTATGAACCTTTATCTATATAAGTGCTAAAAAATATTAATGTGAGGTGTTGCAGGCACAACTTGCACCATACCATTCCATTTGGGTTCAACAATTGAAAATTCTCACTTCAAAAATGACTTGTGGGGTCTGGAGTCAGCCAGGTGTCCCCATTGAAGGTCCTGTCTGTCTGGGACATCTTACACAGGGAAGATATTGCAGAGAAGTTAATTTTGTGTTGTAGGTATTGTTTTTCATACCTTTTTTGTGTTTGACACACACCAAGATGAAGTTTATCTCAAGGGATGTTTGGGTTGAATACTAGGAAAAAGAGTGTACCCACAGAGTGGTTGGGCACTAAAAGAGGATCCCCAGGGAAGGGGTCACAGCAACCCTGACAGAGGTCAAAGAGTCTTTGGACAATGATCTCAGGGACACAGTGTAGGATTCTTGATATTGTCCAATACAGAACTGGATTTCAATGGTTATTTTGGGTCCCTTTCAACTCAGAAAAGGATTATTCTATTCTATTCTATTCTATTCTATTCTATTCTATTCTATTCT
>CM031878.1:2720942-2803681 GCA_018697195.1 Certhia americana | reverse complement strand
TTTCTTTCTTTCTTTCTATCTTTTTACTTTGAGAGGAGAGAATGTTGGTGTTGAACATTCAAAATTATCTGAATGGAGATGTCTTCACAGTGGAAATTATAAGATTACTTTGGAGATTCTGCCAACAGCATTTGGACTGGACAACACCCTGATACTTTATTTTCCATTCCTTATTTGAAAATATTTTAGGAAGATTATGAATTTCCTCTTATAGTTTAACAAACTGCAAAGGAGGAGAGAGGAAAAGTTTCTTTCTGTATATAACATGATATGTCTATTATAAAAAATATATATAAATAAATATATAAAAATATATAATAAAATATAAAATTATATGTATACTATAAAATTGTATAACTAGCACAAAATATATATCTTTTTCTCAAAAAAATTGTTCAAAAAAATTTAAAACTTTCTTAAAAATAATTAATCCAGCCCACCTCAATCCCAATTTTCTCAAAATATTCCTTAAAATTAACAATTTTCTTGCAGCTTAATATGAAGTGTAATTTCATTGAATTCCAAACTAAATTTTCATTTTTAGTGAAAAAAGTTTATTTTGTTTAATAAAATTTATTGATATATTGGGGGATTTAGTCACATTCTTCCTTTTTTTTTTTCCCCCTAATATCCCAAAGCCATGGTGGTTGGAATATACATAACAACTGCATGTTCAAGAATAAAATTTGTGGATATAGAGAAATGGAGAAATACACAAAAAACAAACAAACAAACACAAAAAAACAAAACAAACCAAACAAAAAAAATAACCTCAGAAGTTTTGCATATAAAATAATCTATCCAATCTTTTTTATATATCCAAAATATATAGGAGTTTTCCACAGAAATGGTATTAAAGACGATATTAGAACAACAGAAACTTATTCTATCTCTTTTCTTTCTCAGCTGTTTCCATAATATTCTGTTCCTAGCAGGAATTTGGCTTACTGACTTGTTTCATCTGTATTTTAGTATTGTTTCTAGCTTACACTTCTCTCTGTTTGTCTTACCTCAGTGTTCATCACATCAGATGCTCATACAGGAATTATAATTTTTATGTGTTGCTATTTTTTCTTCATGTTTGTTCAATATCATCAGGCCTTTCATCTGTGAACAAACTGTACAAAATCAAGTAAGCTGGGTCACAATACGATTCGTGTTCAAATTCCTAAAATTTGTACAATATCCCTTCGTGGGAGTGTTCTGGTAGTTCTGTAGCTGTTTTGAAGAGCAGATGTGGTGTAATATCTTCTGGGAGTTCAATTGATCTTCCCAACTCCTTCATGCATTTCTCCTGAAATTTTTTTTTTCTCAACATGTACATCTGTGTCTGTGTGTGCACATTCTCTTTGGTCCTCTCCCAAATGGAACTTAGTTTACAAATAAGTGAAGCTATGCCTAAAAAAATAGTCACTAATTTAAAGTATTTGCTACCCCATTACATTTGGTATTGATATACTATATTTCACATTGTTTGAATTTTACTTGCATTTCAGAGTGTTTATCTCTGAATATTTTGCATTCGTTTTGCCTCCATGTTTCCCTCTAAAAAATGATATTTGTTCTGGCTATACTATGCATTAGTTAAAATAGATCTTTTAAAATTTAAATCAAAAGGAGAAGATAAATATTTCTTTTGCTCTTGGGGAGATCTGATGTAAAATCTGATCTTAAATTAGAGATTAGGGATTTCACACCCTGAATATTTGCATGGTTCATTTAGCTATTCTGAACATATCACAAATCTCCAAAGTTTCTTCATTTTTCACATTCTCATGAGAATCTGTCACTTCCTAACTTCAAATCTTTTCAAGGAGTGCAGTACTGTTTAAATATGTTTAAGACAGGTAGCATTTTAGACTTGCTCATGTAGTTATTAGTTGCTAAATGCATCCAGTCCTTTAATCCAGTGACAGCAAAAAATGAATTTGGAACTTTAAGCCAGACTTTATAGCTATCAATATCAATAAACTGGATTAACCAGTTCAGGATGGGAAAGTTTATGACAAAAATAGAAAGATGTTTTTGAAAGAAGATGTTTCCCTGAACATTACTGCTTTACATTTCGTCAGATCTGCATGTAGCATTTGCATGCATATTTGTGGAGTCAAAGCCTCTTGAACCACTGAAACACTGCAAACACTTCAGGCTGTTGTCTGAGGGGTTTGTCTTTTGTGCAGGAAACCTTTTAGGTAATCAAAACACTCTGCAAAATGCAGAGGCTCTCCTCAAATGGAAAACAAAGATGTCTTTTCTACAACTCCTAAAGAATTTACTGAGAGTTCATGAACAGACCCCCAAATAGATCTGGAGATGAAGACACTCCAGTCTATTAGCACTGAAGGGTTGGTTGGAACTTTTTTCTATTAGTAAAATCACCAGCCTACAAAATAAAGCTTTGATCCCTTGTTCTTCTGACAGACTGTAGAGTTTGTTTAGACTTCATTCATTCTTGTGAATTTTGCAAGCTTGAAATCACAGTTTTATGCAGGGGAAAAAAAAATCCTAAAAAAGGATTTTCCTTGATATTTACAAATTAGCTTCTATTCAGGTAGAAATAATATACTTCTTGTCATCATGTTGGTTTCATAGATAAAGCTTTAACATCTAATTTATGAAATTACTCCTTTTTGCGCCAATGTCCCCAAAGGGAGAATCACTTCTTAGTAAAACCACTGGATATGGATGCTATTCCAGGTTCTGGTATGAAATCCATTAACTTGGATAATCCTGAATCTAAAATAATTTTTTTCTTCTGAGAAGTCTTTTGCAAACCTAAACCCATTAGTGTCTGTTCTGTGTCTAGGTAATGCAAGAATTGGAGTGGTGTAATACTAACAGAGATATTACCCGTCTTCAAAAATTTTAAAGAATTCTGGAAAACGAGTGCATACACTGGATTAAAACAAACTCTGCTCCTCCTCTCCCGTTGGAAGGCCTACATTTTAGCAAAATAAATAATACTTGTTAATCCAAGATGTTTCAGCAGTCAGGAGGAATTCCCTGGCAAAAGAGAAAGCAGGAACCTGGTTCTCCTGCACCATGACAAGCTTCAGACCAGCTTGCCATTTTGCAGGGTGCTTAATCCAGCTTTACTATCAGGGTAATTAGGACATGTAGATTTTCAGCTGAGATAACACTGTAGAGCTCCACTAAGCACTGAAATTTGGTCCCATGCCAGCTGACATTAACTTGAAGATACAGCCTTCAGGTGATAAGCTGTTAGAGGCAACTTATTCCCATGGCACAGGGAGCCTTGGCCGTTAGCAGAAAATTTAATGCTATTGACTGGTGTTATATTTTCAAAATTATATTTGTGTTACAAGATCAGTTATTGTAAATCATTTGAAACAGCCATATAAATACGTCTGGAGTGGTATACTCTGGAAATCTAATCAATATGGTGTCACATGAAGCACTGAGGTACAGAGGAGTAAAGGAAAAGATAAATAATTCTGTGTAACCATTGGAATCATGAGGTGGATGTCACATAGAAAAAAACAAATGCAAGTGTGTTTTTATTTTTATCTTTTTTCCTGGCTGTCAAGAGGCTAAGCTGGTCATGTACCTGACCTTATTTTCAACCCTATGTTTGTCTACCAACTTGTTAGACTTGTAGACTACCACTGTTCCTTTTCTACAAACTTTCTCAGATTTATCAGAGGATATGCATGATTCCTGTGGCTATTTTAGCTGCCTTTCAGACGTCATCTTAATGCTAGCTGCAGGTCTTCTAAAGGTTGGTTTGTTCTACACAACCACTGACTGTAGAAAGCATTAATTTGCGGTTAGTAAAATCTAGCAGAGGCTTGAATCTGATGAACTCAGGTGGTGTTCAACTTCTGCGCAAGTTTACAGCGTGGATCTTTTGAGGAAGTGTGGAGGGGAAATAACCACAACCACTGCCACACTTCTATCCCCTCACTGGGTATTTGCAAAAATATGTTATGGAACTATAGCAAAAAAAGAAGCACTGACTCCCCCTTTAGACAAAGAATCATAGGATCATCTAGGTTGGAAAAGCCCTTTAAGACCATCAAGTCCTACCATTAATGTACCACTGCTCAGCCCACCTCTAACCGGTGCCCCCAAGGCCACATCCACACAGCTTATAAATCCCTCCGGGGATGAATACTACATCTGGAGGATGGAGACTGCCCCTGGGCAGCTCTGCCAGGGCTCAACAGCCCTTTCAGTGAAAGAATTTCCCCTGATATCCAATCCAAACCTCACCTGACACAACATGAGGCCATTTTTCTTCCTCCTGTCCCTGTCCCCTGGGAGCACAGCCCGACCCCCCCGGCTGTCCCCTCCTGGCAGGGAGTTGTGCAGAGCCACAAGGGCCCCCCTCAGCCTCCTTTGCTCCAGTCTGAGCCCCTTTCCCAGCTCCCTCAGCTGCTCTTCATCAGACTTGTACTCCAGACCCTTCCCCAGCTCATCCACATCACACATTTCCTGACCTCCACAACTACTAAGCTATCAGATCAAATATTTCCTCATAATTTAATTCTCCCACCTACCCATTAATTCCCCAGGAGTACAATTTTCATGAACTCCACAGCTTTTAGGCACTGATTTGGTAGGATCTGTTTATCTGATTACCAAGGAATCACAGCTAGGATCAGGATCTCATCCTGCCATGGATGAGATGGAATGAGTGACAACCAATAAAGAATCTGAACCCCAGAGTTTATAGAAGAACCAGAGAGATATTAGCTTGACTTGAATTGATTACCTTACTTGCCCACTTGCTTGCTTCTTGGATGCGTGCTTCCACCAGGATCTTCATCTTCTTTCTGGAGGTCATTTTTTCCACTTTTCCCTTCAGGAATACTTCTTTTTTGGTTTTTTTTTTTTTTTTTTTTGCTTGGGTTTTTGTTTGGTTAGTTGGTTGGTTTTGTTCTTGTTTTTTAACTATACATTTCTATATTTCTGATTTATTTTAATTTTTGACATCACCTCTTGTTCCCAAACACACAGTGCCCAGTTTTCCAGTCTGTGTGAAGAAGCACGTCACATGAACAAACTCCAAACTGGTGGATCTGCCCCATGTCTCCTTATAAGTTGGAGGACTCAAGAAGTGCCGTTTTTGTTTTGTCTAAGAGTTATCAAAATCTGCAACCAGCTTGTACCAGCTAGAAACTTCCTGTGAGTTCAAAAGCTAATTTTGGATATTGCTCAGACATGCATGAATTTGTGTGTGTATGTGTGCATACATATTCAATTTTTTGAGTCCCCTGTATTCAGAGTGAAAGACCTAGTTTTTTCACCTATGAAAACTGCCAATAGAAAAATATCAGAATTTTATATCACAGAGGGAAAAGAGGACTTCTAAAGAACACTGGGAGTTTATTCCCTTGAGAAAGATTGGAAGTATACATATAAACACAGAGTAAAGTAAGATTAATAGATGTTTGAGATCAAGGTTTAAACAAAGGTTAGTTTTCCATTCCGGACCAAATAGCAAAGAAAATGTACAAATATAACATTATAAGGCACAAATGGAATATTACAGGAAAGAAGTAGACCAGTTTAAATACCTTTAAAGAAAAACAATAAAAAAAAGAGTCATGTTTTGTTAGCTCATACAGATGGCTCATGGGGTCTGGCCTGAGCCATGTCATAACACTACAAACTAGACTCAGATCTGCAAAGGTGCTGTGCAGCATCCTTAGGTGCTAATAAGACCATGTGCTAGTGCAGAGATAGGAATATGTGCACACTCACAGATTTGGAGCCATATGCTCAAGTTCTCTTTGTTTTGTTCTGTTTTCCCCCAAAGAGCATAGATTTTCTCTCTCTTCTACTCAGCCATTTTTACTGACATAAGTGGCTTATTGTCTATTCTGATCTCTCCTTCCAGTTTCAGAGTCTTTCTTCTTGAGATGTCACAGAAATGCAGAGGTTAAGTACCCTCAGTGAGCAGAGAGGCACTAGAGATACTTGAAAATTGTCAACAATTTCAATAGGAGTCTTCTTTTCATAGTGAAGGACCCTGCATGTCAAAGCAAACTGTTCAGCAGCTTGGATTCAGCCTACTTGATCCAGTCTATTTACCTCTCAGGATTCCTTGCAAGGGTGGGTTTTTGTTCTGCACTTGATGTTGACCTGCACTTAAAACGCTTCCAGGTAGTGCAGGTGTGCAAGTCACTCCATTAGTACCCTGAAGATCACACCAAAATGCTCAGTGAAAGTGGGATTCTGTCAGATGAAGGCACCCTGCTTCCCAACAGGGCTTCTTTTTATTTCCATACCAGCAAAAAATATTTCCACTCCCACTAAGTGGTAGTCCAATTATTATGAAAACCACTGCACCTTCTATAGATGGTGCATATAGCATAAAGATAATAGACTTTTTCTATTTAACTCTCATAATCTATCCAAAGGGTTTTAGACCCTGATCTGGCATAAGAATATTCCTCAAATATGTCAATTACTGTGTGCCATTTTAGGAAATCAAAGCATAAATATTTTCTTGGGCAATAATCCCCAAGAAGATGCACACCAAAGTCTGTTCCATTATAAGATTGTTTTTTAATCAGGTATTATTTCTTCAAAAATAAGTAATTGCTTGTACAAGTAGCCTAACACAATGAATTAATTCTTACATATAAGTGTTGTATTCGAGTTGCTACAGAGCAATCATCTTTAAATTTTAATGTCATCCACCATGCCGTATCATTGCTATATTTTCATTTTAACTACCTTATTTATTGCAATGTTAAGATAGAATGATAAAATCATAGACAGATTCGGCTTGGAAGGGACCTTTAAAGGCCATCTACAGCAACCTCCTGCCATGAAAATGGACACCTTCAATTAGATCAGTTTGCTCAGAGCCCTACCTAAACTGACCTCGAATGAAGGGATGGATCATCCACCACCTCTCTGAGCAACCTGAGCCAGTGCTTTCCCATCCTCATCATAAAAAATATTATTCTTACGTCTAGTTTGATAACATCATTAAGTGGAATAGTTACCATATATATTATATATCATATATATTATATATAATGATATATATCATACATATTAATTCACAAACCACTCATTTTTGCTACCACAGGTAGATGGTGGTGACAAGGCAGGAACTTTCCTTTCCAATGCTCTACGTTACTTGTGAATGGAGTTTAACTCTCTGGGCCATATACTTTCCCTGTTTCCTGGTCAAGTCAGCTGAGTTTGCATTTATGTCCATATTGAGTGTTAAATAAAATATCTAACATCTTTGCCACATATGACCTAGGAAACGGATGCCATTACTGGCAGTGGAGAGCACCTGAAACTCAGCTCATTTGTCTGCTTTGTCCAGGATCATTTTAGATAACTTAAAATATCTGCCTGAGATGTTTTCATGGATTTGGTAGATATCACACAGATCCAAGGGGACTAAGCTTTCCTGTAATCATTCCTTAGCAACAAAACAGAAGTTGTGATTCTCTTCTCCACCTACAATCCCATCCCTGGAAGTGTTCAAGTTCAGGCTGGGCAGGACCTGGAGCAACCTGGTCTAGTGGAAGGGGAACGAGATTGTCTTGGAGGTCACCCCTTCCACCCAAACCATTCTAGGATTACATCAATGTATTTCATCCGTGCTTTTAAAGCAAAACCTCTTTAAAATTGTGAGTATTTACATGGTTGCTATTAGTATAGTGCAGAGCATGTTTCTCTTCATCACAGCACTGGGAGATAAAAAAATATTCAAAGAGAATGATGAACGTCAAATTGCCCTTCAACTGCCTCTTGTCCTCCTCCTGCCCCTGAATATTACAGTGTCTGATTTAATTTTCTGCAGATCAAGATTTATAGAATAAAGTCCCAATAGATTTACAGAATAAGGTCCCAATGTTCAATGCACTGGGAGGAAGGAGAGGTAAGACAATTTTGAAAGAGATTTTAAGTCAGCCAGCAAGATGAACAAAGGGAAGCCAAGAATTTCCTGATGGTGTTTCTACACTTTGAGTAGGAAACAAATCTCAGTCTCTCTCAGATGTTTTCCTCTATATTTGAAGGAGACACTTTTGCTCACAGGGAAGCTGCAGTTCACAGTGTTCTTCTGCAGAGAGATGTCTGTGAGCTCTCCTTCAAACATTTGAACAAGATGCTTTTCTCCCCTTTCAAAGCAGGTAGGGGAGAAGGGAACAGAACAGCTCATGAGTTAGAGACTCTCAAAGTAAGAAGGGGGAAATCCCAGACTCAGTCCCACTTTTGCCTGTATCCAGCCTGCTCTTGGAAATAGATGTCTCTGGCATCTGATAACTGTTCTGAGCAGAGACATATTTCCACCCAACAAAATAGAAATTCTTGGCCCAGAAGAAGTCTAAATGCTGATGCATTCTCCTTTCAGGGAAAAAAAAAAAGATTTTCTGGCTTATTTTAAAAAAACAAAAAAAAAACAACCAATAAACAAACAAAAAAACAACCAAAACAAACATAAAGAGCATTTAGAGCATTTTACCTGTAACAGTCATGGAGTAAAGAAACACCTTTGAGAAATTAGTGCTACAAAGAGATTGTCAGACTTTTTAATCCACAAAACACTTTAGAATGGGAAATACCCTTGCTGGGATTACAGAATTTTCTACCTAGAAGAGCTCTAGATTAATAATTGAGAGAGTTGGGTCTCTCTCTAGCTCAGTAGCCTTGGTAAAGGTGCTGATGGTGGTACTGCTGTTTCAACATTGTTCTAAAGAGAACCACAAACTTAAAGTCAAGCCACACTCAGTCAAAAATCATTAATTCACATACTCAGTCCAGTGTTCTGACTGAGAAATTGCTAGAATAGACCTCAAATAAGGCTCAATCCCCTATGCAAGGAGTCTAGTATCATTTCAGACTACTCTGCTTCCTAGAAATGTACTTTCTGAAGAGGAATGAGAGATGACTCAAGGCACAGTCCTAGCCTCATACCAGAGCTACCTCAAACAGAATATTTAGAATATTAATACTCAATCCCAGTGAGTATAGTGATTTTTTCATTGCAGTACATAGTACCCTTCTGTCTGCCTAGAAACAGAATTCCTTGTTTATGTTACATGCTCTATACTGATAACAGATGGTGGTAATTTTTTCTGTTGAATAGTCTCATTTTTTTTGAGAAAAAGTTTTGTAGTGTTATTTCTGCAAATCACAAAGTTGTAAAGTTTTGTTGGTTCCTTTCTTTTTCTTTTTTTTTTTTTTTTTTTTTCCCAAGAAGAAAGGAAGATGTAATTTTTCTGCCTAGGAAATTCAACACTATTTTAATGCAGAACTCAATAAACCTTTACTGACAGCTATAATGATTATTTTTTAACTTAAGCCATCATTTATTAACCGAATATATGTGGCCAGCTTAAATGACATTCTTTAGATATTTTTACATGTGTTCTAGGCCCTTTTTTAATATGTATCCTAGGAGATAATGGTAGCCTATAAGATTTTCAAAAGTCAAATCATGTTATACATCACATTGGGTTCGTTTATGGTGGCTGGCATGACAGAAAATGAACCTTGTTAGAGCATCCAGTTATGTTATTACAGTTTGAAAGATGTGGAGTATTACCCCCCAAAGATGATTAACCCCTTTTTAAAGGGTGATGGGTGTTATTAATTGACCTGTTCACTGAACTCTAGAAGGTTTTTGGAAATGTGCATATACCACAAATTATGATTCCACATCATTAATCATCCAAGTTTCCTTCATGACTCAGTAGAAATAAAATACAAAAGGCAAGAATCTAGAAGATGACTTACATTTTTACAGACCCACAGGTACACTACAATAAATACATTTTTTCAAGGGACAGTTCAAAAAGAAGTGACCTCTCTCTGTGCCTCTTCTTATATTTAACCATTTCTGCCTCCCCACCTCTATTTTTTTTTTCCCCTGGAGCTGCAGTCTCACACATTGCTTATGCTTTTTAGCAATATCCTGTCTCTCCATTTCAGGCCTCCCATTAACCCTTTAACCCTTTTAATTCTTATTTGTATTAAGCTTTCCTTTCCTTCCACCCATAGCATATACCACACAGAGCTCTTGGACAGCTCCTGGTGTGCAAAGCAGGGTGGGGAAAGGGCAGAAGAGCAAAACGACTGCATGCTGACAGGTAGGCAGAGGTCTTCCTCATCTCAAGAAGCTTGAGTATAGGTTGCCCATGTGCTTTCCTGTGCACCATCACCTTGTTAATGCATATCTTTCCATGTGCACTTCCAGCAGCAAAGTGTAACCGCTCAAATGTATAATAGATAAGGGAAAGACAGCAGACTGAGACTAATTGAGTTATTCCTCCAGCAGAAACGCAAGAGAAGGAGCTATTAATATTCTTCCTGGAGGCTTTGGATGTGCTCCAGTATGTGATGAGAGATCTGCACCTGTATCCTTTATGAATATTTAAGGATACCTTATTGTGGTGTCAGGACACAGACTTTTCTACTGTTTGTTCTGCTAATGGGATTTATCTTCATCAAGTAATGTTCAGCATGAGTTCTCCTAAAAGATGCCTGTATGGTTAAACTATAGTAACTCCAATGATGAGTTAAAGACTTGACTGAACACCGAGTTTTGCTTATGAAATAATCATGACTTTGAGGTGATGGATAGACTTGATTCCCTGAATTTCCAGCTGAGATTTTCAGCAGGAGCTTCATTAGACAGACATGGGTTGAGACTGTTGTAATCCAAATACAAATGAATTTGAAAAACTGTTCTAACCTAAAACTTTCAGATCTGAATAATTTAGATTGCCTGATTGCTCCCCAAACTAACATCTTCATTCCTGTTTTGATGGCAGAGAGGAGTGGAAGAGTCATATTGTTGTACTGAGTTTAAATAATTTCATGAAAGTTTCCCATCTAATGAGGGAAAATCAAATTCAGATGTTTTGAAGATGAACAAAACTCTGTAATTGTGCTTAGGGAAAATGAGCTAGTCTGAAGACTGATTCTTTTCTCCTAACATAGCACAGAGGACTGATTTATGTAGACAGAATGTAAGAGAAGAGATGATTTCTGAACCCTCTGATTTTTTTACAATACACTGAAAGCATGCAGAGGAGCCTAATGTCATTTGTCTGGCTTCAGCTGATATTCTGAATGAAGTGGAACCCAAATCAAAGAACCTCTGAGGGCTCTGAATATCAAATATTTTTTAGAATATTGCTAGTGCTTTAGGTAGTGTTCTGCATATCCTGAATCCTATTAGTCTTGGTCCCAAAGAGTTCAGAATTTAGAAGAGAGAAGAGGGTGCACTGCCTTGACAGCTCCTCTCCCCCTCACACCCCATTGAGACAAGTAATGATGAAGATTTACACACCCCTTAACTGACAGAGCATTTAACCATTTACAGCTTAAAAGATTCTAGTCCCTGTCTCCCCTGCATCTTTTTTTTAATCAAAATCTCTTGAAATTTCTTATTCTTTGACCTAGTCACAACAGCCCAGAAAACTCATTTAAAAATCCAGGGGTGGGGAAGAGTTTAGAGATCAAGTCTGTTGAGCAGTGGGTGAGGGAGCTGTGAAAGGGGCTCAGGCTGGAGCAAAGGAGGCTGAGGGGGGCCCTTGTGGCTCTGCACAACTCCCTGCCAGGAGGGGACAGCCGGGGGGGTTGGGCTGTGCTCCCAGGGAACAGGGACAGGAGCAGAGGGAACGGCATGAAGCTGTGCCAGGAGAGGTTCAAGCAGGATATCAGGAAGACTACGTTGACAGAAGTGGTTGCTAAGTATTGGAATAGGCTGCCCAGGGAGGTGGTGGAGTCACCACCCTTGAGGGTGCTCAAGAAACAAGAAGGATGCAGCACCCAGTGCTGTGCTCTGGTTCACGTGGTGGTGGGTCAAAAGTTGCTCTCGGTGTTCTTGGAGATCTTTCCCAATCTTAAGGATTCTATAATTCCATGAGTAGAGCTGGAAGACTCCAAAATCCTCAAGGCTCATTAATAAAAGGGATTTAAAAGTCATTCTGGGACCTCATCAGATAACTCACTCATTCTCTGCACACTGGGAAGAGCTCTGGCATGATGCAACCCCTGTTGAGTTTCAGCATTTTACACTCATATTTTGTAAGCAAAAAAAACAAGGGAGGAAACCTCAAAATTATCCTTAACCCAGCTCCAGTGCTACTGCAGTGACTGCTTCTCTGCCTAGGCTAAAACCATTGTTTAACCCTCCCTGAGCCTGCCCTGGGTCAGCCCTAGAACCCTGGAGCCCAGGACTGTAGAACCTCCTGAAAATGCAGCCCACCTTCACAAGATTTTAGTTGGAGTAATAAATTTAGTCAAGGAAAAATGAGCCAGTTTGTAAGCACACAGATATTTGTTCAGAGTTTTCCAGAGCACTCTCTCTTCAGGTTCAGTGACTACTTTTGTTCATTCCTAGGCTATCCAACTGTTTTCATTCCTAAAACTCAAAACCCTAAAATGGAATCTTTCTGAACTTGTGTGGTTTCATCTCAATATGTTCTCACATAATCTATATCTTGAAATTAGTCTCTTTGGTTTGAATCTAAATTAATTCTCATCAAAAGGGGAAAAAAATAGTAGTTGATAACTCTATATAAACACTGACATTCTTGTGCATTTTTCATGCATAAACAGCTGTAAAATATAGGTGTTACCACTTAATTTAGAAAGAAAGGCAGATTCTACTATTACAGGAGACTTGTGTAATGCATTTAAATAATTAGTACCAAAACAGACTCCTCAGAGCAATTAAGCAGAAGAATATTTAAGAGCTGTCATTGCACAAAATGTCAGTGAAGTCCATATACTTGAAGGAGTGGATCCCTGTGCTAAAACCAGAGCTAGAAAAAACCCAGTGCTGCATTGTACCTGGGATATTCAGATATGTTGTGAGCTTGCAGCCCACAGGAGATGTCTCCTGGTGGTGCAACAATATGCCTTGCCTTGGTTTTTCCTTGGGCAGCAGGGTGCTACCCAAAATCTAAAGCAAAATATGTTTGCTACCAAAAGAAGCAAGAATCAGGAAATTACCTGATAAATAGAAGTAAATCAGAATATTAAATTAATCAAAATAGGAAAGAAGAAAACCCCCAAAACTCTTTTAGCTATGATGCAGATTATTAACTTCCTTACTTAATAACAGAACATAATTAGGATTGGTAGTACAGACATCAAGGTAGGTTTTGCTTCCAGGCTTCCAAGTGCCACATATTATTACATTGCTCTTTACCACTGTTTAAAACTCAGGCCATAAATCTCAAATAAACCACTGCACTGCTCTGACTCTGGAACGTGTTCTGCCCCAGGACATTGGGTTGTGTTGCAAATGTCACCTCATATTGTTAAACTCCACTGAGCATACTGAAAAACACAAACCAGAGCAGTCCATGAATCATAAGTCTGTGTCCCCACACCTTAGGTAGAGTATTGGGTCCCTCACATGCACCTTACAACATGAGGGTGACCATTGCTGGTCTTATAGCTGTGCAAGAAGAGGAGTAAAAGCAATACCAGTTTAAGATATCGTAGGGAAAAAAAGGAAGGATGAGCTTTCCTGCCATCACTACTGGATTTCCAAGGTGTACCCTACCATTCTAAAAGGATTAATGACATAAATATGCTCCCAAAAAAACAAATTTCAAGACATGCTCTGAAAAACATCAGCATATTTCCTGCTAAAAACATTTTCTGAGTAAATGTAACAATTTTTGCAAATATGTGGTGATTTCATTTACATTCGTATGGAGGCATGTTTTATTATGGTTTGATGGGACTTTGGTGACAAAATTTAAAGTAAATATTTACATCTGACAGGAAGAAGTGTTAGGAACAAAACGTTCCTTTTCAGTAGTCTTGATTATTGTTGTCCTCAGAATTTTCAGGGTTTCCCATGAGATAATCGTTTGGTTTATTGAAATTGTGCAGTGGAGCTTTTAAAAAAAAAAAAAAAAAAAAAAAGAGAGAGAATTTAAATCCAGCTATCTCAATACAAAATACAGTAGAGCTAAGTTGCTTGATAAACAAATATGTACCATTACCAGACTCTGAAAGGTATTGATCAGTGTTAGACACTAAACAAGGCCAAGATGGATTAAAGAAAACATATCCTTCCCGTTTTGAAAGATTCTAATTTCTTTTCTAAGTGCTGTATGTCCTTGCACTGAACCTATATTTCTTCACATGATAAACCAATGCTGATGACTCTATAACTGAACTGAAAATATTTTATATCAGCAACAGGTCTATCAAAGAAACTAACAGACATGGTTCTATTTATATTATATTATATTATATTATATTATATTATAGTTTATATATTATATATTATTTTTATATTTTATGTATAAATATATTATTTTTTATATATATATAGTATATATATATATTTAGGTATATATACACATTATAAGTATATATTTTATATATATATAATATATATATTATAAGGCTATATGTACTTATATCAATTTATAATATTAGGCGTCTACGATAAAATTAGGAAGAACCTGAATAGACGTAATATTCGCATGATACTACAAGCACGTATAGGTAAATAATTATACAGTCAATATTATAATACAAGTATTTGAGATTTATATTATATTATATTATATTATATTATATTATATTATATGGAACACACTTAAATGCACATTCTCATACATGTTCTCCATATTAAACGCTTAGAAGGCTTAGAAAAAGTGAAAGAATTATTAAAATTGAATGTTCAGATACCCAGTCTGAAAATTATTTACTCAGCTAACCTGTTCTCCCTGTTTAACATATCCCCCTGAACAGCAAGTTTTTAGGTGTGATGCATGAGGGGAAAAGGAGGAAATAGAATAAAGCAAGATTTTCTGTGCTGTGACAGCTGACTTTGTGGAGTACTTGTTTTTGTTTGGGGATTTTGTGCATTCAGCTGCATCCAGCCCTCTCCCAGGATCACCCTGTCCTGCACTCCCACATTCCAACCCGTGTGTTTGTGGTGGACATAATCAATGTGTCTGAAGATTTTGCTAACTTGCTGTGTGTTTGTGCACGTCTGGATCTGAGGAAGTTTTGTGCTGGAGAAAATTCCCCACCCATCAGTTGTGCTATGGTGTGCTGTGAGGTACCCAGAAGGTGTGCAGCTGCACACAAGACTGATCCCAAAACTGTGGAGCAATCACCTTCCCTTACAGTGGGGACCTTCACCTCATTTCCCCCCAGCCTGTGAAAGAAGGAAGGGCAGTCTCTGATGCCAAGACCTGATTCCACAGAACTGGCACCACCAAAATCATTGCCAAATTTCTCAGTACATTGTTGTTTTAAATTATCTCCGAGTGCAACAGGAGTCTGTTCACATTGCTAATCAATCCTACAAGATAAGAAGCTTCAATAGGAGCCATAAAAAGAGACTATAGGAACTTCCTAATAGAGACCTTATCATTTCCTAATTTTGATGTCCTTGGCACTTGTTCTGCTCTCCCACTAATCAATCATTAAAATAGAGGTGTGTGGAGGTCCCAGTAACCATTTGACCTCTTCTTATCAACATTCCCCCTTCGTGAAACTGCTCACTTCCCTGTGATTTGTGCGGATCAATACAGCAGAAAGGTCACAAAAGCCCTAAACAGAGATGCCAATCAGAAAGATGTCAAAAGAAAAAGAAAGTTTGACAACATCAGGATCAATCAGGAGCTGCTCAGGAGAACTTGTCAGCAGTGATTAATGACACATTGTGCTGTTGCTGTCATTTGGAAAATGTTTTAGAAGTTTTGAGATCACTGCATGGAGAAATTGAGTTGAAGCTTTTTTGTCATATTGAAATTTAGGAGTTACAGGGTCCAGACTGGGCCAAGCAAACTTTTTCTTTGCAAATATTAGTCTGGTGGTTGTCACGGATGAGTAGAATCCCCTGTGTTTGGGTAATGATGGGACCCTCTTCACACAGCTCTGAGGGAGCTCTGCCCCTCACCTCCGTCATGCCACAATTAACTGTGTGACCAAAAACATGGCAATTTCAAAGGAATATTCTGAAACATGGGTACTCTGGAATGGAGAGGTGGCACTTCACAAGAAGTCCTGCTGTTGCTCCCTTCCTTTGCTGGGTACTTCCAAAGCCCAAAATCCACAGTAGATTTTGGAGCTGTGATAGAGCCCCCTACAACTTCCAACACCCTCAGAAGAGCTCCTCAAGCACAGATGAGGGTTGTGGGAAGAGCTGTAAGCTGGACTGTCCATAAATAATATACTGTGTCACAGGACTGGCAGTTTTACTCTTCGTATACTGTCTCTCAAACTGGAAGGTAGTTCAGTTGTAAAAGCCAAGGAGAGAGAGGTATTACCAAGCAGAGAGAGAGAGAGAGAGAGAGAGAGAGAGAGAAGAGCTGTGTCACATTTTCAAAGATTTTTCAGTGTTATTCCTCTAATTTTTTTTTTATTTTATTTGTCTAGAGAAGGGAGTACCCAGATTTTGTGCATGGAGAGTCTATGCCATGGTTGTCAGCAGAGACAGGCTGAAACTGTCCCCTGGCACCATCCCAGTGAACATGTCTTCCCACTACTTATTCAGCAGTCGTGATTCATGTAACTTTGCTACTGTAAGAAAAATGCCTGGAAAACTCAGATCCGCTTTTCAGGCTCCATTAATTTTCAGTTAAATTGGTTTTAACTGAAATTATTAACAGATTAATTTTCTGTACCAGTCTGGGAAAATATTTTACTTCTGCAATGATCTCTAACCTATGCACAGTGTTAAAACAATGTTATATAAGTGGTATTTGTAAGCAGACATTCTGACTCAGGTCTTCCAGGAATTTTCCTGGTGCTGAGACAGGTTTTATGGGGCACAAGGCAACCTTATATAAAAGCTTAGGTGAAAGCTGTCCCTGACCATGGCAGAGGGCTTGTAACAAGATGGTCTTTAAGGTCCTTTCCAACTGAAACCCTTCTATAACATCTCTGTTAGTGTAGTGCCACTGAATTTCTACCTGATTCAGAGTGGATAGAGAAACCTTGAAGAGATGCTGTCCTGAAATTTACAGAGTGATCTATATCCAGCTGGTATTAACATTATCTGTAGTCTAAAAAATCTGTAGAAGTTCTCATCCAAGATTTTTTACAGCACGTTTCAAAAGTTTATTTCAAGGTGACTTACAGAAAGTGATAACATAATCGTTCTTAAATGGGGGAAAAAATGCATGTTAACTCTACAGGATAATGGCATTAGAAGTAATCTGTTCCTTCCCTTAGGCCACGTCCTTCATCAACTAAAGGTCTTCCCAAACTGTATCTCAAGGTCCAGCACTACCTGCCTAATGCTTTGATATGGTTTTCTAAAACTCATTTTTGTTACAGCTCAAATCAAACTAATCCAGTTACAGAAATTAGTTCTTATTTGGCTTGTGGTTGTCAGTTTATTTTAATGCTACTTTGAACAACTTACATGATGGTCCAAATTTCCATTAATTAAGCCATATAGTTTGGCAAGGGTAGAACTCTCTTTGCTGCATTGGTCAGAAACACTTTGGGCTACCTGCTGTTGAGTCAGGTGTCCATAGGTGTAGTTTTCCATAGCTATGCCCTTCCCTCTCAATAAATCTTTGCTATGTGGCTGGAGTATGTAGCCTCAAATTCAAGCAGAAAGTGATAAAGACCCACAGCAGATTCAGATCAGAATCCCAGGCAACCTCAGCTGATCATCCTGAATACAACCATGGCACCTGAAGTACATCCAACTACAATCACACGTGTATAGAATGCAAGAATTCTGATAATGCCTTGTATCAAATACACATTGTTTCCTGTACTTCAAGTATAACAAAATTGAGATTCTGCTGAAGACGTGGGTGGCAGTATATCAGGTGCATGAGAAAAATGTCAGATTAGCTGACAGTTGCATGCAGTTTAACACATTTAACACACTAATTTAGATTTAATGTGCATATCGGAGCACTTTAGAATATTGGCACAGGAAATTGTTTGTCAGAAGAAGACATACAGGACTAACTAGCCACTGATTAAAGAAGTATCAAAGGGTTGTTTTGAAAAAGAAAGAATTACTGATGGTTTGATAATTCATCTGACATTGCCCTTTCCAATTCTGGCTAATATTTTATTTTTCTCACCAGTGTCGTACCATTGTAAAGCAAAACAATGCTGAAAGACCAAAAGTGCCTCACAGGCTTGTGAATTACTTCCCTGCTAGTAGGTGAGTCCAAGCTGTACTACATAAGTGTACTCTGCTCAAGAAAACTGTGGTGACACCTTTGCCTCATCCTCCTGTCAGCAGTTACGCACCAGAAATTAGCAGTCACTTGGCAGCAAATAATCTAACACTGGTAGTTTCAGCAGAAAGCTAAAAGTAGAATCCATGGGGAAGAAATACAATGCTGATTGAATTATTATTATTATTATTATTATTATTATTATTATTATTATTATATTTTATTATTTTATTATTTTATTATTTTTGCTGTTATTTGTCAATCTTCTTTGGCATCCTTGTGCCATTCCCCATTCCCCATCTCATCAAACTCTCCTTACTATTGCACACAAGCTGTTCCTCCGTTTTTGACCGTGCAGAGGTGGAACTAGATGATCTTTAATCTCCCTTTAAACTCAAACCATTCTGAGATTCCTCAATTCCATTCTCTGGTCAACCCAATTTCATGATGCCCATCTTTACATAGTCTCATGATCTTTGCTGCTGGGCCTGATCCCCAGTGTTTCAGTGAACAGAAAGATGGGACTTGACAGGAAAATGGATGTTTCAGAAAGTGTCAAAATGGGCATCCTGCCATGGAACAAAAGTGCCTTTGCCTGCTGCAACTTGTGTTTTCAGATGTCCTCAAAAAAAATTCTTCCTTGTTTGTATGTCCTCATCTTCCAAGATGCTCTCAGGTCCCCACAGGGGAACTATTAAAAGTTCTGCCATGGAACACTGACCACCACTTTTTATCAGCTTCCTGATTTCAGCTCTCTAGTGAACACTGGGGCTGGTTATTATTCTCTTCTGTGAGTCCCAAAGTAGGTATGCTGCAGGCAGTTGTCCCAGTAGGCTATCATCATATTTTGGGATGAGTCACTGAACATTTATATTTTCTTGTGCCCAGAACAGGAAAATTAACCTTAAGTTTGTCATAACATTTCAGACGCTGACTGTTGTTTTGGGCATGGACATCCTTTGTTTACAAATTACTCAGATATTTCCTATGAGACTGCTTTGTCTTTGAAAAAAAAAAAAAAAAAAAAAAAAGAAAAACCACAAAAAACCCTGATATCCCCCCCAAAACAACAAAACAAAACAAAAAACCCAACCAGGCAAAAAAAAGAAAGAACAAAAAACCAACAAAACCAAACCAAACCAAACCAAAACAGTTTATTGAACAAAACTCCTTATACAAAGGAGTATAAATAAGTATTTACATCTATACTTCAAAAGTCCTTATACAAAGGAGTGTATATAATTGTCTACTCAGTATATATACTAAACAGATAATTTGAAATGTAGATGTAAAGCTATCTCAGGATCACACAGCGGAGCTGTATTAGGACTTGTAAAAAGCCAATGGACTCAAATGTTCTCTCCTTCATTAGGCTGTTCTGGCTGTAATATTTCCCCCTTCTTTATGCTTCTTAACTGTCATTTCTAACCTTGGGGTTTAGTCAAAATCAGCTTCCAAAGTCATTTTGATTTAATGAAAAGCTGATAGGAACATCATCAGCCTTCTAATTGAGTGAAATCCCTCCATTAAATAGCAGAGGGATTTGTGCAGAGTTCTGAAAGTGACAAGAACACACAAAAAATAACATCATTAATACATCGACTCCTTTTTCATATCTTCTTCCCAACTTGGGCATTTTCTTGGCTTTCTTCTTCAGCATTGCTTTGTCAAACCTACTCCACTTTCCTGTGAGGGGAAACTCTTGTTTCTTTACTCTGTAAGAGCATATGTGCACTCCCTGGGACAGGGCTTGCACTATTTTGCCACCTTTTCTACTTAGTGTAAGGTTTCATGGGTTTCTGGTCATTGAGTTGGATCCACAGCAGGTGTAAACTCAATTTATGTGTCACTGAATCCATGATGGCTTGTGCCAACTGGAGATAAGGTTTCAGTCAAATTGGTGAGAGGATTTTTCCAAATAGGGAAAGAAAATGTTGAAAGTAAAATGAGCAAAACACTGCTTGTCCTTTTTTTTTGCGTTGGCTGTGCTTGGTTTTGTTTCATTTCACAAAGTCTTTCAGACCTAAATGTCATCAGCTGTAGCAAAAACGTCCTCCAGAAAACACGATGACAAATTGTTAAAATAGAGCTAAGAACCATCCCTGTAATTGTGGTTACTCTTGAATTTAACTCAATTTTAACCCAACTGACTGACACACAAATTAGAATGACACAGATAAAGAAAGGAAAATGTGACAAATGGATTAGTTTGTACGCTTTTCTTGGAGATTTGTAACTCTGTGAAGTTAGAGCACTTGTGCATGGAAACTGCTCTTGTCTATTCAGTGATTTATTGTACAATCAGGACACTGTATTCTCAAAATTAAGTTTTCATCCCATGTAGGGCTTCAGGCTGTTCTATCACCTAAACAGTGAACAACCACAGATGTCTTTGCTATTTGGGTTTTTCCTGTCCACTTCCTTCTGTTTTGTATGTTTAGACTGGAAAATGAGGAATTCTTTCTTGCAATGTATATATGATATCCTAAAATTATTTCAGGGTCAGAAAAACAAAATGGATCCTAAATAAAATTTCCTAAATCCTTTGTGACTCTTGTAATCTGCTTTTCTTTCTTTTACCCTACATGCTGGTATAGTTATTTCTTTTGCTGCTCACTGCTTTGCCTACAGATCTCAGAGCAGCTCTGCTGATTCCTTTCCTGACTGATTTAATCCTTGGTCTCACTTCTCTGCAGCTTTCTTCTATTTTAAGTCAGGGAATGGAGGCGAAGTGGGGGAGGGACAGGAAAATCATACAGTCTAACTTCTATAATTTTATTTTATGTTTTTACTGCTTGGAATGTATGATTCATGCACTTCCACATTTTGTCTTTTTTTTTTTTTTTTTTTTTTTTTTTTTTTTTTTTTTCCTAGAGAGACTGGCTTTAATGATCATAAATGACTGCAGCTAGGGAGAGAACATGGCCTTGCCAGCTCTCAGCATTCCCAGCCAAATCTCCCTGCAATTGTTTAGATTTCTTTTCAACTGTATAAAGTTCCTAGGTAGGGTGGAGAGAGGAAAACAGAGGCCTTAAGGCCCAGGTTCCTACAGCAGTCTGGGGGAAGAGTTTTTCTAAGGTAAAATTTCCTATCCCAACAGTTTGCCTTGCCACCACCAATCATTACAGTGGTTTTATAGAACGGGAGAGTAAAAGTATTCCAAAGTATTCCAAACTTCTAAGAAAACTCCTGTCAGGACCAACTGAGCTTTGCTCCAAATGAATGGAATTCTGTGAGTGACAGCTGCTTTTGGGGGGATCTACAACTTTGGCTATTCACAAAAAAAATAAGGTGTTGAAGACCATCCTGAATCTCACTTTAGGAGATTTATTTAACTTTCTTCATTAATCAAAGGGGAATCTTCAACCTGAATCTTCAAACACAAGCAATTGTCCTTTGTACCCAGGCTATGTACTTAATGAGATCGAAATGCATCCACAATCGTTCTAAACAGCCTGAACTGACCTGATACATAAACACAAATGCTTGTTGGTATCTCTTTTCAGAAGGGATACTCACGGTCACCCCTCTCTTTTTGTCTTTGGTTTGGAATGGCTCTTATGAGGGGACCAAAAAGTCAATAAGATGCCTCTGGATTCAATAAGGACAGAATGTCATCTATTTCTCTGAGTTTGAAGTTTCCTGAAAATTCTTTTAAATATGTCTTAGAAACCCCCATGAACAATTCAAGTTACTTGGAACTCTTTTTTGTATCCTTCCTCAAACGTACAGAATTCTTTCAGAGGTTCCAACATGCAACAAAAAAAAAGAAAAAACAACAAAAGAGAGGAAGAAAAGACTGAGTGCCCTTTCTCCCCAGATTTCTTTTATCCTCCTGTACTCACTTTCCAAAGGGATGCACACTTTTATTTTCCTCAGGAAATATAGTTTATAATCACTTTCTAAGTTTCATTCTTCCCACTTTCCTTAAGATGCATTTTGCGCTAAAAACATTAGAATTTGACTCTGTGGAGTTCTTGCTTAGTATTTCCTGTGAAATATGTGCTACTAAAAAAAAAAAAAAAAGTCACCCGGTTTTAGATTTCTCTCTCTCCTTCCAGTCATGCCCATGAAAATTCTTTTTCCTTCTATAGCTGTTCCCTGGACCCCCAGTCTGAAGGGGACTCGACCTGCAGTGCATCTGGGTACATGCTGTATGGTTCTTTGACCTAATTCTACTTGGGTCTTGCCAGGTGCATTCCCCTCCTTACCACTCTAGCTGACCCTTTAAATTCCTCCAGTGTGCCAGATGTTCCCGAAATTGTGTTCTCCCTGGGTGGATTTTAAGGCAGAGCTCTCCTTCCTCCCAGGCTCAGCCACAGCTGTGAGCTGATGGAGCTGCCTCTCCCCACTGCTGTGAACTTTAATCGGGTTCTAAAGTTTCATTATCACAGTTATCCATTCTGGAAGATATTTCACATTCCCCAAGCCCCAGGCAAGTCCTAACAATCTTGTTTAATATTCTTTTAGTTTTTTCTTTCCTAATTTTTTCTTCCTTTCTCTTTGATGCTATTCTGCAGGTGCTGGAGAAATACAAGGCTCCAAGGTCTGCCTCTCTCCAGACTGCTGCAGTTTTTAGCTCTCAGCCACCATTCCAGGAGCCACTCTCCTTTTCATGGCCGACAGCTGGTCTTTTTCAGGAATCACTGGCTCACAGTCAGGGAACTCTGATCATATGCCTTGTAAGATTCTTAGTGGCTGACATAATTTGCCAAATGCCAGCTTTCCTTCACAGATTTTTCTGGTCTTTCCAGTGCCACAGATACTTGGCTGCCAGGTATAACTCCCCATCATTAAAATATAACTTTGTCCTCCCTCATCACACAAATGGGTGCATGAGGATGCAGATAGAGAGTGAAAAAGAAAATTATTTTAGTTTTTGTCTCTGTACAGGATTTGTGAGCAGGTCATACTAAGATCTACAATTTCTCACATGTGCTATGCCAATGGCTGGGAATATTAATGAATGCAGTGCTGTGAACATTAGTGAAAATGCAGTGATGAGAACTGTAACTAACCCTATCACTGCAATTATTGCCCATAATAATTAGTTTACTGTTACAGGAATATATTGGGAAGCATGACTGCTGCTACATTTGTTTCAGAGCACAGAAGAGCACCATAATACTGTATGGATTCTAAGAACTCTGCCAAAGGACACAAGCCAATGGCTATTTCCTAAATGTCATTATTTCATCTTGATGACCCTGTATTGGGCAAGTTAAAGTCCCTGTCTGTCAGAGCCTGAAATTATGAGAGATATTTCTTTGCATTTTTAAGAGATTTTAGAATCTCTGACAAACACTGTTTTTAACCTTTGTTCATGGAAAAAAAGGCTTTTAGGCTCTGAAATGAAGCAGAGTTTTCAAGAGTGTGTATTAGACAGTAGAATAGTGTATAGTTTTATCACAGGGTGAGAAATTTAGATATATGGGATTTTTAGGATGGTAAGCAGGTGAAGGCAAGATGGAGAAGCCCACATGTTTTTTTGATTTCTTCCTTCTTCTTCCCTGCCTCCATGTTCTGCTGTGAGGTGGCACAATATAGTTGGCTTAGAATAGAGTCTAACCTTCTAACATAGATAATAGTTATTGGAGTAGAATTATTAATATTGATTATGTGGATTGTCATATAAATATCCACGCCACCTTGAGGGTGGGGGCATTTTGCATTTGGTATTTGGTAATGGAGTTTTGGAGGTTTGTGCCTTGAACTGACCTGTAAAGATGAACTCTGCAGGTCAGGAATAGAATGAAATGATAAGAAATAATAAACTATGAAGAGAAAACATAAGAAGAAGAAAAGCCTCATGACCAGCCTTTCTTTCAATATCTCTGGCTGGGGAAAACAAAATTGTACATTCTCAGGTCAGCAGTAAACAGCTGATAAACAGAGATAAACAAAAAAAAAATTTTTTTATAATTCTGAGACCTGTCCTTTCACAGTTCAAATCAGTAGTCTTTTAGGCAGAAAACAGAGGCCATTTAGCGTAGGCAGGGAAGAGTCATTACTTCAAAGATATCCTAAATTTAGTCCTTGCTGCTGTGATGACTCATCCAGACATATTGCACTGCAGGAAGTAATGAAAAAGCATCAGAATAATGCAAAGTAATTCACTACTCCTGTAACATCTTTCTGATTACATGTTTTCCCTAGCTCCTTGACCTAGAGACTCGACCTTGACTTCCTTATGTTTTTATTGGGGTTTTAACTTGCACCAAAATGTTCAGGACGGTCTCAGTACTTTTCCAATGAATCATCATGGTCACACAATGAAGCACAAGAACTCAGAACTCAGTATACAGAACACACAGAGAATGCACTAGAGATGGGAAAGAGTTCATGCTCAGTCTGAAGGGTTTAAAGTTTTAAAAAGGAGACATCATCTTGTCATGGTTGAATAAAAATCAGACCAGAAGAGTGGGTTTTCCATGGTTGCAGATGAGCAGCTGCTTCTTTACACAGTTTGATACAGTGAAGAAAATGATGATCTTAAGAATGTTTAAGCCATTAACCATTTCACTCTCTCACAGCATTAAATTAATTCTATAAAAATAAAATTTTGGTGGGTTTTTTTGGTGTAATCAAAAGTGCTGGTACCACTCAATATTCAGTTGAGGGGAAACCTGAGGCCTCCATTCTTAAATGCCTTGACTGGGGAATGTTCTTTATTAAATGTTCGTAAATGCAACTTCATTTCCTGATTTGGTTAGCAAAGTTACCCTTGAAAACAGTGACCATTCCAAAAGTCCATTTAGAACCATGGAATCATGGAGTCATGGAATGGCTTGGGCTGGAAGGCATCTCTCATTCCAAATCTCTTCCACTATCCCAGATTGCTCCAAGCCCTGTCCAGCCTGGCCTTGGACAATGCCAGGGATGGTGCAGCCACAGCTTCTGAGTGCTGGGACCTCAATCCCCTTCAAGTGAAGGATTTCTTCTAAACATCTCAGTACTGGAAGACCACAGTGAGGTCCCCCTAGACCCATCTCTTCTCCAGGCTGAACTCCATTTCTGTGCAGTAAAACACAAAAATATGCATCAATTTATTTTAGTAACAATCTCTGAAGGAAGAACAATGGCTCAGAAAATGTTTTTTTTCACAATAATTACAAATGTAATTGCAACAAGTACGGGAATAATTGTTCTTGAGAACAAAAGAGTGACTCCAATCTTTAGCCATGTACAAGAAAAGACTACTCACTGTTAAAGCCTCAGCATATTCTTGTTCAAATATCTAAAAATAACATGCCTTTCCTGGAAGAGAAAAGTGAGCCTGGTGCATATGAGACCAGTTCTCACCTAAATATTGCTAAAGACTCCTTAAAATGAGAATTCTGTAACAAAAGGGAAAATAGAGAACTAATTCAATCCTAAAAGTTCTGACAAAAATGTCTGCTGTTCTATTGTCACCAACAGTCAAATTCATTACAATGTATCTTGCTATACTTCGAGATGAAGTAGCTCACCAGCTTTAAATGGGATATTCTTGGGTAAAAGAGGTTTATTTCCTGAAAAGACGGATTTGGATTAGTCAAAATTACTTGCTTTTATTTTTTCCCAGTGTACAAAATTATAGGATGCTTTAGATTTTAAAGAACTTCATGAGACCTTTAGTCCAACTTCAAGGTAGAGTCAATATTAATTCAACCCAGTTCCTTATTCCAGTTTGATGTCAAAAAATTTCCTAGGACGAAGATTTCACAAGTTCTTTGGGGAACTCCCAATGCTTCCCATCCTTTGATGAGAAATATTTTATTTCTATCAGGTCAGAACCTTGCCTGCTTAGTTTATGGTCATTGCCTGAAAGAATGCACCACTCCTGTTCAGAAAGACCCTGATACCAACCACCCTGATAAATTCCACTGTGGCTTTGGAATACAGAGTTCAGTGTGGGAAATGGCACACTTCTGCATAGAGCATTTAATAGTTTCAAAACAAAATGTTTTCATACTTCAAAATGGCATATTGTCACTAAAGAGATGGGGGGGGGGAAAGGAAATTATACAGTTTGAATCATGTGAAGCTTTTAATTTAGACCAAAACTGAGTGTTTTGTTTCGCTGTTTTTCTCTTGGGCACTAAATTGAAAAAGTAGATATTCACAAACCTCTAGATAAGCTCTCTGTTTATGATTTATGAACTGCTGGGGGAAAATTGGTAGAAGTTACTTTTTGTTAGCTAAGTAGAAAAATACAACCTACAATCTACAACTATGAAGAACTGTAATTTGGAAAACACAACATGTGATAGAAATGGATTATGGTGCTATTCCATTCAGATGCATGACTTCACTGTTTCTCTAAACTGTGTCCTTTTAATGTGGATTTAATAACATCAGGCACCAGAAGCAACTAAGTCCTTTTCAAATTGAAGAACACACGATGTTTCCATAACTGAGCCTTTTAATTGCTGAACAAGGAGCAAAACCCTTTTCTGCTTTGGATTGGAAAGTGTTTTCATTTTAAGTGTGTAATGACAGAATGTATAGACTTTGTGTCTGGGTGTAGGGATGGAAAGTAAATTCTAATATACTTTGAAGTTTATTATAGTGTCACCACGGAGGTTCCTCCAGTAACACTGCAAAATCGTGCTTCCATTTCCTCATACTCTTTCCAGGATAAAGGGATAATCACTTTTTTCCTACAAATTTATGCTTGGATTATAAAGTAGTTCATAAATGTCCTTTTTTTTTTTTTTTCAAAACTGGGATTCTTTACCTTAGAAAATCTGAAAGCAATGACATCCTGGCCTGTTCCTCCATACAATAATGTCACAGGGAACACAGTTGCCATTGACTATGGAAAAGAGTGAAGCAAGTGATACTGTCTGGATTTTTAGGAAGTTCTTATAAAGAGTACAAATGTTTGCCCCACTTCACATATTTCACTCAGGGTTAATACTGGTGGGACCCACAGACAACAAAGAGAAAGAAATGAAGTGCCTAAACTGATTGAACTCAAAACAGCAGCAGCTGCTGAGCAGCAACTTCAAATGATCTACAGTCTGGATGTATTCATTCACACAGAGGAGCAGTGCAGGGAAAAGGACATTGCTTCCAAAATGGTATGATGCCATGGGCAGACAGACATTTGGATTGCAGGAATCACATGTATTGTGGATTCAGAATAGTGTTCCAGCAGTATTTTTTGCCCTGTTCCTACTGTGGTTGTTGGAGCCTGAGACTGATTTATGTAGTCCAAAATTAGATCTCAGATGACACAAGGAAAGATCACTGCAGAAAGTCTCTGGGGGCATACTGCTTTTTATGCTTTTACTTATCATTTGCTACCACCAAGTGTTAAAGTAAAGGGACCAAATAACAAGAGACCTTTGACTTAACTCAGTGTGACCATTCTGATTTGCTTCCTCTTTATCTCCTCTTGTCTCAAAAGTGCCACACAACTCCTGTGTGCTGTGCAGTTTACATAATGTGTGACTGGTTTTTTGGTCAGCAGAAAGGAAGAAGGGATATGTTTGGAAGTTTCCATCAATGGGGCACAATCCTGGTCTGCAAAATCAGTAGAAGAGAGCAATCAACATGCAACATGCTAGATCTGGAGCCCTAACACCTAACTGGGCGTTATCTGAGTAGTACAAAAAACAGGGTGTTTTCCAAATACAGAAAGTGCCCCAAACATCACTGTGAGGGGACAGCTGGCAGGACTACTATCCTGGCCAGGTTTCTGTCTCCACTGATACTGCTCCAGCAGGGAAGAATCTGAGGCAGACCAGTGCCTTCTGCACAGCTATTCTACAAGGACCAGTGTTTCCTCTTGCCTACTGCTTGCAGCAGCCTGTGACTCAGAAACTCCAGAAAAGGAAGCATGTTAACTGCTGCTGTAAAGTGCAAGGGGACACTAGCATTTTCCCCCATGTTTGGGTGAAAGGGAAAAATTCATCTCAAATGCTTCTCACTCTTGCAAGTTTTCCAGCGACTCAGCTCAGCAAGACAGATTTTTTTCCATGTTCAGTCAGCTCTCTAACATTTCAGAATTTTAGAAGCCAGTGCTCCATATAGTACTCAGAAGCTGGTTCAGGACTGTGAAGAGATTTGAAGTGCCCTTTAACTGTCCCATCACCCTTTAGTGTGGTATGTACTCTGTGTGCTACAAAAGCTACTCTCTTTCCTTGTCTCCAACCCATCACCTCATCAACTTCCAACCCAGGAAATACTTATGCATATCCTCCTTTGTTAAAAATAACTTTGGTTCCAGACAACTAAATAAATAAAATATAACTTTTAAAAAACAGCCAAACACCAATCCCTTTACCAGATCTGAGCTATTCTCTCTGGGTAAATGAAGTTTTTATTGAACAGCAGAGGGATCGTGGCACTGATTCCACAGGTGGGGTCAGACTTGGTTAGATGAAAGTGATATATCCATTAAACAATGAACAGTAGAATAAGCAGGAAAAGGTAGAGGAAGGTTTGTATGAATGAATATAGGGACTACTGCTAAGATAACCTGGCAGACAAAATTTCAGTTCATGTGTTTTTCCTTCTTTCCATGGCCAGCTCATGAAGTGAGGCATTCACCTCGAATTTTGGTACTTCAGTTGTGGTTGTTTAATCACAGTGGCTTTTCCTGCGTGCAATGAGGAGACAAGAGGATGCAGAGAATAACCTATCCTATCCAAAATAAATAAATAAATACAGTAGATCATCTCATGGAGACTTCTTGACTCCACTGGTTACAGAAGATGAGTGATTGCTCAGTCAGATCAACTCACTTTTGGGTGGATGAAAGTAAAATCAACATGTATTGGTTTTATCATCCTCTTTCCAATTGCTCAGAAAGTGAGAGTAGCACAGAGTAGAAATGAAGGAATAAATATCAAAAATTAAGATGGGTATATAAGGAAGGTCTTATTGATGTGGAAAAAAAACCTACCATAGTTCACCAAGGCTGGTCTGTGGAACAGGGTACAGCATAAGCACTGTTACTCAAACTTGCTCTTTAGGGTAAGTGTTCAGCTTAATCTTTCTTGTTTAAACGTTACAGCCACAAAACTAGCTAATAAATTTCTGTCTGACAAGCCTGACAGAGCAATAAGTAAAAACAGGAAGGCATCTATTACATATTACCCTGAATTTATCAGCTTTGCCTTCGAAAGGGGAAACAACACAAAGCAAATTGTGGGAAGTTTTTTTATCTGCTAGAAAAATATGCCCTGTGCCCCAGTCAAAAAACAAGCTGTTGTGAAGTAACCATATTATTTAAAGATACAAGTCAAACAGGAAGAGGAAAACCAAACAAGCATGGCTTGAAAATTTCCCACAAGTGAGCTCTTACAGTCAGAATGCAGTGATGGAATTGCTGACAGAGCCTGAGCTGCAGGGCAGCCATCAGGTTTTCCAGTGCCAGAGGGCTAGAGAAAGGGATTGAAAGGGATTCTCTTCTCATTTGAATATTTGTCTCTGGCTATAGATTTGTGATATTTTCTTAATTACTCTTTTTAAAGCCCAAAAGATGTCAGCAACTGAGATTTTATCTTTCCCATCAAGGTGAGGTCACTTTTAGACATCAAGATCTGTCTGAAATACCTCAAGTTACTGATGCAAGAAACCACAGGCAAGGAACCATGGATAATTTAGCCATATTCCTTTGAAGCACTTCAGTTCATGCATAAATTTAGGCAAACAGGAATTAAAAATGAAGACTGTGTGGGACTATTGGATATTTTAGGTTGGATGGATATTTTGGATTTAGGATTGCTGTGAGACTGAGAGCTGGTGAAATGGGCTATATGGAAAACCTGTTGGCTGGAGCCATCAAGGCACATAACATGAGCTTGCTGTCTGAGAAATACAGTGGTGGAAAAGATGTCTGTGTAGCTCACCTGCTCCTGGAATAGCCCCACTTTTCACTCCACAGTCTGTTTTCCACCTGACAACAGAGCTCATACTTGAAGTCACACTCCTTATTGCAGAGCTGAAGGGACTTTTATGGGTATTGGTTTTGTGTGTGGGTTTTTTTGTTGGTTTTTTGGTTTTTTTCATCTTCAAAACCCAGTCCTCAGAATAGAAACATTTATAAGCAGCAAGCTGACAAGCACTAGCACTCTGGATTTTTGTTTGCTTTATCTTACCCAAAGACACTGCTTTGCAAATCCCCAAGATTTGCAAATGATCCCTGATGAATCATCTCTATTCAAAAGAATGAGATGTTAAAAGCATTTTCTTCAGCAGCAGAGTTGCCAGTTCACTTGCTACACATTTTCCTATATGCAGAAGCCTGTTTGAAGGATATATTCCAGCACATCTTATATGAAATAAATTAAAACAATAACATTAAATTTGTTAGGATTTTAGGCCCAAAAAAGCTATTGTAATCATCAAGATCAACCTAAGGCACTCACTATATAGTTCTCTATAATTTTCGAATCTACTCTACAATATTCTATTCTATATTATACTCTATAATATTCTAATACATATAATATTCTGCAATATTATCCAGAGATTCCTGGATTAAACAAAATAATTTCTTCTCACATGTTTTGGAAAAACCAAAAAGAAATTGGTGACTTGTCAATATGGCATATCTTAAAAGAAACAGTTTGATTTTTAGAGAGTGAAATGAAAAGACATGAACAATTTTGGCAAATTACACAGGTTCAATAATTTATACTAATCTCAATTCCAAACTGAATGTAAGATTCCCGTCCAAATTCCATTTTTTATTCCCATTTGATATTATCACTATTTCAGGATCCAGTTTTATTCCCATTTGATATTATCACTATTTCAGGATCCAGATAACTGTACCTTTCTTTGCTGTATTAGGCTATCACATTTATAGATTAATTTTAATAGTCTTTTCAAATTACTGAGAGGAACACAGAGTACACATCTCAGCTCTGTCATACAATGAATCTAAATCAAAAATGAAAACAGGTATTTGGCCCAGGAATCAAAGTCTATGTATTAATATGAGTACTAGATTATATTTTGCAAAAGGCACTGGAAACCTGAGTTTATTTTAGAACTGACATTGCCAAGAGGTTATTTTATAAATGTATTCCTTTCTAGGGAGCCTTCCCATGCTCCTAAACAGAAGTAAAGCCATGCAACACAGAACAAAAGGTCATAAATTACTTTACTGACAATTTTCTTAGTCTATGTTTTCACATTTGTCGGGCTGCTCTGACAAGATGTATAGTCATGTAGAACAAAATTAATACACAGGGAGGCTTTGTCATTAAAGAAATGCAAGCTGATTTCTTTCATTATGACCGTCAGGAGAGCTGCATTTGCTGTGCAAACAGCTACAGTGTTCTCTGAGCTAATATTGTTGTGGCACATGGCTAACCCGTAGCAACCTGGATCCTGAAGCTGAGGCAAAGCCTTTGTTGAAATCCTCAGGGAAGAAACTGCTTCAAATCCAGGTGCTTAATGGCAGAACCTTGTGTAAACTGAAATGCATAACATACATTCATGCTGCTATTAAAGCAGCACATTAAAATAAAATTTAAAAAAAAAAAATGAGGAAAGAAAGTCATAAGAAACCTCAAGAATTTTTATCTTACTAACAATTCAAATATTGTGCCTGATGTTATATGTGACCTCAGACCCAAACTGACATAAAAACATTTCTTGGAGGAGCAGCTCAAGTCAGATCCTGATGTTAAGGAGTCACTATAAACCAAATAATTTGGTCCAGAACCTCTGCTCTGACCCTGGCTCAGGAAGAGATGTAAACACATGCTTCACTCTGCCTGGGTGCACTAAGTGCCTTTGCTGCATATTTTCCTGCCAGCTGCTGTACAGAAACACACAGGCAGAAAATCAGAAACCACCGAATAATATGCCCAGAGCAGAGACAGCTTCCCTGCAGACCCATGGGAAGAAAGTCATTGAATTCACAGCTAAAGACTGTAAAACTGCAAGGTACATCAGAAAGACCCAAACCAAGGAGTACTGGAATTCTGATTAATCCCAGCCTTCTGAGACTTGCCAAATTTTTCAGCAGCAGTGGAAAAGCACGCAAGAATTTATAGTGTTGTTAATGCAGTTTGAATCCCAGTCTCAGTGATTCAGATGGGATGAGCTCCTTTATCTAGTGGATATCTTTGATTCAGAAACTCGGGAGAAAAACTGCAAAGACAGATTTGATAACAAGAGTTTAGCTTAAATGAAACCTCTGCAAACTCTGATTAGTGGTGAAGTGTGTTCAGAACAAGCAAATCTCTAGTTTCTTTTTCACTGGTTTAATTCCTTCCTCCTTCTCAGGGAGGAGAAAGAAGACAAAAATTTTTTTTCAGGGTATTTTGGCACTTCTGTTTCCTGTTGTGGACAGAACCTAGAAGCTAAGAAACTTCTGACTGAAAGAATTGAAGCAGCACTGGAAAAATCAAACAGGAAGCAAGATGTAGTTTTTTTAACAGTGAGGGCAATTAATCACAGGAACAACCTTGCCAGTGGATGTGGTGGATTTACCACTCATGCCAGTCCTTAAATTGAGTCTATCTTTCCTTCTAAGTGTAATCACTTTCATTTAGGGCATTGGTTTTAACACAGGAAACACTGGGTAAAATATTCTGGTTTAATAAGCTTATTACAAAGATCCCTCTGGTCTTAAGACTAAGAAAATATGTACAAGACAGATTTTAGGACACATTCTTTCATAGACAACATGAAAATGGTAGACAGGGAGAAGAGACATAGATACATCCCAGACTTGGATTACCTTCATAAATAGGACACTTCACTGAGAGAAAGACCAAAAGATTCCAGGCTTTGTTTCAGGTCAGGTACAGGCAGGGAAACAAGTTCAATTTCTAAAGCAGCTTCCTTATCTGTGCTTAATTTACTAGACCTAAGGGCAGTCCAGGTATGAAGCATAGCACTTTGACTTCAGGGGAGACTCATGTTAGGAAAAGCTGAATACTGAAATAAACTTTATTTTCAGCTCCACAGTTAGATGTCTGGTTAGTCACCTGTCCTTAAGTGCAATTCTAACTGCTTTTCTGGGCATTTGTTGTGGCAATTTTAGTCGTCTCATTGCTAGAGGCCACAGTAATTTACATTGAACTGTCATAGAATGGTGTGGGTTGGAAGGAACCTTAAAAACCATCTACACCCACCCTCCTGCCATGGGCAGGGACACTTTCCACTAGACCAGGTTGCTTCAAGCTCCATCCAACTTGGCCTTGAACACTTCCAGGGATGGGACATCTGTCTTCAGTACCTTTTAGCAGAATCCTGAATTTCCAAGTCATAGCTAGATGCTTCACAAGGCACAGAGCCTTGGATAACTGCTGTTGTTTTGTGTTTTCAAGTCAAAAAATGACTAGAAATACCCTTTTGCAGATATTTAAAAGCCAGTTATTCCTATAGCAGTTCGGTGTCTAGACACCTTTAACACTCTGACTTAGAAACCATAAAAATGCAACTGTTGGCCTACAAAACTCTGATTTTTTTAATCTTGTGATAATCTGATCTTTCTTTTCAGGGAGCAATCTGTTCAAGCTAAATATCTGCAAACATACGTAAGAGTTTGCATGAACTGAAAAACTGATGCGTTGTGAATCAAAGCTATCTTCCCACACCTTAAAGATGGTTCCAGTAAAGAAATGTTCATCTGCATAAAAGCACCTGCATGCAGAGTATTAGAGGAAGGAAAGACTTTCAGTTTCACTAGAAAGAGATTTTTCTGTTTCTCCTGTCAGAGAGAAAGAAAAAAAAAAAAAATTGAGCTACTTTATGGAAACATCTGGGTGAAAGAGAGCAGGAGGTGTCAACAAAAGTCAAAATAACAACTCGTATCACATGGTTTTGATGTGAATGTTTGTGACACATTTATCATACTTGCCATTCTGGAGGAGTAGGGTTAGATGTATGCCAGGTAAAAAAAGAAAGAGTGAGAGACCTCTCTTTTTAGAAGGAGACAGCCTCACTTAAGGAATCTAAATTGCATTTCTGAGCATTACAAATCAGCTGTAAATGCAATTTTACAGTTGTTCTAGGGAGAAAATGTAGGTGGAGCAGACAGTAAGAAGAGAGAAAATAGGCAAATTGAGAAATAAAGACACAGACTAGTTGTAACAAGCTCTGGAGTGCTCTAAAGTAAAAGTTTCCTCTGATCTCATTAATCTTGTATAAAAGACACAGCATTTCTTTTCCATCAAGGCTTTGTGGCTGAATGTTTGGGGTTTTTTTCCTACCATCTTTGAAGCCCAACATTTTTATGAACAGTCATACCAAAAAATGAGCCAAACACTTCCACAAGCTCATTTTTTTTCTAAAACTATTTGCATACACAGCTACATAGCACTTATATCCACAGTACCTAAACAGCTGTCTAAAAGGAGAAATAACAGTATGTTGGTGATCTATGGGGAAGGAGGGATTTGCAGACTTACTGTGATGGCCAGTGGAGAGTCTTGTAACGAAGTGATGGTCATCTGTACCATCTATATTTTAAAAATCCATTATATTACTCGCTCTAGAATGATCCTGCTGGAGCAGGGAGGTTGGACCAGAAAACATTCCTTTCAAATTTACCCATTCTGTGATTCTTTATCCTCAAAACCTGACTTGAATTAAAGCCACAGGCCCACCTTTACCATGAAATAAATTTTTAAAAAGTGTAAGAATTAAAGTCACCAAATTGGTAACTCTCTTTTGACTCAGCCTTGGACCAAGGTAATGAACTAACTGCAAGACAATTTTGCAGGGTTGAGATCTCCAAGCAACTATGGATGTGAGCCACTGTCATAACCCCTGGGACAGAAACTGATCCTTGACTTCTCTTGTTCTGAGGTACAAACGTATCAATGACTCGCTCAGGTGTGAATGGCTCTCAGCATCTTCCTTAATTTTCTTTCCCTGCTTTTTTCTGTTTAGAAAAAACAGAAAAATGTCTTTTAATTAGAGAGAAGGAAAATTTGTTTCTTTAAGGAATGTCTCTTCAAACCAAAGGTTACCACAATAAAGAGGCTTTGGCTGGGGACTCCCTGAAAGGGAGGCACAGTAGTACAAGGCAGAGGACTGAGTGTAGGAGTGCAATGTCAGAGATGGAGATGAGGAGACAGGGACACATAAAAGAACACAGCAGAAAAAAGAATCAAACCTCTGACTCTGGAAACTATTTATCAATGTTTTTTTCTTGGGAGTGCAGCAAGGCCAGCACTTCATTCGTCATGTCTATATATTTTCCATCTGGGTGCTATTCTACAAAGAGTGGGATTTATTATAATTTCACTTCATTAGAGTTCATTTACTTCATCACTGCAGTATCCAGTGAAGAGCTATATTTTTCTCCTGATCAAAGAAGAGGTTTGACTGTTGTTTCTTTCATGTCCTTCTATGAAAAAAATATTTCCCTTTCACTGTAAGTTCTTGTTCTTGCTTCATTCTACTAAAACTAAAAAATAAAAATAAAAAAAATAAAAACAATAAAGAAAAAAAAAAAGAAAAGAAATTTGGAAGCAGAATTTGTTTTGATTTTTAATTATTTTAAATTTTATTTAAAGGAGTGTAGTTCAAATAAAATTAATAAACAAAAAGTTCTAAATTTAGCAAAAAATTATTTTGGAATCTTCTTGCGAAATTCCTCTTTCCCATCTCAGTTGTCTATAATTTAGGTGTTCATGTCTTAGTCAATCATCCCAGAGATGTAGTTCATACAGTCCATGGAGCCTGCAGTGTCTTTCATGTGATAAATAATTACTTGATTGACCATACTGCCAAGTCTTCCAAATATCTGTACAACCTAGCAGAGTTAAACCCAGGGTTAAAGAAAACACCCACAGATGATTTAGGCATCTGTGCTGAAACAGAATCCAGCCTCTCCTTTTCATAGGCTACTCTCATGGGTGTAGGGGAAATTAGAAAGGTATTTGGAGTCCTATGACTTGATTTGAAATTGCTTATCACTTGCACTGCATGTTTGGAGGTCCTGCAGTGACTGTTTTAAGGCCTTTGGAGCTATAAATGCTTCCATTTCTGAAGTCAGTGGTAATACATTTTTTGGAAGGTATTTCTGGGAGGAAATCTACAGTAGCTGCAGAATCATGGAGTCGTGGAAGCATTAAGTATGGAAAAGCTCTCTTACATCACTGAGTCTAATCACTAACCTAGCACTGCCAACCCATCACTAAACAGTGTCCCCAGATGTCACATCTGCCAGTTTTTTCAACATTTTTTCAACTCCCCTAAACAGCCTGTTCCAGAACTTAACAACTTTTTCCATAAATAAAGTTACCCTAATGTAAAATCTAAACCTTCTGTGGTGGACCTGGAGATTATTTTTCTCTTGTCCTGTCGCTTGTTACTTGGGAAAAAGAGCCCAGCTCCCACCTGGTCGTACCATCCTGTCAGGGGCTTGTAGGGAACAATTGTTTAGAGAGGGATTAAGAGCTTGTTTATTCCTTTTTCAACTGCAGATTTGATGCTGCAAATCACTTGAATCAAGTGCTTTGAGTCACTTTGTTAAAGCATATTAGACAAAGACATCCTAGTCGCCAGCAAAGAGAAATGTGTTTTTGAAATGGGCATGGTGTAAGCATTTGGGGGCCTAAGGAATTGTGCACACCAGGGAAAGAAGTGCCCACCAGTGTCTGAAATGCTCTCCTGAAGCCCATGTACAGGATTGTCATGTGTAGACTACAACTTGTGCTATTAGCATGTTATTAGAGAAAAACTCCCCTTTCAAAAATTTTTAACAGCAGAAATAAGGAAAAACAAAACTCTCAGGCTACTCCATCTTGCTTCATAACAGATAAGGAAACAGAGGGTCATGTTTCAATTTTCTGACTTCCAGAATGATGGCGCCTCTGTGTACTTGGGATGTAAACCACAGAAAACTGAAGGAAAAAATGCTGTAATACACTTAAAAAGGTGTCTCAGAAGTACTATTCATTAAGTAAACAGCAGCAAGGATTACATTTTGCTAGAGAAGGAAAAGAAATCCCGCCAGTAATTATTTAGTTCCCAAGGTCACCATTTGTTCTGTAAAGAGTGTCCATGCCTGGTTTTATCTGTATGTATGCATAAATAGCATATTCATTGAATTAAATTAAAAATCTATATAAACACATACTGTGCATATAATGATACTATATAATAAATACAGCATTATTATATGATTTCTATATGATATATAAGTGCTCAAAAACAGGTTGCATGGGGCCCTCAGCAACCTGGTCTAGTGGGAAGTGTTTCTGTCCATGGAAGACTATGGAAAAAGTTGATCCTTAGGGTCCATTTCAACTCAAACTAATCTACAGTTTTATGCTTAGTGTATAATAGTAATAGTATATTAATATATTTCAAAAGATATTAAAATGGTTTAGCAATATTTTATATTGCTAAATATAAATATATTGTTAGATATATGCCTATTTTGAAGTCAAAGTTGTATTGACAAAAGAAAATGGACAAACAAGGCCAAACACAATTAAAGGTACTGAAAAACAGAACATTCATTCTCCTTATGATATTTGGGATGTTTTTGACCTTGCTTGCAATCAAATGAGCAAAAAAGACACATTCTCATTGACATTTGATTGCAAAGGAAGTCAAGGTTGTGTTTCCCAGTGAAAGAAATGTAGAATAAAATGCAATTGAATTTATAAATTAAGAAGAGGTCACAGAACTGGAGTTTAAAGATATCTATTGCATCTCACAATGCAATGCAGGTCTATTTTCTGTGCCTCTTCCTTTGTCAATTGAATCTTCGTATTCCTGTGGCCACCCTCCCTGAGCTCAGGGTGGCATCTGTGCTTTATCTCAAAAACTTCCTTAGCTCTCAACAGAACAGAGCAGATAACAAACATCAGGCAGACATAAAACTTACAGGGTATTACTCAATAAATTATATATAATTAAGTCAATCCAAGAGGAAAAGATATGCCCAAAATTAAGTTTCTCTGTGAGATTAATGCTTCTGCATTTCAACACACAAATCCTTTAAGTGTTTAAGTTGGATATTAGGGGAAATTTCTTCACTGAAAGGGCTGTTAACTTCTGGCACAGTTGCCCTGGGCGGTGGTGGAGTCCCTGAAAGGGATTTAAAATCTGTGAGGATGTGGCATCTGGAAACATGGCTTTAATGGAAGCCTAGGCAGTGCTAGGGGATTGGTTGGACTGGATCATAGAATCATGGAATTTTTAAGGTTGAAAAAAAGACCAAGTCCAACCATGAATCTATCCAATTTGGTCCAGTCTATGAGTTTATGATTCTAAGATTCTTGCCTAAAATAATTACAGCTAGGTTAGCTTTAGCCTTTCAGGGTGAAGTGTGGATGCCAAGCTAAGCAGCTTCCAACTGGCTTTCTTAGATATTCAAACCATTTTAAATAGGACTACACACTGCTGTGCACATGATCTTCCTGGGTGTAAGATACTGAAGAAAATTATTTAATCTAAGGAATGAAGGTAAACATAGATTCCTTTCAAGTGCTAAAAAATAAGAGCGGTTTTCTTGCTTAAAAGTGTTGGCTTTGTAGCTACAGATGAGGGAGAATCTCGACTAGGAAAAAAAACAGGTGAGATCTAATGCAGTTAGAGAGGAAGAGAGATAGATAGATAGATAGATAGATAGATAGATAGATAGATAGATAGACAGATAGATAGACAGATATTTTCCACAATTCCTAGATGCACCAGTGGAGCCCCTTCTTTCCAAGGAGACACTCAGCCATGCAGGGGTTAACATCTCTTCTGGCCACCTGGGTTTACAGCTGAAAACTTAGGAATTTGTGCACACTTATGCATGCAACAAACAAAGACTCTGGCATTATAATCTCCTCAGGGACAGCCAACTGAGAAAGACAAATCTAGCAGTGTACTTCTGGCTTTTTTACATAGCATAATGCCATTAAACTCAACATCATGTAGACAATGAATGTTACAACAAAATACTGGTGCTGTTTATTAGCTGCCTGACTATTTCTTTTTTTTTTTTTTTTTTTTTTTTTTTTTTTTTTTTTTGAAAGGAAGCACATGTCACATTTGTTTCAGACAACTGCATTGGGGTCCCATAGCTCTGATTAAATATGTATCATTTGTTCAGCTGCATCAGAGTCAGTTTTGGTCTACATACACATTTCGTTAATATTTTAAATAGGAAAAACAACAAAGAGAGGAGAAATTAACAGTTGCTGAACTTCTCCAATTACCGCTAATCACATTTACACCCTGGGGTTTGCAGAATTAGAAATCAATTGGTGGCTTCCTCTTTATACAGCAGGCAGTAAATGTGACAATTTAGGGAAAAGACTAGAAGACAACTCAATTCAACCTGGATACCCTTGTAAGTGCCACCCAGTGAATTTGCTGCTTTGTTGTTTGATGTGACACAAAGATTATATGGCATCATTTACTAAAATGATAAATCATTCTGTGTGATTGATACCAAAAAAGTGGCACCATTCCTTTTTTACATTTTTTTTTTCTTTCCTTTCAAACACTTGGAAATTGCATCCCAAGCAAAAATCTGCAGTGAAGTCTTCCTGGATCATTTGATAGTAGTTCACCTTTTCCTTTCAAGACTGTGAAATGTTACTTCTGAGAAAGAGCTGCTCCAAATGTAATTTTCTCTGGAGTATTTGGGTAGGGTTTTTTTGGTGTGGGGTTTTTTTGAGGGTTTTTTAAGGTGTGTTCTTTGTTTTGCTTTGTTTTAGAGCCTTTTCCCGGCATCTAGTGTTGATTTAGCTGCACCATACTGGTTAGAGGGTTACTGTCAGCGTCACTTAGTATGATCTTTAATCGAAGAGCTTCTTCTTAAGTGTTTAGATAAACTCAAATTGGCCATGCACATGTTTGTGAACATCATAAATGATGAACCAGCAGGGTCAAGTGGTCCAAAGCTGCTTATGACTCCTTAATCTGGGAAAAGCCTTAGCGGGGCTGTCAAAGCAGTTTTTGCAATGAGCACGTGTAAAAACGCACATGCTCATGAAGACATTGCTGCAGAGCTAAACCCATAGCCACAGTTCGTAATTAAAGGTGGAAAGAGAGGAGATTATCTGAATAAAAATCAGTATTTGGGGAAAGAGAACAACCCTGTGGGTCGTCCCTTCTACAAGCAAGCTCAAGGTAGAATAAACTAATGTGTCTGGCGAAAGGCATTGATATAGAGCAAAAGCCTCATCTAGCTGAGCTTTTTGATTTTTTAAAATAGGGTTGAAAATCCTGTTTTCTAAGAGAATATGCAGTCTGAAAACTTTTAGTCTTTATCTATACATGTGTTTGTACTTTTATGCAACCTAGAAGCAGAATGAAATGAAAGATAATGGTGAGGTGAGAAGGAAGGATGTCTCAATCAAACCTTTTAAAATTTGAAATTCACTTCATGGGCATACTGACTTGATATAAGAAACAAACAAACAAGCCCCCCAAAATATAAAATTAAAAACAGACATCTTCTTTGCTCATTTGGACCATTTAATCTAGTACTCAAAAAAAAAAAAAAAAAAATAAATTTATTATAGAGCTTCACTTAAACTATTCCATGAATAAATCCACCGATAAAATTCAAGGGATTTGATCTAGAAATTATGTCATGAAATGTTTAGCCAGTTAAATAGTTCTCACACTATATGCCAAAAAGTCACTCAAGAAGCAATAATATGACAGATGCTGCTCTGCACTTTAAGAAACTCTTAACAAGATTGTTCTTATTTTGAAGGCTAATATTTTATGTGATTACTTAAAAAAAAATACAACTGACCTTTTGCAAATTCAGAGAATCTGAATGTCAATTTCAGATAAGCAAAAATTTTATCATCAGACCTATTTCCTTGAATCAGTCTTTTTTGTTCTTTTTTTCCCTTAGATATTATGCAAACTAGCTCTTTTTTTGACCCTTTTGACCAGAATGAGATGGCTGAAAAGTAATTTGTAATTTTACTTTTGAATAGCAATTGAATAAACTGTCACTGAGTGTGCTGTAAAATTCTTATTCTTCAGACTACACACTGGATCCATGATAACATCCTGATAGCATTCACACTAACATGAATTTTTTAATCATGTGCAAAGGATAAAATACAGGTCAGAGAAACTGCCAAAAAATTTAAAGCTAATTATGTGACTGAAAGTTCAGCGGTTTACTCAAATATAAGACAGTCTGTTTTTTTCCATTCTTCAAATCTTCTCTGTATGTCTCTTTCATACTGACTGTGAGTCAGGCACATCATCTAAAGTTCAGGTGTGAAGCAATCTAAAGATAGCAAAATTAAAGCAAACGAAAGAATAGTTGTGACTTCCTTTATAACAAAATGATGAGAAAATATGTATGAACTGAAAAGCATATTTGTAAGTCATCTCACATTAGCTGTGTCCATGACTTTTGTTCTCAAAAGAGGTGGTGGGTCTACCTAAAAATTTGAGTTGAGCTCCGTGAATATTTTCCCTATATTTATTGAAATGTTCATGAACATTTTTTAATCTTTCTGCAAACCTAATCTCATCACAAAGCTCACTGTTCCTGAGGGAGCCAGTGATTGTGCAGACCACATTTTTTGATGGTTTTTCATGTTTAGAGTTCTGGATCCATGATTTGATACAACACACTTATGATGATCATCAAGAACCTTTGTCTTGCTGTTTCAAATAACAGCTAGAGAACTAAATTCAGCGTTTTGCAAAACAAATAAATGCAGAAGATCAGGACATGTGCGGAAGGAACTTCTGATTCCACCCCCATAGTTATGTGACATATTCCTTAGAGACCAGAATTTATCTCACCAAATTTTGGAGTCAGGATCTATTTGTCTATTTCAGAGTTTGACATCTCAGCTTCCTCTGCTGTCATGGAGGAAAAACATCAAAACTCACACAGACATCTTGCTGGGGTGTAATAAACTCCTCTATAAATGTCCCATTTATATAGAATGGTTTTTCCTCTTGAATTTCTTTCTTTTATTAGTACTGAGCCTGGAAGCACATCCTGCATCATGTCTGACAGCAGTGAGATTTTTGGCCTTTCTTACCTAGGAAGTGAAGCACTGGAACCAGCAGCCAATTGTCAAGGCGAGTCCTTTGAACTCATGGGTTTGATCCTGGAAACTGGCAGAATTCTGAATGAGCTCACAACCCCTGTGGGAGGAACACTCTTTTACAAAGCTTGGGTTGATGCCATGGAGGACCATAGATGTGATGACTGTGTTTTGTTAATGACCCTACTATTCTCCCAGGAGCAATATTACTGAGTATTATGAGTCAATGCTTTCTAGTAGTAGCCTTACTATTTATATTTGGAATTACAGAAATGAAACTTTAAAATCAAAACTTTAAAATCCAGCTAAGCAAACAGAAAGCTGGGAGGGAAAGTTTTAATCTAAAGTAAACTTTTCTTTTTTTTAATGCAAGGACATGCGTTGTTCACAATGTGTGTGTCGCCAACACTCTCTTCTCATTTAATGATGTTGTGTCCCTGACCAGAGGTGACACTTTGGCAGGATTCTCATGATTTTTTTGCAACAAGCTACAGAATGGCCAATAAATAAAAATAATTACTCTCTAGAGATATTAAACTGGCGGGTTTTACAGGCAGTAACTTCACACACAACCAGAACTAGGTCAGTGCATGGAGTAACAGCAACCCCTTTTTTCAAATCATTTGAGCCAAGTTTCCATGATTGTGGTGCATATCTCTCTCCTCACCTTTTCAGTTTTTCTGGTACTACCCACCTTGAGAGAGTAGCTGGAGGCACAGAAGGCATATGCACATGAATCATTGGAATAAAATTCAGATACTTCCACACAAAGGCCAACCTCAGAAATCACGTCCTTGGAGGTAAAATAATTCTGAGAGTTGTCCCAGAACTGTCTGATTGAGTGATTAGAGACAGGCTTTAGAATTTTCAATATAAATGCAGGCAACTTCTGTGTTTTCTCTTTTCTCCATTAGTTAGATGGCATGCTTAAAGGCACAATCCATATACTAATAATCTCATAGTCTGAACAGATAGGTTACTTGCAGGATAACTCAGTCCCTTGCCCTCTTCATCAAATCAGCCTCTGTTCCCCTGGTAAACTGAAAACAGGTTTCTTGCCTGGCTAGTTAGTTCTGAACTGCCTTCTACCATCACATCTTCAAGCTTAGCCCTTAAATAATTTAAGCATGTTAGTGAGATAATGAGTACAAATTCTCTGCATTTTCCAAGTGGAAGAACTGAAAAATGTTAAGGTTATGACTTATCTAGCTTTAAAAGTCTCAGAGTTAGACTCCTGAATAACTTCAGACCACCCTTACAGTCATAAAGCAGCTGCAGAAAGCAATTATTCAACCTGCTTTATGGCGACATGCATTGTACCTTCATTTTTATTAATTACAAAAATCTATTTTCATCAGGGTGTAAACACACACCTATACTGTATGTGAATAAAAGTCATCATATGTGTCATCAAAGCAAGTGTGTGACTGAAGCGATAGCTTATATTGCTTGACAAAATTTCAAAGCAGGCAATTCATCATCTGAAGTGCTTCTGTTAAACTTCACCCACCACCATTATTTGGGTATGAAAATGTACTCCTGAAATATATCTTGAAGTGGGTGCATCTGCTTGGATTAAGCCAAGCCAAGCCAAGTTATAAAGTAGGTGGGATAGCTTTAGAAGTTGTTGGGTTTTTGTCATTAGCCATTAGAAAGGAACAGAACTGTTGGCAGTTGCCTTGTAGAAGACATGGGAAAAGCCAAGTGCTCCTGTGAAGACATTGCTCTATAAACAACAACACAATAAATATCACACAGAATCACTGGGTTGGAAGACACCTCCAAGATCATCGAGTCCAACCCATGCCCTAACACCTCAATTAAACCATGGCACTCAGTGCCACATCCAGTCTTTTTTTCTAAACACATCCAGAGGTGACTCCACCACTTCCCTGGGCAGAACAATCCATTTCTTTATGACTCTTTCCATAAAAAACTTTGTCCTAATATCCAACGTGAATTTCACTTGGCATAGTTAAGACAGGGGTATCATGGGGTACACCTGCAGAGGAAAATAAAGCACACTCAGGACCACACTCTGGCAAGGATGGAGGATTTATGAAGGGTTTATACATGTATTGTTAAGCTCTTTTACCCTCCAATCTAGAAAGACCACAAGGTCTCTTTTTAGGATTGCCCAATAATACATAAATTCCCAAATTTCTCATAGGAAATGACAATCACTGACACCAAATCATGGAAAACTCTAGCAGCATGCCAATATAGATTTCCTATGATTTATTCTAAATTAGCAGGAATATATTAATGAAAAAACAAAGTTAATATGCAAGTAGGGGTTTCAAAGAATTTGCATTATCTAAGTAAATTATTCCTGTATCTTTTCACTATCTATTTAAATTTCGAAATTATATCACAAACACAGTATTATTGATAGTGATATACTTATTGGAGATAAGGAACTGATCACAAAGATAAGATAGAATAAAATCTGGAATCAAAATCGTAACTCTTTCAAAACAAAATATATTCTTAATCAAAACACTTTCCTTTAAATTTCTTATCAGAACCAGAAATTAATTATGCTTGAGGGAAAATGTGCCATATGATGCTGACTGCTGGTCTAATAATACATGAAGCAAAAGGAAAAAAGGGAACAAAAATATGTGGAGAAATGGTTACTGAAAGTGAGTAGAGTGTGATTGCCCAAAAGACTAATAAATAAATAAAGCTGAAAACATAACTGGTTCAATTTAAAAGATTAGGGATTTCAAGGGAAGAAACAAGTGATAAAACCACTAAAAGAAGATATAAACATCCTCAGAGTTATCCAAATTGATGAAATGAGAGTAGTATAAAGGCAAATAAATAGCATCACTAAGGGAAAAGATTAAGAAAAGGAGGGTAAAAAACATATGTGGAAAATCATGGAAACAATTAGGTTGGAAAATACCTCTGAGATCATTGAGTCCAGCCTATGAACAAACACCACTTTGTCAACTGGACCTGAGCACTGACTGCAACATCCAGCCTTCCTTACACACTGCCAGGGATGGTGATTCTACCTCCCTGGGCAGCCCATTCCAATATCTAATCACCCCTTCTGTGAAGAAATTCTTCCTAATGTCCAATATAAATGTCCCCTGGTGCTGCTGGAGGCTGTGTCCTGCTGTGTTTTTGCAAGCTGTTAGAAGCTACTGACTGTAATCCTTGATGACAGTATTACCTGAAAATGAAACAACAGGTTTAAGTAGATGACTTTGTATATTAATGAGCTCAGTTTTCTTCCTACAGTAACTGGCAAAAATGCTTTCTAAAATAATACCTTTAAAGTAAAAAATGTAAAATATTCACACCATGCTAGCAGGACTTTTCCAGGAGATGCTGGTTTTGTCAAGAAAATATAGACAAAAAAAAGCCCCAGCATTCTCATATGAGGATAAGAACTATGTCATGCATTAGAGACACATACTAAAGCACTGCTTCTCTGAAATAACTTAAAAATTCAATAAGATATCTATGTGTCTTAATCCAGAATACATTTATTCCCTTCCATTTACTCCAGAAAGTTTTGGAATAGATCCTGGATGGAATAATTTGACCCCCTTTCTAAGTAATTAATGAACAAAGAAATGAGATGCAATTTATGAAATCACTTATTACAAATTATTCGTCCAAACCTACTTAAAATCTCATAAAACTCTCTTAAATCAATGCTAGAAGTATTTAGCTTGAGACTGGAATTTCAATGTCTTCCAAGTTTCGCTAATGTTCAGCTTCAGTAGAAAGCAGGAGTAAAAACAAAACAAAACAAAATAAAACAAAACAAAACAAAACAAAACAAAAAAAAAAAAAACCTGTTAATGAAAACTTCCGTTTTTTCACCCCTCAGTACATTTCTCTGTTGTATAACAAAATAACTAAAATGGAGCTGGGAGATGCTTTCTTGAACTTGAAACAGAGAGGCAAACCTTGTGTGAGATCTTCAAGGAGGAAAATGACCAGAAATGGTCTTCACCTGGAACCTTTAGCAAAATTTAGATACAGGTGAAGAAGCTTTAATTTGGGCTACAGAGGAGGAAATTACTGCAACCTAATGCACAGAGGACAGGGATAACGAGAGACCAGTAGAACGAGAAGAAACGGCCTTGAGTTGTGCCAGGGAAGATTTAGATTGGATGTTAGGAAAAAATTCTTCACTGAAGTGGTGGTCAAGCATTGGGACAGGTTGCCCAGGAGAGTGGTGGAATCAACATTCCTGGTAGTGTTGAAAAAACACGTAGGTTTGGCATTTGGGGATGTGATTACTTTAGTGGTTGGACTCAAAGACTTTAGACATCTTTTTAAACCTTAATGATCCTATGATTCTATGTCACCGTGAAGAAAAAAAAGGAAAAAAATCAAAAACAAATAAACAAATGAACAAAACAAAAAAAGTAATCAAATTTTCTATTTTTAAAGCAATAAAAACTTTAGAAGTAATTTTCCCTCAACTCAATTCAATTAAAAAATAAACTACATCTGGACTGCAAAGGGTAGAAGTGTGTAAGCTAGGTGCTTGGTGTCTTTACCTACTCCAGCAACACATTTTCTACACTTGAACATTTTGTAAAAAGGAAGAAGGGGTACAGTACTCACTGGCTGTTGCCTTCCTGGAAATGGCATTGAGGCAACTGTAAAAGTTTCCTTAAAATTTTATATTGGAGCTTCCAGTTCCCATAGATCCTTTCTGATTCCTTGTTCAAGTATTGTTCCAGAAAACCCACTTCACTGTCCCTTTCAGAAGCAGGTGCAGCAGCCGGACAATAATCCAATAAAAATCCTATTAGCTGCGTCTTCATGACACTCCTCATATCCATGGGACCCACAATATCTTTAATGCAGACAATAAATCCAGGCCATTTCCTCCTTCAATTGCTCCCAATATGGCTCCACTTCTAGCACTGTTCAGCTAACCTTTTTTTGCCACATTTTCTCATGAATGCTGAATCACTCTCTAGTCTTTACAACAAAGCCAGTGGAGTCCCCACTAAATGAAACACATCACTTGGGTTTAGTTATCCAAGCACAATTGCATCCAGGTGCATTCCTGTGGATCATGACCAGCAGAGACTCAGTGCTGGCAATAAAAATATCAGTGCCATGTCTGCAAAGTTTGGGAAAGGCTTTGAGGCAATTATTGTCTGACAAAAACATCCCAACTTAACCCTTAAGTGGTGAAAGCAGGGAAAACATCACCAGGTTAAAAGGGTGTCAGTGTATGGGTACGAGGCAAAGAGTCAATTAATGCAAAATTAAGGCTGCCAGGACAACAGCTCAGCTAAAATTGTAAATAAAAGCAAAGCAAGAACACGTGCATGAAGGAGAGGAATTGCTAATGACTTTTCTTCTTGGACCCCTTTGGAGCAATGGATGCACACATAAGTTTTCTGACATACTGCTTTGTTAACCACAGCAGCTCAATCTGACACATCAGTTAACTCCTCGTGAGTGGGAACAGCTGAGGGAGCTGGGAAAGGGGCTCAGCCTGGAGCAAAGGAGGCTGAGGGGGCCCGTGTGGCTCTGCACAACTCCCTGCCAGGAGGGGACAGCCGGGGGGGTCGGGCTGTGCTCCCAGGGAACAGGGACAGGAGCAGAGGGAGCAGCCTCAGGATGGGCCAGGGGAAGGTTAGATTGGACATGAGAAATTTTTCACAGAAAGGTCTGTCAAGCACTCAAGCAGGAGCCTGGGTAAGTGGTGGAGTCCCCATTGCTAGAGGATTTAAAAACTATATGGATGCATCACTTGTGTTGGTGGTGACCTTGGCAGTGCTGGGTTAATGGCTGGACTTGATGGCCTTAGAAGGGCTTCTTTAACCTCAATTATTCTGTGATTCTATGAGGCTGTGTGGCATTGCTAAATGAGAGGGAAATTTATCATTTGAACATAATCTGGCTGATAGTCCAACTGCCTTGTGCACATCACTGTGGCAGTTCTTAAGGTAGAACTCATCCCTTTTGAGAACAGAAGAGCCCAGCTGGCATTTCCCATGCACACCACAAAGTTCCATACACCACTGGCTGTCTGCATTACTAAGTCCACAGGTTATCTACATATAATGCCAGGTAGAGGATGAGAGGCAGCCCGGAGGACTTAGAAATTGTTTCAGAGACTGCTCTTTCACAGCAGGAAATTATTACCCTTCATCCCTGCAGATCCCTAAGACTCAGTGCCTGGCAATATATTTGCTGGGATGCAAAGTCAAGCTGCACCTTGCTTACTTGTAGACTGCTCCCATCAAAAAGTTTAAACCAAAAAGTTTAGGGAGAATGGATTTGATATCTTTTTTCGTGTGAAAGCTTATTCTGTGGAAGAAATAGGTTTTAATGTGTAGTTAAAAGAATCAACAAGTTGACTGCAAATGACTTAGCTGGAGGGTAGGAATACATTTAGACAGGCTATTTAAAATTCTGTGCACTTTATTGTGATTTAGATGTCCTCTTTAATTACTTTTTCTAGCTGGCTGCTTAGAATTGCACATTGTTTATAGACCTATTTCTGTACAGGTTTTGTCACATAATCCCATTTTAAGGGGAACTAAATAACTTTTGTGCCTCTTCTTCCAGGGGAGGCTCAGCAGCAGCAGCCCAGCATGAGAACAACAACCTGTGAATGAAGAGATAGTGGAGAATCTCCTCCTGGGGCACAGGTATATTGCCCTAGAAACCCCATGGGTTTCATTATACTCATTATATATGGTCAATAAAGTTGTCTCTGAATGCAGGTACATGAGCATTGAGTATGTGACCAGTGAAGTTGCCTTGTGCTGCTCCCTATCCTCCTGTCACCTAAGCCAGGAATGTCATAAAGCTCCTTGAAAATGAGTGCAGGGCTGATCTTGTGGGGTCCTCCTGTTCTGTATTTAAACAAAAATGTGTACACAAAGAAGACATAAATTGCAGCTCAGTGCAGGAAACCAAATTTTCACTGTTCAGAAAAGAAATGTTATCTCCATATTCCAAATCCCTGTATAAAACAGAGCAATTGACTGGTATAGTGAATTGAATTAAAACAAAAGAGAAAAAAAGAAAGCAAAGTATGAAGACTTATAATTTAAAACATGCAAATCATTTGCACAAGAGATCAGAGTAATTCACACAGAAGGTTTTCATGCTAATTTTTTGCTGAGTTCAGTGTAGTCAGTACTCATTGCTGTATTGACTACAGCTGTTTAATGTAATACTTAAAGCAAGAGTAACTGGCTGGAGTCACAAAAGGTGCTGGCTAAATACCTAAGGAAACAATCTCAAATCCAAAGACCTCAGTAAGCTTGGATGGTTGGAGGGACAGAGAGGGAAGAGATGCCAGCATTGAAATTGGTGTAATTTAGGTGCACAGTACTCACATTGCTGAAGTACCAGAAGATGTGCTGTCTTGTGCATCAGGAACACACATTTTTGGTCATGAAGCAAACAATCTTCATAATGCTAGGAATCACCTCAGCAAATCCTCTCTGAGGGTGTGAGGGTCCCATCCTTCTCCTGTCAGAGGACACAGCTAAATTCCTTTTCTTATCTTTTGCTCTCATTGTTTCCAGCTAAAATTTATTTGCAGTCAGTCCATAACCATTCCCTGTGTGACTGCTGTCCTTGAAGTCCTCCTTCTTTGCTCCCAAGAGAGTGCAGTAATTTCCCTGCCACCTTTGTCTTCACTGGGATGAGCAATCCCATGAGATTTCATCTCAGTTTAGTAGTTCATTTTCCTGAGAGTGCCTCTGGTCCATCTGCTTTTGTATTTGAATGTCCTCCTTTGGCCACAGATAACCTGAAGCACACAACCCTTCAGTCCATCCTACACAGACATCTTGCATTTAGTGCAATTTGTAGTTTCTCTGGGATTTGCCTTAACTTTTTATAAAGTGCTCTCCACCACGCTCTACCTACAGTATGTGATCCATACATCATAGAGGCAAAATGAAGGAATTTATATGGGAAGATAGGCTAATGGAATGACAAAACTAGTTCCACTTTTTAGAGTCTTTTCAGATAATACGATTGTCTTTAACTAGATAAAATCTTTACACATTAAAATGTACCCATGAAAACAAGAAGATGATTAGAGGCATGAGGCTTCTCTGCTGTGAGGAAAGGTTGAGAACAGTGAGGAAGGGAAGTGCAGGGAAGTTCAGGGAAGGGAAGTGAAGTTCAGAGAAGGGAAGACCATAGACCACTTCCCATGCCATGAGAACTGGAGAGGGTTTTTGGGCAAGGGCATGGATTTCCAGGCTTCACACTGACAGAGGGCAGAGATAGATGGGATGTTGAGGATTAATTCTTTATTAGGAGAGTGCTAAGGCCCTGGCACAGGTTTCCCAGATAAGCTGTGGCTGCCCCATCCCTGGACGTGTCCAAGGATGTGTATGTGTATGTGTTTGGAACACCCTGGTCTAGTGGAAGGTGTCCCTGCCCACGGCAGGACCTTTTTTAGGTAAGATCTCCAAGTGTCTGTTACTCAGGCCCTTTACACACTCATAGCATTTGCTCAGAGCTTTGGCAAAATGTTTCGTGTTTGTGTCACCTTGGTAGTGTATAGGGACAAACATGGACATGTGGCAGGATTTCCAAACGCACACACATACACACACGCACATAGTAACTGTGTGAAACCCTTTGAGAGACTTGAGGATGAATGTTATTGATTTGCTGTAAAATAGCATTACTTATTAAATGTGCATTATGTGCACACATGTAAAACTTAGTTCCTTTCATATCTTCCCTTCCTGTAATCCTAATGTCTTTAATTCAGTGTTTACCTGGGTGCATATTTAAAAATAAAATAATTCTTTGTTTATACAGCTTTGTAAAAGTTGTAAGATAATAATAAAATACTGTTTCTGGCATGTTTGTTCCTAATGTCATTCATTCTGATTATTTTTAAAGTTCAAAATTCTTCCCTTTTCATAGCTGTCTTCTCTGAGTCCCATCTTTTCCCTCATGGATATGGCAGAAATTAATATTCTCAGAAAGATCAAACATCCTGCTGAATATTCTTCAGTACCTTTTTGATTTTTGCTATATTATCATTATTATCATTATCATTATTATGCATCCTTTTAGGCTAGTATAATCTTGGGATTCACCATTTTCTTTGCCAAAGGTGCATTTTGTCACTAAAGCCATCTCTCTGACATGGTCCACACCTACCCAACACTTTCTGGTATTCCAACAACAATTTTTTTTGTGCTTTTCTGCTCTGCTTGCATTAAAATGTTGTTCCTGTCTATATTTGAATGACAAAGAGAAGAAAAACAATGACATTAATAAACACAAAAGATACAGGTAGTCAAATATTTTTAACAGCTGAGTAAAAAGAGTATGACAGAACCCAATCCGAGCAGGACAGATGTTTAAATGATCTTGACTTGTAGGGAAGGTCAGGCTCCCTAAAATCTACGTTGGAACATTTGGGTACTCAATAAAATTACTAACAAAATTATTTCAGATTGAGTGGTCCTGAAAGAGGGTGGGCATATTTATTCAAAGTGTCATAGAATCATATAGGTTGAAAGCCCTCCAATATCATCAAGTTCAACCATTTCCCCAGCACTGCCAAGGCCACCACTGACCCATGTCCCCAAATGCCACATTAACATGGCTTTTAAACCCCTCCAGAGATGAGGACTCCAACACCACCCTGTGCCAGGGCAGCTGTGCCAGGACTTGACAGACCTTTCAATGAAGATTTTCCCCAATATCCAGCCTAAACCTTCCCCTGGCCCATCCTGAGGCCGTTCCCTCTGCTCCTGTCCCTGTTCCCTGGGAGCACAGCCCGACCCCCCGGCTGTCCCCTCCTGGCAGGGAGTTGTGCAGAGCCACAAGGGCCCCCCTCAGCCTCCTTTGCTCCAGCCTGAGCCCCTTTCCCAGCTCCCTCAGCCCCTCCTGGGGCTCCAGACCCTTGCCCAGCTCCGTTCCCTGCCCTGCACACGCTCCAGCCCCTCGGGGTCTCTCTTGTCCTGAGGGGCCCAGAGCTGTCCCCAGCACTGGAGGTGCCCCAGCAGTGCCAGCACAGGGGACGGGCCCTGCCCTGGGGCTGTGTCACACCATGGCAGTGCCAGCACAGGGGCCACTGACCAATTTTCTTAGCCCTGCTGTTTGTCCAAAATATCCCCAGAGTAGTGACATCCCTTCTAATCCAGGTTAATTATTTAAAAGATGACTTTAGATTGGCAAAACCCAGCCATTTGGTGCATTGGTGCATTTTGTCTCCTCTGAGTGTGTATATTAAAACACATAGAAAAATGAAAATAACTTCAGAAAGAAATATTCTCGCTTTAATTTGTTCTGTTTTCCTACTGACCCTCTTCCTCAGTCAAATACATTTTCATCACTTTAACCAGCCCATTATGAACATTCCCATACAACCACCTGAAAAGACACATATGTATAAAAATATAATACAAAATGCAAGGATAAGTGTTCATATCATAGGCTTGTTTAGCCTGTTATCTGTAATAGCATTAATGGCAGATGCTTAGGAAAATAACTTAGATCTGAGTAATGAGGTAATAGAATAGCACCCTGCTCTTGGTATAACCTCCCTGTTCCACCATCTTATGAACTTTCCAAGCAGCAGCTTGTTTCTCAATGACTAAATTTAATAATTAATGTCTGACCTCCACAATATGTTCTGGCATTGAGTTAATAGTTTAACCATGCATTTCATTACAAAGTAATACATCATCACATTTACATTAAAAGTTCTGCCTGAAAATTTCATCCAATGCCCTCTGATAATTATTTCTTAACTGTGAAAACATTAATTATTATTTCCTATGTATTTTCCCCATAAAACATTCATGAGTTTCTGGACATCATCAACAACGCTGTTTGTCTAGTTTTGAAGCTGTTACAACCACAGCCTTGCACTTCCTCATGGAATTCAGTCTGCACCATTGTACTTTTTATATTATTTTCTTACATCCTTTCTGAGAATAATTTCAAATATAGATAATCCATGAAATTATAAAATAACTGATATTTCTAGTTTCCTTGATAGCGTGATTTTCCCTGGTAATTTCTAGAATTTTATTCACATTTTTCACAACTTTTGAACATGAAATATTATTTATTTTGCTTAACACACACTCAAAGATGTTTTTCCTGTGTATTACTTCAAATTCATGCTTTTAGTATTCACTATTTTTTCCCTCCACATGCATATACTTGGAATTTATCAACCAATTGAGAGGTTCAGTTGGGCACGGGACACTTTGAGTTTGGGGAGGACACCTAGCCAAAATACTTTTCATTGACCAGAAATATTTCCACAGCTGATCCCAATATTCCTCCATGTCCTATGCTGCATAATTAGGCAAAATGTGAACCCAAAACACAAACCCTATGGAATTTTTTGCGTCTCCATGCATTCAATCTGTTGTTCTTGCTAGCTTTTCCTTCCCCCAAGGTTTTTGCAATATTGTGGTGGGGAAGAAATGTCTAACAGGGCCAGAATTCTCCTCTTCATCCCATTATTGAAACAGCATCTCTCTCTCTTTTAGGACAAAGACTACTGTGCTTACTCATTTGATCAAGTCTTTATGATTTCTGCTCATTAGAAAAAAAATTTCAAGGTCACTTTCAGACCTGCTGTGAGATTCAGCTTGAGTCTGAGTATATATGTTCAGATTTTCTGTGGAAGATGCAGAAACTGTGAAATCCCTTGGAGATCTGCTTATTAATTTCATTAAAATAGTGGGTACCATCAGAGTCCTGATGTATTCTATTTCCTCCTGTCTCTTTCACACTCCTTAGAAGTCCAGGTGGAAGTTCTAAACATTTACTGGCCCCACAGGCACTCTACACAACCAGAAGTGCTTTTGACTTTTGAGAGCAGTTAGGTAATGATTTCTGAGCTGCATCCTTAAACAGAGTTTTAAATGAGATACCACTCATAAAAAAGATAAGCAGATCACAATAGAAAAGTCATCTGAAGAAAACTGACTGAATGTTAAAAAGAACACCATTAAACTCACTGGTTTGTTTTGTTGGTTTGATTTTGTGGTATTTTGTTGGGGTTTTTTAATATACAAACTGTATAATTAAGCAGCATGGATATTTTCCTCCACTGAAGCAACCTTTCTTCCAGAGTGTGAACTGGACAGAGAAATTCAAGCCTTCATTACTGATGGATTGGATTATTTTCCTTGCACTCTGAATGAACCCAGATTTACATTGCATTTGCATTGATCACTATACACAACACAGGAAAACACAGGCAAATAAAAGCTATGATGAGATTCCTACAGCACTACTGAAGACATCTGTGGTATCAATATCTACCTGTAAAATCTACCTGGGTTCCCATTACGGTTGAATGAAATCTGAGGGTATTATTAAATATCAAATATCAAAGTAAATTTTTCTCACCTCATCAAAAATTACGCATAATTTCTGATTGAGGTGAATCACACCCTCAAGTTCATATTGCTGCTATGTGCAATATAGACATTTTAAGATGGGTGGGAGAAACTGCAACCCTGGTGTCCAGGAACAGGCTCATCTCCTGGAAACTCATGGGATTCTGACGACCTTGATGGAAGAGTGGAAAGTCATCATGCCATGAAGGCTTGGCATTGACAGGGAAGGTAATGAGGTTGATCTTCTGTCACCACGGCGCATAGCATTTAATAAGCCCAGTAACAAGCAAATCAGTTGCCATCACCACTATTAAAAAATGAGCCAAATTGAAACATCCATTCTCACTGTGGGTTTAATGCGTGGCTAAATACAGACAGATGCTCTCTAAGGAGCTGAGAACTCCTTTTGAGGAAGCCCTGATTTCCTAGATTTGGCTATGGAAAGGTTAATTTAAACTACCAACTAAGAATGCTAGTAGTTTAACATATTTGGACATGTGTGAGTATTTATAGGATTCCTGTAACGAGTGTAAACTATCAGATGTTTTATACTACTAGTGGAAACAGCCAGATGTATATTTCCTCTGTTTATCCAATTTACTCAGTGTTCCCTGAAACGTGCTAATAATAAAGCCCTATTCTTTTTCCTCTTCCCATGTGCCCCATTACTAACAAATAATGAGATTTTAATACTTTAATTAATAACTTCTGGTAAGTCATTTAACATAACATTAAATAGCCTGAAGAGCTAATTAAGCTGCTCAGTCAAATTCCACTCTAACTCATGCCTACCTGTTCATCCAAAAGTCACCCAAATTCTTAAGAAATTACTAAACATCTTGAACATCTTCTTTTAAACAGCAGTTTTGTTCTGGTGTGGATTTGTTTTTTGTTATCACAGGCAATTCTGCAGTCATAAATAAAGCTGAATGAGCTCAAGAGAAATCAACTGCTGAAAAAATTCACTTGTATGGAATGAAAATATGGTTCAAGATTTTATTTTAAAATGTCTCAGCTTCAATTACTGTTTTCTTTCAACAGGAAGTGAAATTTATCAGCATCCTATAATATCTATTTAAAGTAACTTCAGTTTTTGAGCAAGTTTGAGAGCCAGAATCTCATAGCTTTAACTTTATTAATTTGCTTCTTTATCTCCTTTTGTTTTGAGCTGAAATTCTTTTTTTTCTTTTTTTCCTTAAATTCAAAACCAACATGCTCATGAGGGAATCCTGAACAATTCTCCCTATTATCATACCAAAGCAATCCCTCCTGCCTCATGGCTTAAACTAATCTTTTAAGCACTTGGAGTTGAAGAGGAAATAGTCCTCAGGGCTACTGCTGCTAGAACTACTGAATGCAGCTACCACGTTCTCCCTTCCTTTGAAATTATATCTTCTTGGTCAGTCATGAAGACGAGACATGGAAAGGAGCAAACATTATGCTCTCTGGAGCACCTTATATTTACAGAGAACAAGAATAAGAAAATACTTTAGCCTATAATTTATTGAATTGTATCTGAATATTTACGTTTGTTAAAGAAACTACAATTTTTAAAAGGTAGAAAATGAAAAAAAATATGGCAACTGTGTTACCCACCTCAGCCATATTATGACTTCTATGTAAAGACTTTTCTATTTCCATCTTGTGTCAATCCATAAGAGAATTTTGCCCATATATCAACAATTTTCAAGATATACAGGCTGAAAAAAAAGTATTAAATCTAGGCACAGAAAATGGAATAAATCACCTAATTTAATTCATCTGCATTTACCATGGTCTTGCTTTCTCACTAATATAGGGGAACCTAGTATAGGTTTGTACAGTCCATAATGAGGAAGATTTTACTGTGGCCTTTCTGTACATAAAGGGGAAGTATAAGAAAGAAGAGAAACATTTTAGCAGGGTCTGCTACAATGGCACCTAACATCAATGATAGCAAGCAATGCAAGATTCAAGCTCAGGAATAATGTGCAAATAAAGGTAATTCAATTGGAAAAACCTTACTGTTTTATTCATTGCTTCAGGACAGATTTGGTTTATCTGATTTGATCAAGTCATTCTTTGAGATGAAGATTTGACTTCCAGAGGTTCCTCCAAAACTGTATTATTTTGTGATTCCTGTCTGCCATTAACTGTATGCACCTGATAATTTTGCTTTTCATCAGAGACATATTGTAGAAAGGATTACAGTTGATGACACATGATTTTTCATTGGATTTATTAATTAGCTTAAGAAGCTCAAAAAGACCCCTTTATACCTGCATTAAAGTATGAAAGACAGCTTCCTAAAGCACAAATTAATATTTTTTAAGTAAAAAAATGATACTTGATTTCTTTCCTCTATCATCTCTATGAATAAATGTATCTCTCTATATATGAAATATTATGCACAGCAATTTATAGGGAAATAATAATTTGTTATTTCTCATTTTTAATTCAATATCATTTTGCCCTTACTCATGACTGGAAACAAGATGCAGCAGCAGTAACTTAGACAGGTTAAACAACCTAGTTAAAGGTGAAAAATATTCACTGCCTCTGCAATAACTCCTGCAATAACCAGGGAATTTCTTTTTTCATTCAGAACAACCCCCAAGACTTAGGTAAAGCAAGTATCACAGTCAGTTTAAGAACCTATCACACTCTCTCATAGAATTGTCAGCATTACTAGCATAAGGAAAAAATAATTCTTTATAAAAATTCTCATATGGAGTACAAGGAGAAGACCCACAGTTAGGGCACCAGCTACAAGCAGTTTCACTTGTTCTCTACACAAGTGGGTTTTGAATCATCCACCCACAGTATTTGAAACAAGCATACACAATGTCTCTGCTCTGCAAGAGGGGTGAATAAACAGGCAGAACTTGATTTTTTTTCTTTGATGTGATGTTTAAAAGTAAATGGGAGACCCTCCACAGGCTCTCACTATGCTCGTATTAGGGCAAGGATTGACTTCTTGCCAGTTCCACATAACAGATTTTCTCTTCTGCAGTCTTCTGTGATGCATAACAAGGATCAGAATGTTGCCTTGTTTCTGGTGGTTAGATATACATGAGCATGGCCCAAAACCACAAGTTTTGTACCTGCAAATTACAACTTGGTGAAAAAATTGCATCAATTTTTTTCCACACCTTCACTTTTCTCCCCCACTTTTAAAAATATAACAAGGAGGAAAGGGAAATTAAGCTACTATTTCTACTTTAAAAAATTGGATGATACATAGCTTTATTACATAGGAGGTTGAAAAAGCAGATAGTTTAAGGTCTATTTCTGGTCTTAAAATCTGTTGTTTTCTGGTTCTGTCAGAACTGTAAATGAAAACTTGGATTCATTCTCACATTTTCCTGACTATTCAATTAACACAGAATCTATTTATTTTTCTACATAGCATACTAAATCTCTAACATTTGTCTATTATTCTTCATTACTACTACAATATTGGTTAATAATACTGACAGAATTACTATGCAGTCAAAAGATACTATGAAAACAGTCAGGCCTGAGACCTTCATTTTCCTTTAGTCCTCATATCTCTCATATATCCAATTATGCTTTAAGACATCAAAAATCTGAAGTCTGCAAAGTCTCTTGTCACAACCCTTAGGAAAATAATTTCACAGTACAGCTCAGAAAAGGGGTGGAGGAAGCAGGGCCAGAGAGTGACAGGAACACCTACCTTGGGAAAAGATGTATCAGTCTGATTGAAAACAGACATGAAAATTTTTCATGGACAGATCCCCACCACCACCACCCTTTTAATGTTTGGTTTTTTTGGGTTTTTTGGTTTTTTTTTTCCCTTGGTGTTGTGATCAAATGAGTTGAGTACAGAAGATAAAAGTAAAATAGAAAAAAAATCCCCATTGCCCTTCCCATGGGGTGAGTTTCCAAATGTATTGCACACTTGACAGCCACACATCTATGCTCAATGGTGCTTGTCATCACCGACCCTCAGAATTAGCTGGAAACACTCTGTTTTGACTTGAGCCTGATTGATCCCTCCACACTTGCAAAGGCTCTGACCCACTTCCTGGCACTGCCAGACGGGTTGCAAATCTTCACCACAGTAATTAGTGACCAGGTTTCTGGCTATTAAGCACACTGGGGAGAAGGAATCAGATATGACCTGAGAGAGGGAGTGTGAGGGGCAAGGGGAACAAAGGTGAGGCCAAAAGGGTGCTTAGAGCAGAATATGTCTGAGGGGAGACCTCATTGTGGTCTGCAGCTGCCTCTCTTTGGTGACCAGTGACAGGACCCAAGGAATGGCCTGAAGCTGTGGCAGAGGAGGTTTAAGTTGGATGTTAGGTAAAGGCTCTTCACCCAGAGAGTGGCTGGGCACTGGAACAGGCTCCCCAAGGCAGTGGTCAATGCACCAAGGCAGGCAGAGCTCAAGTGGTGTTTGGACAATATTCTCAGGCACAGGGTGTGATCCTTATGTGTCCCTCCAGCTCAGGGTATTCAGTGATGAGGGGACTGCAATCTGTTACAGAGCAAATGCTAAATTTAGCTTCGCAGTATTATTACAACACATTTGTTGCACAAGAGAGAAGCACATTTTTATTTTAATTACTTTAAGGGTTAGGGAAATGCAGCAGGTTTTTGTAGGAGTGACCTTCAACTGCTTCAATAGGGCTGTCTGCAGCAATAGAGTCTGTTTAGATTCTGCCCATTACCTAAATGCACAGAGGAAAAGTCTCTTTTGTGCCTTCTAATCTCTGTAGCAAGAGGTGAGCGAGCCTCCCTGCTCTTTCTGCGTGCCCAGACATAGAAAATCATGCTCCTTCTCACAGTGTTTTTTTATTTCTGTTGTGATTATTGCAGGTTCAGAACACACTGGCAGTAGCTGGCCTTTCTGCTCTAATCACCCTGCACACACACAGCTCCCAGTGCTCTGCTGAATAAAGAGCACTTTGTTCAACAGACCCTCCACTCTTCCCCTGCTGCCTGCCACCAGCTCAGGGAATCTCCTCTATTCCTTTTTGTCATTTACCTGGATATTCCTCACCCAAGGTGTGTTCATGCTCCAAAAAGATTGAAAAGCATTTTATGTGGGTTGACTGTGGAACTCGATGATCTCAGAGGGTTTTTTTTAAACCTAAATCATTCTATGATTCTGTATTCCACATCCCCTTTTTCTTATCTAAAGAAAACCAGTAGGGACCAGACTAGAAGCCAGAAGTCCAGCAAGAAGGCAGGGGGAAGAAAAATCCTTATCTCAAGGAGGGGTAATTGATAATTAAAAGATTTTAGCTCATGGATGAGACTCTTGTTTCATTTTGCTCTCTCTCAAGAACAAAGAAGTCTATTTTAAGAAGGAGTGCTGAGAGGTTACTGAATCTCTCTAGGAGTTATCAGCATCTATTTACAATAGTGATCTGCATTGCTGAGCTCACAGACCAGAGATAGTTCCACAAACCCCCTCTCCCAGCTGTTCTCCCATACCATCGAGGGCTAAACCCCAACCCTCTCCCCCTCACCACCTCAAACACAGAAGCTGCTTTCAGGAGGAATTTTTAGCCTCTTGTTTCAAGGTAGCATCACATCTGCAGTGGAAGACAAAAAGCAGAGTCACACAGACCTGTTTGGGTTTACAGAATGGCCTCAGAGATTCCTGAAAGACCGTTATTACCATATTTCACAGCACTTGGTGTCACTGTGACCGAGAAGCTCAGATATTCACCTTTGACCTGGGCCTGATAAGAGACATAGATAGCATTCCTCTGATAGTTAAGGTAGAAGAGTTATGATGGTGCACTGAGAGCAAAAGAAAGGGTGGCCCCACTGTGATTTAGGATTTGTAAGCTCCTTATGATGAGTAGAATTCACAATGAAAGATGTTTTGTCATCGGGAGCTAAATCTTCCTGACAATGCCAGCTTTGTGCAGCAGTGGAATGGGCTTCCTCAAGAATAAACCTAGCAGGATGTGTCCCCTTGGGATCCTGGGAGGAAAAATCAATGGTTAGCACAAGAGCTCTTAATTTACACACCACGCAAGGGGCAGCAGCTGGAACAAGAAAGATGATCTAAATATTGAGTTGCCTTTGTTTAACTGAAAAATATGGTGTGCCCCTGATCTAGTTGAATTAGGGCAATGTTTCTGGTTGGGATTCTTCATCCATGCCAGTGGGGTGACACACAGAGGGCTAATTTTAAATAATGGAAGGGATGCCTATAGAGAAAGTAAAGCCAGGGTAATTAAAATGATATGTCACACACAGAGACAGATTGGTGTGTGCTGTTGAGATCCAGCCCTCTGCAAACAAGCAGCTGTACTGTACCTCGTCTTACCAAGATGCAGAAAACATTTGTTACTCCTTCAAAAGTCACAAACATTTCAAAGCCCTTGAAGAAAGTCTATATATCTTCTTAATATCCTTTACTGCTAGACAAGGAACCAGTGGCATATTCAATTACCTGTGCTTCAGTTTCCCACTCTGCACAACTAACATGGTATTTTATGTTTGAGATTTGAGTTGTGGCTCTGGGGACAAGGAGACAGCAATGGGTGTTGCACACCTTGACTCCAGCAAACATTCTGACACAGTTTGGCAGAACACACCATAGCCAAATTGCCAATTTATAAACTGAGTAAACGTTCTGTGATGTGATGAGTGTGGAAAATTAGTTGGGCTGTAGAAAATTAACCATACTTCCTGGGTTTTTGGGTGGTGGACAGTGATACAAAGTCTATCCTGTAGCAATCTGTCCATGCCCTTTATTAAGAGCCTGAAAAAGGGGATGAGGTGTTTTCTCACCAGGTTTGTAGATCACACCATGTTGGACTGGGAGATTAACTAACATACTGGAAGGAAAAGCTCTTATTCAGAGGCACTTATGTATCCTGGAGAAATTGGCTGGCAGAAACTGAACTCTCACAGAATCCAGTATTTGGGAAAGACTAACCCCATGAAATAGGGTTGAACAATGACAATGATAAGAAAAGGGGGATAAGTAATAAGAAAAGAGGGAACAGCATTAAACTAAAAGAGGAGAGATTGTGATTAGATGTTGGGAAGAAATTTTTCTCTATGACATTGGTTAGGCCCTGGCACAGGGTGCCCAGAGCAGCTGGGGCTGCCCCTGGATCCCTGGCAGTGTCTGAGGACAGGTTGGACAGGGCTTGGAGCAGACTGGGATGGTAGAAGGTGTTCCTTCCCATGGCACTGGTGGGTTGGAATGTGGGTCTTTTGGGTTCCTTCCAATCCAAATTATTCTACAATTCAAAGAACAAGAGAGCTGGGGGGAGATGTCCCTCAGCAGTCCCTTTTAACTGAATTATTCTGTGATCAAACTCACAAGTGCCCTTTAAGCCTCTTGTGAATGGTAAGGAGAACCTCTCCAGAACAACCTGTTCCCCCATCCAGATTGCTAGCTTTCATTTTACCAATTCATCTTCCTGAATGGCTTCTGCTCTTTCAGAACATACAATATGAGAAAAATTATCCCCAGGTACCACACAACTACAGTAACAATTAGAGTGGATAAAGGGCTTTGAGTCCCAGGCAGGGTTTTCTCTGTGAGCTCAATGTACAGTACATTATAAACTCTGTGTTTTATCAGGGAACAGATCGTATCTGTACAGTGATTATTGCAGCTGATGGGTGGCAATACATATTGCACTGGAACTTAACAATATTGTTCAAGGAATTACATCTGTGACAATTTCCTGTCACGAGCACAAGCCTTGCTGCCCTCAAAGTGCAGTGTGCCACACTGTGCAGTATGGATGGCTACAGCTGGTGGGTGACACCCGAGTTTGCTGTGGCTTATGCAGTCAGCCTGTCTCAAAAAAACCCAAAACATATATTATATACATAATACCAAATACAACATCTCTGAGTACAGCACCTTCCCCAGCTCAATGGGCAAAGCCTCAACCCAACCCTGTTTTTTTCTGTCACATCCGAAGTCCCAAAAGGCACAGTGCATGCTACCACATGGTTCTGGAGACAGGTAGATGTCTATTTCCTACTCAATATGAGCACCACTTCTGTCTTTTCTGTTGCCAGAGGTTTAAGCCCTTCAGACAGGTCCTATACTGGATCAAAAATGCAAGTTCTTGCAGGAGAGCTGTCCACTGTCAGCCTGCAGCAAAACTAGGAGCTCGAGAGCATCCTGCTCTCTGTCCAGGTCACTTCTCCTCTGCCAGGCTCCTGCAGGGCCATCATGAGCATGGGGGTGAATGTGAGGCACAGTGAAAAAAGAGCATTCAAAGATACAAACAATCCCCAGGTTGATGCCTTCTGGAGGCTGACCTGGAGAAGAGACTAGACAGAACAAAAGGATAAAGCAGGGATTTATTAAAAGGCCTCACTGGGCACACTTGGCCAGCACAAAAGTCCAGCTGGACCACACCCTAGATGTACCCAAAAAGGTCACAAAATGGATGCCTGATCATGATGTCTCACACTTTTATAAATTCTGATCCATTAGCATATTAGAATCAATTGTTCAACCATAGCTTCATGTTATGAGGCTCCATCCTCCTTGTTTTTTCTTCTCACTTCATCATTGTTTTCATTCCTGGGCCTGAAAGTTGTCCTTGGTATCAAACTAGAGAAGGAATTGTTTTGTCTCTGTACACCGCAAAGAGAGCTTAGCAGCACTTAATATGAAACCTGAAACTACTCACCAAAACAGCACAGAGAAAAGAAAAAAAAAAAAAAATGGCTAAAACTTAAGGCATCAATGTAGCTCTAATATTGTAGAATCCTTTTTCTTGTCTCTCTTCTGAATCACAGAAAAAATATATAAAAACTGAAAGGACTTCAAAAATATCTTAATCGGTACCCTGAAGAATTGACTTTTGATGAAGCAGAATTTTATATTTGACTTTTATATAGAAAAGGTGTAAGTGTATCATATACATACATATATGTATGTGTGTGTGTGTGTGTGTGTGTACACTTCATGATATACTATTGCCTTAATATTCTGCTTAAAAAAATTAACTACTAAAAAAAATTGATAATTTATTTAAGAAGTCAAAAATCTATTTAGGATAAAAAAAATCAGCAGAAAACCTTTTTTCCTTCTTGAAATGAAAAATTTTACCCAACAGCAACAACTTTGATTGATGCCTTTCAACTTTGCCTGCTCAAAATTTGTTGACTATTACAACCTCTGAAATATATGGTCTTTTTTATTTATTAAAGAATGGTATTTTCCAGGCAACACCATTTAGTTAAGAAATTAATTGAGAGCAGAAGGAAAACAAGGGGCAAGGCAATGGTGGTGAAAAGGGTGAAACCATGAAGGTTAAGTATCTGTATTTTTCTTGGATAGGAGGCCTTTTCTGCACAAATTAGACCTATGGATTTAGATGGATCCCTACAGGTTTGTGGTTGTGTTTGTGACATCAGCATCTCCTTCCACTGCCTTCTAAGAGAGGAAAAGATGTCTTTTGGTTCATCCAGAAGTAGAATTTCTGATGTTCAGGCGTGCAGACAACCAGCCCACAGGCTCATGAAAAGGTTTCTTCATCTCTTCAAGGCAGACCAGCCATTCCTCAGCATGAACATGTAATTTTATTCATGGGTTATTCAGTCATCATAAAATTGTTTTTTCTTTATTAAAAAGTTATATTTGACAAAGATGCCCTTGCATAAATAACCATGTAATTCAAGTACTTGCATTGCTTGTACCCAATAAATAAAAAAGAGACTGAGCTAAGAGCTGCTAATTATTTTTTATAATTTGCCTATTACATTGCTTTTATTATTTTTTAAATATTAACATATATATTATATATGTTAATATATTATATATTATTATATATTATATATTATAATATATTATATATACTATATATATACATTAAATATATATATTATATATTTTTTAAATATTAACATAAAATATAACATATAACGAAATATTTTTAAAAGTTAACGTAATGTCAATATAAAGAGGCATCTGAACCAAAAACCTCAACTATCATAGCAAGTCAGAGTCACATCATCTGTACAATCTGATGTTTTGGTATTTTGCATTTATAATTTAAGTCCAGCATTGTCTATTCTTCTGAATTTCTTCTGAGTTCACAACGGAGGAGATTTTTGTAAACTAAGTAATTCTAATACACAGAAGAGATTAGGTGACATTTTTAAGTATGAAGTATCCCTTAAATGTCATTTCACTTTTTGAAGTGCCAGTGACTATTGGAATTGACTTGATAAAGAATATGAAATAAAAAAATTATTTTAAATCATAGAATAAGAGAAAGGCAAAATTCTTCCTAGACCTGTCCACATACCCCAGTTTTAAGGCTGTCCCTGATCCCCACTGAAGACAGGAATACTTTCTTGGTATTTGGTTAGTAGTACCAGATTCACCTTTGCAAAGGAAAAGAGGTTTTACTGAAAAAATACCCAAAGAACCCCAAAAACACCCCCAAAAAAGTAAAAAACTAAAACAACAGCAACAACAACAACAACAACAACAACAACAACAACAAAAAACCAAACACAAAAAAAAACAAAAAAACCCACAAACACCACCCCAAAAATAACAAACCAAAAAAAGTCCTACTGATTTCCTTACCAAACTTCCAGGAGGAGAGCTAAGCTCATCAGCTGCTGGCATTCATCAGAAACATTTGACCATCCTGCAGATATAGAACAGCCACCTGGTGTCAATGGAATTGCTGCAACACTACCTTGTGATAAAGTATATTTCTGTACCAACCCAGGAGCTGTATTTTCCCTCTCAACCTGTGACTTGTACTCAAAGTTTTTATATGGAAAAGCCATCTTTAAACTTCCCTTGAAATATCATTTTAAAAATAGTCTACCTTGGTATCTACAAGTTAACTTCAGGAACTGAAGAAAAAAATAAAGAATAAATTTTAAAATATTTATATTTTATATATAGATGCACATATTTGTGTGTCTAAATACGTATAGGTGTATATATATGTGTGTGTATATGTGCATAGATGACAAAGCAGCAAAGGACCTAAAGACTAAAAAACATAGAAAAACTTTATTCACCTTTGCTACAGGTTGTGGAAGGAGCTTTTGTTATTATTATTATTATTATTATTATTATTATTATTATTATTATTATTATTATTATTACTGTGGTTATTCTATTCATGACTGTCTGGAAAAAAACAAAATAAAAAAGAAAGAAAAAAAGATAAGGCATAACAATCACAAGCAAAGTTAATCAGCTTTCAAAAAGAGATGTCATGAAGTGAAAAATTAAATTAAGCAAAAAAAGCCCAAAATTACCTGTGTCAGTTCCCTGCTCACCTGCATTAAATTACTTGTAAATACAAGAACCTGCAAGATCATGGTTTTACAGCAAATAAAGCCACCTAGAGCCTGGAGAAATTGTCCTGTCTGTGTGTCTCAGTGTATGGACTGCCCAGTGTCTGGAAGGCATCAGAACAGGGCCTGTGAAATGACTGCCAAAATCTTTGATCACACAGGAGTGAATACCCAGGAAAGTGGTGGGGGTGGGAATAACAAAATGCAAAACAAACAAACAAACAGAAAAGTCAGAAATAGAATAAAAATAAACACACACAAAGCCCCCAAACAAACAAGCTGAGAGACCTCATGAAAACTCAAAGCACTAACAACAGGCATTAAAAAAAAAAAAAGCCTGAGTACTCAATGTCAAACCCTTTTCCTTAAAATTTTCTGTTGAAATAGAGTCTGTTTCATAATGCTGCACAAGATTATCCTTAGATATATTTCTTTTTATTTTTTTCTTTACTTTTGGTACTTTGTCCAAAAAGATTACTTTATCTGGATTTTTGAAGCTTGGGAATTATTGATCTCCCCTGTTCTCAGACCAGTTTTGTCTAATTATGTAACCCCATTTGAAACCTTCCTTTTTCTCCCCATTATCCATGATCTAGCAATGCTTCTGGTCTTTCCTCCTACTTGTACTCATTAGGGTATCCTCAAAAATAAAATTTCATTTTGCTTTTATCAACTTTGCCCACAAAATTATATCAGCTTGACAGAAAAAAAATATATACTGATTGGTTGGGGGTTTTTTACCCTTTATGAATTAGAGGAAGCATGAAAATTATGATCCTTCACTAGGAAGCTTCAGAATAGCTGTAACCACGTAATTACTACCATGAATGAAATGGAAACTACCAAATACAGCAACTGATTTGTGATGCAAAATAAGTGCTTCCTGCTTTTCTCCCAATCTTAGTGCCCATGAAGAAGTGAGATACTGTAGCTGCAGGCATGAAAGCTACCCGAAATAAATTCTGTGAGTGGTGTGTGATGGGAAACATATTTTCTTTGCATTTTGCTATCTTCCAAAATGCCTTTGGAAGAGGAAAGATGATTCTAAAATAATGAGAGACTTTCCTGGCAAAACCATGCCTTAAATAAATTATTAGATGCCAGTGAAAAAACATCACTTCACAGCCAGTAAATCAATGCCCTTCTGATTCAGGCTTATTTAGGAAGGTCATGTTATGTTAAGGAACAGTAACTATGAGTGTCTAATAAAAGCCACTGGTGTCTCGTTGGTTGACTTGGCAGCTGTGGAAACAGGGTGACCTTGCAGCAGAAGGTGAGAGCACAAGGTTGCACCCCCACAAAGCCTCAACCATAGGCTGGTTTATCCCCATGAATGTTTCATTGTGCACTCAGCAGCATTACTCCACAGGAGCAACATTATTTGTGTGCTTAATAGCGACTGAAGTATCATATTTTGGTACACCCACTCAAACGTTAACCCAGCTCCTCATACTGAAAAACTTCAACCCTTTATTCTGTTCTGTTTTCCAAAAGACAAAACAATACTAGGATTAGCTGGAGAAACTCCAAGTACAAGAGCCAAATTAAAATGGACAATTCATTACCAGGCAGCAGGACTGTGAGTGTTCAGAATGCAAAGGGATAACTAACCTTAATGTGAAATTTGAAATTTTGCCATGGAAAGCCAAAGGGATCTCTAAGCACCTGTCAGGTTGGAAGCTGTGAATGGATGGGCTACACTCCTGGATATGTCTGTACTGCTACCTTCTCCACGTCGGGAGTGCTGGGTGATTGTTTAAGTTTAGTGACATCCTCTTTGGTGGCATCCTGGACAGTGCTTCCTACCAAGTGAAGTTCCTTGAAATAGTAGCTGCCTCCATCAGCCCATGAAGCAGCTCCATCAAAAATGGTTATTTTGAAATTATTGGGAAAATTCCTGTTGATTTTCCGTGACTTTGAAGCAGGCTGTTGAAATGCCCCAGGGCTCAGAGCAAGGCTGTCAGGTAATGTATTTCCAGCAGGTAACATTAAAAGAGAGCAAATACCAGTTGTTACCAAGAGCCAACAAAAATCTTCCCATTGAATTTACCAGGCTTCAGATCAAAATCTCTTTGCAGTCTTCTCCATTTCATCTGTAGGGAGATACTGCACACACTCAAGTCTTTTCTTGAGAGGTGTGGAGTACCTATTTCTTTCCACCAATACAGATAAAACAATAGGACTTTGCTCCCCTCTTTCCTCTCAATGGCAAAGTTATGTGAAACAGAGGGAAAAGGACATTTTGAGAGACAGCACTTTAACCAGTATAAAGAAATGTAATTTTCTGGGCTTCAATAAAATATTGCAAGCTTACACCAAACATGATGTTATTTAAGCCTACCTAACTGAAAGAGCTTTTGCATTCAAAACAACCCCAACAAAAAAAAAAAAAAAAACAAAACAAAACAAAACAAAAACAAAACAAAAAAAAAAAAAACAAAAAAAAAAAAAAAAAAACAAAAAAAACCAAAAAAAACCAAAAAAAAACCCCACAACTAAAACAACCCCAAACACACCAACAAGAAAATCACAAAACCTTAAAATGAAAACATTAAATCCAAATTCCTGTGCTGATGGGTATATTTCTGTAAGCTTTCCTCTGTTTTGCACACAGATATACACTTAGTGTAAGCTATTCTTTTTTTTTCCCCCATGATATCTTGCGCACAGAAAATGCAAAGCTCAGGCATTAACAATAATCATAAAAACACCAAACCAAGCAATAATAATAATTATGGTACTGATTCGACATAATAACAGCAATAACTGGTTTTGAAACCCTGCAAGTGTAAAAGTCTTATTTGCTTTATGAGCCTACACATAGTGCTAGTCTTAAAAGTAAGAAATGTGCTTTCCAGCTCAGATTTCATAAAAAAAAAAAAAATACGTCTTTAATTAAGATTTATGGCATTCAATAGGACTCAGCAAGGATAGAAAAACTGCTTCAGACTGTTAAAAAAATAGCAGTTAAAAATGGGGAAATATGATTAAGTGTCTTTAATTCCTGCTGCCTCCTTTACGGGGTTTCCGATGGCCTCAGGCAGAAATAGGCACTTATTGTCTTTAAAACAGCATTATTCTTGGCATAAAATGTTTATGGATCAAGATGAAACTCGTTTTGAGAAATAATAACACTGGCATGAATTGAAAGGACCTTGCCTTTGGAGGAGAAAAAAAAAAATTAAACATATATTTAGTTTAATGGAAAAATGTACTTAAAGGGAAACACTTTTTAAAAAGAGAGAGAGGTTTTCATGATGAAAAATATGATTTAGACATATAATACTTATGAGACCAAGGTGATTTGCATCTCAATAATGTAAAGTTATATTTAAATCTCAGTTCAGCCTTAAAATGGAGATAATGATGACCCTTAAAGGAGAATGGGGTTTTACAAGGAGCACCATTAACTATTTCTAGGCAACTGTGTTGCCTTGGGCAATGAAAAGCTAGGAAAGGTAAAATCCTTTTAGGGCTCAGATCCTAAGCACTTGGCATATATTTCTGTAGATTTAACTGCAGGAAGCAGTAAATACTGATAGTCAATCCCAGTCTGAGTCTTTGCAGTCATATTCTTGTTGACACTGCAAGCCACAGCCAAGAACAATCCAAAATGTGTGGTGTTAAATTCATGGCCCTCTCATTAAATCCTTCCCATATCCCAGATCCAGGAGCCAAATTGAGGCAGAGACCTGCCTGATCTCAGGTGGTTCTGCTCCTTGGAGGAGAAAATTACATGAACCAAATTTTATCAAATTTTGGAGCTGTTTGAGGGTTTATAAGTTGAGCTTCCAGTACAGCTTTGTCTCCTTTGAAGTGGGAGGAGTGACAAAAACCAAGAGTATTCTTGCTTGATCCTGCAGTTTGTATTATCAGCTTGCATCTTCAAGGATTGGTGCACACTTGATCATGGTTGCCCACACAGCTGGATGCTGAGAGATCTGAACCCAAATCCTGCATTAAAATACAAATAACTACAGCCAGAAAACAAGGTTCAACATGATTGAACCCGGAGGACTGATGAGATACTAACAAATTCCTTTTGATCTTACTAACTGATTGAAATGCAAATGGTGTTAAGGTATCCTCTAATATTCTGCTTGTTTCAGAAACATGGTTAGACCCCTTCAGCTCAGGAAATGCTGCTGGGGTAAGATGGCAACCTCATTGCAGCTGAGTTTGGAGACTGGGTTATGGCTGTTATATAAATGGAGCCTGAGGGAAATGCAGGAAAATAAAATAACAGCAAGCAGCATGTATTTTCTCCCATCTGGAGAAAGCTTGCTCCATTAAAAAGTGTTTCATGCTAACATCGAAACTTCATTGAAACAACACTATAAGATCCTAAGGAACAGACTGCATTCTTTTATCACCTCTTTTCCTAACCTCTTTTCCTAACCAGTAAAGGTGAAAAACACTGGATGCTCTGTTGCTTGCTCCTGGAAAGAGGCAGCTTGAACACTTCTTTCTAGCCTAGGAATAAGACATAAAAGACAGGAAGACTCAGCTGAGACCTCAGAGAGGTTTCCACATCTCAGATCATCAAGACCCCAACAACAATTCAACCCTACTCTACCAGGGCTTTCCAAGAAAGACTTCCTGAGTGTGTTTAATCAAAGAGATGACCTGCACTAAGACTCACACAAAAGTTATGGGGTAAGGACCTGAAACTACAGGTCACATTTAATTAGAAGCAGCAAAACCATGGGGAAAAACAATAAAAATTAAAGAAAAAAAAAAAAATTTGCATTGACAGAATGTCCGTTTAGACCAGTCACAGGGAAAAGGGAAAGATACCCATCTCAAAATAATATTAGTGCTTTGCACAGAGTAATATTATGATTTGGTTTTATGGATTTAAAATTAAAATGTCGACAGCAACCAGCTGCCTAATAAATAAAATTCTGACAGGTAGAGCAAAAAAAAAAGAAAAAAAAAAAAAAAATAAAAATTGAGTTTTGCTTAGCAAGTATAATTCGTCTGAAAGATGATACACATAAGGGTCATTCAAACCCCACTACCAGGATCATAGAGCAGGAGCATTGATTTATTACTGCCTTTTACTGACAAGCAAGTCAAAGTTTTACCTGACTTTCCATCTTCTCTATCAAGGTGTCCAAATACTGACCTTAGCAGGAGCTGCAGAAATACTAAGGTTTGTGCTGAATCTAATTTTCCTATAGTCTCCGTGGGACTGTGCTCCTCAGCACCCAGCCCTTAATAAGGTGATAATCAAACTTTTCATACTTACCAAGAAACATTTATTCCTAGGAAAGAGAGGTCTGCAAAAGAAGGAAGAAAGTAGGCATATTTTCTTTTGTTCTGTAGCATCAGCCTCATCTCCAAACTAAGCTTGCCATACCAAGAGTAGATGTGATCCTGAGTGCTGCATGATGAACTTGAACCTCACAAACAGGTTTGGAAATTCCAGAAATTCAACAACACAGTGGTAAAGATGCCTTCAAACACTGATCCAAGTGCTCTGTGGGCTAGGAGCTGCAAATGGAAGGTTAACCCGAGATATTTTACATCATTTTGGTTTGGTGGCATACTCTCCACTATCCCAGGCTGCTCCAAGCCCTGTCCAACCTGTCCTTGGACACTTCCAGGGATCCAGGGGCAAACACAGGTACTATGGGAACCCTGTGCCAGGGCCTGCCCACCTTCACAGGGAACAATTCCGATGCCTTCTTGAGGCTGACCTGGAACAGAGACTAGACAGAGCAAAAGGACAAAGTAGGGATTCATTAAAAGGCCTCAATGGGCACACCTGAGCCACACAAGAGCCCAGCTGGGCTATACCCAAGATGCACCCAAAATGGGCACAGAATGGTTGCCTGATCAGAAGGTCTCACACTTTTATAAGTTCTGATCCATTAGCACATTGGTCAATTGTTCAGTCACAGCTTCAGGTTATGAAGCTCCATCCTCCTTGGTTTTTCTTCTCACTTCACCATTGCTTTTGTTCTCAGGCCTGAAAGTTTCATCAGTTGTGCTTGGTCCCAAGATAGAAAAGGAATTGTTCTGTCTGCCTACTCTGTGTAGAGAGCTTAGTGGCACTTAATACGAAACCCACAGCTACACACTAAAACAGGACAGAATCTGAAAAATATAAAAGCTAAAACTTAAGGCATCAATTCTTTCCCAATATCCCATCCAACCCTGCCCTCTGGCAGTGGGAAGCCATTCCTCCCTGTCCTCTCCCTTCATGTCCTTGTCCCAATCCCTCTCCAGCTCTCCCCTACCCTCTATAGCTTCTTCTTTGGCTCCATCTTTCCAATATGAATAATACACCACTTAGTTGTGACAAAAAATCACATTTATGTGTGCAGGATATTCATATAAAACCATGGATAATTTATGAGTTCATGTTTGTGTGAAAAGGCAAGTTTTGAGACATTTCCAAAATATCGCTTTATTTTAGGGTATTTTAGCTAACATATGGTTGCATCCAAACTTTGAAATACTAAATAATTCATTACCAATTTCCTTTAAATTAACCTTTTTGAACAAGTTACATTGCATTTATCGAAATCTACTACTTATTTTATTTTTCTTTTTCAACTTTTTATTATATTCACATATACTTTCTCAAAGTAATCACCATCCTTAACATCTTCTAAGGAGACATAAAACTGTTTATGAGGAGAAACTGTAAGTATGTCTCATAAAGACTACCATCATTTCATAAAGGTCTCTGCTACTAGGTTCACTCTCTAAACTTTCCATTATATGGTAAATGCTGAAATAAAAAATTACTGAGTGGAAGGATCTTGCATCTTCATCTAATTTTTAAATTATTGTTTTATGTCCAGACATATTTTAAAGCATTTTTCTTTACTGATTAACCTAAATATTCTAATTTTTTAAGATATTTTTTTCTTCCATTAAGAAAAATAAAAACTTTTTATCTCCTTTGAGAAGGTTGAAAAGTTGAATTTTGATTCTAAATGTTTTGGGGAAAAAAAAGAAAAGGATCTAATTTAGAGGTGTCCAAAAAGCAATTTATTTTTCAGGCTCTAAATAGGAAAATAGTTTTCTAGAATCCATAGTACATGCAAAATTGAAGGCATTCCTTTTTTAGTAATAACTTCTATCTCTCACACTTTCAACAACATAACTCTCTTATAGATGGATTTTTTTTTCTCTTGCCTTTCTTGACCTTCCTATTTAATAAATCAAACCAAAACAACTCTACTTTGAAAAAAAATACACTCCAGAAATAGCCTCTATTTCCTGTATCTTCTTTTTTTCCTAGCTTGTAAGGTTCTCATATGACTTCTTTTTTTTTTTTTTTTTTTTTTTTTAACTTAAAAAGACAAACTTGTTGCACTGGCACACAAACACAACAAAAAATGTACAAAATTTAGATTGATACTTATAGGTAGGTATATTCCCAGATGATGTTGCTGATAACTTTACCTCTCAGTCATTGGATGCTATTTGCACATGCAAATCACCTAAAGATATAAAGGAGAAACAAAAAGATCATCACTTTAGAGATACTGAAATTAAATTATTAAATTATTCTAAAAACATAGTTTTATCTAAAGAGAGGCTTGGATTTTTTATGTGTATGTGACAGTGAAAGGAATTTTCATCTAAACAGAAGTGGAAAACACAAACAACTCCTAAGTTTGATTTTGCTAAAGTATAAACTAAAATGGAAAAGATGAAAATGGAAATCAAGAACTGAGTAGATCACAAAAAGGAGAAATAGTGAGAGGTGAGCAGATCATCAGAGGCCCTCCTGAAGCTGTTTTTTTTTTCCCAGGGTCCCCCCCTGAAGACAGTGTCAGTAGAGCTCTGGATTTCCCTCTGAGGGGAACTGTGCTGGGCACAGAACCCAGGGATGGTCTGGGAGAGAAACATCTCCTGATCTGCAGTCACTTTCCCATGTTTTTGTGACTTGAAGTAGAAAATCTCTATCAGCCCAGCCCAGCCTTGCTGCCTCTTGCTCTGCAGCCAGCCAGCTCCCTCTTCTGCCACCTACTTTGCTCCAGAAAAGGAAAGGGGAGTCCTTTATCGATGACATATGGCTCAAAAAGGTATTCAGATAAATGAATTGAAGTTCAGTTTCTCACCTGAAAATGTGCTTTGTGTCACAGAGGAGCCGAATAGGAAGAGAGTCCCTTCCTTGTTTCTACACTCACTTTTATAAAGATTTAGCCTCTTGAAAAGCAAACCTGAAAGATAAAGTCACAAGTATTCACTGAAGGAAAAATGACATCCATAGAAGAGGCTGTTCATAGCACACCCCCTCTCCTGGAACTGACTTGTTTATCTGGGACTGGATTCAAGTCTTCTGAGGCACTGAAAATCCCTGAGAGCAACCATCAACCCACATATGTATATATGTGAATACATATGCACTACTCCAAATTCATATTCTGTTGCCTAATTAATGGAGTAATGCCATCAGGAAGCAGCGAGACAACCAGGTGACTAGTGTAAATAATAGAATGTGTATTTTGGAGCCTCAGCAGTGAACGTCCTCCCCAGCCTAGTGTGAGCTATTCATTACTTTGTAGGTTGTTTGCAGTAACAAATAGATGTGAGAATGTTGTGATTGGCTCATCAACATTTCATGAACCTAAAAAAGAGCAACCCACAACCAAATAAACCTTCCAGCTTAAAGGATTCACTCTGATCTGTTATTTTATACGAGCAGCTTTAGAGAGCTGGGATCACACCTCTTTTGTATAAATAAATATCTTAGTACATGGCTACTTGGTTTGATTTATTTTAATAATAAAGAAAACTGGGAAGAAAATTAGATAAAATAGGGACATAAAGGAAAATTAATTGGGTGATTTAGAGCACCTGAAATTACATGACTCTGCTCAACCAACATCCACATATCCAGTGCAATATGTTCCCCAAGATCACTCCTAACACCATGTTGAAGAGTCTCCGACATGCTGTGCTTCTCAGCCTGGATGTAGTGCCCCAGTAAATGATGCCTGACATTTACACAGCACCTTTCACCTCCAAATCCCAAAGCACCTGACAGACTGTTCAAACTGATAACAGGCTCAGGGCCAGGTTCTGCTCTCTGATGCGTTAAGGTACAGGGAAGGACCCTGCCTTGGCAGCCTGGCTCTAACCTCAATTATATTACTGCAATTCCACTGACTTTGGCCAATTTTATTAAAGGGTCATTTTGCCAGGCTGTGAAACTCCACCAATAGCAATACTTTTTGGTTCTGCTCTGTGAGCACGCAGATTTCAAACAGCCCACCCACATTTGTGGATAGCTCGTGGCAAAGAGGCAACGATGGTTGTACAAGGCAAGGATTTCCAGTAAATAGTATTGATCTCAAAAACAAATCCAGCCTCAAGGCTATAAAAACACTTGGTTTATGACTCGATTTACAATACATGGGCCTGGTTTAATCTCAAATGATATGAGCCCATAAACCTAAAATCTGACCAATGTCAGTACTCCCACAGTCGCCAGTGGACGTGAAGGTTGTCAGGATCTTGTTCAGCTGTGCTTTTTTTTGTGGAGATGAAGTTGTGAGCATGGCAAAACACAAAGCATTCTCTCTGAACCCTGAGATTTATGCTGTGCAGTCTTGTACACCACCTAATTTAGTCTTTCATTCGGCAGAAGTAAAGAACTTGCTTGGTATAATTTAACAGGTTGCCTAAAAGTTTACCTTACACGTTACCTGGAAACACAAAGAACAAGGTTGTGTCAGGCCACTCGACAGAAACATGCATCCAGGGACAGCAGGATCACAAAACTGGGCATAGGGTATCAATATCTGTGTGAATGAGGGTGCAATCATTTTGCACAAGCGCTTGTAAGCACTAGCTAATTTTCCCACCCTTCAACTCGCATGTAGGAGGAGCTCACCCACATGCCAGAGGAAGATCAACAGAATCTACCTTCCTTTGCCCTGTTCTTCCACTTAAATGGCATCTAGGTGAAAAACATGGTGTAGAGGAAGGTATCCTGGTCTATGGCAGGGGTTTGGAATCAGAACATCTATCAGGTCACCTCCAACCCAAATCATTCTATGAGCCTATGAATCTCTGAAAACACACCTGATTGTTTACACAGGACAAACCATATGCCATACATGGGTAATAAATTAGACTTAAAGCCATGTTTTTAACTAGTCCAGCACAATGAGTCCTACAGGATAGCATTCTTCCAGCTTGTTCTTGGAAGGAATGTTTATCATTCACTGCAAGTCCTCATCAGGATTTTATGAGTAAATAATTCCCTGCTAATATTCAACACACACATGAGCTACTGCTAGTCACTACTGCTCTGCATGTGACAGCAACTGCTGCATTAGTTACCATGAGGTGAGCAGTGCATCTGTAGCCACACTTCCTCACAACTGCTGGGTGCCTTCAAACAGCCCAGGAGATGGGGCTGAATTGGGTCGATGCACCATATTGAATGCAAATCACTTCCAAAGATTTAAAAAATAAAATAATTTTTTTTTTTTAATTTAAAAAAGGACAAAAAAATAATTAAAAAAAAAAAAAAAAAAAAAAAGTCCAAAGGATCAACTCCAAAGGGCAAATGAACCTTAGCAGGTAAGGCCAGATGGCACTTAAGCCTCTTTATATGGCTGCCTATTTACCCTCAGATGCTGCCACTTAATAACATTGACGGAGGAATAGTTAACAGAGCCAAGTGATTAATTAGTAGATCAAAGGCTATTTCCACTTCGCTCCTTTTATTTACCTGAGACAAGATTAAATCAAATAAGAGCTCATAGAAGGAGACTTCCAAGGGAAGCTGCTAATCACAATTTTTGTGCTTGGTATTCACACAGTGCGCTCAAACTCTGGGGGAAAAAAAAAAAAAAAAAAGTTTGGCTGAAAGGATTGTAACAAGCCAAACAATCTATCATAAAAACAGGGACTCCTGGCTTGCTTTCCTGGGAGCTTTTATTCTTTGAATTGGAGAGACCTTATTGAGTCTAGAGTCCCACAGGCCTAGCACATGATAAAAAAACAGATGCTGCCAGAACCTTGTGTATTACCTCTGACAAGGAGAAGAGTTAGCCCAGTTTCACATGGATATGTACCCAGGATTAAATTGGTTCACAGCACTTGCAAGAGAGAGTATCCTCTGTTCTTTCAACATGTTCCACCCTCTTAAAGGAATATTGGATTTACACGTTCCTGTTCTCAGCTTTGAAGCAGATTGTCTTATAACCTTGAAAATGTTAGCAAACCTGCCTGAAATATAGGAGCATGCCTTCTCCTTAAGAATATTATGTCTTTTTAAATTATTTTTTCTTAAGATCTCTTAACTCAGAGCATAGAGGGGCCTCATTCCTGTCAGTGCTCTTGTAACCCCATTGCAATTACAACCATTAGCGGAATATTGGAATGTCAGTGTTGGTACTAGATGCAGAAATGGATGTACCCATGGATGCCAAACCTCTCTTGAATGAGTGGAAATTGCCTGTTTTCCAAATGTACATTTCTACGGTGACTGCATGCCTGTGGGATGCCAAATAATAGAAATCCTGGACTCAGACGTGCTTGGAAATGTGAATCTTGATCCAAACCCAAGCTACATGGTTTGGGACCACCTGTAGCTTTTACAAGATGTGGGCACTGAAGGTACCCACTGCCAGAGTAAACACAGGAGTCGTGGGAAGCAGCTGGGAAGAAGACCAGAATCCATGTTCCCTTGGGCTGGGCTGCAAATCCAGCTCAGGGTTACTGGGGAGCTGGTCAGAGTCTCATGTTGGGCTGGAGGGCAGTTCTACATGATGTACAAGAATTGTGAGGGGTGTTCTATTCTGAAGCTCTAACCCTGAACAAGAGGCACTGAGAAGTTGAGTTCAATCTCAGAATGAATCTCAGAACTGAGTGTTGATACTGCCCTGGAAGAAACCAGGGCAATGTTGTTTCATTAATAAATAGAGGCAGCTTTTTGCATGCACTGCTTGAACTGCTTGAACCTTCAAAATACTGGACAGAGCACAGAAAGATGAATTACAGATGAGAAGAAGGCCTCTGTGGGCCAGGTAAGCTTCAAGCTTATTTTCTGTCTCTCTCACAGATTTGCTATCGGATATGGGTAAATCCAATGGAGATTACATAGATCTCTGTGCCTCCATGTCTCATCTGGGAATAATACAGTTATCTGCATCTGTTTAAATATGAAAGCCAAGGTGCTCAGGTATTGCCATCAGAGAGCACAGAGAATTCCCTCAGGCTTTGAGATGTCTGGCCACATGCTTTTCCAAACTTCAAGAGACTTGTGTCCCATCACAATTATATGGAGAAAACGACTCTGATTAATTCCCACTGAGAGGTCTCACATACTTCTGCTCCACAAAACCTTCATTAACACCTTGGAACTCTCTTTTTACTTGATTTTTTTTCCTCCTTCCTTTGTTGTTTTTCTCTTTCACAAATCACTTGGTAAATTAAGTCTAAAATGTTTCTGGTTTAGAGATTAGCAATATAACAAACTAAATCAAGTTCTGTAGGCTAACTGCACTGAACCAGATCTTCAATATAATCAAGCTGTCCTGTGATGAGGTGTGCCATGACAAACATGGTTTGAAATGTAACCTGGACCACCAGTCAGGAGCTATGACCCTGGAGAAAAAGTCCATGAGTCTTTCTTTCATTTTTCCTGCTTATGCCCCATGCCTTTTCCATATATCTGCCTGGTTCCAAACTAATAGAGGTTCCACTGCTGAGGAAGACTTCAACCATTTGGCACCCAGTCTCTTGGCAGTGACAGCACCAAGGAAGCTGCCACTGCTTCATAATATTGTGCTTTTCAGTGTCTGAAGAGAACTGGAAGTAATTCTAAAGGACAGCAAGAAAAAGTTTAATCAGATAATTGTGAAAATGTTATCAGCCTCTAATTGGCTCTATAGAAGAAAATGTAATTATCCCACTAGCTGGTGATAGGCTGAGATTTCAAAGAAGCCTGAGTGTTTGAGACAACCTTGTCAGAGGGCTGTTTGTGCTTTACACACAGATATATCTGTCATTAGGCAGAGGGTAAGGGAATGGAGAGAGTGGTGAGGTGTCTGAGGGAAGCACAACAGCAGGACTCACAGCCCACAGACCCATTCTGCCTATCCCTTCACTCAGTTTGAGCAGAACTAGTCCCCCTTTTAGCCTAGCAAATGAGCTTGCTTTGGCAGAAAAAGAGGTGCAGAACTGGGGTCAGTTCTAGCAATTTCAGTAAAATTACACCAAGTTACAGATGTGCTTAACTGGGGCCACATTGAACACTTGAGTTTAGAAGGAAAGAGGAGAGTGAAAGAGAATGAAGAAGAGGAGAGGGAGGAGGAGAAGGAGGAGAAGGAGAAGGAGGAGGAGAAGGAGAAGGAGAAGGAGAAGGAGAAGGAGAAGGAGAAGGAGAAGGAGAAGGAGAAGGAGAAGGAGAAGGAGAAGGAGAAGGAGAAGGAGAAGTGAATATTTGTCATGTGGGATACCAAAGTCCAGGCATCTGAGAGAATGTGTATCAGATGTTTTCTAGGGTAGAAAAATGAGGCCATGGGAAGAACAGTCTATGCTTCAACCTCATTTTCTGCCTTGAAAGATTATGTTTGACTGATAATGTCATTTTTTATCCTTTCAAAGCAAATGTAGGCTGGAAATGACATCATCTTGCCTGAGGGAGCTTTATAACACCTCCTTGGTTTTGTGGCACTCAGCGGTGCATATTGTGGAAACTGAATCAGATGAGCACTTACCCATCATCAACAAAACAGCAGGTCTTCCAGAGCCACAAGGTGTGACCTGTGTTTTCCACATTTTTCTCATCCTTCTTTCACAGCAGAGGGCCTGCAGAAACCACGGGAAAAGAAGACAAGACACCACTGAGACTAAGGAATGCCTTCCTACCATAGTGCCCTGGTTCATCACATGCAAAAACACACTTGGGACTGAGATCTCCTCTTCAGGGAGGTTCTTTGCCTGCCATGATGGTGCTGTGGGTGCTACAGCTCTGCTTTTTCCATGACTTTTGGGTTCGGCAGATCTCCAAATTGTATGTTTTGCCTGCAGCTGTAGCAATACTTTGCAACACAGCAGCTCTGACTCCCAAGTGATCACAGCTGTCACATCTCTTTGAGCTAAATTGGTGAAAGACAGAGTAAATGACAGGTTACTTCAATGCAGCTCTTAGCAAGAACTTATGGAGATTATTATGAAGGAGCTGGAAAGTCATCACTGGAATCTGCTTGTGAAGCTGACAACTGAGAGATAGCTTTCTTTGATAACTTTTAATCACTGTGTTTTCTACTTATGCAAATTGCAATAATACCCCTTGATGCTCTGGATTTCTATAACATTCAGTCTTGTGGCAATGACATGACGATTCAAAGCTGGATGTTCATCCTGCTCTAGCTTGTGTCTGCTTCAAAGATTTATTACATTTGGTGATGACATACAGATTCATGTAGTACGTGTGTCACCAGAACATGCATTCAGAAAGAAACACCCCACAAGATGCCACTTTGGGAGACTTCATCTCAGTTTCATCGTTGTTTAGGGTTTACCTGTACAGCTAATTGCGAGTGAGCTGCCTTTGTGTGCCAAAAATAAGGACGGGAAAAAAAAAAAAAAAAACCAACATGGGAGCCTAATTTATCTTCCACCAAGCTTTCTCCCAGTCCTTCATCCCAGAGAATAAGCAGAGTGAGAGTGAAGTACTCCACCCACATCTGAACGAAGTGGACATTTCAATCCCAAGTACTTTTTAAAGAGGGAGCCTAATAGAACTCATTCTCACTAGGTGATACAATTGGCTTTGTATACCTAAATTCTCAGCCTGGTTTTCAAAACAAAATAATGACTCTTAAGTCACTCAGACAGTTTTAAAGTGCTACCAAGTATCTTTGTACAGACCCAGGTCTTGGTGAATATCAAACTATCTTCTCATGAGTGACATGGAAATTGCCTATTTATTCCACTCTGGCTCCATCATGGGATTAGTCTTTATATTACAGTTACTGGTGGTTTTTCCCAGTTCAAATTTCCATGGGTTTCTTTGAAAGATGATTTAATAGGCCATGGGACCATAATGCTGTCAGGAGATGTGGTGCTATTAGATCATACTGACGCTAATTGAGACTTAATACACCCTCTTGCCTAAAAAAATGTATTGTGGGTAATTTTATCTCAATATTCAATCTAAACTTTCCATCTCATTACTCCCAGCCTTACCTACTTCAGCCACCCTAAATGATTGCTCTGCCTGTTTCCACCAATGATAAAGATGTGGACAGTTATTGTATTCCAAGCCCTGCTCCTCTGGATGTAATTAGGCCAAGGTGTAAAGTGAGCTGGGTCACACAAGGTCACAGCTTGGCCTAAAAGAGGAGGTCAAATGGGGGAAGGGGAGCTCTACCAAGGCAGTGCTGTTGGTAACCTCAACTGAACAAAAGTGACCCCAGCATCTGTAGCCCAGTTCGTTTTAATTTGCTCTGTTCTTTCTGTTAATGTGCCTGGGTTTTTTTGTTGTTGTTTTCCTGCTTGTTGGAACTGATACGAGGGTGTGATAACTCTCTGGCCCAGGCTTTGCAAAGTTTTGAGATACATGGTGTAAATTGAATTTTTCTGGTTTGACACAAGAGATGTCAGTGTTATAGTGGTGTTACAGGGATAAACATGTCAAGTTTAAGCCAAGTTTCACTCAGATTCATGCTAAAGAGATTCACACTAAGCACTTCTTAGTGGCCTTCTTAGGTTTCCACCCAGGTTAGGAAAGACAGGCATGCAGGAAGTTTAGTGGTCCGTTTCTTAGACCTGTACTGAAATCACCACAACGCCAACACCAAGATTCCTTAGCTCAAACCAGAAAAAAAGCAGAGACAGACAGGAATGAGCTCACAGACTTCCATATTAAGATCCGCACACCTTCAGAGCTCAGTTTTGTTACTCACACACAGGTGTTTGTTCGCATCTGAGATGTCCTGGAATATTCCACAAAAATTTTATGGGCTATTCCAGAAAGGCAGAAGGCTCCTTCAGCCACAAGTCACACACTCCTGGACTTATCAAGAATATTAGAAATCCATTTAGGTGGGTTACTGAATTAGGATCACTGCTATACTACTTTTACAGTGCAAACTTCATGCAAATTCTTTGATTTGGGACTTTTTAATGTGTATGGGATGGGATTGTTTTAACCACACTTTTAATGCCATGGGAAATTCTGAAAAGACATTTTTCTGTAAGGTCAATTTTGAATCAGAACAAATTTGAAGAAAACTAAAAGCTTGATTAATTTCTTCCTGGACAGAATATGTTTGTAAAATCCTTTTATCAGCTCTGTTGAGTGTAAAGCTACTGATGAGTGTAGGAAATAATGTTCTTTGCTCAGGAAAAACAGCCAAAGTTCCAGAGTAAAAATGTCAGACTAGATTAAGGTACTTTGGTGTGGGTTTATATACCACAGGTGAAGAAAAGAGAAAGATGAGCCGGAGACAGTATCCAGAATTCATCCAGGGGATGCAGGGCTTATAGGGAACCAGTCCTCAATATGATAGAATTGTCAAACTTTTGGTTCTGGCACTATTCTTTTCTGCTTCTCATGAAGCTGCATTCCTTCTTCATCCTGGGAATATGTTGCTGTGACCAGCCCAGTGTCACTCCTGAAAGGAGTGAGCTGGTGGTGCAGAGACACAATGGTTTGTCAATAATCTGGGCAAAACACTTGTGTTTTATGCAATAGACACTTTCCTTCCCCACCAAAACAGCTTTGGCATTGTCTCTGTGTTGAAAGACGATGCCCAAAGCAGATCAGCCAGAGAAGATACAGGCTTAGCAGCATCGTAGATTGTACAGCCAAAATGTGACAGGCCACCCAGGGCTCTTCTAATCTCACAGCCAACGCAGCAGGGGCAGAACCAATTTCAGCAGGGTTGTCCTCAGATGGGGATTTAGCACTGACACATCATTAAACACCCATGGACCAGGGTAACTGCATGTCTCTGCCTATGCATGGGCAGCAACAAATCTATACCTGCTTCAGTTCCCACAGCTGTGCTCACAAGCAGGATCTCAGAGCTGAA
>CM031878.1:2674820-2706764 GCA_018697195.1 Certhia americana | reverse complement strand
GGCGATTTTTTGGGTGGATTTAGTCTTTAAATTAGGGATTGAGAGTCCTTGCTTATCTCTCCCAGCCACGGATAGGGAATTTTCAGTGTGGCCTGAACAGCAGTCGCTGTACCCCAAAAATGTCTCACACAGGTCATGAGCAGGCAGTGAAAAGCATACGGGGGGCTGGCGGGGCGGCGGGCGGGAGGGCGTGGGAGAGTCTGAGCTTGGAGTGGGATAAACGGGATAAATAGCCCTGCCCTGAATCTCACCTCCTCTGCCTTTTCTCCCCTGCCCCCATCAGTGCTGCAGTTGTGTCAGGTAGTGGCACTGTTGAGTACATTAACCCAGAGCTGAGCACTGCAGCCACACCGAGTGCGTGTCTGCGTGTGTGAGTGTGTGTGTGTGTGTGTGAGGGTGTGAGTGTGTGTGAGTGTGTGTGTGTGCCTGATCATTACCATTTATTCCCCACAGTTCGCCCCCTCTCCCCCGCCCCCAGTGCTGCAGGACTCCGGGAGCGAGCGACAGAAGCAGAGGGAAGAGAGAGACATCAGCCCCCCCAGATCTGCTTAACCAAATCGCCGCCCCTTGCAGGGAGGGAGAGAGGGAGGTTGGGGGGGGGGGGGGGGGGAGGGGGGGGAACCAGACCAAAAAGACAAAATAAAAGACAGAGAAATGGGAAAAAAAAAAAAAAAATCCATCGGGGAAGCAAAAAGCCGCCCCCAGGCGCACCCTTTCTCAGCGGGGAAGGGGATGCGGGGGTGTGTGTGTGTTGTGTGAGTGTGCGAGCACCGGCTCCGGCCCCATCAGGAGAAGGGGGTGTTTTCCCTCCGCCTTCCCTTCGCCCTCCCCCGGCCCGGCGCGGGGCGGCGCGGGGGGAGCGGGGAGCGGAGCGGGGCGGGCGGCCGCAGCCCCGCAGCCCGCCGGAGCTCCGGCACCCGCTCCGGAGCCCAGGGAGAGCAGGGATAAAGGGAAGCTTCCTCGCCGCCGCCAAGCAGCCCTTTTTGTCCTGGCGGGGCTTTGCGCTTTTCCTTTCTTTTATTTTATTTTTTTTCCTTCTTTTTCTTTTCTTTTTTTTTTTTTTCCTTTTTCTTTTTCTTCTTCTCTCTCTCTCTCTCTCTCCCTCCCTCCCTCTCTCTCGCTCTGTCTCTCTCTCTCCTTTTTTTTTTTTTTTTTTTATCTTAATATTTTTGAAACTCCTCGCCGGGAAAAGCAAAACCGAAAACGCTTCCCCGCAATCTCGCCCCCCTGCAAAAGGCTACCAGCCAACCAACAACAACAAGCAGAGACCAAGAGAGGCCCCCCTCCAAAAAAAAATTTAAAAGAAGGAAAAGAAAAGAAAAAGCGAGAGAGCTGGAGACCAGCTCCATCGATTTCAAATCCAGGATTTTATCCAGTGAATTGAGGGGCTTTTTTTTTTTTTTTTTTGGTCTCCCTTTTTTTTTCCCTTCTTACCCCCTCCTCCTTTCTTTCACCCCCCGCCCCCCTATCCCCCCCCTTCTCCTCCTACTCACCCCCCTTTTTTCCTTTTCATTTTATTTTGGATCCTGCTAAAATTAGCCGGGACTGCTCTGGGTGTTGCGTGTTAATTTGATTTACTCCGGGATTCCGGCTTTCCAAGACGCCATTTTCCCCCCTTTCTCGCTCTATCTCGGTCTATTTATCCCTCTCTATCTATCTTTTATCTCTCGAGCTATCTCTCCGTCTGTCTGTCCGTCCATCTCCCTCTCCCCGGTGCCTTCCTCCTCCCCCCGCCCTCCTCCCTCTGCGCTCTGCGTGCGCTGCGCGGCCGGGCGCTCCCCTCATCCCCATCTGACAGATGAACACCGCCATGGGTTTGCCGCAACACAAGCAAAAGCACCTTTGGGGGCTGTGGCGAGGGATTGAAACCGGGATCTAAAAGAGAAGAGACAAGAAGGGGGGAAATCCGAGGAGGAGCAGGAGGAGGAGGAGGAAGAAAGAAGAAGAAGAAGAGGAGGAAGCTACTAAGAAGCCCCCGCTGCCGTTTTGGGGATATGGGTTAGGAAAGGGGGGGGGAAAAAAAAAAAAAAAAAAAAAAAAAAGAAAAGAGGAACAAAAATTCTGAGGCATCGAGGAAAGGTCTGCCTTGATGATTGGAATTGCAGGAGGATCGTACGATCGTACGCCTCTCTCCTTCTCCTTCCCCCCCCCCCCCTTTTTTTTTTTTTTTTTTTTTTTTCCCCTCACTGTTGTGACTTTGCAATGGCGCGGAAGAGGGCTTTATTTATTTTTTGGGGAGGGGGGCGATTATTCCTCCTCTATGCATTGCATGCGAATTCTCCACCCCATCCCCTCCGACCTCTTCCCTCCCCATGCTTTGTGCCTGTTTAGGGGCATGTGTGTGTGTCCGTGTGCGGCTGTCGTGGGGTGGGGGGTACTGGTGGTGTGTGTAAGACCGAGCTGCTGGGAAGGGGTTGGAATTTTTTTTTAGGAGTTCGAATAACGTATTTATTTCCCCCCACACCCCCTCTCCTGGCCCCCCGCTTTGGTAGCCTATATGTGTTTATAGGTGTAGGTGGCAGCTATGTGTGTGCCTGTGGAAATTGGGGGGTGGGGGACACGACACCCCCCCCCCCAAACCCCCCCGCTTCGCAAATTGCAGGTTAAGTGGAGCTAGAGAGCAGCACTGTAACCTTATGGGGATTTGTGTGTGAGTGTGAGTGTGAGCGTGTGTCTCTGTGTGTGTGTGTGTGCGCGGGGCTCCGCGGGTGAACCGGGGGGCGCCGCTGCCCCGGGGTGGCCCCACCGTGTTTTGACATTGAAAAGGACACGCAGAGCCCCGAAAGGCTGCGATTTTGGGGGGGACAGAGAAGTGGGAGGACGGGAGGAGGGAAGGGAGGGGGGGTGGGGTGGGGGAGAGTAATTAGCAAAGCGGGACACCCCCCCCACACCCCCCCGCCACCACCGCCACCGCGCTCGGTGGCTGGATAATGGTTCTTAATAAGCCGGTGATTGCCGCCCCCGGGACCCTGGTGGCCCCTTGTGCCCCCACAACGGGTGGAAGCGGAGTTCAGCTGCGGACAGGCAGAATACCGCCGATATCATCGGGCTGCGGGGTGGCTTGGGGAAGAGGGGGTAACGCGGAGCCCGCAGCCGCGGGCGGCTATTGTCAAACCCCAGCCCTGGCGCAAGGCTCCTGCCCAGCGCCGGGCACTCGCAATCGCACTCACACCCCTTCCTCGCCGGGTTCCCCCGGAGGGACAACAGGAAATGGGGTCCCCGGCGCCCCTCGTTGCCCCGGCTGTGAGCGTGTGTGTCAGTGTGCGAGTGAGAGTGTGTGTCAGTGCGAGCGTGCCCGTGTGTTTGCATCCCAACATCCCACCGCCCCACCGGGCACGGCGCGCCCCGCGCTGCCCCTGCCTGCTGTATTTATGTCTCCAAAAGGCAGTTGAGAGAAGGATTTCCGATTCGTTTCCGCTTCAAATAAACGGCCCCGATAATCCCGGGCCTGACGCTTGATGCTCAAAGGGCACTTGGCCGCCGGGAGCCCAAGCCGGGGAAGCTGGGGGGAGATGGGGCACACCCGACTCGGACACCCCCGGCGGGCAGGTTCCCCTGGCCTCGGGAGGGGTGATGAGAGGGCCGATGAGAGGGGCTCCGTGCGTGGGGGATGCGCACGGAGGATGCGAGGGGAGATGCGAGGGGAGTACCCAGCCATTCCGATACCGTGGGGTGGCGGTGTCCCCGCGGCTGCCGTGAGCCGGGCTAACCCAGCCAGTCCCTGGGAGGAGTGGGAGGATGAAAGGAGGAGGGCAGGGGAGCCTGGCAGGCTGTTCCCTCGGTATACCGAGGTGTTTCATTAGCCACCGGCCCGCGGTGGCCCCACTTGGGGTGGAGGGGACCCTCCGTGTGTCCTTCTGTACCTGCCTGTCACACGGCAAGAGTGGAGCGCAGAACCGGTCAGTGCTCCGCTGTCAGGGAGAGCATATGAGCCTCCCGGTGTGGATGGAATTGTTCCCGGAGGAACGGGCTGCTGGCAAATCCAGTCCTGTGTGGAATATTACGGGCCCAAATGGGAACGACTGCTGATTTGAAATCTCCCAGCATGCAGGATTTACTTGGTGCAGGCTACAGAAATGGTATTGTCAGGTGTCTAGAGACAGGTAGTGAGAGCATGAACCTGAAGGAACAAGTGGACCCTTTATTCTGGACAGCAGAAAAATATTCCTGTCAGGGAATCATTGAACGTCTTGGTTGGAAGGGGTGTTAAAGCTCATCTCATTCCATCCCCATCTTCCCTCAAGGCAGGGGCATCTTCCCCTAGACCAGGTTGCTACAAGCTCCATCCAGCCTGGTCTTGAACACTTCCAGGGACTGAACACATTCAAAATGTGCAAGTGTCTGTTTCATGCACAGCTTTCTGCACTTCCTCAGCCTTTGCTGAGATTATGCCCCTCATCAGTAGCTCCTTCCACTCAAAGGAGAAACTTTCTCTCATCTCCATTTGTTTTTTAGCTGAAAGGAGAAAAAACACCCGTCCGCACAATGGACTTGTACTTTAATCTGTGCTCTTAGCTCAGAAGGGTTATGTAAAAATAGGAAAAAAAACAAAAGCAGAAACACTCAGTGAATGGAGACTTCTCTTCCATCTCTTTTTGGCTTCAACTTTTTTTTTTTTTTTTTAAACTTCTCAGACTCAAAGTTTTAATTGAAACCAGAAGTCTATTGAGAAGTAACTGAGCCAAGAAAACCTCTGTTTTCTCTGCAACTAGGGATGGGGAATAAATAATTTTTAGCTGATGTTATTTCAAGTCGTTTGAGCTTTTTGATTCCTGCCAAAAAACCCAGCATAGATTATTAACACATTATCATTTTAGGAGGACGCACTTTTTGAAATGCTATAAAATGGTGTGTTAGGTTTGTGCAGAGCCATAAACTATGCTGGTTGTTGGCAAACAAAAGAAACAGTGGCCATGATTTATTATTAATAATGATCATAACGGAGCTATTTAGCTTGATTTGATATATACTGGATTCTCTACTGAGGTTGCTCTGTATTGTTTTCAATAATGTACTTTGATTAAGTTGGGAACAGTTCTTGTTTAACAACTGATATTGCCACGTGTTTACTTAACTCAAGGAATTAAATGCTCAAAAAGGTCCACCCATAGTTCTGTTTTGTTTTTTTTTACTTCAAATACTGCTTAATTGCTTAATCTCTTCTTCTGCTTTTTTCTGACCCATCCTTTGAGCTCCTTTTCCCCACCACACAAATCTCTTAGGTGCAAGTGGCAATTTACTAACAGGACTCTTGTTTTCCATTACCAGATTTGCCTAATCCCAGTTTCAGTGACTTTTTTTCCCTCTCAGTAGGGCTCAATTGCTCACACATAATCTTTCCCTTCTGTTTTCTTTCCCCTTTGGACAACACCCTCCAGGACTGAAAAACTCTCGCCTTGTGCCCTGAGACTTGCAATTACACAGCAATTTTGACTCTTGACCTAACTAGTAGCGAGAAAGGCTATTGTCTAATGAACCACGTAGAAACAGTTGTGGGATCCAGCAGATTGCTGTGATGGAAATGAAAGATGTCCCAGTGAACTGATGACTGATTTGTTTAACCATATGCCTAGGTGGTTTTCCTTGCTCCCCATTAACTACCCATCTCTGGAGTATCTGTGACCTGTGGGTCTGCGGTGATGTTGAAAGGCAGAATTAATAACTGCCAAAATGCATTCTGTGAAGCATGGAGAGACAGGTTTTAAGCTGTATTCAGAAAATGCAGCACCTTTTTTGCCTACTATAGCACGTAGGCATGCAGGGTTTTAGATTTGTAAGTGCTGGGTTTAAGTATGTTTCTGGTGATGAGACGAGAGCAACAAAACTGTGTGCAAAAATCATGGAACCATAGAGTGATTTGTGTTGTAAGGGACTTTAAACATCATCTCATTCCGGCCCCTGCCATGGGCAGGGACAGGTTCCACTATCCCAGGCTGCTCCAAGCCCTGTCTGATCTGGCCTTGAACTCCTCCGGGGATGGGGCAGCCACAGCTGCTCTGGGCAACCTGAGCCAGGGCCTCACCACCCTCACAGAGAGGAATATTTTTCTAATATAGTTGGCCTGTAAAATAGTAAATAGTCAGAGGAAATCCATGGTAAGGTTTCCTCATTGCTGGGAAATCCAGGCAACCTTAGGACAGCATAAATCCAAAGTCTAGAGCTAGTCCAAAGAGAGAAAGGTGAGATTCTTTGGGAGAACCTTAGCAGAGAAGGTTCTCAGTGTTTTGCTGCAGGCTTATGGTTTCTACTGGGACTGGTTTTGCTGCTATTGTAGGTTCTGTTCTCATTACTTTTCTCTCTTTACAGCTTCATAGAAAAGAGTTTTCGTTCTCGTTATTCTTGCTGAGGAAATAAAATGACCTGCGCTTTTAGGAAATTGTCACCTTGATTAAAGATGGACTTCAAAATCCCTCAATTCAATGTTTGAGCCTGGGGGGACTGTCAGATCTGAAAGTGATTTGCAAACATTCCATATTGGGACTCCTTTTTCCATCCAATACATACATGAAATCAGTTTGCAAGTGCGTGAGGTTAGCAACACTAGGACTTTTCCTTTCTTTCTTTTCCCGATGAGAAGGCTTCACCTGATGTCCCTTCAAAAGTTCATTGCATTTTTGGAACTATTTAGAGGTCTGCTGGATGCTGGGACTGAGTACAGTTCTGCAACAGGCACCTGGATTCTGAATTCACATTTAACTGGTTGCACAGAGTGCAAAGTTGAGGGAATAAACAGCTAAGGGAATAAAGGAAGACAAAATAATTTCTTACATTGAATACAAGCAGTCAGAGAATAATATGGCTTATCTTTCAGAACTGAGGAAATGAGTGGAGGAAGTAGCTAATTTCTTTTTATCAGCCCTTGAGATTTTGCCGTTGTGGAGCTGGATTTACTTTGGAGGACAGATTGTCCAAATGCAATTATGAGGTTTTCAATAAGGTTTGTGATGACTGGGTATGAAAAAAAAAAAAATCTGACATTATTTCATTTAGGGTTTTGTTGTATTTTATGACTCTCCAAAAGACCAAGCAGAAACTTTGAAGAAGAGCAGGAAGGTGGCCAGGGAAATGCTCTGGGAATATGGACAATGTTGCTGCTCACACATCCCCAGGTCAGGTTTACTCTTGTTCATGAGTAGGCACTCTGGTGGTGCTTGTGTACTTGTCCATCCAGCACAGGAGTTTTTCAGGGAATACAGGATTTGTGCAGGTGGTGAGGATGAGCCTGAGTTACCTTCCCTGTGTAGGGCTGTTGATTCTGATCCACCCTTTTGAAAGCAAGCATAATATGTGGAAAAGCCATGCAAAGGGAGGACAATTTCCATGCAAGCGGGAGGTCATAAGGTGGTGACAAAGCCCTGACCTGCCCTGGTGAGCAGCAGAGCACAAGGGGGCCAAAGCTTGGCTCTGCAATATACTGGGAGGAGCTGGGATTGTGGCTAAATATTGTTGTGAGGTGACTTAATCATCTTCTCAGTGCCTCTGAAAGAGTGAATTCCTGATTCCGTAAAGTTGGCTGTGCAGTCCTGGGCAGATAAGAACTCGGTGAGGATGGCAGCAATCAGAGCAAAGTTTCCTCCACTGTAGTATGATATAACTTGTAACAGTGCTTGGGAAATCTTTACAGAAGAATGTGTGGTAGGCAAGCATGGGGTAACCCAGGATTCACTCAAATACCTCAAAATTAGAGATGGGTTAAAGATCGGAAGCCTGAGGTTTTAAGTTACTTTGAAATTTTTGTTAGCCTTAACCTTTAAAACTGATATATATATATATATGTATACAATGAATCACTCTCTCTGTCCTGGCATTTTAGCAGATGGAGAGGCCAGTTTTAAGATGGAAGGGAGAAAATGATGATACTCAAACCAGAGGTCAAGCTGCAAGGCGTTACAGGCATGTCTTCCCTCCATATGAATCCACATATCCTGAATGCCCTACTGATGTGATTTCTAAGACTTGGACACTGGCCTAACTTCCCTCTGTGTTTCCAGACCCAGCGTATTCTGGAGTGATGCTGTGATCCATGTCTGCCTCTCCTCAAGACTTGTTAAATATTTGGCTTTGGAGAATGCAGTGGGGTTTCCACTGAAAGTCCTTTGAAACCCGATTAGTTCCCTAGACAAGGAAACCCTTCCTGTAGGTTTGGTTTTGGGTTTATTTTGTTTTTTGTTTTTTTTTTTTTTTTTTTTTTCCCTTTGATTTTTTTTTTTTTTCATGGTTTTGTTTTTGTTTTTGGTTTTTTTTTTTTTTTTTTTGTTTTTTTTTTTGTTGTTGTTTTTTTTTTTTTTGGTGGGATTTTTGGTTTGGTTGTTTCGGGACTTTTTTTCTCTATGTAAAAGCTTCCTATGGAGCTCTATAGCAGGGATTCAAATAGAATTCTGTACAGGGAATAATTCTCTGCTGAATTCCTGTTCTTTTTTCAGAAGGGATCAGAGACACAAAGCTTAACTGGGGGATTTCAATAAGTGCTCAGACAGGACTGTACACGTGCAAAGTGTTGTAGCAGGCATCTGGGCAAAGTGTTACTACACATGTCCATTCTTCCTAAGGTTGCAAATCAGTTTAAAATATCAACCCATACATTCACATCCTTGTAATTTCCATAAATATTCAATTAATGGGCTGAAAAATGACATGTTTTCTCTCCGTTTCATGACAATTTTCTTCCTGAAAATTGAGTAAGAGCCACCTCAGCTATCAGTTTTGTTTTCAATTGATTCAGACAGCGAGAGTGGAAAAAGAAAATTATTTCCCATTTTTAAATTATTCTAACTGTATGCTTTTAAAGAGGACAGCAGTCTCTATCTTATGGATATGGAGCTTCTTGATGGTCACTGTCATCTTTTGGTGTTTGACTGATACAAAAAAATGGAGGCCGTGGTTTCTGATGCCATGAGAGATTAGAGCGTAGACATCCAGTAGTCAGTGGTACTCTTGTAGTCCTTTGGTTTAACAACAAGGGCACTGGCCCAACAAATCCTGTTGGATAGGAGTCATAAATGGCATTTTTCATATGTGTTGGTTACATTACATTAGAATTCTGTGTTATAGGAGGTACTTACAGGAGCATGAGTCCTGCTCCTCCACATCTGCTACCAGCATTGAAGAGACATCTGCTCTTAAAGCATGCTGTTTTCTAGGTGTGACTCTTAGGACAGAACATTTTCTTCACCCTTAGCTCAGCAAACAGATCTCCCAAGACCCATAAGGAAAATCTTTGGGGGAAAAAAAAAAAAAAAAGTAACGTGAATAAAAATTAAAATAATGATAAGCTGCAGCATGCTTCTAGGTAGGAACTGAGAACTTATTCAAACCCACAGCAATCTCCAGATGGGGAGCAGCAGCAGCACAGACACCCCAGTTCAGTTTTCTCTTGGCCCATCAGAGCCCACAGACCAGACTTTGTTTGGTTGGGAGCTAAGTGAAGGATTCAGATTAAGGAACAGCAACCCATGGGGTTATTGATGAAGAGAGGCTGGTACTGACTTAACATCAGATTCCCCTCCAAGTGTTGATCCCATCCCAACCTTTAACATCCTCATGGAGTCAGTGTTGTTAGAAGTATTACAAGTGACAGAATGAGGGGAAATGGCCTCAAGTTGCTCCAGAGGAGGTTTAGATTAGATAACAGGAATAAATTGTTTCCTGGAGGGTTGGTCAGACATTGGAACAGGCTGCCCAGGGAAGTGTTAGAATTACCATGCTTGAAATGCTCAAAAAAATGTGCAGTTGTGGCACTTGAGGACACGGAGTAACCTTGGCAGTGCTGTGGCAATGGTTGGAGTCCATGATCTTAGAGGGCTTTTCCAGCCTTAATGATTCTATGAGTCAAAGGGAGTAACAATCCAAAGTGCTGGTCCTGCTTCAATAGGGATTTGAATGGTGAATCTGGGGCTCCTGACCCTCTGTGCTGCCTTGGAGGGAGCCCAAAGTGTGCAAAGAGCACAGTAAAGTAATTGAGCTGGAGAGGCCTTTCAGGCCTGTGGATACTCAGCAGGCTTTTATCTCCTTCTGACTCAACTTCACACAGCACTTCTGTAACCACTTCCTCTTCAGCCTCATTAGAGGCAAAGGTGCTCCGTCTCTTTGCCCACAGCAGCTGTCAGTTATCTTGCCTTTATTTCTGGCCTCAGGTCTTCCCATCAGCAGGCTCCCAACTAAAGTTTTTGTGTCTCTTGGTATCACTGTCCCAGCACTGTGGGCTGCTCTTTGTCCCAAATGCATCCAGCTGCATCCACTTGTGTCCTGTGCTGCTTTTTTTGTGTCCTGTTTTTTTTTTTCCTTTTCTTTTTTCTTCTATCTATGAGGTTCGAAGGGAATTGCTTGTATTTCTGGCCCTGACACCCTCTTCTCCCAAAAGACTGATGCACTCTGCAGGACAAAGCAGCCCCAATGTTTTCCTTTAAATACCCAAAATTATTGCTATTCTTCTTCCCTGTTTTCTTACAGTCCCCTCTTGATGATGGGGATGCCCGATGTATTATACAGCACCAAGCAAGACATCACTGCTTAGTCAGCATGGAAACACACAGTACAGTGTCCTGGATGGACAAAATCCAACCTTTCTTACTCCCAGCATCATTTGAAGCATGCAGAATGGACTAACATGGGATGTGTTGTTTGTACAGACTCCAGACTGGGCACAGGATAGACCCTGGACTGAAGCCTTTTAGGTCCTCCTTGTGCCATCATTTACGGCTCTGAGGAATGGATGCTGAGCCAAGATATGGTGCATTCCCTATCAGATATGGTGTCAGATTTTATTTATTTATTTGTTTTTCCTGAAGGAAGAGGAAAATGGTCTATTTGGCACATGTGCAAGCAAAAATAAAATAATGGAGAAGGGGAAAAAAGAAAAAAAGGTGAAAGAAGAAGCCCTGTGGCAGCAGCAGTAAATAAAAACAAAACTCTCATTAATGATTTATACAGAGAAATAATTTTTTACACATTTCCTGGTGCAGAGGGAAATGTTTGATCAGAGGGAGAAGAGATTATTGCCCTGCCACGATGGTGTTAGAAGGAGGCTACTGTGTATGATGGCAGCTCTCCAAGAGCAGAGTCAATCTAGGAAAGTTTGGTAACACAGATGATGGAATTGTACAGGGTTTTGCTTTCTGTGGCTGATCTCTGTGCCAATAACCTTTCCCTAAATACCCATAAAACTTTCCATTTGTAGCCTGGAGTAGCTGCTGCTACCTCCAGGATGGTGTGCTTGGCAAGAGCTGGCTGGAACATAGTAAGTATTTAAGTCCCCTTCTGTGCACATTGACACTTCCTCCCAAAGAGTTTTATGGCTGTTGCTAATGGAATAAGTTTTATCCTTGCAGTGGCACACACTCTGCTGCATCCATCAGAGTGCTCAGGGTGGTCTCTTGGGTCATCCCAGGAGTCACCTCTGATTGTACATCATGCTGGGAGCGATGATGATCCAGGCTCCAGCTCTGGGAGCTCAGCAATCTGGTGTTGACCTGACTTAGGCAAATCTACTGGCTTGACTTCTTGTGTTGTAATGAGCTGAGGCACAGCTGGCATCTCTTTCTGCATTTCAGTGTCTTGGAGGCCTGATGTTCACAAGGAAAATAGGCAAAAAAACACATGCCAGCTCTTGATATCATTAGGATCAAATGCTACACCTTGAATTCCTAGAGAAATTGTAAATGCCTGGAAGTGTTCCAGGCCTGGTCGGACTTGGGGTTGGAGCAAGCTGGTTTAGTGGAAAGTGTCCCTGCCCATGGCAAGAGGCTGTAACAAGATGGCCATAAAAATCCCTTCCAACACAAACCAGATTTTTGTTGCCTATCTCGGAGGGAACAAGTGGGAGGAGTTTTGATCATTTTAGAGACCAGAAGTCTCTGTGAGAAGGTATTCAAAGGTTTGAGACTGCACTCCCCTTCCCAACACTCTGAAACAGCTCTGGGTTATGAGTGAGTGGATTTATAAACCTTTGTAGAGTTCTCAGGCAGGAGTTTGTAAAAGCCCTTGGGCAGCATGATGGGCACTCTCCTGCTCCTGCAGATGGGTGCTTTGCTACACTGGTGATTGCCACAGCTGTACCTTGGGCAGTATTGCTTTTATTGTCCTTGTGATTTATGGCCGTGTCAGTTGCTTAATCATTCAGTTGGCCCTCCTGCAAGCCCTGTATGATAGTTAGTTACTTACATAGAAAGGTGACTATCTGATCTAATTATAAAGTCTCAAACCTAATTAGGGAGTCAGATATGATTCCATAATCTACTCTAAATGTGTCTGTGTTGAGAAGACAGATACGTGTGTGTGTAATGTGCACACTTACATGTTTCTGTAATTACAGATGTGCTCGGATTTTCATTTATTTCTGCCTCTTTGTCTTGGGCAGGATGCTTGCAGCTTCATCTGGCTGTGACAGATATGTAGTTTACCATGTGTTTTTCCCTACAGTGTGAGTTTTTCTGGCCCCTTTGTCAGATTTGGGCACACTGAGGCACAGCCATCAGTCAGTGCTGCTCAGGAGGTGCAGAGGGATGGTAGCTGTTGGACTCAGCAAAATCTGATAGAAACAAGTAAAGATTATATTTCTGGCAACTGCCATTAACTCTTTCTCCTTGTTTTCATGGGGATAACCCACATCTGGGACAGCTTGCATCCTGTCCCTTTGTAGAAAGTCCTCATATAATCCATGCAATATCAGAGGCAGAGTTAGAAGGATTTGAACAAAAGCAGAGTTGGAGGCAGAGGAACCATGTGAAGAGGAATCACATTTCTATTTCCAATTCACTCTATTAATGAATTGCATACCTTTGTTATATGGATGCAAGCCAGGTGACAGGAAGAGGGTGTTTCCTATGTGATCCATAATGTGGACAGAAAATAACTGACACAGTCATTATTTGACCTCCCTGCCAAAGTTGGGTTGTTCTTTCAGAGGATCATGCCTTCAGGATGTATGAGAGGCTGTGGTCCAAAGCTGCCATAAATCTAGCTCCAGGGCTCTGAGCCGTGGATTTAAATACAGTACATGATACTGATCCAGTATAAACTCATACTGGTTCAAATTTGTTCAGAAAAAAAAAAAAAGAAATTGCAGTGATTTAATTTTATCCCAGAAGGCTTTGTATTGTATCATGTTATGTCACTTGTCTGCACCATGCTGGCTTTATGGCTTACAAGTTTTCCCATCCTCTGGAACTGCCTTTAAGTCATCACAAAGAAAATTTTAAGCCTCATATTGTGTGCTTGCCCATTCCACAGAAGTGTGATGAGATGCCTGCTCCCGATCAGCATCAAAGTCATGCTGCTGGCTATCTGGCAGTGCATGGACAGAGATCACAACCAAGCATGAAACTCCAATTTCTTTTTGCAAAATATAGGCTGGGCCATTTTTATATTCCAATATGGATTAACTGGGTTCAGTGCAGCTTGTCAGATGCCGGGATGTTGGGTTTTTAAGACCCATGACAAATTCTGAAGTTTCACAGACACTGCTCATAAAAGAGGGTTTCTGACCAAAACTTGCCCTTGGCTGTAACATGGGTTGTCCACTGGCCTCTGGCCCAGAGGCAGCTGCATTTCCATAGTGTCATATATGACCATGGAAGCAACCTGAGAGTCTTTGGAGTGAGAGGTGAATTCTCATCATTAAACACTGCTGCACAGTCTCCAGTGCTTTGTGGTGAAGGGTTTTAGAAGGATGGAATGTAAAGATAGTTCAGAGATTCCTGATATTTTGCAGAGATTAGAGATTTAATGTAACATCCCATGGGAGCATGGAAGATCCAAAGGCAACCTGACAGACACAAGAGTTTGAAATGTTGTGATCGCCACTTGGCATCCCCTGTGAGCCTTAATTGTGCCTTAGTTTCTTAGTTTCACCTGAGCCTGTTCAACAGACTTTTTTCTTTTTCATCCCTTTGTTTTGGCTTCTACAATGAAATCAAAGCAGTTGTTACAGTGGTATTAGCATACCAGGGATTTGGGCAGCACCTCTTAATACTGCTCCCAACTCCCTGATGGTGTTTCTAGTGCTCCAGTTCAGAGGAACTACAGAAACACTGGACAGCTGAGCCTGCCTTGCTTGCATGTGTCAAAAGGGTGTTTGCTTGCTCCTAATGTAGTTGCTGTCACACTTAGAATCACAGAATCATAGAACCACTAAGGCTGGAAAAGACCTCCAAGGTCATGGAGTCCAAGCTTAAGGTAAAAGCTATGCCAAGTATTACATCCACTTTCAATTCAGGGAGAATTCCAAGCAGGTGGATTTCTCCTCCCTTCTATTGGCTCTCACCTCTGGTTTTGTCCTCGGCAAATTTTCACTTTAATCACTTTATAGCTGTGGCATCTGAATACTCACAAGCACCAGGCTGCCTGAGGCAGAAGAAAGGAGCATATTCATAACCCTTAGTAGGGTTACATACAGTATGACCCAAAGGGAGGTCTCGTACTTGAAGGCCTTTGGCTCCAGAAGAGTGTTTGAGGTGCCCAGAGGAGCTGATAAGAAACGTGAGCACTAGTAAAAAGGCTGAGCAAGCAGGCGTTTGATTATTTCTCAGTGCTTATCAGAGGAAGTGTGAATCTCTCCCTAATTAAGAGCTAATGCCAACTTCTGTGAAATTTATTGTCATTCACCTGTGAATTATCCTCCTCAAATTTAACTTGACTGCAGGAAGCCTGCTAGCAGCAACACTTGCCTCCGTGAGATTAATTTGGATGTTAAAATGCCTCTGTAGCTGCTTTCTGAAAGGCACTTGATACTGGTGAGCATCGGAGGGCTAGAAGGGCAGCTTGGGTCAGCACTTAGAAGTATGGATATACCTCATGTCCTTAAAATAGAAATAGAGCTCTTCCAGCAGAAGGACAAGGAGGAATGGCTTTAAACCAACAGAGAGCTGGTTTAAATTGGATGTTGGGAAGAAATTCTTCCCTGTGAGGGTGATGAAGACTTGGCACAGGCTGTCCACAGAAGCTGTGGCTGCCCCATCCCTGGCAGTGTCCAAGGCCAGGTTGAACAGGCCTTGGAGCAACCTGGGATAGTGGAAGGTGTCCCTTCCCATGGCAAAGGGGTGGAATGGGATGAGCTTTAGCTCCTTTCAACACAAACCATTCTACGATTCTGTGATTCTGCTTGCAGGCACTCTGGAGAGGGAGGTTTCCAGTAGAGGTTACACATTCAGAGGCCTGAAGTGAGGTTTCCAATTAGTCAAAGCACAGGTAGCCTGCCCAAACTAGAAAGACGAGTATGATGTCCCTGCACCCAAGTCATTTAACTATTAACCCTGAAGGAGAGTAAGGAGATATCTAAAACAATGACCCAGTTAATTCTGGGCGCAGCATTTGAGTACAGGGTTATTTGTTGCTACCTGTGGGTCTGGTGATATCATCTGCAGACTCTTGGCAGAACAGAAGGCCAATATTTTTAAGTTGGGTTTTAAGGTGGATTTGGCATTAATTCATCCAAAATGGTAATGCTATGACTTTATTTATCTGTTGCTTGTTTATGCTGAGCTGGAGGCACACGGCCAAGCAGGAATGAGTATGTGGACATTATGACCCAGTATTTGGGTTCCACAACCAGACTTTGGAGCAGAAACCTGGCTTTTTATTCACCCTCCATAAAACATTACCCAATGGCTCAAAACCTGATTGACTCTTGCTGTCCCAGAGCCATGAGCTGCACTTAAGCTGCCATTCAGTCGAGGGTCCCAAGGGGGTTGGTTCAATGGGGGTTGTCCCTTCCTTGCACTCTTGGTGGCTGTGGGCTCATCCTGCTGAGCTGCTCCAGAGCCTGCTCTTGGCAGCCAGCAGTGAGAGAGGTTAAAAGCCTGTGGGCGGAGGCCGGCACAGAGTGCCCATTGTACATGCGTGCATACCAGAGCGGTAACTCCCTGGAATGCTGCACCACCGAGCTTTTACCACCTTGTGTTTGTGTTGCAGCTCAGGAGAGTGTGTACATTGTGTCCCTCTCCACGTAGATTAACAATGTAAAATGGCAGATAAATAAGAGGATTTTTTTTTTTTTTTTTTTTCCCTTGATTGGGCCGTTGGAAGAGGAAGGTGTCTCTGGCTCCCATCACCTCCAGAGGCACAAGGAGAGGCAAGGTGCAAAGTCAGTCAATTAGGTAGAGCAGCTCCTCACAAATAGGTGGCTTGCATGTACTAATTGTGCTAGTAATTAGCAACTACCACACGGTTTGGGTTCAAAACTATGTAAGGGCATTAACTAACCCACTCTACAATGGGTTTGAAGGATGTAAGTGTGATCCACGTTTACCAGAGGTGAACTGGAGGGACTTGCTGACCACAGGGTGAGTCATGCCAGAGTCCTTGGATCTGTTAGTACCTTAAGATAATCTCAGACGAGACCAGTGACACCATCTCTGGGAAATCAGTCTCTCCACTATTGACAGAAGGTGTGCAATTTAAATATAAGTGTTTTTGTGGTGTATTTCTATCTCCTGTGAGCTACAGAAACCATCCCTAAGGCCAGACGGCAACTCCAAGTTCTCTCTCTTTCATTTCTTTTTCTTTCTTTTTTTTTTTTTGGTCTTTCTTTTTTTTTTTTTTTTTTTTTTTTTTCCTTTGGGTTGTCAGCTTGGGCTATGTATGTGAACTTTATCTGAATTTGTGTTTGCAGGGACCTGTGGGGAGGTCCTCTAGTGATCTCATGAAGCTATAGGATACACAGGACTTCCCACTCGTAGCCATATATTCCCAGGTCAGACAAGTGACACATGGCCATACTCCAGTGCAAAAGGGGATCTATAACTAATAAAAGGCACTTATTATTACTCCTTGTTGAATTTCAAGCTCCTGCAAGGTACCTTTAAAAAGCAAAAAGAAGTCAGTGTTACAAGGACGTGTTTCTTCTAGGTGAGCTGTGCTTTACAGTAGTGTACACTGGCATTGTTGTTCTGATTTGGTGATAGGTAGCAAGATAATTTTTGTGTTTTTTCTCTATGGCATATTGCTGCCAAGAATGACCTGGGAAATCCCTGGCTGTGCTCAGATCTTGATGGCAGTTGGTCAAGTGTAGCTGAGCTAATCCAGCAGGGAGCTACTCCTGAAAGAGCCAATCTGCACCCCCAGCACCTACTCCTGGCAGTGCCTCCCTGTTTCCTTCTCCATTTGCCAGAAGTGTTACTCTGATCTACTGAGGAGTTATTTCCCCTAAAGTAGTGGAAAATATATTTCTTTCTGCTGATTCTGTAGACTTGCACTTTTGTGGATTCTTCTGTTAATTTTGTGGCCAAAATTGTCTTGCCATGAGGCATGTGTCTGTGGGGTGGCAATAGGGGAATTTTAGGGAGGGTGCATGAAAGCACCTCAATACCTTTTATAGCACCCCATAAGTATTACTTTTGACAAGATGTGCCTGGGTGATACAACTTTTGCCTTAAGTGAACATTCGCAGCTTTTCCCTTTATTTTTAACCGAGGCTGTGTAAGGTACCAAGCAGGAGTGTTTCCATCTCTGATGTTCTAAAGACAGATAAAATTTGCAAGGTAGAGAGCACAGTCTGTGCAACATCCACCTAAGGCTTTTCCAAAGAACTGTGGTACCTAAGGGCATGAGGAACTCTGGAAAACCTTGAATTTAGCTTTCCTCTATGCAACACAATGCCTGGGACACTGACATGCCCTGAAAGAAGCCCAGGTGGGTTCTCCTGCAATTCCAGTATCCCACAGAGCATCTTGGGCTGCAGGTAGTCCCTAAAGAATTATTCATCCAAAGCAGGATTCCCCTCAGAATAGCTGCCAGCCAAGGGCATGTCTTTCCCACACCTGGGAAGTGAGGAAATAGAGAGTTTGAAACTCTGCTGCTGATTCAGAGGGCAGCACCATGTTTTCTGTGCTCTGATCACTGAGTTATTGTTTAACCCAAGGCAAGTGTCTGAGTTTACTTTTATCCCCCACTGGAAACCCTGTGACAGTGAGTATGTCGAGGTAATGAGGAGGTTCCTGGGTGTGGAGAACTGGCTGTCCCCTTATTCATTGCATAAGCCGAGATGAAGACGTTTGCATTCAGCCAACAGTTCAGGTGATTGTTTTGTTTTTATTTTTAAAATATATATACATTGTCACCAATTTAACCATACACATGGCTATTGTTCATTGCTTTGTGATGTCAGATCCAGCCCTCAGAAATGCAGGTGAGCCTTGGTTCCCATTTTGCTTCAAGGAAAGCCCTTGAGATGCTGCAGGGGAAGCCTGAGTGTGCCCTGTGCCCTGTTTCAGTCATCTTCACACTCATTTGATATATGCATGCACTAAAACTTCCTCTTTTTTTTTTCTCCTTTCTTTTGACAGTGGCACATTTGATCTCTTCTGAGCATCTTGCAGCCTCTGGGTGACAAGGACATTGAATTTGGTGGACAGTTGCCATTCACTCCCTGGGATCATCTCTGCCCTTGCTTCCCTCATCCCCTCCCGTACTCCCCTCCCCTCCGACCAAACTCCAGGGTGTTGTGGTATTGCCATGGAGCCCAGAGAGACTTTGAGCAGCTCCCGGCAAAAGGCAGGTGAGGCAGACTTTCTGCCAGCTGCTGTCACCTCTACGAAGCCTTCGCCTGTCTCGGGCTGTGCAGGGGAGACAATGCTGTCTTCATCAGGCGCGGGGAAGGGGATCCCGGTGAGCAGTGAGAGGCTGGAGCCCGAGGAAGAGGATGAGTTGGGTTCTGGAAGAGATGTGGATTCGACTTCCAATGCGGACAGCGAGAAATGGGTGGCGGGAGATGGCCTGGAGGAACAGGAGTTTTCCATCAAGGAGGCTAACTTCACAGAGGGGAGTTTAAAACTAAAGATCCAGACCACCAAGAGAGCGAAGAAGCCCCCAAAGAACTTGGAGAACTATATTTGCCCTCCCGAGATCAAAATCACCATCAAGCAGTCTGGGGAGCAGAAGCTTTCCAGAACTGGGAAAAATAGCAAAACAGCTAAAGAGGAGGACAGATCACACTCCAAAAAGAAGGTAGGTAGCATTCTTTTACATATTTCCAGTTTCTCCCAGAAGCGGAGGGAGAGGGGAGGAATGAATCTTTTCAAACAATTTATTTCCAAGGCATAGCCTGTGCTAGATTTGGCTTTGGAGCAGCACAGTGCAAGTATCATCCTGCACTGCCACATATGCATCGAGAATGATCTTGAACTATCCTTCAGATGAACCAATTCAGAAGAGATCAAAAGTTCAACCAGGCCTCTTCTATTTTTGTATGTAATTGAGTTTTGAGATTAATGATTACATGAGTGAGAAATGAAGGAGCCCACTTCTAAACTGCTTTGTGCCTGAGCACTAATGCTCAAGCCTTTTGGCAGTTAAAGCATTCAACTGCATTTTAAAAATAGAGGTATGTGCATGGTGAACAATTGAATTCATTCCTGTATTCTGTGTGATGGGCTCCATTATTCTTGATTACAGCATTGTGTGAGTAGCACTATAGTTATGCTACAGAAAATACTTCCATTATAAGTCTCATTTTCTTCCAGATGCATATCATTTTCTTGAAATATCCTTCTGCAGAGAAATTTTTGGTAAAAATTGAACTTTTTTTTTTTATTTTTTCACTTATTTGAGGATGAGAAAAGAAAGAAAATCCCTTCTGAGGATATGAGCTGTATATGAGCTGTTTTCAGGAGCACCCTTTTGATTTGCTATTGGTTTGATTTTTCTGTAGTGTCGCCTACACTTAGTACATAGACCAAATTTAGTTTGATTGTATTATGCTGCACTGCTGGGGATACAAACTTTTGGATTAGTGGTATTTTCCATCCTAAGCATTAGCCAAGTACGTTTGGTCAGGTCATAGTAAAAAATATTTCACCTCTGCCTCCTAAGTAACACTTGGGCTTCATGATGAGTTCAGACAGAACACAGATTTGATAAAAGATGCACAAGTGTCTCCAAAACCTGGACAAGTTTATCTGGGATTTAGGTACCCACTGATTAGGGATTGGGTCATGGCTTGGTTTTCCTGCTCACGCAGCTTTGATACTTCTCCCATACCCTATACACAAGATGGGTGCTCAAAGGGTTACATGAAGCCTTAAGGCTTAATTACCACCACTTCTTCCTGGAAAAACCCTCCTTGGAAGACTGACTTAAACAAAAATTTTCATGATTTAAAATCACTTTTTTAAGCATTGACATTTCCCATTGACTCAAGGCAGAGCCCAGGGAGATTAACATCACTCACTTTTGCAGTACTTTTCTTACAAGCTGAACTTGAAAACAAACCAAAAAAAAATCCAATTCAAGGGGATTTTTTTCCCCACTCTTACTCTTTTAAACGATGTAGTGTAAGGGCATGAAAGTGGTAGGCTTTTTTAACACAGCAGAGGTTTGGCCCTGTAACACTTTGAGAAGAGATTTTCCCACCTATTGAAAAGGATGGGCTGCCTTCTTAGTACCAAACAATGTCAAATTTCCACTCTCCTGTCCTCCTTGAATGCTTGCAGAGTTCTCAGGGGAAGCAGCAGTTTTATGAGACTATGGTCAGTGACAGCAAAGCTGTCACAAGCAATCCTTCCATAGCTATGCAGAGGGGAAAAAAAAGAACGGCAAACCCCTACCTACCATGCACTGCCTGTGGAGAATATGACACAAAGTCAGAGCCTTCATTTTTATCTATCACCCAGTTTGATGGGCATGGAAGGTGTGTTCTTTTCTGTGTGGTCATCCAAAAGGTTGAATAAACAAAGCTAAGCATAAGGAAGTTATGTGCAAAAAAAACACAAACAAAAACTAAACAAACCCAGTGGGAACAATAGCTAAAGAAAATCACCTTGTAGCATGGTTATGCTCAGGATGATGACTTTAATTGCAGGAGGATAAGGAGCTTGAAAGAAACAGATCACGGCTCAGACACGGCTGCATCCAGCTCTCACCTGTGTTGTGAGGTCCGAGCTGGCTGGGGTTGTGTTCACACACACCCTGTTCTCAAGCTGGGAGCGCTTTGGGTCAACACTGGTCTAATCTGGCCATTAAAACAAACACAAAAAAGCCTCAGCACCCAGCAGGTGGGTGCTCGGAGCAGATGGGGAGAAGGCTGCTGCCCTGGTGCACCATTAGCATAACACCCAACGGCTGCCGTGCAGCAGCTGCTGAGCCACAGCTGCGGCAGAGATGTCCCCGGCAGGGGTCTGGAAGCCCCCAGTGCTGTGATCTCAAGGGGTGTGATGCCTGGAGACCTACAGCCTGCATCACCAGGATGGGGAATAACCTGCGTCCCTGCAGCCGGGGGGGAACTTCACACACGCCTGCCACCCGGCCCGTGGGGTTCCAGGAGCAGGCTGCGAACGCCTCACATCAAGGGGTGACCAAAGGCACGACAGAAAGAGAGGCTGGGAGTGAGTGGGAGAAAAGTTCCAGTGCTGGCAGAGTGATTTCTTCTAAGGTCGGTGTCTGTCTTGTGGTGGGTACAGAAAATTTTGGGGGGAAGATAACTAGGAGGAAACAGCTAATTGAAACTTGCATGGAGATGTAGTTCTCTGGTCCATCTGTGTGTTTCCCTGGAAGAGCAAAGTATGCAGGAGTCCTTGCATTCACTTGCAGAACCACTGAGAACTGCAGTAGGGACTGTGAGGAAAAAAAAAAAAAAGAAAGAAAAAAAAGCGCGATTTGTCACATTTAAATGGTTTTGGCGGTTTTGAAATTTCATCGTTAGGCTGTTTTGATTGCCTGTTGCTTTATTCAGCACAAGCTCCAGAAAAGCAGCTTCTGGCAGCAGAAGGAGGGAACAACACATTTAAAGAGTGGGACAGACCTTCAGCTGGCATCAATCCACTGTCCTTTATGGATTCTTGCCAGGAGAGTTTGGCCCAATGTACACATTTCACTTGCACATGGGAGCATTATTTGGGTTTACCACCTTGCTTGTGGATGCAGAGAACATACACAGACTGAACTGCAAGTGCCATTCTTGTGCCTCTGGTGGGTGGGAGTGGCTGTCCTGCACATCACGGAGTAGCACCCAAATTTATTTTTCCCCTGAGGAAGTGCAAACTCTATCAGGACTTTAAAATTCCCCTTAGCTTGTTGCATAATATTTCCAGCTACATCTCCAGCAGTCCCTAGTGCTTTGAAATACCACTTCAGCATTCTTGCAGGAGTTTCAATACACACAGCACAGAGAGCAAGTAATGAAAACATGGAAGCAATTTAAGTAACAGCATGTGGGTACACAAAGGACTGGTAATGCCAGCAATGTAAAAAGGGACTGTGAACTGGGGATATAGCATTTATTCAGTGGCCACTTAGGGAGGAAGAAGATATGCCTGTTCCTAAGCTTTACACTGCTCTGCTAATTAGGCAATAGGGGTTAGTGCTTGATTTCTAAAGCTGTGGTCCAGAGAGCAGCGGTGATTAGAAGGGGACTCTGTGGAGAGCCACGATGCTCGTGTGCTGAGGCCCGGGGTTTCTGCCTTTGATTCCAGCTGCTACACTATATTAAAAGACATAAACATGCATTAAATACTTTCCTCATGTTGCTTTTCCGTGTGAGCAATCGCCCCGGGGATGTTATTCGATCCTGAATGGGAGGGGAGGGAATTCAAGAGAGGATCTTGCTGGGTGCAGTTGTTGATGCCCCGGAGTGGGGAGGGAGGTAGGGGATGAGAGAGTACCAGCGTTGGGAACCTCTGCTCTGCTGGATTGAATGTCTGGCTGCAACCCAACAACTTTTGGGGTTTCTTTTAAGTCCAGACCATGCCAAGTTTCGCATTGGCTTCCCTTACTTGAAAAAAAGAGCAAGGGTAGTTTCCTAACCCTTTTCCTTGGGCTGCTCAGAAGCTGAATCACAGCTTGAGCTGTTTCTCTGGCTGCCTGTGTGGCAATTGGAAAGAGCGCAAATGTTCTATAAGAGTTTTCTCTTGTTTCCACCCTTTGGCACCTGGGGATGGAGTGGGCTGAACCGTTGCCACTTATAAACCCACAAATAGCTCCATTTCATTTGGTTTGATTGGAGACGGAGAGAAGAAAAAAGCCAGGAGCCCAGAGGATGTCCTGCTGGCATGCTGGCAAGCCCTGCAGCTGCTGCTCTCTCACCTGCAGTAGGGTTGTTTGAGCCAACCAACTCTGCAACACTAAAGATGCTTTTTCCTCCAAATAAAGAAACACATCATCAGACTGGAAGAATACTGAAAATGTGGCACTAAATGCAATGAAGCAACCTATCAGCATTCCATGTATTCCATGTAGCATTTAATAAGTCACAGATGAACAGTTATTTCTCTGGTGTTGTTTTATTTCCTTTTTTTGTCCCTTCCCTGCATTTGTTTTTTGGGATTTTTTCCTATTCTCTTATGTCTGTAAACACTTCATTTTCCACCCTTTCTTTCTTTAGGCACAGCCTGACAAAGGTTCTTTGCAGCTTTCATCATATGCATAACGTCCTTCAGAGGATGTAAGCTTGTGATTTTGTAATTATTACTGCACTAGGGTTTTTTGAGAGCTTGCAATGGGTGAATGCATTTTATTGCCGAGAGATAAGCACAGCAGCAAGTCAATTGGAAGTAAAGCTTCCTTGTGTGTAGTCAGAGGAAACTATCTCTGGATTTTTTAGCAATGTTGGGGTTTTTTTTTCCCCCCTTTGAGTTTCTGTAGGTGTTTGCCATTTCTCTGCAGGAAGCAGTTATAACACTTTCCCCCCTTGAAATTCAATTCACAGTCTTTCTTTTCACTGCCCCACATATGCAACTTTTTCTGGTGATTCACCTTTCCTTGAAGACTCTCTCATTCACATGCTCTCACCTCATTGCTGATGCTGAATTGATTTTTGCCTTTTTTACCTTTTATATTCCTTTATTATATTTCTATATTCTTTACACATATATTTGTAGCTCTGTAGCCTATGATAGTATATATAGTTAACATTTTACCTATTCTCTTAGGTAGACAGAAAGACAAAATAAATTCCCTAGCATCTCCAAGCTGGAGGTGCAAGGTTAGATTCTTGGGGAAGCCAAGGTTGAAACTAGCTGCCCAAGGCACATTTTCATAAACAAAGTTTAAGAAAGAGGGAGTATTGAAAGAAGATTGAAACAGGAAGGAATTACCTCACCACTGATGTCTCTAACTGGGGATTTTTGTCAGATATGCTAATTTGCTTAACCTATAAAAATTGCATTATGCTATGGGACCATCTTCGGCATTTTCTACCTTGCAAATTGTGCACCTAAGGACCCTGGTAAAGGTAACCCCTTTTCATCACTTAACTTTGTCTGGCTCATGATTTTAGGACCAGTGAAAAAGCCTCCTTTTTCCACAGAAGATCACAAGTGCTCCCCCTCCTCCCCTTCCCCTTTTCTTTTTATTGATGACTGCACATTGCTCTTTCCCTCCAGGTTCTCATGTGCATCTGCAGCTCTTGCTGGATTACCCCTGTGCTGGACTCATCTCCCCGGTGATTTGTGTGCATGATCATCCAATTGCCCACCATGCATGCTTATCCTTCTTTGCTAGGGGCATCCCTGCACAAGATGTCATCTGAGTCAGCTCTTCCTGTTGAGATCCCAAACGTGGCCCAGGGGGTTGACGTAAGTGCTTGCTCCCTGTGGCCTAAGCCAGGAAAAGAAGGCACTTGCATGTTAGTTACCTGCTTGTAGTGGTAGGGTTTGATTCACAGCTTCTTTTTCTTCCCCTTCCTTTCCCCCTCTCCAAAGGGGTCCACAGTCCCTTCAGCTTGGACCTGTTTCTGTGCTGTTTAAGTCCCTGTCCTTCCTTAGTAAAGCCCTAAGGCAGCTCTACATGATGCTTGTGGAGGACACCTGGAGCTCACACCAGCAGAGCAGAGCTCAGCCTCTTCCCAGGTTATAGTGGCAGAGCCCCAGAAGTGCCAACACAGTGGAGGAGTGCTCTTCTAGCTGCCTCCAAGGCAAGACTGGCTCTTGAGCAGCTGAGAGATCAATCCAGAGCTGCTCTAACAGGCACAAGGCTCCTGGCATTTTTAGTCTCTCTACACAAGTGCCTGGGTGCAAAGCTACACAAACTCAGCTCTTTGATAGTCATCCCAGGTTCCCTTCAGGCTAGCTTCTCTTTCTACCTCATTGTTGAAGGCACAAATGAAACAGCTGCAGTTTGGTGGTCTCCCACCTCAGGTATCTTGGGCTCACCGCAAAAAAAGAACAAGAATGAATGGGTTATTTTTGTTGGGGGTTTTGGCTTTTTGTTTTTGTTTTGTTTTTGTGAAGAAATTAATCTCTTTACTTAAGAAACCACTTTTTCTAGGAGCTGAGAACCACTCAGGTTCATCTTGGTCCATCAAGGCACCTAAGGTGCTCACACTGAGAGCTGAGTCATCTTGATCCCCCACATAGCCATCTGGAGGAGGCTGGTCCCATCTGAAGGTGGTTCAAAGCCTCTCCATGAAGAGCTGGAGGGCTGGATCCTAGTTTTAACCCTTCCTTCTCCTCCAAAGCTTGCTGGAGAAGTGTCTGTCTTGCATCGTGTCCTGGATATCTTGTGACAGGAATAAGAGAGTGTCTTTTCCAGTGCTCTGTCTGAGCCAGCTGATACCCACCCCTCAGTTCTGTCTGCTTCCAAAGAATTTTGATTTTTTTTTTTTTTTTTTTTTTTTTTTTTTTTAAATCTAGTCAAGTGGGTGTTAAAGGAGCAAACATCTGTCAGTGAAGGGATGGGGTGAGGAAATGTAAGCAGGCTTTTTCTGCTGAACACAGAGTGCCAAACAAGGAAGACTTGGTGTACTTGATTAGCTGCCATATGACCAGGGCTTGGGGAGGCTGTCTGTGTTGAGTACAGGTTTTGTTTTGCAGCAGTCTCTCCCTCCCACAGCTGAGTTTCGATGGCCTTCTGTGACATTTCCTTGTTTGCTTGTGCTGTGTCTTTCTTTTCAAACCGTGACAAAATATCCACAGACCTGGTGTTTGGATTGAGGAGATGCTGCAAGAAAGCAACTGGGACAAGTGCAGGAAGCTGGGGATCCTGCAGGTGGAGGTCCTTAGCCCCAGTCACCAAACTGCAGGAGGAGAGTGCAAACCTGTGGACAAGTTGGTGCACACGTTGTTTCGAAAGCACCATGGCCTCCAGGCTAACAGAGATGGAGATGTGATGTGCTGGTGTGTACACCCAGGGCTGCAAACTGGTTGTGTTTTCATTTGCAGAGGTTTTGGGGTGTCAGCCCTTCATGATCATGTTCTTTCGGCATCAGTTTTTGCCTGCAGTGCTTCCCTTCTTCCCCTTCCAGGCCTGCCTGACCACAAACACCTTCTGATTTACCTACAGACTTTTCATCTTGACTTCTTTTTTCACACAAATACACAAACACACAACACACACAGCCAGTCCCTTTAGGTCAGGTCTAATTCTTCCCATGCTTCATTCCCAGATGGGCTTCTTGCTGGCCCCATTCTCCTGCCCAGCCAATGGGACTGAGTGATGGACCCATCTTAGTTCATTTGAATGGAAAGCATGTCTTTACTTGGTACCCTCAGCCTGTCTTTTCTTTTGCTTTTTTCTAAAAGAACAGAGACTTGTGAAAGTTGGTTCCTGGCCACTTTCCTCTTATGTGACCTCTGGTGACTAATGATGAATGAACTTTTCAGCCATGCTCCCATTCTTCTGGCCAGAGAAGAATATTGTATGAGAAGAATATGTTAGAACATTGTATCCCAAAGACTGTGATTTTGCATCACATTTGATCAAAACTGGACAAAAAATTCAAAAATTTTAAAAATCTAGATATTCAATATTCAAAAATTGAGGAAAGAGGATTGTACAGGCAAAGTCTTTGTGCATGCATTCACATACACACAAACACAGTGTGACCATGTTAGCTTTGTTTCCATAGGAAACTGGTCTAAAAATATCCAGAATAAACATGAATTGTTTTGGTTTTTTAATGCTGAGACTTTTCCAACTCTTGGACTTTAAAATGATTCCATTTCAGATGTGACCCTTGAGTACAAGTCCAGTTAGCTGTGTTTTCATAAGAGCATTACTTTCCATTTCTTGCCATGACTTCTAACATGAGTTAGGCCACCAGCTGTTGGCTTCTTCATTTCAGGACATAAAGTGCTACTTCTGCATTGTGGTTATATTTGGACTCTGAGCTGCAGGTGGTTGCTATGAGGAAATGGATCCTCAAGGCATGGTGTGTGTACCAGTAGCATGACCCTGCTTCCATGCAGGATGGGCAGCAAACTCTACTTCTCCAAACCAGGTAGAGTAGTATCAGTCCAAACATTATGTTATTATTTTTCTTTTTTTTCTAGGAGCTGCAGGCTAGCAGTGAAACAAACAGCATGAGGGCTAAGGTGTCTTACTATAGGTTACAAAAGAGATGGTATACCTGAGATCAGGCTTGGACTGTGGCCAAGATGGGTTAGCTGAAGGTGAGGACATGGTCATTGAAGATAGGCAGTGAACTACAGCTGTGTTTGCAGAACCAAATGGGGTTTTAAGGTGCTGTCCTATGTTGCTGTTGTACATCCAAGTCTGCTGTTGGCAGGTCCTGTACAAAGGAAGGCAATGGGAGAGCATGTCTTTCTGCAAGAATTTCACAAGTTCTGTAGAGAGGAGGATAAGTGGAACCATCTTGTCTCTTAGTACAGAATGTGAAATAGAGCAATGAGATTAAGTGACTCACTCAAGGAACCTGTCACAGGCCGGGTTAACACTCCAACCTTTTTCACTGAGCTGTGGTTGCTTAACCATGACACAGTTGAGTCTCCCAGGGGTGGCCTGATCTCCAAGCATTGAGTGCAGAGCCCTTCTGGAAACCAGTCCTCTTCTAGCTGTCATTTAAACAGATCAATTTGTTTCAAAATGTTTAACACTCTGCACCTTCACTGCTCACTTAAAAAATAAAACTTGTCTCAGGGAAGAGCTAGGGCTGGATGCAGAAATAAAGGGGTGGAGTTTTGGGGCCGGTATGCAATCGGTTGACCTAGATGCCCTTAATAATCCCTTCTGGTCTGTAAAGCCTAAAATGTGGTAAGAGTTGAATGAGGAATATCTACTGGAGGACTCATTATCTTCTCATCAGTTTCTCATGGCTTTCTCTCACCTGGGTGGCAAGGTTTGCAGAGAGAGATGAGAGATGGTATCTTTTTATTGACATCGGGTGTTACAAAAACTCTACCACTATAAACTTGGGTGGTTCATTGAGGAATTTCAGTACTTTGCAGCATCCCAACTTCATGTGAGCTGCTCTCCCTCCACATGGCTGAAAGATGAGAATCAGCCCTGAGGGGATTCGTTGGTAATTCTGACTTGCCCAGTGCTCTTGCTTTTGGCAGGGAATGCAGTGGCACAAGCAAATGAGCCAGGGGACATGGCCCCCACCCTTTCTCCATGCTGAGGGCTCTGACAAGGAGAGGGCCGAGCACTGGACTTCAATGAGTCACCAGGATCACACCCTCGCCTCACTGCAGGGCGAGTCACTGCCTCCCCAGCTGGTGCTTCTGTGAGAAGGCATTTCTGTAACGTGGTTGGCAAACATTTCCCACGAGGATGTGTAGGAAAAAGTTTCCTCATACCTCCGAGTAGAGCTTACATTGGGATTACTAAATAGACTTTTATCAGTAGTCTCCCCTTCTCCTCAGTAGAATATTGTGCCAGTCTGGGTAGCTTCACCAAAACGTTACCTGCTATATTCCCAGGTGGGTAAATTGATGTAAGGTCAGCCTTAAGACTAAAAAAAGTAGACCTGAGGCAGATATTTTTTTTTCTGCTGGGGAGCAGCAGCACTAACAGGGTCTTGATCAGCCTTCATTTCTGCTTCCCACCAAAGTCTATTGAGCAGCAGGGACAGTCCCTACATTAGTCACCTCTCTAATCCACACTAACAGGGAGCTTGAAGGCACGTCTTTATTGCATCTTCCACTGGGAACTGACGCTGTTGGATTGACATGGTATTCTGGTTCTTATATCCCATGTTGTGTGCAGGGTAGATGGGGATAATTAATTTGCCCTGTCCGATTTCTGACATTGTGTCCACTAGCACACAGCGGGTGAAGTTCTCTTCCCAAAGACAGCCTCTTGCTTTCCATGGGATACTTTTCTTCAATAATTTATGTAATCAGCAAGACAAATACCCTCCAGCCTTTTCTCTCTCTGGTCATAATACCATTGCACCATTGTAATTATATTCCTGATACGAAGTGGAGTGGTGGGGGTGGGAAAACCTATTTGTTTCTGTGACTATAGCCCAGCCATCACAGAAGGAAATGGGGAGAGGGTGATGGGGAGGGACTGAGATCTGTCCTTAGGTCACCAGCTCAGGGAGTGGGCAGGAGCTGCTCTTAGTCACTGGGGGACAGCGACTGCCAGCATGCTCCTTGGGAACCTGTGATGGATAGGGTGGCCCTGCAAAAGGGCAACAGGTCCTTTGCTGCTCCCTGTCCTTTGGCTGGCAGCTGTGGTGCATAACTAAGCCAAGCTTCATCCTTGGAGCCAGCCTGGGTCCTTGGGATGTGGAGCTCTGGGCTGTAATTGGGGTGCACTTGAAGAGAGTAGGAATTTGGCTGCTTGTGTTATCCAGAGGATGTTTTAAAGAAAAAAGGAGAGCAGCTTGTGTTACACAGCCAGATGCTCAACCTGAGGCATTTGGGTGTGATAGAAGGGCTGGCAGTGATTTACCCTTGGCTTTCTGCATTTGCTGGAGTTCATATCACTGACATATATGCAAGACTTTGGTAAAGTAGGACTGTTGAAAATTACTCCCTAAATAAGTCTTTTACTATTATGTTAATTTGGTCACTGAATTTTGCTTTGACCTGCGTAGTTGTTGATGTTGAGGATTGTCCTAAGGTGCTGAAAAGGTGTGAGATGGAAACCCTGTCTCTTTTCAGTCTATCTGACCTCACTTAATCTAATAGACTCAGCACGAGCCCATGGGGTACAGCAGCTGCATGCTGGAGATAGAAGTCATCTCAGTCCATCTTGGCCGCACGGTTTAATAGGCCTATGAAATCCCTGGGTCAAAGGCCAGCTACCATGCCCATCTTTGTCACATCTCAGTGATGTGTATCCTGGCAGGTTTTTCTTTTTGTTCCTCCCCGACATGGAAAGAACCATCTGCCGGGTTGGCTTTCAGAAGAATTTTGAAAAATACCAATTTCCCTTTGTTGAGTGGGGTGTGTGTGAGGGGGTGGGGGCACACAGGACAGAAGGAGGAAGGAGAGCCTGACCTAAAACCAAGCCAGTATTTTCAGGGATTTTAGAATAGCATGTATTGTGTTTCCTAGTCCCCAAGGAAGGGTTGTCCTCTTTCTTCTTTTCTCTTTGATTCGATTCCCTGCCACTCTGCAAGCAAGTCAGAAGCTGCAGCTGCTGCTGTCAGCTGGGAAGGGAGTCCCCTTGTTTAAAAACCATGCGTTAATCCTTGGTTAGAAAACGTAGCAATGCTTTATGCTCCCCTTATAGCCCTCTTTTCTCTCTGCATCTTGACTGCCTGACTGCAGACTTGCCACTTGTGTGAAAACAGATGCAGGTTGACACCAAAGACTCCACAAGGACCACAGGTAGCACGAAGGTCTGTAAATAAATAAGCCTAAAGCCTGGACACAGTGACCAAACACAGTTTTGAGAGTAGGGTGGGAGTCAGAAAGGACAAGTTATGAGGTCTGGGGAAAAATTGTGGAGACCTTTAGGAGTAAGGGGAGCTGTTTTTGTCATAGCTGTTGGACACAGATGGGTAGAAGTGTTTACTCAAGGGGCCTGTGCTTTGTTCCCAAGGAAAAGCCAGCAGCCCAGTGGGAGAGGAATTTAAACAGTGAGGTAAGGAGAAAGGAGGATTTGGACTCTGCCAGATGGAGACAGCCAGGCAGGCAGTGCTGGAGAGGGTCTGATGGGTAAATAAGAAGCCCAAGGGGCTCTGAAAATTTACCATCAGGTGTGATACCACAGCATTGATGGGTGAATGCTAAAGGTGGCCTGAGGCTGAAACAGGAGTGAAAGAAAGGGTTTTGATTTTGACCATCAAAAACACCATCCTAATCTTTTCTAGTAGAACAAGAAAATTAATCCCCACAAAGGGAAAAAGGACTTAGATGATGGATGGTACTTACAGAAAATTGAAGACAGTGCCCTGTAACTGTTATATATCATAGAATGATTTGGGTTGGAAACCTTTGCCACGGGCAGAGACAACTTTAGACCGCATCACCTCTGAATGCTACAAAAGAAGGCAGGTTTTCAGCTCTTTGCTAAGGTTTTGAAGCAGAAAATTGAGGCAGACAGAGGTGTCTCACCCGGGGCCACTGGAGAAGGCCTCCCACCACACACACTGCCCCAACTGCAGGTCTCTCAAACGCTTCATTACCGCCCTTGCTCCCACCCCACGGCTCGGCTGATGGGTCATTCTCCCACCAAGGAACAGCAGGGCTCCCTGCAGGCTTTTCCTGCCACCCTTTCCCAGATGTGCCGCGGCGAGCAGGCCGGCGATGCCCACCCACCATGGGCGGCAGGTGGGACAAAGCTGCGGCGCTTGGGCTCCTTCCCAGCAGATTACCCGTGACCTCTGCCCCCCGCTCCCAGTTCGGGGGGCAGGAAGGAGCCAGCAGCCACGGGCTGTCCCCCACGCTGCTGCCGTGCCTTCCCCGCCGCGGCCCCTCGTTAATAAAGAGGTGTAATTGGGAGCCCTCCCTCCACCCCGTCTGGTGTGAGGCCATTTGTGTGGCGGAGGAGGAGGGGCAGGCCCAGCGCTGAGGGGGGAGGTGGCGGCGGGGGAGAGAGGGAGGGAAATCTCCTTTGTTTGCTCAAGTAATTTAGACCTCAGATGTTTTTCGGGAGAGAAGAGCAAAAGAAAGGTTGGTCTGGCGCTGGCAAAGGTGCGCTGCTGGTGCATAAAGCCATCCCCTCAGGAGCGAAGCGCGCCAAAGAAGCGTGGGTCTTCAGCGTTTTTGCGTTTGCTTCTTAAGTTTGCCAGGCGAGATGTGATTCTTGGAAGAAGCCCAGCCAATAACAAAACAAACAAACAAACAAAAAACTAACCAACTGAGAAAAAAAAAAAAAAAAAAA
>CM031878.1:2631338-2674420 GCA_018697195.1 Certhia americana | reverse complement strand
TGAGAATAGAAAATCAAACAAAACAAGTGACAAACATTCTTCTGTTCGTTTTAGGTTAAAGTAAAACTCACATTTAAGCCTCACTGAAAGGCCTAAACTAAGTTGAAAATGTCTGCGCTGTGAAGGGTGGGCTTTGCCATTGAAACCCTTGTGTTTCAACTGTGTGAAAGTTGCAGAAAAAGTCCACAGGGGATTGTAAGAATTTTTTTTTTTTTTTTTTTTTTTTTTTAAAGTTGGAGAATAGGGTAGTGGTGTGAAAGAAAGAATTAGTTATGGCAAATCTTATTAGTGTCCATTGTAAGCAGAGAAGCAGAGACATATGGGAGCACTTGCAAAATTATTTCTTGTTTATTCAGCTTTGTAACCGAAGCAAATTTTTTTGCATAGTGTCATTTATTTGGCAGCTGGAGGGGTGTGGAAGGTGTGTGTCTGTGAAGCAAAAAGGGGGGAAGAGGGAACACAGTATTGGTATTCCATTAAAACTGATGCTCAGTGCTTTGTTTGTCAGGTTTTGGCAAGGCTTTTTGCTTTGAAAGCCATTCAGAGAGGATCGAAGCAGATGGCAGGGAGATCCTGTTTGTGTTATTTTTGGACATTCCCATTGAAAGTCTCAGATTGTTGTCCTTTTTCCCCCTTCCCCCACTAGTGCATGTTTTTCTTTCTTCCTTCCTTTCCCCTTTCCTTCTTGAGAACACTTTTTTTTTTTTTTTTTTTTTTAAAGCATATATTATTAATCATGCAACATCACCTAAAAGCTGTGTGTGTTTCTGATGAACCAAGCTGTGGTTAGTTTATATTTTTGTCTGTCTAAAATCAGACAAAGCGCTGGGGGGACTGTCTCCTGCAGCAGTACAAGCAGAGTTAGGACTGTGAGCTGGAAAGCCAGACTGCCATTTTGTGGGGTTCAGCTCAATGGCAGCACATTCCCCTGGCAGACCAGCAGCTGTATGAAGCTCAGGCAGCAAGTCTAGATTGAGGGGCTTTGATAAAATGACTTTAGTGACCCCCATCCTTTCTAAGCCCTTGTGGAGAAGAGGACCAGCTGTAGATAGACTGGAAAGCTGAACTAGCCCCTGGCTATGTGGTGGTCTTCCCATGTCACTGGTCAGATTCATTGGTCTCAGGCAGCCCAGAGAGCTTTTGCTCTGCCATCATCAGTGCCCAGATTGTGGTAGGAAGAGAGAACTTCAGTGCCTCATTTTGCTGGTATAAACAGCTTCCCTGAGCAGTAATTTAGTTTTGAGTAACACCGCTGGAAGCATCTTCAGTGCTTTTCATGTGGAAGGCTTCACAGAACCCCTTCACAACCTTTGTGCAGGCAATCTAGCAAAGCTGAGCCTGGTCCAATCAGTTAAAGCACTTGGCTAGCCCAGGTCTATCAGCAAGGATGTGCACACACAAGGAGGATGGGAGGTCTTGGCTGCAGTCAGTATCCAAAAGTTCAGGTGATTCACCCGAAGCTCCTCCAGATAATTAAATCCCTTAAGCTAAGCTGGAAATCTCGAGGAAACAAGCATTATCATGCTCATTCTGTCAGTGGTTATTCCCAGATAGAACAAGATATTTAAATCCTCAAATCTTTGCATCAGATGATATTAGTGGTGCTTTGGCACAGGAAAATGTTTTACAAGGACGTAAAGCTTTGGCCCAGAAAAATAAGCAAATGAACTTTACAGGTTTCACTTTTACTACTGTAACACTAAAAGACAGTTCAGTGCAGGTTGTGTTTGAGTTCAAGGTGATGATTCATCTTGGTTTTTAGATTGATTGAACCTGTGTACCCACATCCTCAATCTTTCTTTTTTAATTTTTTTTAACTGGTGCACTGAGGGAACCCACTTCAGAAACTCCCATTTTGTTCTTAATTGAATGAATGTTCTGAAGTCTTTCATGTGCATTGCAGCACCTGAGTTTCAATGCTGTAGTTGTAAGGAGGTAGTGGGTGATCTGTAATGTGTGAAGTGATGTCTCTTGAGGTGCATTTTGCTGGCTGCAATAAGCTCTGTAGGGGAAAAAATAAAACAAACCAATCCAATCTTCACCTTTCTCTCACTGTTATATTTTGCAAGACGATGAACATCCCCTTGGCAGGATTTTTGCTCTGCAGTGCTGACTTTTATGCCTGCCTTATTAAAGTTTGGCAACTCCTTCTTGTTACCTACTGGACAAGCCTTCTGCTCAGAGGGTCTTCCCCTGCTCCTGGGGTGGCATGGCTGCTCTGCCCAGTGAGGAATTCCCTTTGAGAGCTTCCAGGGATAGGGGTTTTCCTGGTCTGGTGCTTTGAGAAAGGAGCCAAGCAACAGTCTCAGGCTAGACAAAAGGCAAACTCGACCTACTATTTATGTAGTTACTTAAACATGATTTAACCTAAATAATGCACACTGTGACTTGGCCGGGAGAGAGGGGGAAGGGGAGGAGAGGAACTTGTTTCTAATGAGCCAGGAGACAGCACAATTAATTACATATGAAGGACAGATAACTGACAGCAAACTGTCTACAGTAGAGAGAAACAAACTATCGATGTGAACAATTATAGCGTCCATGTGACGGAAGGGTCAGCGATTTCTCATAGAGCAGGCGGCTGGGCACAGCCCCTGGAGAGCCACAGTGGATGCTCGGCTGAGCGGGAGGCCAGGTGGGCAGAGATTTTGGGGTCCTCCCCATCAAAGCTGAGCAGGCATTTCTGAGGCTGACAGGCAGCGCTCTGGGTATTATTTTCATCACATGCGCTTTTGACAGCGGAACTGTTAGCTACTAATCTCAGCAACACGTGAGGCGGGGAGGAGAGCGGGTGAGGCAGCAGAGCAAAGGCTCCACGGGCAATTAGGTACCTGCCTCAGAATGCTGCCAGCCACATGAAGGAGAGCTGAGATGATGGAGGTTTTCCTTCCCTTTTTTTTTTTTTTTTTTTTCTTTAAATTTTTTTATTTTTCCCACTGTCACCCAGATGTGGAAGAACAAATCTCAGCTGCTGGCAGTTGAATTCTTTGAGGAGCGTGGTCAGAAATTTCCATCCTCTCTGTGACCCCCCCCTAAACTGCAATGAAATCTGGCATAACTTATCACTCACAACACCCCTTTCATCCTCCCCTCTTTGCCGGCCCATCCTGCTGTCAGCCTCTGGCTGTAAAGGTTTGAAGGTAAAGGCCGATGGATTAGCCTAGGGAAGGGCCAAAGGTTAAATGAGCAGGGCTAGCAGCATGCAAAGGGCTAGGATTGAAATATTTGCTGAATGCTGACAGGCAGCAGAATAGAGGCAGACAAGTGGCAAATTCCTGTTTTCTCCTCTAATTGAGAAAATATTTTGGGTCGTATTCAGGCAGGCTGCAGATGAGGCAGGGAAAGTCAGCCAGCCAGGGAGGGAAGGATGGAAGGGCTTTAATAAAAAAGCTATTCCCACTAAACCTCTTTCCAAAAGCTTTCCATTTATTCTTGTGGAAATCCCTGGAGGCTGGGGCTTACCTTTTGCTTGGTCATTTTTCCCATGCAACTGCAGAGCAAAAAAGCTTCCCCTCTGAACTTGACATGTATCACAAGTAGAATTTGACCAATTCTTGATTTTTTTTTTTCCAGCAACAGAAGTCTTTCATTGAATTGTAGAAAGGTTTGGGTTGGAAGGAGCTTTCAAGATAATCTTGTTCCATGCCCCTGCCATGATCAGGGACATTTTCCACTTGACCAGGTTGCTCCAAGCCCCTTCAAACCTTTCTTTGCAGGTGTAGCTTGTAGCATGGAGGTGCTACTGTGAAAAATCCAGATGTTGTGAGGATCCATCTCTCATCTGCTGGACAGAAGATTAATGAGATTTGATGGTGTATTGATAAAACTACTCAACCATTGATTTTATTTTCTTGTAACATGGATAATACTCAGCTGAGTTTCAAGCCCTTGTAGTGCACAGTTGGTGCCCTTGTGCCTGGACAGTCATTGTGGAAGTGAAGATATTGTGCTTGTCTGGTGCATCACAGGTCAGCTGCACTGATTTCTTGCCTTGAGCCAGCCCTCTGGCATTCTTTGCTTGTTCTTGGATGTGGGTGGGAAGCTCTGGTGGCACTTGTGAGGAGGAAATTCCAGGCTATGTGACCAAAACCAGCAGTTCCCTGGCCTTTCACACCCTGACATCTTCCTTCAAGGCGTCATTTAATCCTGCAAATACCCTCTGCCTTAAGTCTTCTGCTTTTCCCTTCCCCAAGTGTTCCTTCGAAAGCTGATAATGTACTGAGAAGGTTTCAATTAACGCAATTTCCTTCTTTCTTAGAAATATGGTCTTAGTTAAGGAGTTGGGGAGTCAGGGAAGAAAGATGTAAAAAGAAACAGCTCCTCAAGCCAAAAAGCAGCATGCGGGTCAGCAAAGTTTACGTTCCCTTCTAAATGCTCTTGTCATAAAGCTGGGAGGCTGACTTATAAAATGTTTTCTGGAGCATGCCATACTTGCAGCAGAAAAAGGTTTTGGCAGGAGTGTACCCATTTTGTGGCCAGCAAGTTGTGTTACATTTGGGCTCTTGGAATCTCTTATCCTCCTTAAAGATGCCCAAGAGGCAGTCAAGAGATTCCTAATAGTCAATATGAGCTTGGTTAAAGCTACAGCATTTATCAACAGCTCCAAAACTTTGTTGTTGAGCAAAAGGAAAGAAAGCTTGCCTGGCTTTGTGGATCATCTTCAAGTGAGGCATACGGAGGGCTGCCAGGGTTTCATTCTGCTGGCCTTGCACCACAGTTGCTCCTGGAAAGCAGTTGACAGGGTTGGGGCAATATTCCTGCTGCTGGAGCAAGCAAAGGATGATTCTTTTCCTGCCTGTGGCTATGAAGAAGGACTGCGGATTTCTTCATTGATTCCAGAGGCTTGTGATGGGAATGAAGCCGCACACCTTACAGTGGGGACAGCCAACACCTTACAGTGGGGAAACTGAGGCACTAACAGAGAATGTCCAGGGAAGGGAATGGAGCTGGGCAAGGGTCTGGAGCCCCAGGAGGGGCTGAGGGAGCTGGGAAAGGGGCTCAGGCTGGAGCAAAGGAGGCTGAGGGGGGCCCTTGTGGCTCTGCACAACTCCCTGCCAGGAGGGGACAGCCGGGGGGGGTCGGGCTGTGCTCCCAGGGAACAGGGACAGGAGCAGAGGGAATGGCCTCTGGATGGGCCAGGGGAAGGTTTAGATGGGATATTAAAATTTTCTTTACCAAAGGGATATATCACAATGCCATGAGGGATTTAAAAGCCACATGGATGTGGCACTTGGGGATATGGATCACTGGTGGCCCTGGCAGTGCTGTGGGAATTGTTGGACTCCATGATCTTGGAGGTATTTTCCAGCCTAAAAGATTCCACTACTCTGTGCCTCCCTCTGCATAATGCTCTGTGTCAGCATGAGCTGAAAGTGAAGCCCCCAACTCATTCAGTCATCAAACCATCCTCCTGCCTTAAATCACGGGTCTGTCTTGACCTTCCCTTACCCCCCTCAGTCTGTGCCTGGGTTGCACAAGGGAGAACAAAGTGACACTTGTTTGCCTCCTCCAAAGAGCTCACTCAAGCAGGTGATTGTCTTGCCTCCTTTTGCAGTCCCAAAACAAAGTGTTGAAGTGTTGTTCTGGGATGTAAAACATCCCGTATATTCCCCTGAGACTGGATTTTTGTTTCTGACTGCAAGTGGCACTGAAAGGGAAAGAGGTCAAAAATTGCAGGATAAGGGAAATAATTCCCAGGTGCTGAAATTAGGAGTAAGATGTGAGCACTCATCCTCTGCACTCCTCACAGTGCAGGGAGCAAGGGAGCTTTAACAGCTTTAGCTGCAGTCTCTGAAGAGCTGATCTTTCATTTGTAACCCTGCCAGGAAAAAAAAAAAAAAAAAGCGCAAGAGGATAAGAAGTCAATCAAAATTTGGTTAAAAACTTGTCATTGTTCATTTGTTTTGGGGATGTTAAGAGGCCAGCGCATCTGAGACCAACACAAAACTATGTCTTGCAACAAAACAGTGTCTTGCAGCAAGGACCATGGTTCTGAGCCACAAGCCCCAGTTCACCTCCAGAAGGGAAGTTTTATCCCTTATGTGTTGAGCAAGGGAGGTTTGCTTTTTATTTAATCACAAATATTTTCAGCACATGTGTGGCTTCTTGTTCGCATGAAGGTTTGGGGTTCAGATTCCAGAGAGTTTTGGACCTCAAAACCCAGGTGTATCCAGCATGCAAGCCAAGGAATTGGAAACATGGGTTTTGTGCTTAAAATGAAAGTTAAACTTCCTCTGTTTTGATCTCCCTCCCTTCGAATAAAGGATATGACAGCACACACCATCCTCTGTGAGAAAAGAGTTAGATCTACAAAGCACTTTGAACCCCAGAGTGATATCATTCATTTTATTTGGTCTGTTCTGGTTTCTAGTCAAAATGAGAGAAACACAAAAAGATCTTGAGTCAGCGCTGCTTTTGGTTTTTTGTTTAAATACTAAACCCTAAAAATGAAAGGGCAGCAAGACAGGAAATATAAACTGAAACTAAAACGGAGACTTGAAGAAGCCCAAGAGAAATGGAAAATCTAAACTTTGCTGGGGTGTCTTCAGCTGTAACGACTTGAAGACTGAGCTCACCCCAGAGTGGGAAATTGTACTTTTTCATGCAACAGAAAGAGAAGAGCTTCTCTCAGGGGACTGATGAGTTTGGTCCTTCAAAGGTTCTAATTTCTAAAATAATTTCCATAATATCCACCTCTTACTACAGAGAGGTGTTTTTTTTGTTCTTGGTGTTGTTTTATTTGTTTTGTTTGTTTGTTTTGTTGTTGTTGTGTGGTTTGGTTTGGTTTGGTTTGGTTTGGTTTGGTTTGGTTTGGTTTGGCTTGTTTGGGGGGGGGGTTGTTTGTTTGTTTGTTTGTTTGTTTTTTTGTGGTTCTTTTTTTGTTTGGTTTGTTTTGGTTATTTTTTTGTAGGGAGAGACCACTTTGGATATCAGTTTTCAGGGGAAACTGAGGCTCACAACTGTGACTCAAGTTGGCACAGGCTATTCATACATGGTATTGCTGTTCCAAAAAGCTTATATTTTACAATTTCCAGGCTAGTGCTTTATCTTTCAGGCCACAATATTTATACAGGGTTGTCTACTCAGTTGCTCAGGATTTTTTACCGAGAAGAACCAGTTTCTGACCAGAAGTTAGAAATCTGCCTTCTTCACAAAATATATATATTTCTTTTTTCTCTTTTTCCTCTGTGTGTGTGGCTTCTAATCCTCAGCAAGTCATTTCTCTGAAAGTTAAAGGAGCCTTCTACAAGCCCCATGACACAGAGTTTCAATGAAGTAGGGACCAAAAACAACTGTGTCTGAGTAAATGTCGTGTTTGGGTGTTTGTAATCTGACTCAGCAGCCCAGACCTTGATTTTTATCTTCTCAGAGGATTGGGTGGGAGGAATGGGTAATAACAGTTCAAAGCAATGCAGTTCCTAACATCTGGGGCTAAAGGGAGGGATGGTATTTTGCAGTAAGGGCTATCGATATCTTGATGTCATTGTTCAGTTGTTTGCCCTGATGTTGTAACATTTTACAACCAGAAAAGAAGCTCAGGTCATCCATGTTTACTACAAGACACTTTGCTTGTATGGAATGTTTTAGGAATTACAAATATACTTCAACCTTCCCTCACTGATTTTGCTTTTAACACCTGAAAAAAATACAACAGCCAAGCTTGGGTGAAAGTAAACATCAAATGTTAGAAAGATGGTGAGGTAACACGGGTGGGAGCTGACAAATTTGATAAGTTTGGTTGGAAGGTTCTTCCTCAGACTTCAAATGAAAACAAAACCATCCTTGCCCTCCCCAAAAAATGTAATTTTTCTATCAAAGAATGAAAATGCACAGAAATTGGAGTAGTTTTTTGGACTTCAGGCATTCTCAGAAAACCCTACATTGCCTTTGGGAACTTAAACGAAAATAAACATGCTTTTTTTGGCCACATTTGGCTAGATAAGAGAGGTCATTGGGCATTTATTTATTTATTTACTGACACCATTGTTAAAACAAATCCAAACTGAAGATTTCTAAGCATTTGAGTTCCTCCTGCTGCTTTAATTCAGGCCTTTGAAGCTCCAGGCAGTCCAGGGAGGAGGCTGGAGCCGTGTCTGCCTGCACTCTACTGTTCTGCCTGGACTCTCCCCAGCCTCTGCTGGGAATTAAGGAGATTTTGGTTGTGTTTTGTCTCCTTTGAGGCTGAGTAGGCTGCCTGGCCAGCAGCTGGCTATCTCCCCATGCTTGCCACTGATTTACATGTGACAGTTCTGTTTCCTGTAGTTTTAGATCCAGCTCTAGCAGCAGCAGAAAGGCGTAGGTTTAGGTTCAGTCTTGGATTTGTGGCCCACTGTGACTCAGAGCCTTGGGTTTTTTTGAACTTCCAACACAGTTGCTGAGATGGTTGATACGGGAAGTTGGGGTGGCAGATGGCCTTAAAGCACTCCTAAAAGTGAGAATTTGATAAGACCCACTAGGTTAAGACAAGCCTGGCAGTCTTGCACTTACACCCATAGGCTTCATGGCAGGGTAGATGTGGCACTGTCAGGATAAAGGGACTCAGGTCTTCATAGAACTATAGAATATCCTGAAATGGAAGAGATCCACAAGGAACATTGAGTCCAGCTCCTGGCCCTGCACAGGACAGCCCCAAAAAATCACACCACATGCCTGAGAGCATTGTTCAAATACTTCTTGAACTCTGCCAGGCTGGTGCTGTGACCACTGCCCTGGGGAGCCTGTTCCACTCCCCAGCCACCCTCTGGGGGAAAAGCCTTTTCCTGATACAGCTTCATTCCCCTGACACAGCTTCATTTGATTCTTGGGTCCTGTCACAGGTCACCAAAGAGGCTTCAGATTCCTCTCATATCTTTGACCCTTCATACTGATGGTGTGGTTGGCCTTCCTTGGCCAATGAGTGGCAGCTTGTCACAGAAATAGTCCCTGAGTGTGTTGCCCTTTTTGCCCACATATTTAGGCATGATATGGCACTGAGGAAGCTCCTCTTTAAAGGTGACAATTGTCCTTTGGTCCATTTTTTGTGAGACCAAGATTGGCAAGCAGAGTTCCTTAAATTTCACCACTAGTGGTCTTATAGCTGCTGGAGGTGAATTATTCAGGTCTGGATGGACTCCATATGCCTGTATTAATCCAATATTCGGATGGGAGAGATTTGAAGGTGTTCAGTTCTGTAGTATAAATCAAGGAGTCACAGTTGAACACCTCAGGTATGGTAAATTAGAGATGATCTTACTATTGGTTTGAAAAACTACTCTCAGGCCCTCCTATCATGAAAAGATTTCTTGTCATTAAACATGGGAGAAGGGAAGGAATCAGAGATAGTGAAAGTGTTTTTTAAAATACAAAAACCTCTAGGAGGGAAGGCAAGCCAAGGACCCCAAAAATTTCTTGGTGTCAATAGCATAGTCATGAGAGGACAGCATCTTCCTTTATCACAACATACAGATTCGGAGTATTTTGAAACCTCACTACAGAGTGTAAATATGAAATGATGTGCTTCTGGGATGTCTCCATGCTCAGAAGCTCCAGTTAGAGAGGTGAAGGTTGGTACTTGCTGCTTCTTGAGCTGCCACAAGTGGCATCCAGTGAGTGGGCACATTAGAGGATCTTCTGGGGTTTTCCCTGTGGGCTACAAAACACCCAATGTCCTCGTTCCTTTCACAGGATGAATTCGTTGGTTTTGTGGAAAACTGTGACCTCAAAGGGGATGCAGTGGTCAGGAGTCAGCTTGGATGCTATTAGCTCAGTGTTGATTGCTCCCAGCTCCCACATCTCAAAACGAAAGTACAAGAAAAAATAACCGTCCTCTTCCCAGTTTTCCATGCTGCACCGCCTTCCCATTGATTTTATTGCAGTTCATTGTTATCCCTAATGAGAGAATTCTGATTTAATGGAGTGTTGGGCAGATTGTAGTCAGCACAATTCCTCTTTATTTCCACCTTATTTCTGTGGAATATTATAATATGATCTTTAGCAAGTCCCTTTTTGTTTAAAGGAATATCAAAATGGAGGAATCAGATTGATTGCCATCCTTGTGTGCTTTTCTGTTCTCTGGAACACCTTCCTACAGCAGTAACATCAAATGTAAAGACTGAAGAACTTGACCTGGCAGGTGCCAGCTCTTGGGAATACAAATGTTGAGCTGTAGGAAATATCTCTCTTGCAGCAGCACTGTGGAAGTAATTAGGCAGAGGATAATGGATGGGCTGCAGTAAGATAGGAGGGAATGACTCCACAGAGGTGCTTTGTGGTGAGATCATAAACTACATAAGTGGAGCAAGGATCGGCTGGTGATGTCAGCCAAAACCTGTGGTGAAATTCGTCTCCTCACAGAGGACTTCTGCCTGGCTGTTCCTGCTTTTGTTGGTTCCCAAATCTTGAGGCCGCTCTGCAAGGTGACTGCAGCAGTGTTAAGGATGGAAATGGTGCCGTGTTTCACTTTTAGTGAACTTCTGGTTTCTGTTTCCACTGTTATAAAGTATTTTGCAATTAAAAAGCACTTCCTCCTTTCTGATGACTGCAAGTGAGCTGTTTGGGTGGGGAAAGAGTAATTCTCTAGTACCAGACACATGATGTGAATCTTGGGGTGAACCTTGTGGTTGTTCTGTGAAGGGCCAGGAGATGGACTTGATGATCCTTGTGGTTGGTCCCTTCCAGCTCAGAACACTCTATGATTTTCTGATTCTGTATTAGGGATCACAGCACCAACAGCTGGAAAACTCAATGCAACCTTTCCTTTGGGACAACCCTTTCCACACTCTGCATTTTGCTTCCCTACATGTACAGATGCAGGTGTAGGAAAATGGGGGTCCTAAGACAGACAGCACTCATGTAGATCAGTGCTTGCAAGTAGAGGAATGATCATGAGTGAAAACATTCAATTTCTCCAGGATTTTTTCTGTTGTTCAGTCAGGCTGCAATGAAAAACACAACCCTGAATCAGAAGGTACTGCCTTCAGGAGCATCATCTCCTCTGCTCTGCGTTTGGTACAGGATCAGATGTAGGCACAGGGCTAATGGAAGTGCTCCTTCCCTAGCAGTCTGTGCAACACCTTTCCTTCTGGGCAGCATCTGTGCCCAAACACAACCCCTGGAAAGAGGAGGTCTGCTCTTTCTCCCCAGCCACCTCTCCCTGCAGGGGATTCCCCTGCATGATCTCATGCAGCTCTGGTGGTAATTATCATCATCTCCTGGCTCAGTGGGGTTTGTCTCCAGAGGAACCAACCCTAAGGCTTTTGACACCTGTCTGCGCAGGTATGCAATATCTCATTGCAAGTTAAAAACAAACAAATAAACAAACAAACAAAAAACCAAGAAAAAAAACAAAAAAAACCAGTAAGGTGTTGAAAAAGTAATTTTCCTACTCCCTTTTTCACTATGCTGTTTAAACAGTTTTGTAATTGTCTGGTTTATAAAACTATTTCTAAGTTTAATTGGGGTTTTTTTAAGCTTGAAATTTTCATTTCAGCTTGAAAAACAAACATAACTTCTGTTATACCCACAGACTTGCTCCCATCCTACCACTAAATGGTGGTGATGGTGAGCTATGCAGTTCCTTGAGCCAGCCTCTTTCCTTTTTCCCTTTTCAAAAAGAAAAAAACAAAAAATCTCTGCTGTCTGCACTTCCAGGGATGATTTTTTTTTTTTTTTTTTTTTTTTTTTTTTTTAATGCGGTATGGAAATAATCGTGTATTTTAGGAAAAGTTATTTTTTTTTCTCTTCTGATGTCTTTATTGCCACTTTCTTTCTCTCTTTTCCTCTGGCTTTGCAGGATCAGAAACTTGGGAAATTAGGATGCATCAAAATCCGATGCAACTTCCCCCCCACATACATCTCCTTGCTCTAGCCTGTGCTACTATAGGAAAAAATAAGGTGACTTCGAGAGTTAAAGAAAATCTTAGCCCAGCATCACAGTCGTCATCTCCTGAAGAATCTGCCAGCCTGGTTCAGGGAATGAGGATCTCACTTTTCCTCCTCTGGCTGGAAGTCTCTCAGTGGGAATCTCCTTGCTGGAGTGTGGTGCCTCCTTGCCAGGGGAGCAGCACATGGGTTATTCTCTGTGAACAGGTTAAATAAACAGGACTATGTTTGGGTTAATTGTCACTGGTTCTACTGCTCTCCATTACAGATCTATCTGGGAGCTTGGCCAAGAAGCAGATGCTAGAGACAGCATCATCACCTCCCTCATCGTCTTCATTGTGTCTGGGTTTATGCTTTTTCTTTTCCTTAACCCGCCCCCCCCCTTTTTTTTTTTTTTTCCCTTTTTTTTCTTTTTTTTTTCTTCTTTTTTCTTCTTTTTTTTTTTTTTTTTTTCCCACTATTTTTGTTTTTCTCTTTGGCTGAGCAAATAGGCCAGATGGCAGTGAGGGGAACAGACAACAAGTGAGCCATGGCATATGGGCAGCCTGTTTAATTTCAACTCCTGTTGGGAAGTGGCTTGCAGGGAGATAAGTTACAAAAGCAGAAGAGGAGGAGGAGTATGTGTTGAAGGGGAGGGGCAGGAGGAAGGGAAGACCCTTTTTGAGATGAAGCAGCCCAGCTGAGAGGAGTCTGGGGCACAGGGGACTGAAACCTTGGCTACATTCCTGACACAAAGCAGTAAATTAGCTGTTTCCGTGTCAGTTGGTGCAGGAAGTCTTCTTGGCTGCACATGGGAAGGAGAGATGGGGATGTCTGCCTCAAACAAGGAGGAGGAGGAGGACATGTCTCCAATTTCCATATCACTCCCCCTGTCCCAGGCAAGCTCCAGCCAGGTTTAGGACCTGGGATGTGGAGGTTTTTGCCCAGCTGCAGAAGAGGAGTCATGTGGCCCTAGATGATTTTTTTTCTTTGCAAATAGGATTGTGTATGTTTTGCTCCCATGGGCATCAAAGTGAGATCACCCACTAAACAGTCTTTGAAGCAAAAGGATGACTTTTTAAGTTTTGAAACAAAACAAAGTAAAAAGTTGACACAAAACAAAATTAAAGGAAGCTTAATAACAATGTAGTTGACAGTGATTCCCCTTTCCCCTTCCCTTCTCTTTTGGGCATCATTTTTCTCTGTCTCAATTAGATTTTTGGATTCAATATGTGAGCTATCAGCTTCTGGCTATCTATTCACATCGTTCATGCATTTTGCTTTTTTTCTGACTGAGACCAAAGGGAATCTCACCTTAAATGTGTCGCAATGATTTAGGAGGAAAATTAGAAGGAATTGAAGTAAATTGTAGATATGTGAGCCTTCCTGACTTTATTTCAATGTATTCAGACTTTGGGAGATAGTGAGGAGAGGTAGATGTACTTTTCTTACTTTTTGTGAATGTGTCACTTTTGAATCTCCGCTTCATTGAAATGTAGTTTACAATGGCTACACAATTTAGGAACTTGAGAAGTCTTATTCTTGCTGATGATCAGTGTTCCTTGGTATCAGCTCTCAACAGCTTAATCCCTGAGGCTTTCTTAAAAATCACCCATTTTGGCCAACAGCATCATAATTTTATTCTATTTGCTCCTCTTTGATGACAACAAGCATGGAATCACACACATGGACTATTTGGAGCTCTGTGCATGTTATCAGCATCCTGACTGGTGTATGGGAGTCCATCTCAATGCACCCATGTCTGAGATTGAGCTGTGAGACCCATGCTTGTGCTTGCCAGGGTGGGAAAAATCTGCACACCAATTAGCTCTGGTAATTCTGATCCTGTTGGCAGGATACAGATGATCCTGGGCCGCAGTTGCACTTTAAGCCTGCACAAAGAACTTTTTATATGGCATTAATTCTGCAGAGAAGTTTTTATTCACTAGAGATTCTGCAGAGAAATGATTATGCATCACTGGCTTGGTGGAGCAGAATTTTAACTTACAGCTCAGACACTCCACCACTGATTAGTTTTAACATGAAATAGAAACACAAGCCTGTGATTTATTGGTGAAATATTTAAGAAAAATTGTTAAATTATTTAAATAGCAGAGTTTAAAGCAGGCAAGATAAAACAAAACAAAACAAAAAAGGCAGTTCATCCAAATAAGAGCTCAGTTTTCCTGAATTTGAAAACCATACATTTAGGCTCGCTAGTTATCTGGCAAAAAGTTTCCACTTTATTGCCCTCACAAAAAAACTAATCTTGAATCTTTTTCCATTTGATCCCTGTAGACTCTGTTACAGCTGCAGTGCTAGGAATTCTTGCAGCCTCCATCATTTCCTACCACTCATCTAGCATGTATTTGGGCACTCCCTCACACTGGATACAGCTTTCCTCTTTCTACAAATGCTAGAGGAGAGGGTTTTTTACTTCCAGTTGATAAACCAGGTGGGGACTGCTTCAGTCTTCTTGCCTGGGTTTGGACATCACCTCATCTTGTCTTGCCCTTGGAGGTGACCTTCCATCCTACCTTGGAAAAGCTTGTTTGCTTCTGCTACACTTGTCTTTGCCCAGTTGCCTGCTGGCATCTCTATGACATTATCACAAAGGAAAATTAGAGATATCTTCTCAAAGGAGGAGATAAGATCATGCTCATGATCTTTAAGGCCTCCAGAGTGGTGACAATAACAGTGTAGACTGATGACATAATAACGAATAAAGTGTGAATAAGTGTGAAGACTTTTCCGTGGACCCTTAACATTCATTTCATAGAGTCACAGAACAATTTGGGTTGGAAAGGATGCTTAAAGATCATCTGGTTTCAACATCCAGCCATGGGCAGGGACACCTTCCACTATACTGGGTTGCTCAAAGCCCCATCCAAACTGGCCTTGAGCACTTCCAGGGATAAGGCCTGGAACATTTTTTCTAATTTTTTTTCCTTAATTTTGAGAAAAAATACATGGGACTTGCTGCATCCTAAGGAGAATTTAATGTTTGCAGTTTCTGTTTGTCTGAGATTCTCCAAATTTGCGAGAGCTTGCTCACTTCCTCAGCCCTGTCTGTTCTGAATATCAGATCAGTGTGACACATGAAAAGCAAAGGCGATTAGGCTTTGACATGGCTTCAGTAAAAACTCATGGGAAATGTGCATCAAGACCCATAGACAGCTTTGAAAAGTTCAGTCCCTTCTCTTCATCTACTCATATTTCAGCATGAATACAGAAATATTTTTCAAGTCTGACCTCCTCTAGCAAGCCCTTCCACTTGGGCTGTGCATCCGAAAAAGAGAAAATTTTCAAGGTCTGATTCTTTCAAATGTGGCAGCTGAAAATGAAATAATTAGGACAGGCAAATCCAAACAGTACTTTTTCAAATGGTATTTATGTTTTTTTCTTTTCCCCTGTGTATGTCTAAATTATACTTTTCCACCTGCCTTCAAAGGGAAGCTGATAAAAAGGATTTGCTTGGCCTTTTTGTTGTTGAAGGGGGAAGGGTGCCATTTTTGTGTAGTGCTGCAAGAGATTCTGCAAGTGAAACTACCCCAGCAGGGGCAGCCCTGCCCAGAGGGGACAACTCCAGGGACTAAAGCAGGTTTTCCCTCTTTTCCTTTGCTTTCCTTTGTAGATTTGTTGTGCTGTGCGACCAGGTCCTTTATGGCATGTAGGAGTGAGGTTTATGGAGCAATCAACTCCATCAGCAGTAGCGGCAATTGCATAATGCTTTGGTCTTTTGTAATAGATTTTGAGTATGTGAGCTGAAAGTATGGCCAGGAGGGAAGGGGATGTGAAATGTTGTCTTTTTCTTTCTTTTCTTCTTCTTTTTTTTTTTTTTTTTTTTTTCCAAGTTGGAAAGAGTCTGTCTGAGTTCCTTTATGCTTTTCAGGCTCAGGGATGAGAGAGCATGTGTACGTGTGCGCGTCTGTGCCCATACAGTCGCTCAAGTGGGAAAAAACCCCATTTGTGGTTCACACAGGAGGAATTTCTGATGGAGACAACAGTGCTAAGCAGAAAGGCACATCCTGATCTCTAGCAAGTGAGGGGCACGCTGGCGGACACACGCACACAACACATACTCTCCGGGCGCTCTGCATAATACGTGCAAAGCGCTGCCCTTTAATGAACGTAACCTATGGTGGCTGGGATGCAGCCGGCCAGACCTCACCATTAATAAACTGGGAACATTCTTCTCCTTTTTAGTCCCTTTCAATGCCAGCCCTGCGTTTTGATCTCCCTTGAATGCTGCTCCCCCTCATTTGGGGCTCCAATTCTGAGAAGATTTGGCGCATTGTTTGAGGTCGCAGGATGTCGGATTGATTTCGGAGCTTTTGTATTGACTCTGGGCTCCTGAATGAAGCTGTCATGTGTGTCTGTGGTTGGCTAGCAGGCTGTCCGGCTGCAAGCTGTGCCTTCCTTTGTTGTTTAGGCCTCATTGAGCTGAGGGAAGAGGCTCATTTCAGGGTGATTTACCACCACCCAAACACCAGCTGTCTGTTGTACTGCTGCTTGCCTCCACCTTGGATTCAGTTCTTGTTTCCCTTCCTTTCCCCCCTTCTCTCCCACTCTACCACTGTAGGCACTTGGGTACTGGTTCTTCAAAATGTGTGGATCACCCTGACAGAAAAGCAATTAAAACATAACAAACATTGAATTTGTTGTTCTTCCTAATGGTGTTTATGCAGCCATGGGGATTTTTAGAGTTTGCTGTTGCAGTGCTATAAATAGACTCAAAGAATGATATCCCACCTTGGAAGGGACTCACAAGGATAATCGAGTCCAGCTCCTGGCTCTGCATAGGACAGCCCCAAGGATCACACTGTGTGCTTAAGAACCTTGTCCAAATGCTTTTTGGACTCTGGCAGACTTGAGGCCTTCCTTCCCTGGGGTGCTTCCAGTGCCCAACCACCCTCTGAGTGGTTGTGCCAGCTCCCTGGGGAAAAAGCTGCTTCCAGTATTTTCAATTGCTGTTACTCAAAAGAGAGAGAGGCTAATGAAAACCAAGCAGGTTAGAGCCCAGCTGGACCTGTCAGCTTCTGCAAGGTGCATGGCACAGTGCTAAGCCAAGCCCATCTCTGGAGCTGAGCTTTCCAGCCACAGACTTGGAAGACAGGATCATAACTTTAATCCCAGCCAGCAACTCCAGAGCACGGAGCCTGGCAGCTCCCTGGAGGCCGGCCGGTGCCATGTGCCTCGTGTCTGACTCCTTTAAACGGGGCTGGCAGCTCCACACGGGATGGCTCTGGGCAATACCACAGTGATTTGTGTGTGCTCTGCACCTCCCCTGGAGCTGCTGGCGTGAAGCGAGTTGTGACCAACCCTCATTTGACTTCTGGGTGATGCAGTTCAGTGTTTCTCGACCACAGCCTGTTAAAACTGGCAACTGCTCAGCTCCTGTCACCCGTGCAGCTGAGATAATTAAGCCTGTTACTATTATTACGATTTTTCTTTTTTTTCTGCAAACTTTGGCCAACTGCTGGAGCCCATGGTACAAGGAGGTGGGTGAGGCCAGACAGATTCCCTGTAAGAGGTGGGATAATAGGACATATGTCAAGGAGCCTTCTTGCTCTTTTGCCTTGGGAAGGGTGCTGACTGGCAGTGAATGTGAGCCAGCAGAAGGCAAAACAATCTTCCCTGTTGGAAAACCTTGTGCCTACCTGCTTCTAAACAATAGCACCTCATGTTATGAAAAGGCCAGGAAACACAGAAAATATTGTTCTTGAGTTAAGACCAAACTTCCATACCCAGTCAGATTAGGCTTCTCTCCTTCCCCTGTGAGCATCAAGCACTGCTGGACAAAGAAAGGAGGGAAAAATTAGGGAGCAACAACCAGAGCAGGATAGCCCCAGCGAGGTGTTTTAATTTCTTAACAAACTCCTTGGGCACTAGAAACTGTAAAATAACATACAGATAAACAAACAAAAACTCACTAACCCTTAGCACCCTGGAGGGCTCTGTTTCAGATCGCTGAATAAAAGCTGAAGTTGCACATGCATGTTTAATGTAACACAAGGCGTGTGCTGTGGAAAAGCATGCTTTCCTCTAATCTGGTTCCAGACAGAAGCATCCAAACAGAAGCCCCTTTCCCTATCCCCACTGAACTGCTTGGTGTATATGAGGAAACCCCTGAATGACAAGGCCTCCATCTGCTCTGGAACAGAGTTGCGACTGGCTGCAAATGTTGTCCATATGCTTTTTTTTTTTTTTTTCCCTTTTGCCTTTCAACTTAGCTGCCTAATGTTAGACACCTATCTGCAAATTAAGCATCTGCTTATAAGGAGCTTTCCTAAAATAAGGTGGAGGTAGTAGCTCATTTATCCTGTGCACACTGAGAGAGGTGCATCTGCAGCTGGAAAAGGAGGTAGGCTTATTTATCCAGTGCATTGTTTTCATTTGGGTTTTCTTAGGGAATTGAAAAGCCCCTTTATTCTTGTACTGTCAGAGAAAAAAAAAACAAAAAAAAAACCTAGGGTTCATATTTCCCTTGTACTCTTGATTTTCGGTGGTTATGGGCAATATCTTGTGATTTCTCTCTGTTAAATAAAACTAGTGATACTTCAGTTTGGACAGGAGAACATGGCTATGGTTTGCCAGGAGGTCAGGTGGCATTAGAGCCCTAGAACAATATAAAAATGGGAGGATTTTTCCTTGTCTTATGGTTAAATAAGGGCTGGATTATCTTCTTTGACATAATGACTTTGCAGTAGACAGTGGGACAAGCCGAGCATTAAGAAGACATATGTGGATATATTTTCCTAACCATAAGTGTACGTTAATGCCAGTCCAAGGTGTCCAGTGGGCTTTTGGGAAATGTGTGAGTCTCTCCTAGGTCTTTCTATAGCTCCAGCTTTCTCATATGCTGTGGGGTGTCTAAGAGGTACTCTGTGGTTAGACAAAGGGGTCTCTCCCTGTGCCTCAAATTCCTGTCTCTAACACAGTATTTTAATATACTTGTTTTAACTTATAGTTTAATCACTTCTTGCTGAAGGAAAAAAACAAAATAACTTTAATAGATTACAAACCAGTTGTTGAAGGATTGTAGTAATGGGGCATGTGAAACACCTTTGACAGATGTGAGTCACAGGCAGAAGAGGCCAGTTGGAAGTAATCCCATGAAAATCTCAGTGTCTGACAGTTTGTAATCAGCAGCCCAAACATGAACCATTGGGTAGTTATCAGATTAGGTATCAGTACAGCCTTTTCAGTGTCTTAATTTTTTCACAGCCTCTCTTTTGGAAGGAGAGAAAATATAATTTCTTCACATTATCTGACCTTGCTGGGACTTGTGAGATGCTGAGCTCACCAAGTAAGAGACATCCCCACACCTGGCAGGTTACAGGCTCTCCCAAGGTGGCCAAAAGTTTATCTGCCTGTTTTAAATTCCTGCCACCAAGGGTCATCTCTCTGCTGTGCCCTGACATTGAGCAATGGCTGCAATTCCTTTTAATTGTGCCCTTTCCCTTCCTCATCATATAGGGCAGAGTACTTCCACTTGGCTAAACTCACTAACTAGTGTTGGGATCTCCTTTCTTATATAAGTCAATCCAGCTGGAATCTCGTGACCGTTCATGGCTGCACACGAGCAGATTCTCCCTCTATTCCCTAACAGATGCCAGGAGTGCTTATTTTTCAACTGTGGACAGCAGAAGTCTGAAAGTAGGCAATGTCTTTGTGTGCATGCCTGTGGATAAACAAGTAATTGCAATACGTTTGTGGGGACTCCATTGGCACTTTTTGACTCCATGCAGTTTAAATTCAAGCAGCATTTTGACCAGGTCTGGAATCCCAACTCCTTTCTGTCACAGTGATTTATCAAGATGGCCAGGTTTGATAAGCAACAAAAATACTTGGAGGAAGAACCATAGTGACTCAAATAACCCCCAGAAAAGAACCCTGTTAACTTGAGGAACCTTGCTGCTTGGATCACACTCAGTCAGTCAATTTCAACAAAAGTAAAAGTATCTGAACTCAGTTTCTCTCTCAGACTGTTGGTTACAAGTAAAAGGAGAGTGAGTGAACTCTGTTTCTTTGCAAATTTCTGTTCATTTTAGCATCAATCCCTGGAAGTGTCCAAGGTCAGGTTAGACAGGGCTTGGAGAAACCTAGTCTGGGGGAATATGTCCCTGCCCATAGCAGGGGGTGGAACTGGATGACTTCTAAGGTCCCTTCCAACCCAAACATTCTATGATTCTATGTCACAGACATTGCAGAGTCTATACCAGCAATGTTAGGTGAGAGTATGCTCTTGGATTCCTGGCATGGGTTTACCAGGGTTGATGTGGACCCATTGTTCTACTGAGAGAAAGTATGTCCTGAAGACTTTATTTCACCAGATCGGGGCATATTAGAAGCAAGTAGGCATTAACTTGGTAAATGTGAACAGAAAAAGTTGTGTATGAGTTTTTCCTCAAGTCACTTCAGTTTGATATTTGTATTGTCTGAGCTTGCTAAACATATTCCTGTTCATGCAAGTGTTTAAAAACCATGGGCTAAAATAATGTGTTTCTTTTCAGTTTTGCTTTCCCTCTGTCTTTTTCCTCACCTTGCTTCTGTTCTGTCTCTGTGTGACTTTCCTAATGTGATATTATCCTATGGGGAAGTCTTCTTGACAGTTTGGGAGCTTCCCCTCTGTGAAAGTGAACTTCCCACCAACACAGACTTCCCTAATTCCCTTTCTTCCCCTGCTCCTGATCACAAATACAAGTAGTTCAGATTGTGCTGATGATTTTCCTTCTTATCTCTTACAGGGAAAAGTCATTGGAGATGCAAAACTGCTTATGAGTTGTGGTTGCAGAAAAGGGAAAAATTCTCAAGTGAAGGACTCAGATCAGGTCAGTCAGTATGTACCTTAACTGGTGAAATCTAGGAATGTCTTAATGTCTGGTGGATTTGATCTGTGTTGTTGCCTATCAGAGTTCCTGGACACAAACAGAGTCCTTGTCATGATTGACAATGGTACAAACATTAATGTTTTTGTGTTTATTTGTAGAAAAACCCTTGAGCAAGATTGGGGATTCAGGATTCATTGCACTAGGAGATGTTAATGCCCTAGTCTGGCTTATTCCCATCTGGTTTACTTATTCATGAATTCAGTTTCTTTATAAAAATCCACTCCAGGCAATGCCTTTCTTAAAGAATATTGCATTTCCTTGCTGGCTAAATGCATGCAACCTTTGGTCTCCTACTGTAGCTGCCTGGATGGGTGGTAGTTCATTGCATGCTTTTGTTCTGAAGTGACACCATCACAAGGACATTCTTTATTGGGGTTCCTCATGACAGACATGTAGAAACTTGTTCACAAACCAATGGCCAAGTTTCAATATTCATTACTTGGAATGAATGGCCCCTTATTCTAAAATTGGTCAAATTGACATTGGTAGGATCACTGGTAGGGTTCAGTAATTGCAAGTGAGATGGACTGTGCTTGGAATGACAGCCAGCTGGTGGTCCCTTCCTTCCCCCTACCACTTGGCACTTATTCAGACTAGCCAAGTCCCTCCCTGACAAGTTTTTTATTAGTTCTTATGGCCTTCTGTCTTTGTAGCTAAAGATAAGTTTGAATCTGGAGATCATCATTCTTTCCAAAGTTGAAACAAAATTTCATGCTGTGATTAAATTGATTTGAGCATAAGCATTTTATAAAATGAGGTCGCCCAATATTAAGTGTGGCAGAGTGAAGCAGTTGGTCTCAATTACCAAATAACTTTGCTCTCTAATGTACCTTGTGGACAACCTGTGACTTGGTTTAGACCTGAGGCAGATTCAAACTGTGTCCATGAAACTCCAGAAACTCCTGAGAGTACCCTGAAGGGAAAAAGAGATGAATTTTCAGGAAGAAAGGTGTTTTTCACTTTCAGCATGCATGTTCATCAACTTTAATTAATAACACTGTCTCTAAGCCTTGTTCTTTTAATGTTTGTGATCTGAGAACAGATCTATCATATCTATAAACCTATCCATCCATCCATGTACCTGTTCTGCAGTATTCTCTGTTTGTTATGAGGAATGTTGGTCGCCCTTACAAATTCTTTCTAGAACTGAGTATTTCATTGATTTTCTTTGTTTTGCTTGGGTGATTTTATTAGAATTTTCAAATTAACAAATTAATTGTGATTAATCAAGCTATGTCGTCAGCTTACCATCAAGACAAGGATTGATATTACTTTTCTCTAAAAGACTAGCTTCCCATTCTCTCAAATACAAGCTTAATATTCTCATTTTGAGATTCTAACATATCAGGGGGACATTTTTTTAGAAATAAACACTCTTACTAATCTTATTCTTTTGTATTTTGATGTACTCTGGTTGAATCACTTTTAGTTTACAAGGGAACCAGAACACCATTAAAGCACTGGTAGCATAGATTAGAAATAAAGTTGGAACATCTTGATTACAGAGAGGTTTTACAAAACACTATCTCTAACAAATCCTGGGTAGTAGACCTTAAAGTCACAAATGGCAATATTTCCATTTAGAGTGCAAGCAACAGTTTTCAGATGGGCAAAATTGTCCCACTCTCTTTGATGTTTTCTGGAACACTGATAAAATATTTTTTTGTATTCAGCTGCTTCCTGAATTCTAATTTTTGATGCCTGATGATGTGTTGACCATATCAGTACCTCTTTATTTGTTGTCTCAACATAAACTATTGGGCAAGTGCCTGCTTCAGAGGCTATAAAACTCATTCGTCATGCCCTGGCAGGGTCCTGTCTATATTTCAGGGGATAAGGGGTAGATGGGGAGGAAACTAGTACAGGAGGGTGGGTGGCAGTGTGGAACATTTGTCTGTGAATGCAGGACCTCAGCTCAGCTTATAAATTATCCCCTGGGCCTTGTAGATAAACACAGACTTCTATGGTGACATCGGCTGGGAAAGGCAAACACTTGCTGATGATTGTAGGCTAATCCTCAAGGACACTAATTGCCAGAAAACCAAGGAATCATTACTTTAGGAACAGCTTGTTTCATTTTGTGAAGGGGAAAAACAGTGAACTGGATTTAGTTTTGTTTGCAGAGCTCTACCCCTGCCTCCTGCACACTGTCTCAGATTTTAAAGATTTACCTTCATTATTGTTATTGTTGTTGGGGCCTTTTTTATTTTTTTTTATTTATTTCCCCTACCTTGCTTTGTGTTTCACTCTGGTGCCTCTGTAAAGTTTAGTGAAAATGCAACTTAGTTTTCATTTGCTTGAATGTATACATAAATAAGTATGTGGTTTTTATACCATTTGCTCTATGAAGATTTGGGTTTAAAGTCACCAACTACTTTTCAGCTGAAATTTTTATGAAAGATGGTGCTTTGCAAAGAGTTTATTTTTCTTTCATTCCTTCAAGTCAATTTGGAAACTGGCAAAAAAATCCTAAACAAACTGCTCCACTAGGAAAAATCCCCAGCTGAACCAAATCATAACCTCATTGCCAAGGATTTAATTTACCAGCATTTCTTACTTCAGCCTGTAAAAGAGGAGACTGAGGGGAACCCTCATTGCAGTTACAACTTCCTTGTAGATGGAAGAGAGGGGCAGACACTGATCTCTTCACTCTTGTGAGCAGACAGGAGTTGAGGAAACAGCATGAAACTGAACCAGAGGAGGTTTAGTTGGGATATCAGGAATAAGGCTCTTTCCCCAGAGGGTTGTGGGCACTGAACAGGCTCCCCAGGGAATGATCATAGCACCAAACCTGACAGAGCTCCAGAGCATGTGGAAAATGCTCTCATGGATGCACAGGGGCCATTGTTGGGGTGTCTGTGCAGGGCTGAGAGTTGCACTTGATGATCTTAGTGGGTCCCTTCCAACTCAGAATATTCTGTGATTCCTCAGGATGTCTCTAGAAGCAATGGCACTTCCTTGACCTAAGCCCTCCTTCCCTGAGTTTGGCAGTCAAAGACACTAACTATCTGCATGGTATTTTCCATGGTGCAAGCCACCAATGTGTAAAATCTAAACCTGTCAAGGGCAGAAGTCCAAACAGGCTTATACAGGGCTGGGATTTCACAAAAGGCACAAGGAACCCAACCTTCCTGCTAGATTTGCACCAGGTAGGAGAGGGGTGGTCTGTGTTCTGTGGCCTCCCAGTCCAAATCAAACCCTTCATGATGACGTGGAAGTGTAAACAGTGCAGTATAAATTCCATAAAAGCCTTGAAGGGAATGGAGCTGAGTGCAATGAAGAACTAGAGTAGCATGCCCTGAGGATAGTATTGAGGAAGCTTTAGGTCATTGAAGCAGGATGACTGAGAGGAGTCCCCAGAGAAGACCACCTCTTGCCAGCAAAACCCCCATGTCCTTGTCTGCCTTTGGCACCATTGCTTGTTTGTGTGCTTTGTGGGAGTAAAATTTACCCACGCTCTGAGGCCCAGAACCAAGTCTCTGCACCACATGCATCCTGCTGTAATTGTAAGGTTCATATATGCCCTTTGGAGTGCTTATTAGATTCCCATTAGTTTATGCTTCCCCATAATGTTATAAAGTTATAATGTTGCTTATTATTTAAGGTGCATTGTTGTTTAAGAATGACAATCCCGAACTAGAATATTCTTGTGCCAAGTAGCATTCTAACGCAAAGAAGGAAAGATGTTTCCCAGGGAGCAATTTCATTTGTGTGCTTTTTGAGGAAAACAAAAAATGTAATTTAAGAACAGGAGGGAAATGTGTGGGTGGGCAAATAATGTGCACATTAGAGTTACGCATAAGGTTAGGAGCCAAAAGTAGCAGAGTGCTCAATATCCTCAGCACGTGCAGCTCTGCCTTCTGAGGGTTTAGTTTTATTTGCTTTCCATTGCTTCTCCCAAAAGGTGGATGAATCATCAGTGTTTAACTGCTTTTATCCTTTGATTTGCTGTTGTTCTTGTAGGGGTTTTTTGTCCTTTTTTTTTTTTTTTTCCCCCTCTTTGCTTAACTTTTCTGGCGGTTCCTGTGAGACCAAGTGTTACTGAGAAGTCAGATCCCCTTTTCCTTCCATGTGTTTGGTCTTGGTTTTAATATGACAAACGTATGCCTCCTCTGGAAATGGTATCCATGCTGCAGAGTAATTATTTAGTGAATGGTGGATCCAGTTCATGTTGGCAAGGATCAGATTAATCATTATTAATCATGACCCCTCTGACAGTAACCTCATCCTTTGCCTAAGTGCTGCTCTTTATTAAGAAGTAAAAGCTGTTAGAGAATGGCTGAGCCACTGCTTTCGTTGCACTAGCACAGGGCTCAGGACTTCTGGCAGGAGGCAGAGGAGCTCAGTTCAAAGCTAAAAATAGATGCACATGGCCCATGTTCCAGAAATGAAATAGGCAGCTTCCCCTGTGGGCAGCTTCAGCCTCATCTAAGTGTCCTCCTTTCCCCTGATGCCTCAAGAGATTTTGATTCTTTCCAAAGGTTGAACTCAGTGTTAGGGATTAAATAATCTCTCTCAGACTCTTTTTGCTTATATGCTAATATGTTTTTCTTTCAAAACTGAAGTAGATTCTAATCTATTGCATGTGCAGTCTTTGCAAGGATAGGACCTTGAATCCATTTTAAGATCCTGGTTGCAGCAGAATTCAACAATTGGTGGGACTAACCAGGAGCTTAGCTCCCTGGGATTTCAGTTGCACCAAGCAGAGCCTAAATCAAGCACCCTTTTTGAGGATTTATGGATTCCTTGAAGAAAGTACTGCACTGTTGAGGTGAGGATTGCAGTGATGTTCATCTTGTGCAAAACAGTTGTGAGAAACCAAACTTCTCTCTCCATGCCACTGGACTGAGGTTAGCAGACTTATATATGTACATATATATGTCAGAAAAGAGCTTTCTGTCACCAGAGATCTGCTGAGAGCAAACAGTAGTTTAATTAATAATTTTTCTGGTTTCCCTAGCAGTTACAAGTTCTTTTTAAAAGGGTGGGGCAGTGATATCCATTGATGTCATTGTTTCAGCAAAAGCACAATGACTTAACTAGTGGACTGAAACCAATCTCCACAACCTTCCCACCCCACAAAGTCCACCTTAATTACTTTTTAAAATATTTTCACTGACTGTGTGGAATTCCAGGACAAAATCCTTTAGGACAGGAAAGGAAAGAAAAACACCTTTTGTCTCCATCTAGCTTTTCATTACCTCTCTGGTAGCAGTAGAGAATTGGAGCAAACCTGGCAGGCCACGCTATTTTGATCTTTGCCAAAGTTATTGTGGGAATAACACTGTTTAAGGAAGGAAGGAATGGTTGAAGGAATTTATAGAAGAATAAAAGTAACATACCAATACAAATTGTCTGGTAAGCTACTGTCAAATCTTACATGTTCAAGGCTACTGATAATTTCCCATCTTTAAAAACGGGGTGGGACTTTGTGGAGGAGGTAAAAAGTGCATAAATAAACTCTCCTCTTTAAGTATCTAATTGACCTGGGCTGAATTGTGTCAGAGCTAAGTTCCTTTGGCAGCCAGCACTCTAATGTCTGCCGAGGGTGTAGCAGAGGACTGAGACCAAATTTTGGAGAATCTGCCTCAGCCTTGCTGTCTCTCCTTTGCATTCTTCCCCTTGTTATCAAGAAATGCACTGAGGTATGAAATGAAGGAGTGCAAAGGCTTCTGTGCTTCATCTGAGCAAATCTGGACTACACCCTCTCAGTTAATGTTTCTCTCTGCTAAAAGAAATAAGAGTAATAAAGATAAGTGAAAGCATTAGCTAACTTGGAGTTACATGGGTGGAATTGAGCAGGAGGAGAGAATTGCAAGAGTGAGGGTATATTGTCCACCATCTCCTATGCTGACATTTATGGCAGAGTTTTAATCTCTGCTTCAAAAAAATCATTGGATTCTGCACAGGTTATAAAGACCTAAAACAAGAAGTAAAATTCAAAGGCTCTTAAATGTCTGAGGTACCTGGGCAAGAAAGTGCTCTTAAAAATACTTTGCTGATTTGATAAAGCAGGGTAGAACATCATACAAGGAACTTGGAGCTGTAGGAAAGTGTTCCAGTCATTGAGGACTCAGAGAAGTGTTATATATAGCACCACTGATAAACACATCCCTTTTGGCTCTGGTGCCTATTAAAAACAATCCTTATACCTCTGTCATTGCACTCATCTAACCAATTAAATTTTTAATGTTCAAAATACTCATTAATACTTGAGCATCTTGTTCTTCCTTGTTTCACCCTTCCATGATACAGGTGTTGTACTTAGCAAGATGGATCATCTTTGGTTATCCATCCGCTTGCTGCTGGTGGTGCTCTAATGGGAAACAAGTTTCACTTGATAAACCAAAATGCTGCAGAAAATTTAATCTCAGAATTCATATTTTTTTTCAACAAAATTTGTTAAAAAAGAAATTATAATAGCTCGAATCCTCTCATTGGGATCTGTCTGGGGAGAAGAGGTGTTTGAACAACAGATGCCCCTGATGCCTTTTTCTCAGGACCTCCCCAGTTTCATACAGCACTTGTGCCCAGGTAATTGCTGGATCTGCTGCTGAGCATCTGCATTCCTGGCGGCTGGGAATTTTTTTTTTTTTTTTTTTTTTTTTTTTGAAGTTTCATTCATCTTTTGGGAGGAATTGAAGCAGTTGTGAAGTGGAAGCTGGGTGGATTAGTCCCCATTCTTTATATTTATGTAAGTTTTGAAGTGATAGTATTATGAAAGAGATTTCCTAAATGTAAATCTCTGAACAAAATAGATGGAAGTTATGGGTGTCCTCTGCAAGTTCAGCTGTGGTAGGTTTGTCTTGCAGTGGGTTACACCTCCCTTCACACAATGCCATTTGTAAGCTGACATTTCTAATGACCTTTTATAATCAGCTATTTCCTTTTCTCACTCATTTTATGAACAGTCTTGTACTCACTTCAAGAGTTTTCCTCCTTGTGGTCTCCTCTTACTGTTCATATTAATTTCAGAGTGGGTTGGGCTTCCTGTAAAGTGTAGCACAGTGTAGACTGAAGTTCAATAGAACCTTTCCTTTCTACAGGAAAAGGGAGACCAAAAAACTCATAGTGGCCTTTCTTTTTGTTGCAGCAAAGGCTTCAGAAGTGCAGTCAGCAAACTGCCTTTTTTCTTTTTCTTTTGAGGCACTTCTGAATGTGTGCATTAACACAGTGCCCTGCCCCTGTTCAAGATGTAAAGATTGGGGCTCTGACCTTTTCTAGTGAGTGATGATCCCATGGCACTTTCCCTCCTGAGCTGGAGCTGGTGATGATGTTTTGTCCAGGCTCTCATTCAGGATATGCTTTCTGCCAGCTTTACTTGACCCTCTGCCTTCAGTGGGACATGTAATTCTTGACTTCCTGCCCTAAATAGCTGTGTACTGCCACCTTGCATTGATGGGTCCTTTGTTCCACCTTGGAGGTAGGTTCATTTTGGTGCTGGATGAAGTGAAGCCATACTGTTTTGAAAAGCAATTTGAGAGCCCTCTGAATGAAAAGTGTTGCTCACATGAAAAATATTATTGTTATCAATTGTCATCCCCAGCCTCCAATGCTGAATTTGAAAGTGTCATTTATTGCCCATTCCTCAAAGGCAAACACGCACCAGCATGTTAAAAGAGAGCTAAAGCAACTGAAGAAAATGCTGTGTTGTGGAATTTAGGCTTTGAAATCCCAGGGAGAATTAATAACTATTTTGTTGTTTTCACTGGTCTCTCTCTATGGACAGGGAGGGAAAGAGTTATCCCAAAGCCTCTCCTTTAGCAGCTTACCTGCTGTCAGGAGACTCAGCTAAGGCAGAAACAACATGCATGAAAAGGCCTGGATGAAGATTTGGACTTGTCCATTTGATAATGATATAGGAAGGACCATTTTGCTCATTTTTCTCTAATATTATGGCTGCCTCTTATGGAATCACAGAGAATGTTAAGAGGTTGGAATGGGTCTCAGAGACCATCTAGTCCCAGCCCCTCCCTGCCATGGCAGGGACAGCTCTCACCAGACCAGATTACTCCAGGCCTTATCCAACCTGGCTTTGAGAACTGACAGGGTTGGGGCATCCACAACCTCCCTGGGCAATTTGTGCCAGTGTCTCATCACCCTCACAGTAAAAGTTTTCTTCCTGATATCTAACTTAAATTTTCTCCTTTACAACTTGTACCCTTTACTCCTTGTCCTATCACTGCAGTTCTGGATGAAGAGCCCCTCTCCAGCCTCCCTCTGGGCTCCCCTCATGTACTGGAATTTTGCTGTGAGGTCACCACACAATTTCCTTTTCTCCAGTTTTCCTTCTTTCCTTTTCTAAACAGCCCCACCTCTTCTGCCTTTCCCACACTGTCCTGTTCCCATTTTCCCCTTATGCCAGCCTGTGAAGATGCCATGGCAGGGTCAGCCTCAGTGAGCCACCTTTTAGACAACAGATGCCACATGAACCCAGATCCCATTTCCTCTGAGGTTCATGCGGCCTGCTCAGAGCTGCTGAGAGCTGCGAGGTGCAAGGGAAGTGCAAAGGCTTTGTGGAGGGTGGCAGATGGAGAGCAGGACCTACCTTGTGGGTTGGGGCGTCGTGCTCGAAGCTTTGTGGAGCACTTCACGCCTGTCTCAGTCATCATGAGTGCAAAATGCTACCCAAGCAGAATGGTGGCACTTTGCACCTTGCTTTTGCTGACATTGTACCAGAGTCAATGTCAAGACGATGAAATTCAGGTCCTACATTTCAGCAGGTCATCTGTCTGGAGTTGTACCCAATATGTTTGCACTGCATTCAGCAAATATTTGGTTCTGACACTGGTTATATATGGAAAATGTATTCAGTTAAATTTTCCATCATCGCGGGCTCTTGGGGAGCTTGTTCTGCTGTTGGGTTGACCATGGTGGCAGGAACATTTTGCATTGCTCCATCCAAATAGGCCTTTTTCCCTTATGTCCTTTTACTCCCTACTGTATCCTACTTCTTGTTCTTGCACACAAGTCTGGTTTGGTAAGCAACAATAGACACATGTGTACCTTGGGTTTAAAGCCTCCTTATATAGGCCAAATCAGCCTTTAAAACATTACCTCCTGGAAACCATTCAGAAAGCTTTGTCAAATAGAACTGTAACCAAAGTGGTCTTTGTAGAATTAAAAAAAAATAAATAAATAAAATTCCCTTGTGCAGGGGAGAAATCATTCAAGCTGTAGTTTGAAAGTCTTTAAAGCAGGTGGAAAAGGAGGAGGTTCAGTGCCTATGGAGTCAGCTCACCCTTCAGATATGCTCAGTCTGTCACAGGTTTCCCACACAACCAATCGTGATTTAATTCCTGCAAAACCTCAGCTCTCTTATAAAGAAAGCAGTGAAAGCTGCACTGATATCCTTCATGTTAAAGACTGGGGAGTACTTGGATATTGGCATGGGGTAGGGATTGCCTGAGGTAGGTTAAATCTAGATTGGAATATAGTACAGCTCCTACTAGCCTCATGACAGAGGGATGTTTTATTCTTTTTCTTTTTATGTTGTATCTTAAAAAGAAACAGACAAAATTCTGATCTAAAGTAGCTGGAAAAGAAAAAAAAAAACAAAAACAAAAACAAAAACAAAAAAAAACCCAAACAAACAACAAAAAAAAAAAAACCCACAAAAAAAAAAAAAAAACCAACCCAAAAAGCCATATGATTCGCTGCAGGAATAAATCCCCTTGGCAACTGGTCCCAGCCTGGAGAATATATTCACAGCTGGGTTATAAACCCTCAGAACCAGCCAACATAACCTTAACTAACACAACATTACTAAGGCACTGCTGTAATAGGATCATTCAGCTATGGCTCCTGGGCATGTTTTAAGTGTCATCAATTTAGTCTACAACTGGAGGCTGTTAAGTGCAAAACCATTTTAGCAACTGCATCTTACATGCAGGAATGATTGAATATTAATGGCTTTTCTTTTGTTGAGGAAAAACACAGAGAGGAAAGTGAAAATCCACAGGAAACCTCACAGTCTGTCCTCAAGTAGTGAAGTTCATTTTTGGAAGACAGCAGGATCAATCTAGCAGCTGAGTATTGAAGTAGGAGGCCAGGAAATTGACTCTCATTCTCCAGCACTGATCTCCTGTACAAGCTCAGCCAAGTTATTTCACCTTAGTTTTCCTTCTCAGCCTTATCTCTCCAAGGAGGCGAATTATTTGACAGAGTAGTTATTTCACTCCCTTTCTGTAACAAGTTAGACTCCATCTGCAAAACACTGAGAGCAAACAGAAAAAAGCTATGAGGGACGTGGCCCGGTGTTTTGTCCCACCAAAGATGCCCATCTTGGCTATTCTGGTAGTAGATGTTAAGCATTTTAAAAAGAGCTGAAAATGTTTTGCAACTGAGTGGAAAATATGTTTGCCTCACCTCAAAGGTGGGGTCAGAATAGATGATAAAATTAACTTTGCCAACCCTATGTGCTCCTCAGTATTCACTGAGCTGCTCGATCTTTTGCCATATCATGTGTTGGTCAGGGGAAAACAGAAGTTTCCATTTGTATATGGATACATGTGTTGTCTATTGTATTGTGGCAAGACTTGTGTGAGTATCCTGAGGCTGCCTGAATATCTTTTTGAACAAGATAACAAGAAGGTGGTAACCACTTTACATGAACTTTGCGTTACTTGGTGCTGTGAGGTGGGAGCTATTGCAGGATCTTTTCAGGTCACTCCTGTGGTTGGACATTAGAAGACTGGCTGACTGAGGTGTTGTCAAGGCACCCATGTCTCCCTGCACTGACACTGTTGGGAATGGAGGCTCTGAGTTGAACACTGGCTATGCTCATAAGGAAGTTAATTGAAATCTCTCTTAACACCTTCCCAGCAGGTCAGTGGTTGTGCTTAGAAAACAAGGGAATGAGTAAATATCATAATACCTGGTGCAAAATCTTTTATGCAGATCTCTCTTTTTATCATTATCCAATCATGCTGAAGGGGCTGCAAGGTGAAGAAAATCTCAAGCTGCATTTTAGAGAAGCTGTTAGGATGAAGACAGGGTGTTTCAAAATCAGTACTGAAGCTTGCAATCCAAAGAGCAAAAGGGAGAGTCATTATAAGCTGCTTTACTTCTCATCTCTAATTCCCCATATTCATAACTTAAGCCCTGTCATTTGGATTTATCCTCTGTGGCCTGCAGTGACACCAGGAAAAGTCCTTCTTTAATTCTATGGCAAAAAAAATAACAATGCTGCAGGGTAGGATTGTATCCCCCCAGAAGTTTAGGGCTGAAATGTTTCATGTTAGGCACCAGATTTTGCCATCTTTTGCCTCTCCCTATAGTGCCCCTCCTCCTTCCTCTACTGTAATACATCAATCATCCTCTTTCCTAGAGTCTAGGATACAAACAGTGTAATCCCAGAGAGAAGGGATACTGATACAGCCAATCCTGCACATGACTGTTGCTCTATCCTTGGAGATGCCATCGCTAAATCTAATGACAGGATTTTGCTGATGGGAGTGTTTCAGCTGGGCTGCAGAAAGCAATAGGGGCAAGTAATCTAAGAACCCAGCTTTGCCATTGCTGGGAGATCAGTTCTACCTCCACTGACTTCTCTTTTATAAGTGGCTTTCTAAACTTCTCTTTCCTTTATTACTTCTCAGTTTGTCTTATCTTGGAACTTATAGCATCATAAACATTTCTCTCACTGGTAATATTTTTAATTATGACTTGGAAATGAACCTTAGACCTGACTCAGCCAACCCAACTGAACAATTTGTAACACTTAAAAGTTTGGTGTTGAATTACGTAATTATTTTTAAATAATTGTGATTTTTGTATAGGTTGTTGTTCAGACAAAATACCACAGCCTCCAGTGCTGTTCTGTTAAGAGGCCTTTGGGCGGGGTGCTGGGGTTTGTTGGGGTTTTCTTTGGTTTTGGACCTCAGAAATGTGTTTAGAGGAGATGATGTTACTCACCTCTGGAAAAATGCCGACACTTATATTCAGGAGAAGCTGCTGAACCATTATTGACTTCTGCAAAGTCCAGGTCTTCCTGCTCCTGTGTTTGTTGAACCATGCCTGAGATCGCATTATATTCTGCTGGCAAATTTGGGAACAGCCTTTAGTGGGAACCCAGCACTTCATCTCATCTGCTAAGCCCTTAATAAACCCAACTATTACTTTTCCTAACTCTCCTCTGGACTTTGAATTACACTGCAGTGAACATAACGCACGTGAGTAAGAGCTTAAGGTCTTTCTCACATGGGTGGTCCTATTAAAAAGACCAGGTTTGCTGTCTTGGCTCCAGAGCCATTCCAAACACCACTGCTGTTTTTCTTCCCCCAGCATTTCTTTCACCTGCCTTTTTTTCTTCTTTTTTTTTTTTTTTTTTTTTTTTTTTTTTTTTTAAATGCCAAATTTATTAATATGTGTTTTAACCAGTTAACTCTGGAACCAAAATTAACTGCATAACTGCATAAGAGGCAGGTTTATAAAATATGCATTGGAGCAGGGAATATAAAATGCCCCCAGCTTTGTAGCAGAAAAAGAATGTATAAAGTGCTGAGTGAAAATTGAGAAGGACCCAACTTAAATCTTTGAAAGTAACTGCCAGTTCCTATGTGCTGTATTTATTTTGACTTGGAAGGCTCAGTCCAGTCCAGATGAAGTCATTTGGTTGGGAGCACACGTGTCCGTGCAGAGCCAGGAGGCAGGGAAGCCTGTAGGATGCTCTGGCTCCAAGGTGTTGAGCTGCCAGGGTGCAGTGGTGGGAGCAGGGTGGGCAGACCATCTGTGTGTTGATCCTGGCATCAGAGCATGACTCTGGGATGGAGGTGTTGTAATGTTCAAGTTGATTTCTTTTTAAGGCAGGCAGGACAGCGTAGCTTTTGTGTCCTCAGCTGTTTGCTGGACAGGGTAAGTAGCTTGATGTGCTCTAATAACCTGGGGACAGGGGAGTATATTTAGGTAGGGGTGTCTTTGGTTACTTGTTCATATGACTTCATGCAACAGCGAGCCTGTTATTTTGTTTGCCCAGCTCTATCTTTGAGCTTGTCCTGTTTAGCCCTCTCAGCACCTGATACCTGCTCAGCACTATTTTACTTTCTCCTCCTTCTGCTCCTTCTTCTTCTCTACTCCTCTCACCAAGATCAGTATCTGGGCCATTTGTGTCTAAGAAATATCACTTTTTTTCTCTTGGACCTCCATCTCTGCTACTCAGTGCTCCATCCCAGCAGGTATGGAATGTCCTGTGTTCTCCCCAAGAAGCCCTGTCTGTCCTGCTGCCCCTCTCCCCACCTCTCTGCCAGCAGCCTGTCTGCCAACACTTTGCACGAGGAAGCTGCCTCTATAAAAATAAACCGTGCTGAAATCTGAGAGAGAAGCCACGCCAACCTCACACTTCATTATTGGTAATGTCAGCCTATTTGATTGCCATTTGCAAACAGTAGCCTGTGTATGTTCCTCACCATATACCCCATCTCCCTGTGCCTTATTCTCTGAAAATTCATGTTCCCCATGCAAGTTGCTAAGTCTGCTTTGTGGTTTGTTTGCTGTGGGCCACAGGCACCCCTGCTTCACAATCAAGGTGTGGAGAAAGCCTGTTAAGTCACTGATTTAATTTCCTGGTTACCCAGGTCTAACACAAGGTTGTCATCTGCAACAGGCTTGAGCCTCTTCTCCCACCTCCTCTACTTTTATAAGATTTTACTCCTCGCAGCTGGTTTTTATTGCTGACTTACACCAGAAAAAGCCAGCAGAGACAGACCTGTATTTCCTGTTTTTAACCCCAATGTTCGCTGTGCCATATGGGCATTGCTTGGGGAGGGCTGGACATGCAGACAACACTCTCCTGCACCTCCAACTTTGCCTGGCTGTTATGGGTCTCTGCCTGCATTGAGGATGATGACCTAGGATGAAACTCAATTTTCCAGGAGAGGTCTCTATTAAAAAACAATTTCTTTTCTATTAGAAGGAAAGGAAAATGGTGAAGGGGAAGAAGTAAGACAACCCAAGTTTTATATCAGTAGAGTAAACACTGCTTTGCTGCCCTCAAAACCCCAAACCCTGAGTTGAAAGTCCATGTCTCCATTTCACACAGGGATGAGCTCTCAGATGGGTCCTACAAGTGCTGGCAGCAACAAGGGGCCCCCAGGAGGGCTCAGGGAGGGGGGATGTACCCAGAGCTTGAGGAGGAGCTGCCTGTATTGACTTTCACTCGATTTACTGGAGCAATTGAGTTTGTCAGTGAAATGTGAGAGGGGCTCAATCAGCTGTCACACTGAGACACTCCTGTCACTACTGTCAATAGCTTCGAGTTTCTGATCCTTTCTCAGATTAGCTCTGTGCCAGAACATCAAATGAAAAGCTGTTTGGGGCATGGGGAGGGGAGAAACTCTAAGTAGTTATCTAGGAATCAGTTTACAGACTTCAAAGCACTGCCAGGTTTATTCTGATGGCCTATAGTAATGTGCTGGGATCCTTAATGCATTTGGAGTGTAATGTAGACTCTCCTCTTCAGCCCCACGTTCACCCATGGACTGGGAGGCAGGAATGGAAGGAAAAGGGAAGAGCGTCTTCCAGTGAACCCAAATGGCATGCAAATGGCTTGCCTCCTCTGGAAGAACCTCTCTTTAGCTTGATGAAATAAGTTGTTTCTCTTACCTTTCATCCTGGAGGACTCCTCTGTGTTTCTCTCAGCACATGGAGACTTTTTCTGGTAGAGCTGGGTCATGTGAAGGCATCACCTTCAACAATGGGACAGGAGTGAAAATAAGTGGGACAGGTTTGCTATGTAGAAAGAATGAAGGGAAAGTGAGGGAGGTTTAGCTAGCTCATCTGAGCAGTTTTTAGCAGTGTTTGGTCTCAAATGTACGCCTTTCTTTTTCTATAAAATGGCAAAAGCTTTGTAGGCTTTCCTACAAAGTTCTCCCAAGACCTTTTCCTTGAAGTTTCACTGGTTGTATCTGAGACAGCCTTTACTGAGAATCTTTCCATCATGAGATAAGTCAATATGAATGAATCAATGAATGAATATGTCTCTTTTTGTGGGAAGAATAGGCCATCAGGAGACTACTTCTTAAAAAAAAATACTTCAAGCATTTGAGAACTGTCTTTTCTCTGTTCACACTAAAACAGCTATGGCAAGGTGAACTCACCCATTTGCACAGAAGCCAAGAGGGTAACGTTAATCCTATTAGAAAAATAATCTACCACCAAAAAATAATAATAGTAGAGGTGGAGAAAGAATCTTTTTTAGGCCAATTTGCTGAGGAATTCATGTGAATTTACTCTTTTTTCTTAGGGTTGCAATGTTAAATATTTTGCTATTGATACATGAATTATAAAGATTACTATTTTCCTTTCACATTCCTAAAGAAATTAAAGAAGAGACAAGCTAAATTCTAACATTATTGATAGAGGGTTTTGTCCTTTAGAGAATTCTGGGTTTTGATAAATGTTGTCTCAGAGTGAGAAAGTGTCCACAGAGAAGGTTTTCCTTGTACAGCACCAAACTAGATTTTTTCCTTGAATGTAATTTTAAAATTTCCATTTTTTTCCCCTTGTTACTCAAATTCTTTAGCAGGTTTCTCTTGACTTAAAAACATGAAAAAATTTCATCTACTCTTCATTCAAGATCACCGTTGTCCTTCCCAGGTCGAAACTGCAACTATATTCCACTGCTTAATATTTAAGCAACTCTCTGTCCAAAGCAAGTTATACCTTCTCTCCTCCTTGAAAAAAACTCAAAACCAGCCCAGTTCAGAGCATGTTCTTCAGTACCAGAGGTAACCCTGCTTGATTCTCTTGGTTTCATGGATGTGAAAAGGCCATGGAAAAGTATGGGCAAGGTATTAGAAAGGGGGAAAAAAATACCCTCACCACATTCTCCTTATAGAGTATTTCAAAACGAATGTTGGATACATACCTTTCCTTGACCTTTTCCTTAGATTAGTGCTATAGGCAGCTGTTGTGCTTGTATTACACATTCCAGTGCAGGGACTGAATCCCCGAAAAGAAGGTAGAGGGGGGGTTGGTGTGTGTGTGTCTGTGTACAAGTGTGTGTGTTTGTTACTCAACCTGTTAGCCAAAGGTCTTCTTCCATGCTGGTTTTGGCTCTCCCTGAGTTTTTTTTTTTTTTTTTTTTTTCCAGTTTTTTTGAGGGGAGGTGTGGCTGTTTGTGCACTTTGTTTATATTCGCAGGGTGACAGGAAACCTAAGAGCTTTTAGTGAATTCAGATATACTCTGGAAGAGGTGTGAATCTCCAGCCATTTGGGTTTAAAAGCTTTCATTAAGTCTGAGAAGAGAGGAAGAAAATAAACATCTCTCTGCTTTCTAGCTGCAAAGGGATGAAAGGTTCTCAGCCTGTGGGCCCCCAGGATGGACGCCTACAAAGGGAGGAATTAGAGGAGAGATAAAAAAGGCTGGAATTGCGGGGTAGGGGAAAAAAATAAATAATCTAAGAACTACCGCTCAGGTTGTATTTGGTCTTCACTTTACCGAGTCCCCATTGAGCTGTTGGCCTTGGTAAAACCCTGATGGAGCACAGCGAGCCCACCGTGCACAGAATGGGCTTCATGGGAGGAGTGCTGTCCTAACAAAGGCACGAAGGCGGCTCTAACAAAGGCACGAAGGCAGCTCTAAGGACTCCGGCTAATTGCATCCACCCCCGCAGAAAGGGATGCTGCCAGGGAGGATGCGCTCACCCCGTCCGCGCTTGACCTGCCTGGGCTGTGAAGGCAGATGGGCGATCGCCTCCGCGGGCAGATGCTGCCCGTGTCTGCTCCGTGTCACCGCCGGAGGGGCTTGGTGCCACCCATCCGAGGTCTGGACACTGCGACTGGCTGTCTCATGGCAGGGAGGGACAGGGGGATAGCATCCGGTCTAAAACTTCCCCCGCCTCTGCCCATCTGCAGGCTCCTTGGGGCAGGTACTTCCCTCAGATCGCGTGTTTGCGCGCTGCCTAATTGCAGATGCGAGGGTAATATAAATAATAAGGTTAAAAGTCACTCTTCTTGAGGGGAGGTGAAAAGGGAACGGAAACGGGGCTGCTACTCAGCTTCCCGGCTTTTCCTGGAGTCAAAAAGAGAGTGCAAAGGGTATTGCAGGATATGTCGGAGTATTTAGTCTTGAATCATTTGCCATCCTGTTTTTATTCCCTTGCAGATATATTTCAAAGAAAGTGTTTAGATGCAGCTGATGACCTCTCTTATAGCTGAGGTTGCCTGTCACTTCCTATGATAAGTCCCTCATTTGATTGTTTGGGCTGTGGCAACCCCCAGTATTTGAGCTGAAGCCTCCCCTACTGCACGCCAGACTCCCACTGAGTTCATTTCAGAGGAGGGGGATGTTAGTGCACTGCTAAAACCATGATGGCTTTCATCACTTGGGAAGAGGGTTCCTACTTTTTCATCTTTAAATCTGTAAAAAGCTCATTCCAGGTGTGCTGCTGCACACTTGTCCTTAAAAGTGAGGGTAAGCTGTTAGATGAAGTGGTCCCACATGCTGGGCACTACCCAGGGTGCTGCCTCCACTCCTCCCTAGCATAAAGTTTCCCTGAGAAGCAGCAGCAGTCCAGCTGTCCTTATCCTGGAGAAAAGAATGCTCAGGGGAGAGCTTATTGATCATGACCTGAAAGGAGGTGGTAGTCAAGTGGGAGTCCAGTTCTTCTCCCAGGGAACAAGTTGCCAAGTGAACAAGTGGCAAGGCAAGAAGAAATGGCTTCATATTGCAACAAGAGGGGTTTAGATCAGATATTAGAAAAAAATTCTTCACTGAAATCTTTGCCTCGCCCACACAGGCTGCCCAGGGCCGTGGAGGGATTTAAAAACTATGTAGAAGTGGCACTTGAGGACATGGGTTAGTGGTGGCCTTGCCAGTGCTGAATTAACAGTTGGACACAATGGTCTTAGAGATCTTTTCCAACCTAAATGATTCTATGACTCCCTCTGCATAAAGGATGTGTCAGCATGAGCTGAAGGTAAAGCCCAATCTTAAACATTCTATGATTATTCTAGCAACAGCAGTATCATGGAAAAAAAAAAAAAACAAACAAATTAGCAGGGGAGGCAGCAAGAGAGTTGCAATTTTAGGACATCAGAGGACTTGAAATCTTTGTGTGTTGCACTGTTGGTAGACACAATCACAGGTCATAGCAATGTCCTTCTATGTGTGTGTTTAGGTTTTCCCTTATGTTCCAGTGATGTCAAGTGAGGATAAAGCATCATAGTGAAAGAATTTTCTGGAAGAATAAGTTATCCATTTGTCTTGATGGGTTTTATTTTTTTTTGTTTGTATAATTTTTGGGTTTTATGTGTGTAGCATTACATTGAAGTTCTTGGGCTTTGTTCAGTACTCATACTGTTACTGATGATTCATTATAAACCAATTTTCACAAGAGAAAGTCACTGGCTCCATGGATAGGTACAGAGATTCCAGAAATTATCAGTGTCTGAACAGCAGTCTGATTATGGTCATTACTCAGGTTTTGATGGCAGTAGTGGTGTTGTCTCTATTCCTGATCCTGTGTAAACACCATCTGGGTGTTACAGAAGTTACACTTAGTTGCTGGACATTACAAGTAAATAGTAATTTACTCAAAAAAGAAATTACTATTTCTGTTTTTCAGTTTCTCCAAGTCTCTCGACCTGTAATTCTCCAGACCTTGTACAGTGGCACCTCAGTTGAACAAGGGCCCTTACTATTCTTCTGTAGCAATAATGAGTTTATTTGTTCCATACTCATTTTCACTTTTCCTTATCTACCGAAGATGATGAGCCAAATTGTTTCCTGCTTAAATCTGGTCTTTGCTGTCCCATTGAAAATCATTTTGAACTCTTTCTCTCCAGCCTTGCTGAGTCATCCTGGAGCTTGGCTCTGAGTTCCTCATCTGATAAGAGGTAGTAGAGGAACTTCTTAATCTCAGAGACTGGTGCCAGGAGAAATCCATTAGCAATCATGATAAGAGATTCCAGTTATTCCAACAACTCAGGCCTTATAGCTATTGAAAAGAAAGCTTGTATTAACATATCTATATATAAGTGATATTGTCTATGAGATTTAAGACTAAAAGTGAATGAACTAATTTTTTTTCCCTTGAACAATGTAGTTGTCCAGTGACTGTTAGAATTTTTCTTCACCAGTGTTTTACTTACTGCTCTGGAAATGATGCTCACAGCAGAGCTTAAGTGAAGATCGTTTCTTGTACTGAAGAATCCATTTAGCTTTGTTCCTAGCTATCCCCTATTGGAGATGTCTCTTCCTCTCTCACTTCCCTCCTTCTCTTCATTTCCAGTGACAGGAACAAATTTTCCTTTTGTATCCACCAACATTTAACTAGTAATAAAAAAGGTGGTGGAACACAGTTTTCATTTAGTTTCCACACTTTATATGTAGCAGTGAAAATCTTTCCAGTCTTGCTCTGCCAAAGTTCCTAATTTTCCCAATTCATTTTAGTTTGCCCAAGCATCAATATTTGAATATTTACATCCTACATATTTTATCCACTTAGAACTCAGCTGGACACAGAGATGGAAGAACTATTGGTTTTCATGGGCTGAATTTTTGTTTGGGACCTCCATAGCCAACTCTTGTGATTTTTAAGAATGTTATGATATGAGGTGTGCAGTGGTTTGTATTTTTCTCCCTCCAGCTCCCTTTCTGTTTTTTATTTCATTATTTCTGCATGAGTATCAAGGAGTGATGAGGCTTAAGATATAAAGTCCCTGAAACTGAGAAGGCACATAAATAGAATCTAATTTGCCTGATTTTAATTCAGTTTTTAAAGAGCCTGATCCACAATTCTCAAACATTTTGAATTTAGCAGTATTAGGAACTCTGGTTATAATGCTGCTGGTAGTGGTTCACATATAGTTATGATTTTTAATCCTAAATCATGTATGATTCAGTACCAAATAACTCTCTCTTCCATGTCAGCAGCTGCAAGAACATTCCTTTTAAAAGTTGGGCCCTCTTGCTAAATCTGTGATACATACATTGATCCATTTCTCTGCTTCCTTCCAACACTCCCAAGACCAAATGTTTAAAAATGAAAGTTTCTGCTTAGTGGTTCTGGTGACCCCACCTGATCTTTCATATTACAGACAAATAGAGGGTTTGCACCATGTAGCTGTCTTCTCCTACAGAAAGAGAAAATTACATTTTCCATTCTCACATTCTAAAATAGCTATAAAGAACCTGAACACCAGTCTCTAAGACATTATTTGAAGCAAGAATGACCTCAGATTTTAAAATTTTTTTCATCCGGTAGCTCCAACCATACTTCTTTGGTTTGAAAATTGTGCTGACATTTGAATTGAGGTAAGCACAAAAGGTCTTTCAATTTTCCTGCAGGATTCTGAAATAGCAGAAAGTACTGGAGTTGCATTTTAAAGATGTTATCTTCAGCAGCAAGGCTGACAAATCATTGCCTGATGCAGGCACGGGGACTGTAGATGCAATAAGATGGGAAACTTATTACATTTGTAAGAATTAGCAGCAGTCCATATGATTTCTAAAAAAAATAAAAATCCCTGCCTGCTGAGCAGGCATCAGCCCTGCCAAGCGCAATGGAGCAGCCTCAAGCCAGGTGCTGACAAGAATTTCCTGATCTCCCTGTGACCCCCATTGTGGGAGGTGAGCTGGTAAGAGGAATTAGCAGGGATGCAGGGGGAACGAGAAGATGGTTTGTTTATTTCTTTCTGCTTGGAAAATGTGTGTGGCTGTCAGGGCCGATGTGTTTTTGTAACACTCGAGCTGCCTCTCCGGCAGTGCTCCTTGCGGACTACATACTCATCTTTTATCAGGAGGATGGTGGCATGGTGAGAGACATCCTCTTCACAGAAAGTCAGCTCAGCATTGCTGCACAAGTATTTGGAGGGCTCAATTCCTTTTATTGCTCCTCTCTGAAGAACCCTTTGCCCAAATTTTCCTTTTTTTTTTGGTTGTTTTTATCTTTTTTTTCCCGTTCTTTTCTAAAGACTGAGAAGTGCCTCAGGAATGCACTTGCTCTCTCTCCTTTCCCAGACTGGCTCTCCCAGTGATGTATTAATTAGCTGGAGCACTGCTCGCTAACGAGCAACTGCAGGCTGATCTCGTTAAACATTAATGCTTAACTAGAAAAGCAAGAGCTGCTAAAGATACGCCACTCAATGTCATCCATGTCCAACGTAAAAGAAGTCAGCGGCTGAGCTGCTGGCACTTGTGTTTCCAGAGGGAGCAAGAAGGGACAAGTGGCGAACTTCTCTTTTCCAGAGCCAGATGGGAGCATCTGGACCACAGAGGAGTTTGCCTGCTTCGCTGACTAACTTTAACACAGATCCCAGCCCTTTTCCAGGGAACAGCTCTCTCAGGGAGTCAGATGGGCAAGTTCTTCTGCCCACGCTGTTTTTTCAGCCTTTTCCAAACCTTGTTTTCAGTGGTGAGGTCCTAAACCCAACCAAAGTCCACTTCTTACCCATTATTTAACCACAAGCAAATGGTTCAGGCCCATGTTTCTAAACAAAAAAGTTTCATGTCAGGTAGTTATACCTCAAAGCAGTAATCCAAATTAGTGGTTGTCTTCATTATTATTGACTTTGCTGGGTATTTTAAGCAACCCCACTGGAAAATATTGACCTTATCACCACTTAGTTTCAGTTTACCCTTGGAGGAACTTGTTAGGGCAGCTCTTGATATAGTGAGGCTTTGACTTTTCTCAGGGAAAATATCTTGACTACCTCATGAGGAGTTTTCAGTGTGCTTATTTGATCATTAACCAGCTGGAAATACTGCTGATGAAAGTGGATCAAGCCTAAGCCTCCTGCCCAAGGAGCCCTGCTCTTCTCCAGGCTTGTGCCGTTACAGCCCAGCTGTGCATGAGCAGTTGCCATCAGAAGGTTCTGCCCTTCCATTTGCATAGGCAAAAAAGATTTTTTCAATGCACCGTCTTAATGACAGCTACATGCAAATCAAACGTAGAGTTTTGCATGAGTATCTACACTCAGCTTACCGTGGAGTTATCTGGCATAGGCAGAATACAAGATATGTTTCAGGATCTGTGGCAGATGTAGCAGCCTCCTAACTTACTCTCCCCCTTCTCTACAATATAGTAATAGAGACACAGCAGCCAGTATTTTTCCTTACTGCCCAGCTCTTTGCATTATGCAATTTGATTGCAATTGATAATTCATTAATCATTTCTTATCGTAGTTAATATTTACCCAGCTCGCTACTGTGTAGGAAGGCTGATGGGAGGGGCAGGAGCAGGAAAGTGAAAGATACAGTCAGGGAAGCACAAAATGTGTGGGAACACAAAGTCTTGAGAAAAAAACTCTTTTCCCTTCCCTTCCCTTCCCTTCCCTTCCCTTCCCTTCCCTTCCCTTCCCTTCCCTTCCCTTCCCTTCCCTTCCCTTCCCTTCCCTTCCCTTCCCTTC